>OY757024.1:92056810-92733703 GCA_963580285.1 Lucinisca nassula | reverse complement strand
GGAAACACCAACAGCGGAAAGCCAAAAGGACAGTTACTTTCCCACAAAATGGCCAATAGGCTATCCAAAATAAATAACATAAGCGACACAAACACCCAAAGACAAACCATAGCAAAAATAAACCGCGACAGAAGATCCGCCTTGGAACGGTCAGCGGAAACGAATTCCATTTAGGGGGCTTAAATCAATTTTACGTGGCTACACTCCTCTCCATTACTTCCGTCGCGATTTAGATAAACAATTTGTTCAGTCCGCATGAAGGCCTCCTAACTCATCAGTGCAACATCTCCGTGAACACAAATAATCAAACAAGCAGAGAGATGAAACAACGCCGATGACTCGACAGCAAAAAGAAAAGCAACAGTTAGACTCGATTTCACCCTCCAGTAAAAATACTGACCGTTCCAAGGCGATTCTTCTGTTGTGGTTTACTATTGTTACAGTATCTTTTTATTTTGGACAGTCATTTTGTGGGAAAGTAATTGTCCTTTGGTCTTTCCGATTGTGGCGTTTTCATTGTGGTGAATGTTATGATTATGTTTCTTTCTCTTTGGTGTCTTGGATGGGGGTTGTGAGATAATTGTATCGATTCCTGGTGATTGCCTTCACTTCTATTTTGTGGTGACAGCTGTGCAACTGTGGTGATACCCAGCTAACAGTTGTGTTTTATAAACGTTTTCAAAACGTCAGAAGGGACGTCAGGTAACTTTCGCTTGGATATATGCTGCAGCGTTAAACTAAAGATCAATTTTAATGTTTAACCGCCAGCTGTGAAACTGAGGTGATAGCGATATAACCTTTGGTGATAGCTGAGAAATTCAGGTGATAGTTGTGAAACAGAGATGTTTGCTATGTAACCTGTTGGGACAGCTGTGAAAATGAGGTGATAGCCGTATGCCCTTTGGTGAAAGGCTGTAAAAGTAAGGTGTATCTATACTTCCTGTGTTGAAAGCTTTTAGACTGGGGTGAAAGCCAAAAGACCTGTTGCGACAACTGCAAGTCTGATGTGATATCCGCACTTCCTGTGATTACAAATGTGAAACTAATGTCATAGCCATATTTCCTATAGTATATAACCCAGGTGACAACCATATTATTTGTGGTGACAGCTAAACTGAGGAGAAACAATAAAACCTGTTATGATTGCTGTTTAACTCACGCTATATAATCTGTGGTGAACGCTGTGAAATTCACACGATGGCCATAACACCTGTGGTGACCGCTGTGAAACCGAGGAGATAGCCATACTACCAGTAGGGAAAGCTCTGAAAGCCATACGATAGCCATATTAGATATGGTGATAGCTGCGAAACTAATGTGAAAGCCATTTTACCTGTTTTACCTGTTTTGTTTGCTGCGAAACCCAT
This sequence comes from Lucinisca nassula, assembly GCA_963580285.1. Classification (NCBI taxonomy): domain Eukaryota; kingdom Metazoa; phylum Mollusca; class Bivalvia; order Lucinida; family Lucinidae; genus Lucinisca; species Lucinisca nassula. The sequence goes on along the minus strand of OY757024.1, from coordinate 92,732,336 downwards.
GTGATAGCCATACCACCTATGGTGACAGCTGTGAAACTAATATTACTGCTACATAATCTGTGGTGACCACTTTAAAATCTTAGGGGATAGCCATATTACCCGTGGTGATATCTATAAAACGGATGTGATAGCTATACTACCTGTGGTTATAGATGAGAAACTCACGTTATAGCCTTATTATCTGAGGATTATTTATTTATCGTGCTAACAGATTTGAAAGTGAAGTGATTGTCATGTCATATGTGCTGTTAGCTGTGAGACTCGGGTGATGGATAGAAGCCTCCGTGGTGTAGTGGTTACGATAGTCGCCTTGTAAACCAGGGATCACAGGATCGATCCCGGGCTTCTCCAGACTTTCGGATGTTTCTTAAACCGAGGTCTCGTCTCCGTATGACCTTAGCTTTGGTGGGATGTATAACTCAAACACCCACTCACTCAGTTGATGGACATTCTACCTGTTGCGATAATGGAGATACAAAGGTCACTGCTATATAACATTGATGACAGCTGTGAAACTGATGTGATAGCTAAACTTCCTATGGTGATAGCTGTGACACCGAGGTGATAGCATCTTACCTGCGGTGATAAAGTAAAACTCAGATTGTAGTCATATTACCAATGTTGAAAGCCGTGAAACGATGCGATAGCCATTCTACATTTGGTGATAAATGTAATGCTGAGGTGATAGCTGTGAAACTCAAGTGATAGCCATACTAACTCTGGTGAAAAATGTGAAACACAGGTGATTTCTATTCTGTCTCTGGCGATAGCTGTGAAACTGAGGTGATAGACATATTTCTGTGGTGACAGCTGTAACTCTGATGTAAAATCCAGCTGTGAAACTAATGTGATAGCTTTATTCCCTGTGGTGGTAGCTGTGAAACCCAGGTGATAACCATTCTGCAGGTGGTCACAATTTTGAAACACAGGTGAATGCTATATTACATGTGGTGAAAGCTGTTTTCCTGTGGTGATAGCTGTGAATACGAGGTGATAGCATATCACCCGAGGTGACAACTGTAAATGTCAGATTATAGCAAGATTACCTGTGGTGACGTCTGTGAAACTGAGGCTATAGCCATACTACCTGTGGTAATAAGTGTGATGCTGAAGTGATAGCTGTGAAACTCAAGTAATAGCCATACTACCTCTGGTGACAATGATGAAACACAGGTGATTGCTATATATCTTATAGTAACAGCTGTAAGTCTGATGTCATATGTATACCATCTTTGGTGACAGCTGAGAAAGTAATGTGATAGCCATATTACCTGTGAATATCAAACTATCAATTAAGAAAGCTGAGAAACTCAGCTAAAAATGATGTAATCTGTGGTAGAAGCTGTAAAACTAAGGCGACAGCCATGTTACCTGATTTGATTGCTGTGAAAATCATGTGATAGCCATACTACCTATATTGCCAGCTATGAAACTGAGGTGATTGTTATATAACCTGTGATGACAGCTGTGCACCTCAGGTGGCAGCCATATTACCTGTGGTGATAACTGTGACTACCTCTGGTGACAGCTGTAAATAAGAGGTGTTTACTGTATTACCTTTCTTTTACGACAGTTGTGAAAACTGAGATGATAGGTTTTGTGTGTGAAACTGGGGTGACAGCAAAGTAGAAGTAAAACAAAGATCAGGAATCGATACAATTAACTTACTCCACCCATCAAAGACACCAAAGGGAAAGAAACACAAACATTAAGCGACCAGACCATAATGGAAACCTAAACAAAGGAAGGCCATAAGGACAGTTACTTTCCCACAAAATGGGGCCATATGGGCATCCAAAATAAAAAGACACAAGTGATACACACAGTAAGTAACAAACAACAACATAAATAAATCGCCACAGAAGAACCACCTTGGAACGGTCAGTGGAAAGATTTCCACTGGGGGCTTAAATCGATTTTACGTGGCCACAATCCTCGCCCTTACTTCCGTCGCGATTTAGACAAATAATTTGTTCAGTCCGCATGAAAGCCTCCTAACTAATCAGTGCAACATCTCCGTGAACACAAATAATCAAAGAAACACAGAGGTGAGACAACGGTGAGGACTAGACAGCAAGAAACCACTGAAATGCTGGAGCAAAAGAAAACCAACAATTATACTTCGATGGGCCCGACCAGAGACAGAGCATCAGGCACCAACCAACATTACCTTGAATTAGATCTCTCTAACTCTCAATAAGCCTTTACGTTGGAACCGTCATAGAATCTGAGGCCTGATCCACCGGCGTGCCATTAAAGAGGGAAGCAAAGTTGCCAACCGTGATTGGGTTAACTACCATGCATGCAGTCTGTCGTATAATATCCATGTTGTACCCAATCTTTTTATATCGAAGAATGATTTTACGAAATTGGGTGCTAAATACTATCTTTAGCGACAGCTGTAAAAATTTAAAAGAAAGACCCAGGGAGCGCCACAGTCACAAGACACAGCCCACTCAAGACAGGAAGAGGAATTATACACAAAACAAGAAAAAATACGAGTGTTTATGAAACGGAACAATCAGCCCTCTCTTCCCCACCGGGGGTGATCAGACCATTAGAAAACACTAAACAACAACTCACAACAAATTCGCAGATGTGCGATGATAGCCATGCTACCCGTGGTGATAGCCATATTACCTGTGGTGATAGCTATAAAATGTAGGTGAAAAACTGTGGTGACAGCTGTCAAATTAAGGTGATAGCAATAATACCTTTGGAGATAGTTGTGAAATTTAGGTGATAGACTGTGAAACTTAATTGATAGCTTTATTACATATTTGGGCAACTATTACTCAAGTAATGGCCATATTAACTGTGGCGATAACTGTGAAACTAAGGGGATAGCCATACTAACTCTGCAAACAGCTGTGAAACAGAGGTGACAGCTGTACTACCGGTGGTGACAAGCCGAAGCGATAGGCATATTACCTATAATGATAGTTGTGGAATTCAGATGATAGTTATACTAAGCATAGTGAAACTCAGGCGAAATATGTGAAGCTGAGGTGACAGCCATATTACCTGTGGTGGTAGCTGTAAAATTGAGGTTATAGCCACATTACCATCTGTGATAGCAATGAAGCCAGGTGATAACCATACTAGTTGTAGCGACAGTTGTAAAACAGATGTTATTTCTGCATTACCTCTTGTGACAGCTGTCAGCCGATGTCATAACCGTTTTACTTGTGATTATAGCTGTGAAATTCAAGTCATAGTCATATTTCTTGTTGTGAAGCTCAAGTGATAGCCATATTTCCTGAGGTGACAGCTGTGAAATGGAGATGATAGCCATATTACATGCATTTATAGCTATGGAACCCAGATGATAGCAATATAACCTGAGGGGATATCGTTGTTACCTGTAGGAATACATCTGAAACTCGGGTGATAACCATACTAACTGTTTGACAATTATGTATCATAGTTGAGTGCTATACTATCTGTGGTAACGACTGTCAAACTAAGGTGATAGCAATCTAACTTTTGTGAAGGAAAGCTGAGAAAGCCAGGTGATAGCCATATTACTTGTTGTGATAGCTGTGAAACTAAAATGATAGCCATACTACCTATAGTTAAACGATTGCTATATAATATATGGTGACAGCTGTGAAACTGAGGTGATGGCGATATTACCTTTGGCGATGGCTGTTTAACTCTGGTGATAACCATACTACTCAGGTGATGGCCATATAGCCTGTAGTGATAGCTGTCAAGCTAGGGGGATAGCCAAACAAGCTATGGGAATAGCTGTGAAACAGACTTGATTGCTGTATTACCTGTGGCAGCTGTCAAACCGAGGTGACAGGCATATTACAGATGATAGTCATACTGCTTCTTGTGAAACTCAGGTGCTAACCATATGACCTGAGGTGTAAAATGCGAAACTGAGGTGACAGCCATATTAACTGTGGTGGTAGCTGTAAAACTGAGTTTATAGCCATATTACCGGCGGTGATGCGTCTGACTGGTGATCAGAAGTACGCGGAATCAATACTTGCCGGGGTTGGCAGTATTTTTTCGTGGAGATTGATCATTATATCGTTTCTATCATCACTATTTTCCTTCCGCTGATTCAAGAAGGGCAGTTGTCAGTTTCTGGCGAAAGAATGTACACTGTACTGGTCAACCACTTATGTACAAGACAGCCCAGGAAACGTGTGGATAGGTAAACTGACAGGCTCAAAAATTACATAGTGTTGACAGGGCCATTTAACTGCAATCAATGAAAACAAAAACCTGTGAACTCATGTGATAGCATTACTACCTGTGGTGACAGCTGGGAAAACATGGCGTTAACCGTACGAGTTTTAGTGACTGTTGTGAAACAGAGGTGATTGTTGTATAACATGTTGTGACAGCTGCCAACCAAGATAACAGCCGTATTATCTGTAATGATAGCTCTGAAATTCAGGTGATTATGTTTGTGGGAACCTCAGATGATAGCTATACTTCCTGTGGTGACAGCTGTGAAATGGAGGTGATATCCATATTAGCTCTGGTGATAACTGTGAAACTCAGTTGACAGCAATATAACCTGTGGTTACAGCTGTCAAACTAAGGTGACAGCCATGTTACTTGTAGTGATAGCTCTGAAACTCAGGTGATAAACCATTCTACCTGTTGTGACAAGTGTGAAACATAGTGGATTGCTGTATTACTTGTGGTGACAGCTGTCAGTCTGAGGTGATAGCGATATGATCTTTGGTGATAGATGTCAAAGTCAGGTGATAACCATACTACCTGCTGTGAAGGAAAGCTGAGATATTCAGATGATACCATATTACTTGTGGTGATAGCTGTGAAACTAAGGTGACAGCCATACTACCATACATGGTAAAATGATTGCTATATATTATGTTATGGCAGCTGTGAAATTGATGTGATAGCCATATTACCTGTGGTGATGTGATGATAGCTAAGAAACTGAGGTAATGGCGATATTACCTGCTGAAAGCTGTGAAACTCTGGTGATAACCAAACTACCTGTTCTGACATTTGTGAAACGGAGGTCATTGCTTAATAACCTGAGGTGACAGTTGTGAAACTGAGGTGTTTGTCATACCACCTTTGGGGATAGCTGTAAAACAGGGTTTAAAACTAGAGGTGAAGACAGTGATCAGGAATGGATTCAATTACCCCTAATCTCCTAACAGAGACAACAATGGGAAATAATTCGAAATTGAAATAACTAAATCCTAATGAAAACACCACAAGCGGATAGCCAAAAGGACTTTTACTTTCACACAAAAATGGCCAAACAGCGATCGAAAATAAACAGACATAAGCAATACATACATGCAAAGACGCACTGTAACAATAATAAACCACAACACAAGAACCGCCTTGGAATGGTCAGCAAAAAGTATTCAACTCAGGAGCTTAAATCGATTTTACATGGCCTCAGTCCTCGTCCTTGGTTCTTTTATGGTTTAGACAAATAATTGTTAAAGTCCGCATAAAGTCACATCACATGTGTTGACAGCTGTAAAACTGGAAACTCAGGAGATAGCCATATTACCCGTGGCGATATCTATAAGACTAATTTGAAAGCCTTACACCGGAGTCTAACTGTTGGTTTTCTTTTGCTCCGGCATTTCATTGGTTTATTGCTTTCGAGTCCTCACCGTTGTTTCATCTCTATGGTTGTTTGAGTTTTTGTGTTCACAGAGATGTTGCACTGATGAGTTAGGAGGCCTTCATGCGGACTGAACAAATTATTTGTCTAAATCGCGACGGAAAGGCGAGTATTGTGACCACGTAAAATCGATTTAAGCCCCCCCCCCCCACACACACACACACACACCCAAGTGAAATTCGTTTCCACTGACCTTTCCAATACGGTTCTTCTGTCGCGGTTTATTTTTGTTATGATTTGTTTTGGGTGTTTGCGTCGCTCATATTATTTTATTTTGGATAGCCTATTGGCCATTTTGTGGGAAAGTATCTGTCCTTTTGGCTTTCCGCTGTTGATGTTTCCATTGGGGTCTGTTGTTATATGTTTGTGTTTCTTTCTCTTTGGTGTCTCTGATGGGAGCTGTTGGTTATTTGTATCGATTCCTGATCATTGCCTCCACTTCTGTTTTATTACCTGGACTGACAGCTGTGAAACTGAGGTGATAGCCATATTATATATAGTGGCAACTGTTATTCAGGTGTGGCCATATATAGCCTGCGGTGATAGAGGTGAGTGCTGCATTACCTGTGGTGACAGCTGCTAAACCGAGGTGATATGTATATTACCTATAATGGCATGTGTAAAAATCAGATGATAGTCATACTACTTCTTGTGAAATACAGGTGACAGCCATATTGCCTGAGGTGAAAGATATGAAACTGAGGTGGCAGCCATATTACCTGTGGTGGTAGCTGTTAAAGCCATATTACCTGCTCAGATGATAGCCTTACTACCTGTGGTGACAGCTGAGAAACTCAGGTGATATCTATACTCAATTTAGTAATAGCTATGAAACAGAGGCGATTACTGTAAAATACAGGCAAGAACCGTATTACCTGCGATGATAGCTGTGAAAATCAGGTGATAGTCATATTTCTTGTTGTGAAGCTCAGGCGACAGCTATATTTCCTGAGATGACCGCTATGAAACGGAGGTGATAGCCATATTACCTAAGGTGATAGCTGTGAAACTCGTCCGATAATCATACTGCCTGTTGTGACAATTGTGAAGCATAGTTGATTAGTATAATTATTACCTATGGTGACAGATGTAAACCTGAGGTGATAGCGAAATAACCTTTGGTGATATATGTGAATATTCTGGTGATAGCCATATTACCTGCTGTGAAGGAAAGCTGAGAATGTCGGGTCTTAGCCATATTGTGGTGATAGCTGTGAAACGAAGGTGATAATCATAATACCTATAGTGACAGCGGTGAAACTGAAGTGATTGCTATAATATATGTGGTGACAGCTGTGAAACTGAGGTGATAGCCATATTAACTGCGGTGTTGTGGTGGTAGCTGAAAAATTCGGGTGATACCAATGTTGACTTTGTTGATAGTTGTTAAACTCCTTTAACCATACTACTTATTTTGACTTTTGTGAGACAGAGGTCATTGATTAACAACCCGTGGTGACAGTTGTAAAACTGAAGAGTTAGCCATACTACCTGTGGTGATCGCAGTGAAACTTAGGTGATCGCCATATTACCTGTGGTGATATCTGTGAGAATAAGTTCAAAGCCATACAAGCCAAAATATTAATGGTAAAAGGTGTGTGCGGCATCAGTTGTGATAGCCATTCTACCTGGCAATTCAACCTGTGGTGACATGCGTATAACTCAGGTAACAGCCTCATCACCTGTGGTGATCGCTGTGAAACTTACCCGTGTAGACATATATGACCCAGTTGACAGTCAATCTTCCTCTGATGATAGCTGTGCTACTAAGATGACAGCCATATTAACTGTGGTGATAGCTAAGATTTGTTTGTCAATAGTTTTTACTTCCCAGGCAATACCATTTTTGATATTTGGAGGTTGCTTTAGATTTTGAGGGACTTTTACCCGACACTGAGATAAACTGACATCTCAAGGCCTACCACCCAAAGAAACCGCAAGGGTTTAACCAAGAGGACCATGATGGTCCTATATCGCTCACATGAGCTAAGAGATTAACATGTAGGCCCCAGGGCGGTGCAATTTTTTTTGGACCCAGGTCTATATTTTGAACAACCTAAGCAGAGGTCCACTGAATGAAGCTAAACATCGAATATAAAAGGCATGGCCTTCTGGTTTTGGACAATAAGATTATTCAAAAGTTTTCTCTTTATAAGTCTATGTAAAACCAGTGGACCCAAGGGCGGGGCCATTTTTGGCCCCCATGCTATGATTGGAACGATCATGGTAGAGGTCCATTAGATGAAGCTTCAAACCAAATTTCAAAGACCTGGGCCTTCTGGTTTCAAACGAGAAGAGTTTTAAAGGTTTTCCCTCTATTAGCCTATGTAAAACCAGTGGGCCCCGGCGCGGGAGCATTTTTGGCCACAGGGCTATAATTTGAACAATCTTGGAAGAGGTCCACTAAATGACGCTTCATATCAAGTATCAAACGACCTGAGCTTTCAGGTCTCAGACAATAAGACTTTTAAAGGTTTTCCCAATATAAGCTTATGTAAAACCAGTGAACACCAGCGCGGGGGCATTTTTAGCCCCAGGGCTATAATTTGAACAATCGTGGTAGAGATTTACTAGATGAAGCTTCATACTAAATATCAAAGACCTGGACCAGCTGGTTTCACAGAAGAAGATTTTTATATGTTTTCCCAATATTAGCCTATGTAAAACCAGTGGGCCCCGGAATGGGGGCATGATTGACCCCAGGGTATGAATTTGAACAATCTTGGTAGAGATTCACTAGATGAAGCTTCATACCAAATATCAAAGACCTGGGCCTTCTGGTTTCAGACAAGAAGATTTTTAAAGGTTTTCCCTTATAAGCCCAGGTAAAACAAGTGGGTCTCGGCGCAGGGGCATTATTTGCCCCAGGGCTATAATTTGAACAATCTTGGTATAGGTCCATTTGATGAAGCTTCATACCAAATATCAAAGACCTGGGCCTTCTGGTTTCAGAGAAGAAGATTTTTTAAAGGTTTTCCCTATATAAGCCTATGTAAAACCAGTTGGCCACGGGGCAGGGTCGTTTTTGGCCCCAGGGCTATAATTTGAACAATCTAGGTAGAGGTCCACTAGATGGAGCTTCATACCAAATATCAAAGACCTGGGCCTTCTGATTTCAGAGAAGAAGATTTTTAAAATTTTCCCTATATAAGCATATGTAAAACCAGAGGGCCCCGGCGCGGGGGGGGGGGGGGGGGGGCGTTTTTGGCCCCAGGGCTATAATTTGAACAATCTTGGCAGAGGTTCACTAGATGAAGCTTCATACCAAATATCAAAGACCTCGGCCTTCTGTATTCAGACAAAAAGATTTTATATGTTTTCCCTATATCAGCCTATATAAAACCAGTGGGCCCTGGCGCGGGGGGGGGGGGGGCGTTTTTGGCCCCAGGGCTATAATTTGAACAATCTTGGTAGAGGTTCAGTAGCTGGGCCTTCTGGTTTCAGACAAGAAGATTTTTATATTATATGTTTTACGGGCCTCCGTGGCCTAGTGGATAAGAGCGCTGACTCTTAGTCATTAGGTCTCTCACCGCCGTAGGTTCGAACCTCGCTCGGGCCACGTGTGAGACGCCAAGTTCTGCAACGGAAGGTCAGGTGGTTTTTCTCCGGGTACTCCGGTTTTCGCCCACCTCTGATTAACGATCGGCTCGATATGAGTGAAATAATCTTGAAAGGGCCGTAAAACCCAAACCAAAAAAAAAAAAAAAATATTATATGTTTTCCCTAGATCAGCCTTTATAAAACAAGTGTGCCCCGAGGCGGGGCCATTTTTTGGCCCCAGGGCTATAATTTGAACAATCTTGGTAGAGGTCCACTAGATGAAGCTTCATACCAAATATCAAAGACGCGGCTTTTGGATTTCAGATAAGAAGATTTTTAAAGGTTTTCCTTATATAAGCCTATGTAAAAACAGTGGGCCACGGCATGGAGGCATTTTGGCCCCAGTGCTATAATTTGAACAATCTTGGTAGAGGTCCACTAGATGAAGCTTCATACCAAATATCAAAGACCTATACCTTCTGGTTTCAGAGTAGAAGATTTTTAAAGATTTTTTCTTATTTTCCCCTTTTCGTTGCCATGGCAACCAGAGTTAAGCATGGAATTGAATTCTTTGAACAACTTTGAGAGAGGACCACATATGGATCTTTTCTGCCAAGTTTGGTAAGAATCTGTTCAGTGGTTAAGGAGGAGATGATGTTTAAAGAAATTGTAAACGGACGGACGGACGACGACGCCGACGTCGACGGACGGTGAATGATCACAATAGCTCACCCTGAGCCTTTGGCTCAGGTGAACTAAAAAACGGTTCGTCTCGCACCACATTATCCTGGGAAGGCTTATTTCTTAAAAGCTGTAAGCCGTAATTGTATCGATTCCTGATCATTGCCTTCAGTACGATTTTATTGACATTTCTAACACGTTTACAGACGTCATTTTATTGTGCGAATATTTTGGCAATGCATTTAACAAACGTTTCTCTGCTTACATTTCCGAATAATTTCATCAATGTTATTTTTGATGCTTTAATCATCATGTTAATGACATTGTAAAACATTGGAAAATGTATAAGCTCTTCAATTCAGTACTTCCGTCAATGGGACCCATTATAACACACACATCTTACACTGCTTTCTGTCAGTTGTTCTTCATTTATTGAAGTTTGTGGCACTTTTCCTATTTCTGGTTCAAATTTAGATTGTTAGTGCTCATTAGAACAGACTGTTCGAGGCAATTTTAATGAGTATATACGTCTATGCTGTGGGTAAGAATATGGTAAAAATGAATACCCTTGCCAACCCCTACTTTCATATGTATGAAGTGGGGTCTAACAAGCTGGCGAAGGTTGATTCGCTAGCTTGTTGCTTGTGGCGGTTTGTACGCCCCACCTTTTCGGTTTAAGGCGAAGGCGTATTCAAAGATGTAAATGCATGTTCTTTTGCACCATCAGTTTGGTGGATATAGATTGTCATGTCGATTTTACTTTCTACATATAATAATTTGTATGCGTCATTTATTACATAAATGACATTTCCACATCCCGAACTTGTTAATTTGTTTTAACAGTATAGGCATAATTTATTACAACAGCAGCTTTGTGTCCATAAAGTATCCCAGTGGCTCAATTGAATGCGCAAGCTCGAGGGATTGATCATCTCTAGACTGAGGATGTTTCTTGCGAGTGAGAATGATCACGGACTATATTCTATGGTATTTCGCCCTCTTCTGCTTGTCCGTTTCTAAAAGCTGAATGCGCACTATACTTGCACTGGTTATCAGCATATTGGTGATCTATTTACATTTTTTTTTCTTATGAGTCCTGTGAACTCGCTATGTCCCAATTCTATAAGAAAGTTCCACTGCAAAATTATTTGTACAAAACACAGTTTAAACCCCCCAGTGGAATTCGTTTCGCTGACCGTTCCAAGGCGGTTCTTCTGTCGCGGTTTATTTTATTTTTTTTTGGCTTGTCTTTGAGTATTTGTGTCGCTTATATTGTTTTATTTTGGATAGCCAATTGGCCATTCTGTGTTAATTGATATTTCAATTAGGGTCTAGTTGTTTCATGTTTGTGTTTCGTTCCCTTTGGTGTCTCTAGATAGTGGGAGCTGTGGTTTAATTTATCGATTCCTGATCATTGCCTTCACATCTATTTTGATGGCTGGTGGGTGAACAAACAAATGGACAGAAAAATAGGTCCCTAAGTCGTGCCATGTTAAAGCAGGCATGTCAAAAAACAACAAAAAAAAAAAAACAAAAAAAAAAAAACACACACACACACACAAAACAAAAACTGATAGTAAGCAAGAAAACAACTTAATTTTGTTGGCAGACAGTATTTTATTTAATTTTTATTTATAATTCATTTCACTTCTTCCTGCTTTTAGCGTCTGTAACTGTTGTTCTACCCCTCCATGTTGATTCTGAAACACAAGGAAAAGTTCATCGCAATTTAAATATAAAAGATTGACAGATACTTATGGACATTTTTAGAGGGATGCGAGTCATGCAAACATGTACACATGTACACATGCAGTCATACACATATGCATGCACACTCACACACATGCATGCATGCACATACACATGCATGCACATACACGTTTGCATGCGCACACACATGTATGCCATCATGCATGCACACATACATACATGAATGCATATGCGTGTGCAAACACGCAAGCATGCATGCAAGCACACATGCATGCACACACACTCATGCAAGCATGCACACACACTAATGTAGACTTGCATGCACACATACATGCATGCATGCACTCACACATGCATGCATACATGCACACAAATGCATGCACACAAATGCACACACACACACACACACACACACACACACACACTCGTGCATGCATGGATAAATGCAATATCCCCATTCCCTAACAACTTGGCCATCAGAATCTAACTGTTGGTTTTCTTTTGCTCCAGCATTTCAGTGGTTTCTTGCTGTGAGTCCTCACCGTTGTTTCATCTCTGTGGTTGTTTGATTTTTGTGTTCACGGATATGTTGCACTGATAAGTTAGGAGGTCTTCTTGCGGACTGAACAAATTATGTCTTAATCGCGACGGGAGTAAGGGCGAGGATTGTTGCCACGTAAAATCGATTTAATACCCCCACCAGTGGAATTCGTTTCCGCTGACCGTTCCAAGGCGGTTCTTCTGTCGCGGTTTATTTTTGTTATGGTTTGTCTTTGGGTGTTTGTGCCGCTTATATTATTTTATTTTGGATAGCCTATTGTCCATGTTGAGGGAAAGTAACTGTCCTTTTGGCTTTCCGCTATTGATGTTTCCATCGGGATCTGTTGTTGCATGTTTGTGTTTCTTTCCCTTTGGTGTCTCTGATGGGAGCTGTGGGTTGATTGTATCGATTCCTGATCATTGCCGCCACTTCTAATTTGGTTGTGCGAGGGACAGAGATTGGATCGATCCCGGGCTTTCGGATGAGTCTTTAAACCGGTCCCTTCCCCGTATGGCCTAAGCTGTTGGTGAGACGTAAAACCCAAACACTCACTCACTGTGCGAGGGAGATGATAACTGTTAATGTGTATATATGAAGAAAAAAGAAAATAAGAACAAAAGAGAACAAATTTCCATTCCTCCACCGGCATTTGAACTCTTGAACATTTGAACCCTCTGATTCATAATCGACAATCTGATTAGTAGTCCAGCACTCTATCAACTACACTGGCACACGATTCTTAAGTTATGTCATGCATCACAAAACATACAATGTACAAATACCCAAAGTGACAAAAGGCCATAACTCATGAAGTATTTTTCGGAATTTAATCAAAAGTTCATCCGGTCATCTACTCATCATAACCAATCTATTTACCAACTTTCAAGGCTCTAGCTCTTATAGTCTTTGAGATATTTTGCTGACAAGATTTTATAAAAAATTCAAAGGGCAATAACTCCTGAAAAGGGCATTCTCCGGATAAGATCATATATGAAATTTCAAAACCCTAGCACACGCAATTCTTAAGTTATGCTTTGTATCACAAAACATACAGAGGTACAATTTACAAATACCCAAAGTGACAAAGGGTCATAACTCATCACCACAAATCTATTCACTAACTTTCAATGTTCTAGCTCCAACGAATTTTGAGATATTTTGCTGACAAGATTGTATCCACCCCACACAAAAAAAATCAAGTGGCAATAACTCTCGAAAGGGGATGAGAAAAAAATCGCGTATATATATCAATATATAAAATTTCAAAACGCTAGCATACGCGGTTCTTAGGATATGTTACGCATCACAACGGACAGACAGACGGACGAACGAAGCAGAAGCAATATGCCCCTCCAACTTCTTTAATGAACATGGACAGATCTGTACATTTTGCAGACATTTTAAAACTTGTAACATTCATCACAATATAGTCATATATATTTATATATATATTTGCATATTTTTATATTCTTATAGTGATGAAAAACGAGGTGTTTATCTGTACCTCTCCAACATGAATATTTGGCTTGAAGATTGTTAGATATATGTAGTACACTAACTGGTCATAGTAATAGCTGTATAAGTCAATTTTTACAGTTTAATGGCCTTGTTGACAGTTGCATGGGTCACTCTGATATCTGTATAAGCCAAGATGACAGCTGTAAGAGTAGTTATATGATTCATGATGGTAGCTACGGTATATGAATCATGGGGACAGCTGTATGACACATAATTACAGCAGTACGAATCATGGTGATAGCTGTATAACAAATGGTGATAGCTATAAGAGTAATTATTCTAAAATATGATTCATGGTGAAAGCTGTGTGATAGCTGTGTGATTTATAGTGAGAGCTCGATGATTTATCTTGACAGCTGCATGAGTAGTTGTGGTAGCTGTATTAGTCGTGCTGATAGCTGTATAAGTTATGGTGATTGCTGTATGGGCCAAGGTAATACAGGCGTATCCGAGATAACTATATGATTCGTGGGGATAGCTGTATGTGTCATGATGACAGCTGTTTGACTCATGGTGACAGTTCCATGAGTCATGATGACAGCTAACTGAATCATGATGAAAGCTGTATGAGTCATGAAGGTAGCTGCGGTTGACATAGTGATAGCAACGTAGTGTACAAGTCTTTCTGGGACAGACTAGCTAGTTTCCGCAATTAGGCCTAGCCAGTGACCCTCAAATATTCTCAAACTTTCGCAGTGGAATCCATGATCCAAAAGGACTAGAAAATATAACCCACACTATGATGAAGGCCAGGGAGACGTTTTACGGCCGCCACATATTCCCTTAACACTGTGGTGAAGGTAAAATAGCATATATAAGGGATAATCCTTTGGAAGCAAGGACTACAACACGGAACCGAAAATCGTAGTGTGTGTGTGAATTCGGGTTTAACGTCGCTTTCAACAATTTTTCAGTCATATAACGACGGTGTCTGGTTGCGACAGGGAGCTCAATGCTCACTTTTTATAGTGCTTCCTCACTGAAGTATCATGTCCCAGACACATTACATGATACCACACCCAGTCACATTATCCTGACACTGGGTCGACCAGTCCTAGCTCTACCCCGTAAATCTGAGTGCCAAGCGAGGAGCAGCTAGTACCATTTTAACGACTTTGGTATGTCGCGGCCCGGGATCGAACTCGTGACCTCCCGTTCCCCGGAGCGGACACTCTACCAACTGAGCTATCGGGGCCGGTTGTAGTAGTGTACAGGATTTTCTCGGCTATGTGATTCTTAGGGATAGCCATAGTGATAGTTGCATGACCTATGGGGAAAGCTATATGAGCCATGCTTCAGGATGAAAGCTGTGTGGATCAGGATGATAGTTTATTAGCTATGGTGACAGCTAAAGGCGGCATGATGATAGCTCTATGAGCCATGGTGATAGCTTTATGAACCATAGTGACATATGCACGAGACATGGTGATATGAGCCAGAGTGGCCGATGAAGGAGTCATGGTGACAGATGTAGTGTAGACATAGCGATAGCAGCAACCTTTGAATTATGACAGCAGCTTTAAGAGTCATTGTGACAACTGTATGGGTCTTGTGGCAGCTTTATACGTCATAGGGACAGCTGTATGAATCATGGCAGCTGTATGAGTCATGGTGATAACTTTAGGAGTCAATGTGCTAGCTGTGTGAGTCTTGGTGATTGCTGTATTAGTCATAGTAATACCAGTATGATTAATGGTAATAGCTATAAGAGTCATGGTGGAAGCTGTTTAAGTCCTTTGGTAATAGTATAAGATCCATGGTAATAAATGAATCTGTCCCTGTATGAGTGATACGTACATGTATCAGTCGTCCGTCGTCCTTTCACATGTTCAACTAAGTATATCTTTAAAGCCAGTTGGCCAATCATGATTAAATTTCATGAGAGGCATTGTCAGGTTGGGGGAAAAGATGCATTATGTTTAGGGGCAGATCAGATGGAAACTCTTGTTGGCATGGCAACATATAGCTCCTATAGACTTACATTGGGAAAAACTTCTCTGAAACCACTAGGCCCAGAGCTTACATATGAAGCATGTAGCAATGTCAAGTGGTCCCCTACATAAATTGTGCCATTCATGCCTCTGGGGTCTAAACTGGCCACTCCCCGGGCCCCTTAGCCCTCATAGACTTATAATGGAAAAAAGCTTAAAAATTCTTCTTCTCTGAAACCACTAGGCGCAGAGCATATATATTAAGCATGTAGCAATGTCAAGTGGTCCCCTACATAAATTGTGCCAATCATGTCCCTGGGTGTCTAAACTGGCCACATCCCGGGGGCCATTCAAGCATGACTTTTCATCAAAAGCATGTACTTGATGTACTTTCACGTATTATGTCGCGTATATTATTTTGTTTTGGATAGCCAGTTGGCCATTTTGTAAGAAATTAACTGTCCGTTTTGGCTTTCTGAGTTGATGTTTCCTTTAGGGTCTGTTGTTTCATGTTTGTGTTTCTTTCCCTTTGGTGTCTCTGATGGGAGCTGTGGGTTGATTGCATCTATTCCTGATCATTGCCTTCACTTATATTTTGGCAGTCAGTACCAGTTTTCAATTTTCCACATTACAAGTCTATTGAACTTCTAAGTTGACATAACAACCAAACTAAAGAGCCGAATTTCATAAAATATATTAAACATGATATGGCAAATTTTGTGAATATTTCCATAAAGTCTCAGTCCCATATGGTTTCTGAGAAGATGTTGTTTTTTTTAAGTATTTTTCTGGCATTTCGGTTTCCATGGCAGCCAAGCAACAAATAAAAGTGATCATTAGGCCTAAAATCAGATAGATGACAGCATAAAGGATATTAATATGAAAGTTTTGTCAAAATATCTGCAAGACTTGGAAGTAACTACCATTTTTCTATTTTCACCATTATAAGGCTATGTAACCTCTAAGATGCCATAGCAACCAAAATAATGAGCAGAATTTCATGAAAAATAAAAACAAAAGAAAAACACTAAACATGAAAGGGAAAATATGGTGAATATGTCCATTGAGCCTCAGCCTCATAGAGCATATAGTTTCTGGGGAGATGATTTTTTTAGTTATTCTTTTTGGCATTTTGGTTTGGCAAAAACCAACAAGAGCTGTTACATGACAGCATAGCTCGCCTGTTTCGCGCCTTCAAGATATAAGGTAAAATTGCTGAACCATGAAATATAGGTCACACTCACCTAGATATATTCTGAGATCAATAACTGGGACACATGGAACATAATTCCAGATATTACATATCAGAGTTAAATTGTGTCTGAATATAAGGCAAAATCATTGAACCATGAAAATAGCTCACAATGACCTACATATATTTCTAAGTCAATCATCTGGTCACATGGAACTAATAATCCAGGTAAGACATTTCTCGATCAAATCGTATTCAAGATAATAGGCAAAATCACTGAACCATGAAATACAGATCACACTTACCTAGATATAATTCAAGCTCAATCATGGGGTCACTTGGAATAAATAATCCAAGCTTGAAATTTCTCCATCAAATTGTATTCAAGATAATAGACAAAATCACTGAACCATGAAATATAGGTCACACTGACCTTGATATATTTTGCGGTCAATTATCGGGTCACATGGAACTAATAATCCAGGTATGACATTTCTCCATCAAAAAGTATTCAAGATAATAGGCAAAATCACTGGTCCATGAAATATAGGTCACACTGACCTAGATATATTTTGCGGTCAATAATGGGATCATATGGAACTAATAACCCAGGTTTGACATTTATCCATCAAATAATATTAAAAGTATTAGGCAAAATCACTAGACCATGAAATGTAGGTCACCATGACCTAGATATATTTTGCGGTCAATTATCGGGTCACATGGAACTAATAATCCAGGTATGACATTTCTCCATCAGATAGTATTCAAGATAATAGGCAAAATCATTGAACCATGACATATAGGTCACACTGATGTAGATATATTTTGAGGTCAATCAGCAGGTCACTTGGAACTAATAATCCAGGTATGACATTTCTACATCAAATGGTATTCGAGATAATAGGCAAAATCACTGAACCATTAAATATATAGGTCACAGTGGCCTAGATATATTTTGAAGTCAATCATGGAGTCACATGGAACTAATATCCCAGGTATGACATTTCTTCTACAAATAGTCTTCAAGGTATAAGGAAAAATCACTGGACTGTGAAATGTAGGTCATCATCCCCCTCACCCTTTTACACGTGAACCAATGTCACTTGATTGGTTGATGTATAACCAATTGTGTCTAAAACGTGTTAGCATAATGGAAACGTATACAACAAATTACAAAGGTGTCCTAGATTTTGACCCCTAGCCCCACCCCATCCCCATTTCCAGGCATGAACACAGGGGTGTGTTGTCTTGGAATCTCAGAAGACACTCCCAGGTACCCAAGTTGTAAGTATGAATGTTTTGTGATCAGTGACTGTTGAGATATAAGCATTTCAAAAACTTTAACACAGAATTACATTGGTGTTCTAGATTTTGACCCCTAGGCCCACTCAGGGGCATAAACCCAGCGGTCGGTTCTCTTTAAACATCAGAAGACCCTCCGCGGTACTTAAGTTCCAAATATGAGTGGCTGTTGAGTTTTAAGCATTTGAATAACTTTAAGAAGTGTGACGGGAAGGATCACACAAATAAAAATGCAAACGCGCACGCAGACGACCGAGATGACAACAATAGCTCTCCATGTACTTAGTACAGGCGAGCTAAAAAGGAACAGTATGCCTAAAATCAGTTGGCACATGCTAGACTACACGAGGAACATAAGTTTTGTCAAAATATCTGCAAAAGCTTTGCAGTTAATACAATTTTTCAATTTTCCCCATCAGAAGTCTATGGAAACTCAAAGTTGCTATAGCAACCACACTTATTTCATAAAAAACATAAACTTTAAATTCTACAACCCAAGGATGCTACAGATACAATCTGATCTCAATCGGACCAGTGGCTTCAGCAGAGATGTTGTCTGTAAATGTTGATGCCAGACATACTACGCAGACGACGGACAACTGCCTATCCTATAAGATCTGCCACAGCCTTCGGCTCTGGTGAGCTAAAAATCTTTAGTCTGATTTTATAACTGTATTTAACGATTTAGTATAATCCTGTAATTACAAGTACATGATACATGGAACATCACTTTCTTGTCAATGATGGGAGGTGTGAGGCAATTGTATCGATTCCAGATCAATGCCTTCACTTTTATTTTATAGCATAGGTCTAAAGCTTCACCTAAAATATGTAACGGCTGAGCCAATCCTACTTTTGCATATTTTTTGGTCAAGCCCCAGTAACTTTAACTGGCATTTAAATGGAATCATCCAAAACAACTCCTATCAATTGGATAGCATAACATATTTGAGACTACACCAATTAATGGCACACGTCTAATTGGCAAACTGTAATCTTAAGTCAACTCACTCAAAGCTTTCCTAATTTCGAGTAAAAAGTTCTTACAAAATTCCTTTGGTTCCTCAAATATTGTACTGTACCTTCCTCATGGCAGCGATCTTTAGTCTCCAGCTTCACTATATCATGCCTAAATGTAGAAATTATACAAATTAGATCAAAAAGGCATGCTTTATGAAAACAATCAAAATGTATACTGGCCCCCACACATGGGGGCTTGAAGAAATAGACTGGGCTTCATGATCCTTACACGCAGAGCTGAAACAGAGGGCACATGAGTACTGGTAAACTGCTTAGAGGTTCTAAGCCTGACCAGGAAAAAGTGGTGCGAGTTGGGCCCGTCATACATATAAAATATATTGGTTTCATTGGGCGGCAGGGCCTGAGATGTCATTTCATCTCAATGTCTTGTAAAAGTCCCACAAAACTAGAAGCAACATCTCCAACAATGACCTATTCAATGTTGATGGGGATGTTAAACCTCAAATAAAAAAAAAAAAAAAAAAAACAAGTGCTGTATGCCATTAGAAAAATTAAAGCAATGCATTATGCCTTGCCACTAATTTTCATCAAGCAAGTGCCATAACACTTGTTTGTTTGATCTGAGGTTAAGTATCCCCGTCAACAATGTATAGGTCATTCTCGAGAAGTTGCTTCCAATTCTGTGGGACTTTTACCAAAAACTGAAATGAAATGACTTCTCAATGAAATCAATAGGGTTTATAACCTTGGATGGGTCCACTCGCCCCGCCTTGCCTGGGCAGGCTTAGACCCTCTAAGCGGTTTACAAGTACTTGTGTGTGGTCGATTTCAGCTCTGGAAGCATCATGCAGCCAATCTATTTCTTCAAGCCCCGATGGGCTGCCATAAACACTGTCAAAATGAATTCAAAGTGAAGGTGCATTAGTCTTTCCCTTAATAAAGTTGACATTAATACATGAAT
Organism: Lucinisca nassula; assembly: GCA_963580285.1. Taxonomy (NCBI): domain Eukaryota; kingdom Metazoa; phylum Mollusca; class Bivalvia; order Lucinida; family Lucinidae; genus Lucinisca; species Lucinisca nassula. Next base: position 92,712,338 of record OY757024.1, on the reverse strand, counting down.
AAGGTGACTATTTTCAATGTTCAAAGGGGCCATATCTCCGAAAGGAAGTAAACCAGAATTACAATTCCTATTTTCTGTAGAACCACTCAGGGTACGTAACATTTATGCGAAGTTTACGGTAAATATCTACTGTTTACAGAGTAGATAAAAGTATATCACAATTCGCTCATGTGAAAGGGTGCTGGTAAGCCATTTCTGACCTAAAATTGACAGTTTTTGAGGGCCTGTGACCTTGAAAAAAGGTCAAGGTCACCAAAAGCAAACCAAATCTTTGGTAGATTACAATGACATATTGTACAAATAATGTTCTAGAAAGTCTGGCCAAATTACAGCTATTCATTCAAGACACCTGTGCAGATAAGCCAAAATTGACAGTTTTGGGGACTTTGACCTTAGAAATAAGGTCAAGGTCATCAAAAACTAAGGTCGGTCACAATGATATATTGTACCAAGTTTGAACAAATTTCACTGATTCATTCATGAGACAGAATCTGAATCATTTATGAATAATCTTGACAGCTGCAGAAGTATTTGTGGTAGGTGTATTAGTCATGCTGACAGCTGTATGATTAATGGTGATAGTTATATGTGCCAAGGTAATACAGGCGTAACAGTGATAGCAAAATGATTTGTGGGGATAGCTGAATGAGTCATGATGACAGCTAAATGAATCATAATGATAGCTGTATGAGTCAGGAAGTCAGCTGCGGGTGACATGGTGATAGCCATTTGATACATGGTAATAACTGCATGATGTTCTATATAATGGGCAATCCTTTGCAAGCAACCAAGGGCTACAATACGGAATCAAGTTTTTATGGGACGGACTAGCTAGTTTCCGCATTTAGGCCTTGCCAGTGACCCTCAAATATTCTAAAATTTAAGCAGTGGAATCAATGATAGAAAAGGACTAGAAAATATAACCCAAACTATGCCGAAGGGCAGGGAGACTTTTGACAGCCGCCACACATTCCCTAAACACCAGCTGAAGTTAAAATGTCATATATAAGGGATAATCTTTTGGAAGCAAGTACTACAACATGGAACAGAAAATCGTAGGGTGCAGGATTATCTTGGCTATGTGATTCTTGGGGATAGTCATAGTGATACTTGTATGACCTATGTTGAAAGCTATATGAGCCATGCTTATAACTGTGTGAGTCATGATGAAAGCTGTGTGAATCAGGATGATAGTTTATTAGCCATGGTGACAGCTTAAGGCGACATGATGATAGCTCTATGAGTCTATATTAGCTTTATGAACCATAGTGACATCTGCAAGAGTCATGGTGATATGAGCCAGTGTTGCCGATGAAGGAGTCATGGTGACAACTATAGTGTAGACATAGCGATAGCAGCAACCTCTGAATTATGACAGCAGCTGTAAGTTTGTTTGATTTGAGGTTTTACGGCCCCGTCAACCCTCTAAAGGTCATTTTGGAGACGCTGCTTCCAATTTTGTGGGACTTTTACCCGACAATGAGATGAAATGACATCTCAAGCCCTGTCGCCCAATGAAACCAATATGGTTTATTAGCATGGACGGTCCGCCTCGCACCGCGGTTCCTGGACAGGCTTAGATCCTCTTAAGCGGTTTACCAGTACTAGTGTGCGGGCCGGATTCAGCTCTGCCTGGAAGCATCATGCAGCCCATATATTTCTTCAAGCCCCTATGGACGGGGCTTAGCAGATGTAAGAGTCATTGTGACAATTGTATGGGTCTTGTGGCAGCTTTATACGGACAGCTGTATGAGTCATGGTGATATGAGCCAGAGTGGCCGATGAAGGAGTCATGGTGACAGCTATAGTGTAGTCATAGCGATAGCAGCAACCTATGAATTATGACAGCAGCTGTAAGAGTCATTGTGACAACTGTATAGGTCTTGTAGCAGCTTTATACGTCATAGGGACAACTGTATGAGTCATGGTGGTATAAGCCAGACTGGCCCATGAAGGAGTCATGGTGACAGCTGTAGTATAGTAATAACGATAGCACCAACCTCTGAATTATGACAGCAGCTGAAAGAGTCATTGTGACAACTGTTTTGGTCTTCTGGCAGCTTTATACGTCATAGGGACAGCTGTATGAATCAAAGTGGCAGCTGTATGAGTCATGGTGATAACTTTAGTCGTCAATGCGCTAGCAGCGTGAGTCGTGTTGATTGCCGTATTAGTCACAGTAATATCAGTATGAGTAATGGTAATAGCTTTAGGAGTCATGGTGGAAGCTGTTTAAGTCCTAGTAATAGCTAAAAGAGTCATGATAATAAATGAATGTGTCCCTGTGGTAGTGATACGTACATTTATCAGTCGTAGTGACAGCTGTAGTCGTCATGGTGGAAGCAGTATACATGTAAGTCATGGTGACAGCTCTGTGTGTGTGTGTGTGTGTGTGTGTGTGTGTGTGTGTGTGTGCATGCGTGCTGAGGCATGTTTTCTCCCACCAACAACTAAGATCATATAGAAAGTTGACCTCAGTTTAAAGACTTATCCAAAAGTCTGGAGAATAAAAAGCTAAATGGTTGCCTTTGGAAACAAAGAACACATACAAGAACGAAAATTGGAGACTCGGTTTTATTGAGGCTCTTCATACACAGCAATATAGTTTGCAAGGCTGCATATGCCTAGCACCTGCTTAAGCGATATTCGATATTCAAAGTAAACAAAATAGGCTCAATGATCCCAGAGGAAAAGAAAATATAATCTGCCCTATGATGAAGCACAGGGAGACTTTTTACGGCCGCCACACGGCACTTAACAACAGCTGCAGTGAGGTAAAGGTTGCCTTTGGAAACAAAGAACACATAAAGAACGAAAATCGGAGACTCGGTTTTATTGAGTATCTTCATACACAGCAATATAGTTTGCAAGGCGTATGATCATAAAGGAAAGGAAAATATAATCTGCACTAAGATAACATTATCTGCTCAAATCGAACCCCCAAGATACATGGTTTCTAAGTCGAGTAGTTTAACCACTACACCCGCGGAGGCTTTAATGGTGGTCACAGCTCAATGAGTCATGATGATAGCATTGTAAGTCATGGGGCTAGCTGTATTAGTCATGTTGACAGTTGTGTGAGCAACTGTGAAGACTTATGCGAGTCATGTTGATAGCTGTATGCGTCATGATGACAGCTGTATGTGTCATGGCAACCGCTGTGTGAGACATAATGGCATCTGAAGCAGTTATGGTGACAGCTGTAGGAGTCGTGAGAATAGCTGTGTGAGTCATGTTGATATGGACAGCTGTATGAACAATGGTTGCAGCTGCACAAATCATAGTGACATTACATTAGATAATATGGCTGATGAAAGTGTTATGGGTCTTGGTGACAGCTGTGTTTGAAATTAAAATATCTGTATGAGTCATGTTGGTAGCTGTATGAATCATGGTGATAGTGATAGAAGTCGTGGTGATAGCTGCGTGAGGCACGGTGAAAGCTGTATGAGTCATCTTAATAGCTTTATGCGTTATGGAAATAGCTACAAGAATCAAAATTTCAAAGTGATATATGTACGAGTAATTGTGATAGCTGTATTAGTCTTCCCTTTGTTTATTTGAATAGAGGTTTACGGGGCTTGCTGTATTAGTCATAGTGATAGCTATATTAGTCATAATGGTCACTAAATGAGTCACTGTGACAGCTGTTTGATTCAAGCTGATAGCTGTATGAGGCATGAAGACAGCTTTAGGCATAGTCATTTGGTTCATTGTTACAGCTGTGTAAGCTTTATGGCCCCTGACGAAAGCAATATGAGCGATTCTCATAGCTGTATGAGCACGGAGTGATGACTGTATGAGTAACGGAGATAGCTGCATGAACTAAGATGACAGCTGTATTCATCATGGTGACAGCTGTAGTGATCAAGATGAGAGCTGCATGAATTATGGTAACAGTTCTAAGTGTCACGGTGAAAGCTGTTGTCATGTGATAGCTGTAAAGGCCATGATGGCAGCCATATGAGCCATTTTGAAAGATCTATTGACAGCAGCTTCTGTAGTAGTCATACTGAAAGCAGCAGTTGCCATGATGACATATTTGTGAGTCATGGTATGTGTGATGTTAACAGTTGAATTGGTAATGGGTCATAACAATAGCTATACAAGTCAATGTGCCATCTGAATGTGTAATTGCGATATCTGTATGTGTCTTGGTGAAAGCTTAAAAGGCGTGCTAATAGATATCGGAGTCATGGTAAAAGCTGTTTGAGTTATGGTCATAGCTGTATGTGTCGTGGTGGCGTGTTGATAGCTGTATGAGTCATCGTGATGGCTGTATAAGTCATGATATGACTCGTCGTGTCAGCTGTATAAGTTATAGTGATCGCTGAATTAGACACGACAAAAGCTATATCAGTCTTAGTGAGAGGGATGCGAGCAACGTTGACAGCTGTTTGAGTCATGGTGACAGCTATAGGTGTCATGGGTTCCATTGTTAGAGTCATGGTGACAACTAAAGTAGTCATAGTGTCAGCTGTAGAAGTCATAAAGAAAGCCGTGTGAGTCATGTTGACAGCCTTATAAGCGATGTTGATAGCTACATGAACAATGGTTACAGCTGCATAATTTATAGCTACAGGAGATACGACTGTTGAAAAGGAATAAGTCTTTATGGCAGCTGTATATGAAATTAAGATATCCGAGTCATTTTGGGCGCCGTATGATTCGTGTAGAAGTCGTGCTGGTAGCTGTATGCGTCATGATGGCAGCTGTATGTGTCATGGGGACCGCTGTATGAGACATGATGACATCTGAAGAAGTCATGGTGACAGCTGTAGGAGTCGTGAGGAAAGCTGTGTGAGTCATGTTGATATGGACAGCTGTATGAGCGATTGGTTTCAGCTGCATGGTTCTTTGTGACAGTTTTAGAGATATGGCTATTGAATGCGCTGTGTGTCGTGGTGACAGCTGTATGTGAATAAATATATCTGTATGAATCATGGTGGTAGCTGTATAATTCATGGTGGTAGCTGTATAATTCATGGTGATAGTTATAGAAGTCGTGGTAATATCTATGTGAGTCCTGGTGGCAGCTGTATGAGTCATCTTAATTGCTGTATGAGTGATGGTAATAGCTACAACCCTCATGGTGATAGCTGTTTGAGTGATTGAGATAGCTCTATTAGTCTTTTCTTTGTTTGTTTGTTTGTTTGAATAGAGGTTTAAAGTCCCTGTCAACACTATTTAGGTCATTTTCGAAATGTTGCTTTCAATTTTGTGGGATTTTTACCCGACATTGAGATGAAATGAAATCCCAAGCCCTGTCGCCCTTTGAAATCAAAATGTTTATATGCATGGACGGTCCGACTCGCACCGTTTTGCCTGAACAGGCTTAGACCTATGCTGCATACCACTTCTCATGTGCGGTCGGTTTCAGCTCTGCGTGGAAGCACTTTGCATACCGATTTATTTCTCAAAGTCCCAATGGGCGGGAGCTTGCTGTATTAGTCATTATGATAGCTATATGGGCCATGGTGGTCAATGAATGAGTGACTGTGACAGCCGTTCGAGTCATCCAGGCATGAAGACAGCTTTAGGCGTAGTCATCTGGCTCATTGTTACAGCTGTATTAGACATAGTGTTTGCTGTATGAACCCTGCCGATAGCAATATGAGCGATGCTTTAAGCTGTATGAGCACAGACTGGTGGCTCTATGAGTCATGTAGATAGCTGTATGAGCTGTGGTGACAGCTGCATTCGCCATGGTGATAGCTGTTGGGATCACGTTTAGAGCTGCATGAATTATGGTGACAGTTGTAAGAGTTACTGTGGAAGCTGTAAGCATTGGCGATAGCTATATAAGCCATGATGACGATCGTATGAGCTATTTTTAAAGATGCATTAGTCATATTGATAGCTGTAGTAGTTATACTGACACTCGTAGCAGTAGGCATGATGAAAGATTAGTGAGTCATGGGGACAGCTGTATGTGTGATGTTAACAGCTGTATTAGTCATGGTTACAGCCGTATAGGTGTTTACGATAGCTAAAAAGACAAAATAACACCTGAATGAGTAAAGGTGGTAGCTATAGGTGTCTTGGTGAAAGCTTTAAAGGTCGTGCTGAGAGATATCCGAGTCATGGAAATAGCTCTATGAGTTATTGTAATAGCTGTTTGTGTCGTGTTGATAGATGTACGAGTTATCGTGATTGCCGTATGAGTTATGCTATGAGTTGTCGTGGCAGCTGTATTAGTTATAGTGATTGCTGTATTAGACACGATGAAAGCTATATAAGTCTTAGTGGAAGGGATGCGAGTCATGGTGGTAACTGTATGAGTCATGGTGACAAGGTGTCATGGTTACCTTCGTAAGATTCATGCTGACACCTGGACTAGTGATTGTAAGAGCTATAGAAGTCGTAAAGAAAGCTATTTGAGTCATTGTGACAGCCTTTAAGGTGATGTATGACCAATGGATACAGCTGCATATTCCATGCTGATGGCTATAGAAGCTATAACTGTTGAAAACAGAATAAGTATTGGTGGCAGCTGTATGTGAAATTAAGATACCCGAGACATTGTGTTAGTCATGGTAACAGCTGAATGGGGCATGATAATTACTTTACTTTAGAAATAGCGACAGCAGTATGAGTCATGGTGATTGTTGTAAGAACCACAGAGAGAGCTGTATGATCAATGATGACAGCTCCATGGGTTATGCTTACAGCACTATGATAGTGTTGTCAGCATCGTCATGGCGATAGCTGTATGGGTGACGATGACGACTTTATCAGTCATGCTGGCAGCAGAACGAGTCATGATGATAGTTGTATCAGTCATGGTGATAGTTGTTTGAGCCATGGTTACAACTGTATCAGTCATGATGACAGCAGTATGAGTCATTGTGACAGCTGTTTGGGTTATTATGACAGCTGCATAAGCCTTGGAGACAGCTGTAAGTGTCAAAGTGAAAGCTCAATGACTCCTGGTGACAGCTATATGAGTCTGGCATACAGCTGTATGAGACATACTTATGGCTGTAAGAGTCACGGACACAGAAGTATATGCAATGGTGACAGCTGCTTTCAGCACGGTGATAGCTATAGGAATCACGCTTAGAGATGCATGAATCATGATGACAGTTATATGAGTCATTGTGATGGCTATCGTAGTCACGGTGAAAGCTGTATGAATGAAGGTATTAGCAGTGTTAGTCATATTGATATTTCTGTTATTTATAAATGAAATACTGAAAACAATATCAGTGGTATCATACACTGCAAAGCATACATGGTATACACAATATATAAGAAATAATAAAATAGTAAATCAGTGGCATGTGTATGTGCAACCAATTAGCACAGAAAGACTATTGGCTGTATGAGTTATGGTAACAGCTGTGTGAGTGGTCTAATTGCTGTATGAGTCATCGCAATATCTACAATAGATATGGAGATAGATGTTTGTTGTATTCATGGTGATAGCTGAATAGGTCATGACAATCGCTGAATTAGTAATGGTGACAGCGGTATGAGTCATGGTGATTGCTGTAAGAACCACAGAGACAGCTGGAAGTGCCTTCTAACAGCTATGAAAGTGCTGTCCGCATACGTCATGGCGATAGCTGTATGAGTGATGATGACAGCTTTATCAGTCATGGTGGCAGCAGTACGAGTCATGATGATAGTTGAATGAGTCATGGTGATAGTTGTATGAGCCATATAGACAGCTGTATGAGCCATTGTTACAACTGCATGACAGCAGTATGAGAGTCATTATGACAGCTATATGGGTCATTGTGATAGCTGTATGAGCCTTGGAGACAGCTGTGGTGTCACTGACCCCTGGTGACAGCTATATGAGTCATGCTTATAGCTGGATGAGACATACCGATGGCTGTATGAATCACGGAGACAGATGTATGTGCCATGGTGACAGCTGCTTTCATCAAGGGGATAGTTTTAGGAATCACGCTTAGAGATGCACGAATCATGATGACAGTTATATGAGTCATTGAGATAGCTTTGGGATTCATGGTGAAAGCTGTCGGAATGAAGGTTTTTTGCTATGTGAGTCCTGTTGATAGTTCTTTTATTTATTTATGAAATACTGATTACAATATCAGTGGAATCATACATTGCAAAGTATACATGACTTACACAATATATATGAAAAATAACATAGTAAATCAGTTTACATATGTATATGAAACCAATTAGAACAGAAAGTGTTAACATCACTTATACACCTGTCAACATGACTCACATCATGATTCCTACAGCTACCACCATGACTACTACAACTGTCACCATGTCTACAACAGCTGTCAATATGACTCATACATGTTTTACTTTACGATGACTAATAAAGCTACCACTTGGACTCATATAGCTATTATTTGAACTCTTTTTTTTAATATAATTGTTTGTGAAGAGTAACAGTACTATTTTTAATTAGATTGTTAGAACATAACTGTGGTAATGTTAATATTTACTGCTTTGTGCTTCCGGTCACGGTTATAGCTACATAAGTCATTGTGACAGCTCTATGTGTAATGGTGTCAGCTTTAAAAGCCATGATGCCAGATGCATGCATCACTGACAGCTGTATGAGTCAAGATGACAGCTGTTTGATTTATGGTGGCGTATGATTCATGGTGACAGCAGTATTAGTCATTAGCTTTATAAGTTATGCTGACAAGTGTTTAAGTAGTCGTGACAGCTGTATGATCCATGCTGTATGCAACCTGTGACAGCATGATAAGTAATGGTTACAGAAGTATGAGTCACCGTGACAGTTGTATGGGTCAATGTGAGTCATAGCAAGAGCTAAACGAGTCAAAGTGATAGAGAGTGGCACGTGTTTGAGTCAGGACAAAAGGTATATGAGTAACCATGGCAGCTATGCGAGTCATAATGACAGCGGTATGAGTCATCATGACAAGTGTATTAGGCATGATGCGATATTACTATTCAATACAATTCGGAGAAATCTGTAATTGTGTTTTAGATATTTATATATCAAATTATAGATATCTATAAATCAAATTATAGACATGTATGATTAACATTATTATCAATAATTTGACATCATAAAATGTAATCAATGATATGTAATATATATTTCTTGATATCTATAAATTTGTCTAATGATATCCATGATTCCTTTACATATATAGATATCTAAAAATCAAATTACAGATACCATTTCAAGGCTGGATAATAGATATCAAAGTTTTCAATAATGGATATCAGAAATATATGAAGGATATCAATAAATGTAATTCTTGATATCCTGAAATGTTCATCAATATTTGATATCTCTATATCGAATAAAATATATCTATAATTGGAACTACAGATATCCCTTAACACATTATGGATATAATGAAATAAATAATACATATCTAATATTATATATTATGTAATAATTATATCTTTGTTATAGACACCTATAAATCAATTTGTAGATATCTATAAATCAAATTATAGATAATTAACATTATTGATTTTAGATATTTATTATTTATTTCATGATATCCATAAAACGTAAAGGGTTGTCAATAATTTCAATATTAGATATCTATTATTTTGATATATGGATAACAAATATTGAAGAGCATTTTAAAATATCAAAAGTTTCACTTATTTATGACCATAATATATTTTATGATATCCATTATTGAAAATTGTGATATCTATAATTCAGCCTTTTAAATGATCTCTATAATTTAATTTTTAGATATTTATATATGCAAAGAAATTATTGATATCAGGAAACAAATCTATTGGCATCAAGAAATATATATTACATATCACGGATTTCATTTTATGAAAGCAAAACATACAGATAATTATAGATATTAATAATGTTAATTGTACATATCTATAATTTGATTTATTGATATCTATAATTTGATTTATAGATATCTGAAATAAACTACAGTTTAATAATAATTATTGTCAGATATCGATAAATAACATCTATAATAATGACATCTATAAATCAGTTCGTAGATATCTATAAATCAAATTATAGATAATTAACATTACTGATATTAGATATTTATTTTTTTTCATGATATTCATAGTAAGTAAATGGTTATCAATAATTTCAATAGTAGATATCTTTTATTTTGGTATATGGATACCAAATATTGAAGAGCATTATAAAATATCAATAGTTTCATTTTTTCATTACAAAAAAGTATTTTATAATATCCATTATTGAAAATTGTGATATCTATGATTCTGCCTTTAAAATGATCTCTATAATTTGATTTTTAGATATTTATTTATGCAAAGAAATTATTGATATCAGGAAACAAATCTGTTGGTATCAAGAAATATATATTACATATCACGGATTTCATTTTATGAAAGCAAAACATACAGATAATTATAAATATTAATAATGTTAATTGTACATATCTATAATTTGATTTATTGATATCTATAATTTGATTAATAGATATCTGAAATAAACTACAGTTTAATAATAATAATTGTCAGATATCGATAAATAACATCTGTAATAATGACATCTATAAATCAGTTTGTAGATATCTATAAATCAAATTATAGATAATTTCCATTACTGATATTAGATATATTTTTTTTCATGATATCCATAGTAAGTAAATGTTTATCAATAATTTCAATAGTAGATATCTTTTATTTTGATATATGGATACCAAATATTAAAGAGCATTATAAAATATCAATAGTTTCATTTATTCATGGCCAAAATGTATTTTATGATATCCATTATTGAAAACTGTGATATCTATGATTCAGCCTTTTAAATGATCTCTATAATTTGATTTTTAGATATTTATATATGCAAACAAATTATTGATATCAGGAAACAAATCTATTGATATCAAGAAATATATATAACATATCATGAATTTCATTTTATGATAGCAAAAAATACAGATAATTAAAGATATCAATAATGTTAATTGTTCATATCTATAATTTGATTTATTTATAATTATAATTTGATTTATAGATATCTGTAATAAACTATAGTATATCAATAATTATTGCAATATATCAATAAATAATATCTATAATAATGATATCTATAAATAATATCTATAATAATGATATCTATAAATAATATCTATAATAATGATATCTAATATGTTTAAATTATAGCTATCTATTTTTCAATATATAGATAAATATTATAAAATATCAATAATTTCATTTATTCGTGACCAAAATGTATTTTATGATATCCATTATTGAAAATTTTGATATCTATGATTCAGCCTTTTAAATGATCTCTATAATTTGATTTTTAGATTTTATATATGCAAAGAAATTATTGATATCAGGAAACAAATCTATTGATATCAAGAAATATATATAACATATCATGAATTTCATTTTATGATAGCAAAAAATAAAGATAATTATAGATATCAATAATGTTAATTGTTCATATCTATAATTTGATTTATTGATAATTATAATTTGATTTATAGATATCTGTAATAAACTATAGTATATCAATAATTATTGCAAGATATCAATAAATAATATCTATAATAATGATATCTATAAATAATATCTATAATAATGATATCTATAAATAATAACTATAATAAAGATATCTAATATATGTTTAAATTATAGCTCTCTATTTTTCAATATATAGATATATACATATATAATTCCTTTGCATATATAGATATCTAAAAATCAAATTATAGATATCATTTAGAAGGCTGAATTATAGATGTCACAATTTTCAATAATGAATAAAAGAAACTATATTATTGATATCAATAAATGTAATTATATGTTCTTAAATATTTAACATCTTTCCATCGAATAAAAGATATCTATAATTCGAATTATAGATGTCCCTAAATGCATTATGTATATCATAAAATAGATAATAGATATCTAATATTATTTATACATATCTAATAATATTTATTGCAATCCAATAATTTTATTATAGATATCAGAAATTTTATTAACAAATATCTTGAAATTCAAGCTGACCTCGGTAGCTCAGTGAGATGTAGGTCTGACTGGTGATCAGAAGGACACGTGTTCGAGTCATGTCGGTGTCGGCAACATTCTTTCCTGGACATGGATCATGAAATCTATTTTACAGTCATTTTCTCCATTCTGCTGATTCAAGAAGGGCAGTTGTCCGTTTCTGTGAAAGAATGTGCACTGTACTTATCATGAAGCGCGTCTATAAAGCGTTTGACCCTCTTGAACCCCACTTTTATATAGTAAAACTTGGGTTGACAGGGGTAAACCTTTTTTTTCTCATTTCTGCTCCAAAATATAGATTGTGGGTACTCGTTAGAACCGCCTCGGGGAAGCGGTTCTAACATGTAACCAGAATCTCTATTTTAAGCAGAAATAAGAAAAATATCAATTTTTCATCTTTAAAGTTTCCTTTTTGTGGTGATAAACTTTACAATGTATTTGTATAGGCAGTGTTTTCGAAATGTGGTTAACAGCTTACGTATAAGCTTGCCCACTAAAAGTGTGGAATGGTAAACTGACCGGCTTAAAAATGACCTAAATAGTTAGGACTGGGCCGTTTAACTCCAATACAAACAAACAAAATCTTGAATTTCAATTACATAGTAAAATGGCACCTCATAAATGAAGGTAGGTAAGGATTTGCTAAAGGATACTTTGTTTGATGCAAATAAATTATGAATTTATTATGGAATGTAAAAAAATTTATTTAAGATATCTTATATCCTATATAAGATATCTGATATAACAATTAAGATATCTTATATCCTAAAGTAGATATCTTATATCCTATATGAGATATCTTATTTAATTCTGCAATTCAGATATCTGATATGATATATGTTTTAGTAAACAAGATATCTTATATGTTATATAAGATATCTTATTTAACATATAAGATATCTTATATGACATATAAGATATCTTGTTTACTAAATCATATAAGATATCTTATATGTTATATAAGATATCTAATATACTAAATAAGATATCTTATATAGCATATAAATTATCTAATATAACATATCAGATATCTGATATATTATATCAGATATCAGATATCTTATTTATATTTTATATAAAATATCTTAATTGGTATATCTGATATTTAATTTAACATATAAGATATCTTATATAAGTTTGATAAATAAGATATCTTAATTAACATATAAGATATATTATATAAATTGGAAAGAAATGACAAATAATAGTCACTACCTCTCCATTAGACTGCTACAGAGGACTGCAGAAATTATAATTATTAATTATAAACTGTAATTGTACATATGTGTTTATAAATAAAACCGGGTTCCCAAACACGTGCGATCAGATTAAAGACAACATCTTTCTTTTTTTTGAGAGAGAGAGAGAGAATAAATCCAGCTTGCTTTTGTTTGTATAATTTAATTACCTTCCCTTACAAGATAGTGGAAGTATAAATTAACTTCAAACTTGAGTTATGCCAAGCACTGCTCGTTGCATGTATTTTGACAAAAACAAAAAACAAAGACACTCACAAGACTGTCCATATATTCAGCCTGGTTTCTGCCTCAACTTTTCGCATAATTAGTTCAATTTTTCTTTGTCCCGTTTATCTTTTTTTTTTTTTTTTTTTTTTTTTACCAAATGCAATCTTCCTGCTTATTTAGGACAGGAGCCCATTTCGAAAATTAGGTATGACACATGATGAGAGGTTGTGTAATCTGAATAAAGCTGAACATTTTATTAATAGTGTAGGCCCTGATCTGATCTGGGCCTGCACTGTTTGCCAGGGTTTCTGGAATGTTAGGCATAAATGGGGGTAGTCATTCCTTGGCAGTTTCGGGGAGACTTCATTATTTTTTTGGTAAAATATATTAGATATCTTATTTGTCATATAAGATATCTTAAATAGTTAGGTAAATAAGATATCTTATATATTATATAAGATATCTGTTATGCTATATAAGATATCTATAATATTAAATAAGATATCTGATATAGGATATAAGATATCTTATTTACTGGAATATATATCTGATATGCTAAATAAGATATCTAATATACCAAATAAGATATCTAATATAACATATCAGATATCTTATATAATATATGAGATATCTTATATATCATATAAGATATCTTATTTCCCTTATTAAATAAGATATCTTATATATTACATATCTTATGTAATATATAAGATATCTGATATGTTATATAAGATATCTTATATGCTATATTAGATATCTTATTTGTCATATAAGATATCTTAAATAGTTAGGTAAATAAGATATCTTATATATTATATAAGATATCTGTTATGCTATATAAGATATCTATAATATTAAATAAGATATCTGATATAGGATATAAGATATCTTATTTACTGGAATATATATCTGATATGCTAAATAAGATATCTAATATACCAAATAAGATATCTAATATAACATATCAGATATCTTATATAATATATGAGATATCTTATATATCATATAAGATATCTTATTTCCCTTATTAAATAAGATATCTTATATATTACATATCTTATGTAATATATAAGATATCTGATATGTTATATAAGATATCTTATATGCTATATTAGATATCTTATTTAGCATATCAGATAGCTTATATATTTTGGTAAATAAGATATCTTATATATCATACTAGATATCTTATATCCTATATTAGATATCTTATATCCTATATAAGATATCTAATATAGCATATAAGATATCTTATATATTATATCATATTCTTATATGCTATATAAGATATCTTATTTATTATATTAGATATCTTATATATGTAAGATATCATATATAATAAATATCTAATATAATATATGATATCTTTTATAATAAATAAGATATCTACAATTCATAATAAATAGACTGGCCCCGATAGCTTAGTTGGTAGAGTGACCGCTCCGGGGAACAGGGGGTCACGGGTTCGATCCCGGGCCGCGACATAACCAAAGTCGCTAAGAATGGTACTAGCTGCTCCTCGCTTGGCACTCAGATTTACGGGGTTGAGCTAGGACTGGTCGACCCAGTGTCAGGATAATGTGACTAGGTGTGGTATCATGTAATGTGTCTGGGACATTATACTTCAGTGAGGCAGCACTATAAAAGTGAGCATTGAGCTCCCTGTCGCTACCAGACACCGTCGTGATATGACTGAAAAATTTTTGAAAGCGACGTTAAACCCAAATTCACACACACACTCTCCATAATAAATAGTAAAATGGCTTGCCATACTTCCCAGTCACTACGGGATACAATACCCTACCTTCACAGTGACATTTGCCGTACTAGGACCATGACGAATTTATTGACAATTTTCTCTCCAGCGGACAATTCAGCTGATAGAGGATGTATGATTACAAATACCATGTGTAAGAATTAACATATGACACAGTCTTATTTCTAGTGTGTGTGGATCATGAGAATTAATTATTACATTGATAAACCTAAGACTTAGTATTCTCAGGTGAACAGGTTGTCAGTCAGTTGGTTGTAAATAATAAATCGAAAGTAGGAAATCAGGCCGGAAATGCAAAACGTGGAGCCAGCACTCCAGTCGGCGCATGCGTATTGCATGGTGACTTGCATGGTTACTGATTCCAATAACCATCTCCGTACATACCTCGAATTGTTACTGGTGGTTCCGGGTCGTTTCGCCCGTGGGTCGTTTCGCCGGGTCGTTTCGCCCTGAGTCGTTTCGCCCTGATATTGGGGGTGGGTCGTTTCGCCCTTACCTGGTGAGTCGTTTCGCCCGTGAGTCGTTTCGCCCATGGGTCGTTTCGCCGCAATTATATTTTAAGGGAGTGACAAACGGAATGGATGAGTAAATGGACAGATGGATGAATAAATAAATGAATAAATGAGTGAATGGAGTTGTGCGTTGGTAGATGTACGGACGAACGGATGAACGGACGAACGGATGAACGGACGGCATTTTTAATATACAGAGATAGATAAGTTAATGAATGAATGAATGAATGAAGAGTATTGGTAGCTGGACAAACGGAAATGAATGAATGAATGAATGAATGAATGAATGAATGAATGAATGAATGAATGAATGAAGTGATGCTTGTGTAGATGGACGGACCGTTTCTAAAGAGCACCTGAGCAGAAATATGAAAAATATAAGAATCTTTGATCAGAACATTTTTGATTTTTTTTTTATTTGGTGGTAGAGTTTTCCAGTATTTGAATCAGCATGTTTTTGTAATGCAAACTACTAAACAGACCAGTACGATATTACAGCCGTGCGACATAGTGCAGGTTTTCACATCTCTGAAATGACTACTTTAATTTTTACTTTTTTATGAAAAGCTTGGTTTTTTTATCTATACTGCGAACATATGTTTAGGCGGTTCTAACGAGTACCCACAACCTTTGTCTTGTAGCAGAAATAACAAAAATAATGTATACCCCAATAAACCTCAGTTTTCGCCATATAAGGTGGGTTTAGGGGGGGGGGGGGTGTTCATTCCACGGACTTGTTAATGTGATGCTATAGTTTCATGTTATGCTTTGTTATATATTTATAATGTAAAATATGTATTTTGTTACGCATAAAATTATGGGACAATACGATAAGAAAGTATAAAACGTTATGTTTCTATTCCTACCAAGGTTGAGCTACAGTAGAGTCTGTATAAAAATTAAACCAACTTTTTACACATGACACTTAATGTGTAATATTAATTATTACCTTTTAAGTGACATTTTTGTTAACTTTTATTCTGACACCACTGTTTAAAAATATTTTGTTTGTTGAAATTGAGGTTTTACGTCCCCGTCAACACAATTAACGTAATAATGTAACCAGTTATATCACGTCACTATTTTTGCAGAAAGAACAACTGATAAGTAAATAAAATATCATATTAGCAAGTCTATGCAATAACGTCCCCCTAAACCCAAATTTATACAGTGAAAAATGGGTTTTCGCATATACTTTATTTCTCTTATTTCTGATTCTAGAACAAAGACAATTAGACGGTTCTAATCCAAAATCTATGTTTAGAGCAGAAAGAAAAATATGTCACATTTTTGAAATATAAACAGTCATTTTCACAACCATAAATCCCAATTTATTGCAAAGACTTGTTAACCTTAATGCTTATGTGAGCTCGAATATCTTTCTCAAAAAGGTGGTAGCGCAGTTGCTTAAACCTGAAGTAGAAGCCGTCAGAAGGTCGTCCAGCTGCACCAAACGAGGGCAAAACCATGTTTTCCGGAACTCCCAATACCCCCATCAATCCCTTTACATACCATAAACAAACATAACCTCAATCAATAGGGCTTGAAAAAATAAGGGCGAAACGACCCACCTAATCAGGGCGAAACGACCCACGGGCGAAACGACCCAGGGCGAAACGACTCAGGGCGAAACGACCCACGGGCGAAACGACTCATGGGCGAAACGACTCACGGGCGAAACGACCCGAGACCTTACTGGTGACACGTCAAATGACATTAAGACACCAGGAATGGACGTTAGACGGGTTCCGGCGAACCAAGGATTGAAGGGTGTTAGCTGAAATAAAAGGAAAGGAACGTGGATGAAATTAGTTTGTACAGTGCGAAAAGAGAGTGTTAATATAGAATAGAATAGATACTTTACTTTTTTGAGATGAATACAACAGACACATAAGGAGCGTGATAGCTCAGTGGTTAGTGCACTTGCCTCTGATGCTAGAGGTCCCGGGTTCGATCCCCGGCAGCGGCGATAAAATTTCGGTGTCCGAACACGCTCCATTGGCATCATTTGCAGGGATGAATGTCATTAAGTGCACCGTCCTTCGGATCGGGACGTTAACTGGAGGCCCCCTGTGCAGGGAGAACCATCCCCTGTGCAGGTTAAAGAACCCTACCATAATTACATGATTACCGTGTAGGCTTTCATCCTGCAAAACTGGAGTGTATGTAATATACACCTGCCTAGAATGTCCGCGAGGGCGTATGGCAGTATATATAGAAAGAAAGAAAGAAAAAGAAAGATATTTCATCGAGCGTGTTGAAAATATCAGAATTTTAACGAGTGAAAATTCCGATGTTTTCAACACACAAAATGAAATATTTTTGGTATTCATCTAAAAAAAAAAAAAAAAAAAATCTTTTCATTTGATAATATTTTAGGACACTTACTGTAATTGATTAATCGGATCTTACGTCACAATGTTTGACTTGGCTATGACGTCACAACTGTAAGTTGCAAAACATAAACATATCGCCGTTTTTAACACAGTGTTGTGCCGGTAGAACCATCTTCGACCCCAGGAGTCCGGAAAAGGAGGGATATGACAACAACAAGACGTTCGGCACAGTCCGTAAATCCTCGGAACACGTGACCAACTCTTGCCACGATATTCTTGGGCCTATCTGCTGCGTGGACAGTACATTAGACGACTACGACTACAAGTGACAACATTTCCCTTACAGAGCACCGCTCGAAGAACCTACCATACAGGTAAGTCGGGCGCACAACAAATGGCGACGAGGATAAAAGGTAATTGATCTGTTTAATATGTAACTATATTTTAAGCGTAATGTTCGTGAATTGTTGGCTGTGGTTCGATGGGGAGACACCATTTTGGGAAAAAAAGAGGAAATTTCGAAAATGTTAAAAAAAGTCCATTTTTTTTGGACACGTGGCTTTAAATATTAAATAAAATTTTTATTAAGTAGAAATTACTATTGTGAGAATGTTTTTCGGCAGAATTTGAATAATTTTAAAACCAGTTTTAGGGACTGTCACAATTCGTCCTTTGCGGTTTATTTCATCATCTTCTAAAACTGGATGGCTCCCTATATTTCCGGTCTCTTTTGCGCAGTTTCGATCTAAGGTAAGCCACATGGAAATTTCGAAATTCTAAAATGTAATTTGTAAAATTCAGAGCTCAGTTTTTTTCAGAAACCATGAACTACAGTTTTCAACCTTCATTGTGATCTATATGTGTCATTTTTAGCTTCCCTCCTCTTCGCTAGCCTGTTAAAGCGAGCGAGGAAAAAAATTCCAACATGTCACGTGCGACAGTTTACTTGAAATGGAAAAAAAATATGAAAAGGGTTTACTTGTCTTTTTATAATTTGAGTATTTTGGCCCTGTAATGCATTAACCCTATCACTGGGTTATCTAAAAAAAAAATAAAATAAACAAAATCGTGTGAAGTCATTTTTGTAGAATGTCTTATATGGTTGCACTACCTCTTATTTCATTTATTTGGAGAAAAATTTTCCCGGAATGTCGGTGAACTCATTTTTGTAGGCTGTCTTATATAGTTGCACTACATCGATTCCATTTATTTGGAAAAAAGATTTCCCCGAATGTCACGTGAGATTATTGTCGTAGTAAAATGTGTTTTATATAATTGCACTCCTCCCGTGTTATTTACATGAAAACATTGTCAGAGTCTTTTTTTTTTTGGTATATCACGTATGAGTTCTCTCTATAGGAGAGATATCTGACGTTTCGTGTAGTTATCTTCTCAAAGAGGACTTTTTAAAAAGATATTGTCTCAAGTGTTATTTCACATTACACTGCATTACTATTTTGTACTGTGATATATTGCATTACCTCCGGTTAATTGTTGTTATTGTCATTATTTTTGTATTTTTGTGCTATTGGCATTTTGCTTATTTTGTAAAATGGCTGTGAACATTTATGTATGTACACAAGCCGACTTAGAGTCACTTCATGGCGTTGGATCAAAAACAGCGAGTGACATAATTGCCCTTAGAAGGGAAGTATTGGATGGTAAAAGACCACCACTGACAATACAAGATCTGGCGAAAGTTCGCCTAGACGCTGGTGTTTGGCAAGAATTTCGTTGCCAACTCCAGAGTTGCAGGCACTTGATACTCCAATGCCTGTTTCAGATAGGATTGGTGCAACAGCACAACCAGTTGTGTCTGTACAAACGGCGTATATACCAATAGAGACTCAGCACACTGGTCAAATGAACTTTTTACCAGATGGTACAGTACAGGCACCGGAACAGGTTACACACCTACCGCCGCCACAGGCATCACCAATTACTTAACCAAAGTCCCAAAGACCAAATGAGAAATTGACCCAAGAATTAATGCAAGAAACGATTTCCATTTTGGCAAACAAACTAGATTACATGGACAGCATTATCTATGATATGGGTACCACTATGGCGAGCCAAATTGCGTCACTTACCAAAAATATGGATAATTTGCAAAAATTGAATGTTGGCATGAAATCTAATTTGGAATATTTGAACAAGCAAAACACAGGTATTCAGTCCCAGCTATCATCTCATGATGCTTTTTTTTGCAGGATATTAACAAATATTTAATACCGCCTACCCCGGTTTCAGCAAATTTGCCCATACTCGCTGATTTTATAAATCTGCAGAAACCTGCACAACCTTTAATGCCCCAAGTGATGACACCAAGTGTTACTCAACCTCGGGTACCTCAAAGTATGGCACCAAATATGGGGTTTATACCACCAAAAATATCACACAATACAGATGCATTTTTACGTGGATGCAGACCCAAGGATGCAGCCATGATTGTAATGAATGAAAGCCCAAAATCAGTGCATGAAGCGTGCAAACGCATTAAAACAATTATTGCTAAAAAAAGGCTATTTCAAATGGGAAAGTAACTTTCCAGGAAAAGGCTTTTTCCTCTCAAGAGGAAACGGGGGTTTCTAATATTGAAAAAAAAGTAGATGATTCAGTTCAATTGATAAAGACCACACCCAGTTTTTATAGATCTCCCTCCAATTCTCCAACTCGGTACCCATCTGGCTCACAGAACCAAAATTGGCTCAGGCAAAGGTCTCCAGATGTGTACCGGAGTGGGTCCCCTCGTGGCAGACAGTCATATGGTTACAGGAATTCGCAATCAAGACAAGAGATGGCTTATAGGGGTGATCGAGCATTCAATTACCCCAAGTCCTAATAGAGTGAACGGTGGAAGCAACTATACTATGGGTGATAGGTATCACCGAGGCTATAGTCCTCCACCAGGTCCTGCATACACACCCATTCCTTCAAATAGAGTGAACTGTGGAAGCAACTATACTATGGGTGATAGGTATCACCGAGGCTATAGTCCTCCGCCAGGTCCTGCATACACACCTATTCCTTCAAATCAGTATCCTCCGAGATACCCATCTCAACAGTATGTATATGATGGATATTCATATCCATCGTCTGATACTTTTGGAAATAGAGACTACAGACTAGGTTCTTCGTCTCAAGGGTAACAAGAGGGAAATAAACAAAACTTTGAGATTAAATCGCATAATCGAGATTCGTTTGCGGGAGTCGATAGGTCATATCTATCGAATACGCCTAGAAGCCCCGAGGCTTTTGTTCGCCCGGTATCCGGTCAAGATTTCAGATCTAAAGATATCCAGGAGGATTTAAACAAGGATGGACTAGGTCCAAGGGCGACGGAAGCCTGGTCCGATCAGAGTCAAGTCGCCATTGTGAGATCCTTGAGGTATCCCTACCAAGTCAAAGAAATTTAACTGCATCGGTGAAACTCTTAAAAATGGAAAACCAACTTCAGCAATCCTAGATACAGCTGCCATGGTGACACTGGTTAGGGATGACTATTTAGCCTCCGTGAATAATTCTAAGCAGCTGGGTCCTGTTTGTGTTCTGACAGGGATTGGCACGGATCCGGTGCAGGGTCGGATTGTGCATGATGTGCCGATCACTGTTGGATCTCAAACTTTCTTGCAAACAGTTTGTGTAGTCCCAGTAAAGGATACTTGTCTGTTAGGTCTCGATTTTTTGATGGCCACTGCTAGTGTTTATTTATTTTTTTATTTATTTTATACAGTAAATAACAAAACCTATTCCAATACTATATATGTATGAGTCGCACCAGTGAAAAAGTTTTATTATTATTATTAATTATATATGGAACCAATGGGGATGATTGACCTACGCATCTGCGCAGTCTGATCGGCACCTCTGTTTAGATGTATTGATAATAAAGTTCCTATCTGCAGTTCTCGACTATTATTGATCCATTAGGTCGGACCCTAATAAAGCGTTTTCACGTGACGCGGTTGATTTTAAGTTTGTAAAGTTAGTGTGTGCACGGTCAAGTACTGTGTCCCTACAGGTATCTTGTAGCTTTCAATATGTTTGTGAGCCGTCGGCACTGTTTGGTTCGTTTTGGAGGAGTTGCTGACGCTTGTGGGATTTTGCCCGACATTGAGATGAAGTCGCGTCTCAATCCCTGCCGGCCAGTGGAACTCTAGGGCTAATATGCAGGGACGGTCCTGCTCGGCTGTTTTGCGCAGGCTGGCTTGCGCCTTCTAGGCGGTTTCTGGTGCTCATGTGCGGTCGGTTTCGGCTGCGCTTTGGGGCGCCGTGCGGCAATGTCTATTTCTCCGGGCCCTGGTGGGAGAGGTCATAAACTATCAATATACTTACATTGTAGATGGAATTAATTACAAGAAACCAATGTTGGGGAAATACGGTGCTTGCCTTTGTCGAGACTGGGTGTTGTGGAGGTTCGCATAAAACTTGCATTTCGTTTCGGCAAGATATGCGCCCCCACACAACATAGGTAATTTGAAAAATTATGATAGGTATTTTCTTTATACAGGTTCTCGTCAGACTGATGATTTAGGCCAAAAATATCCTCATATATTTCCATTATTAGGTAAACTATCTCCAAGTCGCGAAATTTGTTTCTCAGTTATATGACTTTAGATAGATAATCAGGTTAATATGTGTTCGATCATCATATTGTTGGTGTTTGTAGCAGCCATGATGATGATGATGATGGCTCGATCTCCAAGCCGCGAAATTTGTTTCTCAGTTATATGACTTTAGATAGATAATCGGGTTAATATGTGTTCGATCATCATATTGTTGGTGTTTGTAGCAGCCATGATGATGATAATGATGATGATGATGATGATGATGATGATGATGATGGCTCGATCGGCTCAATATAAATTTTCAGCCTCATCTGTATATATAAAAAACTATTCGCACAATGTTCCCTCATTTTTTTCCTAAGCTCACGCAGCAGCAATGTCCAATATTTATTTTGTATTGATGTATTTTTTTATGTAAATTTGTATGTATTGTTGATTGTGTGTGTGCGTTGAGAGAGATTCAGGTAGCAATACCATTTATAGTCAACCATTCTGATCGATGCATGTACAATTATCTTGAACATCCATGCATGTTTTTTTTTTCCGATTCAAAGTCCTTAATGCTGCTCACACAAAACTGTAGCCTAAGTTTTTCACCTCATAGGTAATTCTATTGAAAGTTACAGAGCAGCAATAGAAATTTTCATGCTAATACTAAAGGGTTTATTTTGCGACAAACGTTAAATTTCAGCATACGTTTTTATGCTTATTGCGCGATTAATATACTATGCATTTTATTCATGGCAAGCTTTTTAAAAAATGACAGATTTAAGTTTTACAAGTTTATTTTACTACTCATGTGCATGGACGTTCATGTTAACCCGGTTCCAGTTACCAACGATATCCAATATATTGACATAATGCATTTGAATACACGAAGCATTAGACAAAAAATGGATTACTTATCTAATATAGCAGAGGACTTTCATATTGTATGCTTCAGCGAAACCCATCTAGCTGCCGACGTTGATACAAATGATATACTTATTGATGGTTTCGATGACCCCATAAGGAAGGATCGAACTCACAATGGCGGTGGTATTATTGTCTATATCTCGAGTCATTTAAAATATAAACGGAGGTATGAATTGGAAAGTCCCCTTTCGGAAACCATATGGGTTCAAATTAAACTAAAATCCTTTGATCTACTCATGTGTTGTTATTACAGGAGTGACTTCACTGCGTCACAATCAGTTTTTACTGCAGAAATACAGACATCAATTGAACAAGCACTAGATTTAACCCCATATATTACTTTGGTAGGTGATATTAATATTGACTTTTTGAACATGTCAAATACACAACTAAGGGATTGTTTATCTTTATTTGATTTAAGAAATGTTATAGAAGAACCGACAAGAGTCACTGACTATTCGTCAACGTTAATAGATCCAATTATAGTGTCGGATAGCTGCAATGTCTTAGATTCAGGAACTATTGGCGTTGATGAACATGTCAGCGATCACAAAGCAACATATGCGTCAGTACGAATCAATTTAAACTTATCAAAATCATATCACAGAGAAGTTTGGAATTATAGAAATGCAGACGTTGAATTTCTTAATGATCTAATAGAAAATTATAACTGGGATAATATTATAAATGAAAACACCACAGTGGATGTGGGTACAATGTAGACCATTTAATTAGGCAAAAGCAAGTATGAAGCTGGCAAAACTTTGCATTCAAAATAATTACACAAATCATTTAGCAAACATATTTCATTTGTTGAAGGCAAATGATCTCCATACAGGGAGATAAGTAAAATAAGAATGTCAAAGTTCGACATGCCAGTTGTGTAATGTGCCTCGATAAAGTTCATTTTGTCCTGAAATGGGCACGAGATTGTCCACAAATTGCCACACACACAATATAATCTAACAATAATCCAGGAAATGTCTATAAACTGGCCAGTACAGGCCCACTTTATATGTCCATATGGCATATAATAAATGTCACAGTTGCATATACATATTTTATCCGCATACATGTCATGTGTTGTTAGACACTTATGTGTAATTAAAGCACTGAAAGGAATTCAGGTATTCGCAGCATCCATTAGTCTATCCATTTCACATAACATCACAGAATCAAAATCAGGTCAAGGCTGATTGCTGACAATCAGAGATTCAAGAAGCAAAACTAAATGGTCTACCTAAACTACTTGACTAGAACTAAAAATATATATATATAAAGGTGTACAGTGCTTGATGTAGGCTAAAGAGGAGGGTGGGTGGGAAATCGTTCGCAATAAGAATTCCAATATGGCGGATTAGCGATGCTTCTAGCTGCGCGCTGCTGCAAACAATGGACTAAGCCCGCCAAAGATAATGCCACAGCAATGACTCTGACAGGGGTATGTTAATTCCCCACTGGTGCATCTTGGTCACGTGGCCAGAAAAGTGGGCGGAGATAAATTGGTTGCTGGAACCAAGAGACTTCTGGGAGTATCAATAATCTAAAATTACATGTAGGTGTCAGCCTACACAGCTAGCATCCATTAATTACATGATCCTCACTGATAAGCAGGGGTCTAAGAAATGCCCCTTGTGGGAGACCAGGAGATCAATGCTGGATAAAACAGCCAAGAATAGGGGTTCCAGAAGGGAACCTTGGGGAACCCCTGCAGGAGAGAACGATCATTAAAATTAATAACAGATTAAACAATTTAATCTAATCATTAATTCTACTTACTAATAAGCACTGTACTAATTTAAAACTGGCTTTTATGCAATAATGAGTAAGACTGGGTTTGGGTACAATGTAGACCATTTAATTAGGCAAAAGCAAGTATGAAGCTGGCAAAACTTTGCATTCAAAATAATTACACAAATCATTTAGCAAACATATTTCATTTGTTGAAGGCAAATGATCTCCAAAGACCCAAACCCAGGTAGGTGTAGTTATCACATTAAAGTGCACATACATGTACGTACTATAAATATGTAAAATTATAAAGGGCCCTTAAGGGCGATGAAGCATGTACGAAATTTACGGACGTATTTTTACAGTTTTGCAAAAGATCTATTCCAAGGAAAACAGTCCTAATAAGACAAAATGATAAACCATGGTTCAATTCCGAATTGAGGCTTAATATAAGATCACGAGATAGGTTAAGGAAAAAGTTTTTTAAAACAAAGCGGGAGATTGATCGTATTAAGTTTAAACAACAAAGGAATAAAGTGAACAACATGAAAAAATTTGCAAAAGAAAATTACATTAATAACATTGAAGATACTGTATTAAATAATGACTCTGGAAATTCCTGTAAAACATTTTGGCAAGTTATGGGGCGGTTCATGGGAAAAAAAGGCACATCAGTTATTATACCTCCTTTAGAAAAGCAAGACAATACATACGCATTTACAGATCAAGAAAAAGCAAATGAATTAAATGACTTCTTTTCTTCTGTTTCAACCATAAATGACACCAATGTCGAGTTACCATATTTTGACAAACGTTCTCGTTCAGAAATTAGAGATATTAGAATCAACCGGTCGGAAGTTCAAGATATTCTAAAAATACTTAAGATTAACAAAGCTACCGGTCCGGACGGAATTAGCAACAGAATGCTGAAACTAACTAGTAACACGGTTACCGTGCCATTAACAAAATTATTCAACTTATCGTTATCTAGTTATTCATACCCAGTTCTATGGAAGATTTCTCATTTAATGCCACTTTTAAAAAAAGGCGACAAATCGATAGCAAGTAATTACAGACCCGTGTCCTTAACTAGTAACGTTGGAAAAGCATTCGAACGCATTGTTTTTAAACATATTTATAACCATATTACAATGAATGAATTATTATACAAGTATCAGTCTGGATTTCTCCCCGGTCACTCTACTGTTCACCATTTGATAGAACTTATTCATAATATGTGTTTATCTCTTGAAAATTACGAAATCAACTGTCAAATATTTTGTGATATATCTAAAGCGTTCGATCGTGTCTGGCATAGGGGTTTATTTTATAAGCTAGAAAAATACGGGATAATTGGGGACCTCTTGTTGTGGCTTAAAAGTTACCTAGCAAACAGGATGCAAAAGGTTTTTGTAAATGGAGTTTTTTCTTCGGATAAAGGTGTATCTGCTGGCGTTCCTCAAGGATCAGTCCTCGGCCCATTGTTATTTTTGATTTACATTAACGATATAGCGGACAATTTAGCAGGCAAAGCTAGACTGTATGCAGATGATACCTCGCTCAGTTTCTCTTCAACAGACCCAGCACAAATCGAAATCGTTTTAAATAATGATCTAAAGAAATTAAAAGAGTGGGCAGATAAGTGGATGATAACATTCAATCCATTAAAAACAGAAGTGATGATGATTTCTAATATTTTTAACGACTATAATTTCCAACTAAAATTTGATAACACTTCCCTGAATCTTGTTGAAACTCATCGGCATTTGGGCGTTAATTTATCATCAAATAACAATTGGGGAACACATATAAACCGCATAATAGATTCAGCTTCCAAACAACTGTCATATTTGAGAAAGTTAAAATACAAATTATCTAAAAACACTCTAAGTAGATTATATTGTACCTATATAAGACCGTTATTGGAATACGCATCGGAAGTATGGGACGGGTGTAATATAAGTGACTCTAACCGCTTAGAACAGGTTCAGCTGAATGCAGCTCGAATCGTAACGGGTTTACCAGTTTTCGCCTCTATTCGGTCACTTTACTCTGAAACTGGATGGGAAACATTATCAGCGAGAAGGAAACAACGCAAACTAACTCTTATGTATAAAATTATTAACGATGGTGTACCATCTTATCTTAAAGATCTTTTACCAGATAGAATAAACGAAACAATTTCATACAACCTTAGAAATAGTGATAATTACGAAATACCATTTACAAGACTTTGCTCTTTTGAAACATCTTATTTCCCATCAACGCTAAAATTATGGAACGATCTAGACACACAAATCCGCACACTACCAACGCTTAACAAGTTCAAATCCAATATTAGGACGATGACAGACATGCAAACCGAAAAACTACAGGATTATTTAACGGTTGGAGAACGAAAATATAACGTTATACTAACACGAATAAGGCATAAATGTAGTAGTCTTAAGGCTGATTTATGTAATGTTAACATAATTCCTAATTCAACCTGTAGTTGCGGTGCCCAAAGTGAAACCGCGGAACATTTCTTTTTCGAATGCAATCTGTATAATGACCAAAGAGATAGACTTTTTCGAGACTTAAACCACAACATTAGAATAAGCTTACAGTTACTGACTGATGGTTAGCGTAACATAATAATATATTACCATTTATAAATATAAATAAATGCACAAAAGTATTTGTTATAGATAAGCGAAAATGAAGAATGGGATTTCTATTTTTCATGTACATGTATCGTATCTTTGATAAGCCTAACATGGCTAGCGAAGAAGGAGTATTGCTACCAACGAATGGATGGATGAATGTATGGAGAGTGGTTGAGGTGTTAATTTCTAATCATAAACATATAGATTGTTTACCACTAACACCACTACTCTTTTACAGAATATTTGTGATATTATGGTAGGGAGAGGACTATCTAATTGTTGATCATAACTTGTGTCCGATCCCATTGTGTTGAAGAACAATAAAATATGTTTAATCTAGTGTCCTTGATCTTGGAAATTAGACACTGGCAATTGGGGAGGATGTTATTCCTGTCAGTGTTACCGTGACCCCTGACTATAAGATTTCCAATGTCACTGTCGTGAAGCGTACAGTGATACAACCCAATTCTGTAGGCTTTATTAATTAAAATCAAAATTGAGTTCCTTTAAGAGCAATGAAAACATTCATAAGAAAGAAGATGGGCCATACTACGTAGTTTCGGCTAATAAAGCCTCATCGGTGACCCTGTAATGATCCAGCAAAGAAAGCCAGAGGAAACGTACTGCAATTTTGCGAATTAGATACCCCTATTGAGGGATCCTATATTGTTGAATGTCCTATGCAACCTGCTCTGTCGTCTCGGGTATACGGCAAAGGTAAGCATATTACCTTAAAGGTAGTCAATGATTCAAATACATATATAACATACAAAAAGGGAAAGAAAATAGGGCATGCAGAACCAGCTATGGAAGTTTCACCATATATTGAACAGGCTAAGGTTTTTCAGTGTAATAATGGGAATAGCGATTAAATGCATCCACAAGAGCCAATGGCAGATGGGAATATTGATATGCCTTCTCATGTCAAACAAATGTATTCTGACAATATTTCTGGCCTGTCGGATGAGCAAAGATCTAAATTTAAAAATCTGGTTTCTGATTATGCTGATATTATTTCAAAAGATGATTTCGATTTGGGTTGTTTAAATTCTGGAGTGGAACATAAAATCCAAACATTTGATGAAGTTCCTATCAATGAAAAAATTCGGAGAACACCACTTCAGTTACAAAAACAACAACAAGAATACATTGAAAAACTATTAAAGCAAGGTGTTATAGAGCATTTGGTGTCTGAATGGTCGGCAGCCCCCGTTCTGGTTCGAAAGAAAACAGGAGAACTCAGATATTGTATAGACTATCGTGCCCTCAATGCAAAAACCTATAAAGATAATTACTCTTTACCTTTGATTGAATATTGTCTTGATTCTTTGTATGGTAAATGCGTGTTTTGTGGACCTGTCGAGTGGTTACTATCAAATTCGCCTAGAGGGCAGCTCCAAGCACAAAACTTCATTTAGCACACGTTTTGGCAGTTTCCAATGGTCACGTTTGCCCATCGGACTCTGCACTGCGCCAGCCACATTTCAGCGTGCCATGCAACTAGTACTCCGGGGCTTGACCTGGCAGGAGGTCATAGTTTACCTGGATGATGTAATTGTTCTTGGAACGGATTTCAATGACACACTGTTGAATGTTTCTTATGAATGTTTTCATTGCTCTTAAAGGAACTCATTTTTGATTTTTATTTACCTTCACTGCAGCTGGTGTTGTGCCGTGTGGCGGCCGTAAAACGTCTCCCCGTACATCAACCATAGTGCAGTTCATATTTTGATTTTGGTCCTTTGAGATCAGCGTGAATATTCTGAGAAATAAAAATAAAAAATGAGTTCCTTTAAGAGCATTGAAAACATTCATAAGAAAGAAGATGTGTCATACTACGTAGTTTCGGCTAATAAAGCCTCATCAGTGACCCTGTAATGATCCGGCAACGAAAGCCAGAGGAAGCATACTGCAAATTTGCGAATTTCAAACAGGCAGTCGATTCAAAGTAGAAGTAAAACAAAGATCAGGAATTGATACAATTAACTTACTCCACCCATAAAAGACACCAAAGGGAAAGAAATACAAACATTAAGCGACCAGACCATAATGGATACCCAAACAAAGGAAGGCCATAAGGACAGTTACTTTCCCACAAAATGGCCATATGGCCATCCAAAACCAAAAGACACAAGTGATACACACAGTAAGTAACAAACAACAACATAAATAAATCGCCACAGAAGAGCCGCCTTGGAACGGTCAGTGGAAGATTTCCACTGGGGGGCTTAAATCGATTTTACGTGGCCACAATCCTCGCCCTTACTTCCGTCGCGATTTAGACAAATAATTTGTTCAGTCCGCATGAAGGCCTCCTAACTCATCAGTGCAACATCTCCGTGAACACAAAAATCAAAGAACCACAGAGGTGAGACAACGGTGAGGACTCGACAGCAAGAAACCACTGAAATGCTGGAGCAAAAGAAAACCAACAGTTAGACTCCGATGAGCCCGACCAGAGACAGAGCATCAGGCACCAACCAACATTACCTTGAATTAGATCTCTCTAATTCTCAATAAGCCTTTACGTTGGAGCCGTCATAGAATCTAAGGCCTGACCCACCGGCGTGCAATTAAAGAGGGAAGCAAAGTTGCCAACCGTGATTGGGTTAACTACCATGCATGCAGTCTGTCGTATAATATCCATGTTGTACCCAATCTTTTTATATCGAAGAATGATTTTACGAAATTGGGTGCTGAAGTCATTGCGGTTATATATTTTTCTGAATTTATATGCTAAGTCACCATAAAATTCGGGTTCCGATAGACCTTGTTGCAGAAGAGATTTAAGTCCAATATTGAATTTTGAAATTAAATCAGAATGGCGTCTATAAAATTTTGAAAAGGCTTTGCATAGTTTATGGTACCGATAACCCTGATTAAGGAGTTTAGCCGTTAATAATTTATTACGAGTGTTGAAGTCAGTTACATGACTACACACTCTAGCAAATCGAATTAATTGCGAAATATAAACGCCATAGGATGGCGCACGAGGAACATCACCATCCAAAAAAGGAAAATTTACAATCTCAAAATCAAAGTCATCGCGTTTATCATAAATTTTGCACGAAACAAATCCATCTACAATAGACAGATGTAAATCCAAAAACGGGGCCTCGGTATCAGAAGAATTTGCTTTATTTAACTGAAGTTCAAGGGGGTAAATCTGACTGATCAAACCATCAAAATAGGTATTATCAATATTTAATAAATCATCTAAATATCTGGAAGTAGAGCTAAAAGCTTCAATAATTTCAGATTGGTTATCAATGGAAAGCGACAAAATGAAGTCTCTTTCATAACAATACAAGAACAGATCAGCCACAAGAGGTGCGCAATTAGTACCCATCGGAATACCCACAATTTGTCTAAATAACTTAGTACCGAATCTAATATAAATATTGTCAAGTAGAAAGGTGAGGGCATCACACACTTTCTGACATGACCAAAGTGTATAATTCTTATGCTCTTTAGAAGTGAAAAATGCATTTCTGACATTACATGCAAGATAGAGAGAATCTTCTCTGTGAAAAGTCCATTCAATTAAATCATTAAGCTTTTCTTTTATAAGATTATGAGGAAGTGTAGTGTAAAGAGTGGAAAAATCGTAGGTAGACAGACTAGAAGCACGAAAATGTCTAGATTTCAATTTATTTAAAACCTCATTCGAATTTTTTATAGACCAAAACAGATTTCTTCCTGATCTTTCAAAGACTTTATCACAATATTTAATTACATGCGTTTTAATAGCAGTAAGACAGGAAGTTAATAATTTAGAAAGTTCAGTGGTAGTGCAAGAGCTAGAATTTGCAATAAACCGTGCTTTGTAAGGTTTTTTATGAAGTTTTGGTAACCAGTATAGCGTAGGAAGCTTGTCTTGGCCTTCGTTAACACACACAGCAAACTTGGTGGCTGAAAGACAAACATGTTTATCTACTATAACTCTCTCTTCAGCTAAAGGCTGAAGTTCATAGGCCATAGTACCACCAAGCTCCTGCTTAAGCGTGTTAACATAGTGGAGCCGTCACACAACGACGACGTTGTTAGCGGCCTTGTCTGCAGGGGCCAAAACAAACTTCTTATGAAATTCTTGAATACCTAGTTTAAGATGACGTAAAGACGTCTTGGGCTTAGGAGGTAATAAGTTAGTATTTTGAGAATAGAAAGAAATGCGTTTATTTACTAGTTTTAAAATGCTAAGTTTCCAGTCCTTAAGGGCTTTATGCTCAACATACTCTCGCTTACACCATCGATTACCGAATTCATTCAAGGAAGCAGCGATTTCATCTCTACATTTACTGAAATCAATTTTAGAAGGAAACCGATATTTCGGTCCTTTAGAAATTATATTCCTTATCCTAGAATCAGGAATAACTTTCAAATTGCCAGTAATTACATGACCAGCAGCAGGATAGCAATACTTTGAGTTTTTACAATCACATGAATCAGGAGTATTAGTATCAATATCAAGATCTGAAACAAGTTTATTGAAATTAAAAATGATAGATCTAACAGGTTTGTTATATTTATAGCAAATTATAGGTGTTTCAGTATTCTGAAAATAAGCAGGAATGGAAGAAAGCACCGATCTCTCACGGAAGATACTGGGCAAATCTATAAAATCCATACCCTTATTAATGAAGGATATTTTGAAGAAATGGCGTTTATGATTAATTTCAGAATCAATGTAAGGACGGAGAGTATGCTGAGTATAGCCTCTAGTTAAGAGAGCCGCATCATATAACTGATGAGAACTATCGTAGAATTTATTCGCCTCGGTGTCCAGAAGACGTAAAACAGAAACGGGTAATGAACTTAAAAATGAAAGCATAGAGTGGCGTCCATGATTTAATAATATAATTGACAGTCACTTCAGTCTAGTATTGTTTCGTTTAAACGCACGTGTTTTACGTTTAAAGTTACCATTTTTCCTGGTGCCGTGAGATCTAGTTCTGCGTTTTCGACATTCCAGGAGTGAGAAAATATCAAAGTCCGGCATTCTGGAAATATTACCCTCATGATAAATGTTGTCATTAAATCCCAGTGGAAAAGGGGTCTGTAAAAATTTAATCC
Source organism: Lucinisca nassula (assembly GCA_963580285.1). Taxonomy (NCBI): domain Eukaryota; kingdom Metazoa; phylum Mollusca; class Bivalvia; order Lucinida; family Lucinidae; genus Lucinisca; species Lucinisca nassula. Next base: position 92,679,348 of record OY757024.1, on the reverse strand, counting down.
ATTTCAGTTCAGCTTCATGTCTTTTGATTATTTTGAATCTAGTTGTAGAATTTGCATCGTAATAAAGTTTTTCCACTGGTTGTATAACAATGTTATTTACAGAATGACCTGTACGTCGAAAGTGACGGTACAAGAAAGTGTCAGTTTTCTTAGGCTTACTCATTCTACGATAATGCTCGTTCAATCTAGTTTTAAGAGCACTCCTAGGTGAATATAAGTTTAAACCAATAATTTATATCTGATTTCTCAGAATATTCACGCTGATCTCAAAGGACCAAAAATGAAATATAAACTGCAGTTTGGTTGATGTACGGGCAGACGTTTTACGGCCGCCACACGGCACAACACCAGCTGCAGTGAAGGTAAATAAAAATCAAAAATGAGTTCCTTTAAGAGCAATGAAAACATTCATAAGAAAGAAGATGTGTCATACTACGTAGTTTCGGCTAATAAAGCCTCATCAGTGACCCTGTCAGAAATAAATTATTGGTTTAGACTTATATTCTAGACCGGTTTTTAATTATTTGGACCCCTTTTTGATTTATATCAGTCTTTGAATCGACTGCCTGTTTGAAATTCGCAAATTTAGAGTATGTTTCCTCTGGCTTTCGTTGCCGGATCATTACAGGGTCACTGATGAGGCTTTATTAGCCGAAACTACGTAGTATGACCCATCTTCTTTCTTATGAATGTTTTCATTGCTCTTAAAGGAACTCATTTTTGATTTTTAATTATATCAGTTCCAGGAAGGTATCTTAAAGCCCATCTGCTTTGCCAGTCATGTTCTTTTAAAACAGCATAGAAACTATTGTACTACCCGGGAGGAATTATTGGCTGTAGTGAAGTTCTGCCGTCAGTTCCGACTTTATTTGCTGGGCCGATTCTTTTTAATTCGCTCAGATCATAATTCCCTAGTTTGGCTGACCCGTTTCAAACATTTGGAGGGACAGTTAGCACGTTTTCTCGAGGAACTGTCCCAGTATAACTTTAAACTAATTCATAGGAAAGGGGTAGAACATTCAAACGCCGACGCCCTCAGTCGTATTAGTGATCCTTAAGAGGAACGTGACTGCTATAGGGCTGGACAGAATCTGTGTGATCTCCCCTGTGGCGGTTGCCATTATTGTACGCGGGCACATAAGCAGTGGGCTCGTTTTAATGAGGACGTTGATGATGTGGTCCCTTTGGCTGTGTGTAGTGTGGACGCCATGGTGGTTGACCATACGCCAGTTATGTCTTGTACACACTCAAACTGGGTAGATGGCCTTTCTTCCTTCGAGCTAAGAAGGGCTCAAATTGATGATCCGAACATAGGCATCGTCATGAATTGGTTAGAGCACTCTTACGAGCCTACCACTCGTGAACTACAGCTCACTGATCCCGAAACGAGAGCCCTTTGGCTATCTAGGGAATATTTGAAAATACGGGATGGAGTTTTGTACTATTCCTGGGCAAACCTTGAGGGCCGCTCTGATTGCTTTGTCGTTCCTACGGAACTCAGGCCTAGAGTCTTATATCATTCTCATGACTCAAAAGGTTCTGGTGGACATCTTGGCCAAAAGAAAACTTTAGATAAGTTAAAACAGAGATTTTATTGGTATGGAACGTCCAGGGATAGTGACATATATATCAAACAGTGTTCGAGCTGTAACAAGAACAAAAAAGGGAATCGGACACCTAGGAGTGCTCTTGAAAGCTTTCATGCTGGATATCCCATGGAACGTGTCCATTTGGATATCCTTGGTCCTATAAATCCAAGGCGTAAATCAGGCTCTGCTTATGTTCTGGTCATGGTGGACTAATTCACAAAATGGGTTGAACTTACACCTTTACCAGCCCAAAATGCAGAATTGACAGCAATGGCATTTTTAAAACATTCTATTGTTACTTGTGGTTGTCCATTAGAAGTACATACAGATCAGGGTAGAAACTTTGAAAGTGATCTGTTCCTTGCATTTTGTAAGGTGCTAGAAATTACAAAGACCAGGACTACCCCATATCATCCATCTGGAAACGGCCAGGTAGAGGTTTTTAACCGTGTCATTCTGCAAATGATTCGATCATACGTCTCCCGGGGTGTAAAGGACTAGGATGAGCACCTTCCCCTTATTGCTATGACGCTACATTCTATGAAAAACAGGTCAACAGGTTTTTCTGCCAATATGCTCATGTTGGGGAGAGAAGTACTGCAACCAATAGATCTGATGTTGGGTCTTATAAAACCTACTCCCCAGGACCCTCCAACTTGGGTCCATAATCTGACCCATAATCTCTCAAATGTTCACCAATTGGCCAGAGAAAAGATTGGCAACACTCAGCTGTGCCAGAAGAGAGACTACGATTTAAGGGTATTTGAAAGGTCCTATAAGGAAGGAGATGTGGTCCATTTACGAGACTCATCAACCCAAATAGGGATAAGTTCAAAGATGAGACCACCTTGGATTGGTCCATATTTAATTATAAGGGCTCAGCCTCCGGTCTATGCTCTCCAGGGAAAACGTCGTGTGCAATTTGTTCACCATGACCGGAGACTCTTCTTATCCTTTATGGTTGCAGAGAAAGAGACATGTCTTGCTTAATATAGCACCTTTGGGTGATCAGGAGGATCAGGACATTAAGTCTGAGGAACCGATTCAGGATGACTCCCCTAAGATTGGTTTGTTTGATCCAGATCAAACACTCCCATATATGTGGGGCAGTGATTCAGATATGACGTTGCCTTATGTGTTTGGTGAACCATATTTAGCCCCAAATTCTGAAGATAATGATGTCAGTGATGCTGACAGCCCCACAGATGTAACACTTGGCGACTCTGACTCTGATTCTGGCGAGGTTTTAACTAGATCGTCAGAACCACAGACTACTAGAACAGGTAGGAAAATAAATTTGCCTGCCAGATACAGGGATTAGGGGCCAGATTGTTCGGCTGCTGATGGGCGGATAGTCTTGTGCCATCCTCCCAGTGTTCGGACTGAAAGATGACATCAGTTTGAGTGACGTTACACAATAGTTCTTTGTACCTGTGTGGGTGTGGACGTCATCCATTCTGGTGACATGCATTTTCATGTTTTCTTGAGTGACATCAGTTTGAGTGACGTTTCACAATAGTTCTTTGTACCTGTGTGGACGTCATCCATTCTGTTGACATGCATTTTCATGTTTTCTTGAGTGACATCAGTTTGAGTGACGTTTCACAATAGTTCTTTGTACCTGTGTGGACGTCATCCATTCTGGTGACATGCATTTTCATGTTTCTTGAGTGACATCAGTTTGAGTGACGTTTCACAATAGTTCTTTGTACCTGTGTGGACGTCATCCATTCTTGTGACAAGCATTTTCATGTTGTTGTTTTTTGCAGTAACATCGGTTTTTAGTGATGTTGCACAATAGTGCCTTGCAGCTGTGTGAGCATCATATATTCTGATGTCAAAATGTCATATTTTTAGGTTCACCTCAAAAACATGGTGTTTGATCTGGACTGATCCATGCAAGTACTTTGAAACTGCGGGATTTGTCCCTGATCAGGTTCCATGGGTCCACATTTCATGCTGTCATATATATCATCATCATACCTATCTTGGCAACTGCGTGGTAAAAGCCCTGAAACGCCAGGTTTTTGTCAATTTAAGTTTCTGTCATTTCTTTAAGGATGCAAACATTATATGGTCAATGATGGCTATTAACAGTTTTATTGGATGTCCCAATAAAAGGGCAGCTGAAGTTCAAAGTATTATAATTGACAAATGCACTCCGGTCGGTTGTAATATGGATAAAATATATGCTGATTGACGGTGCACTCTAGTCAGTTGTGTGGATAAAATATATGTTAGCTGACAATGCACTCTAGTCATTTGTCGTGTGGATAAAATGTGTTGACTGCCAATGCACTTTGGTCATTTGTCGTGTGGATAAAATATATGTTGACTGACAATGCACTCTAGTCAGTTGTTGTGTGGATAAAATATATGTTGACTGACAGTGCACTCTAGTCAGTTGTCGTGTGGATAAAATGTGTTGACTGACAATGCACTCTAGTCAGTTGTCGTGTGGATAAAAGATATATTGACTGACAATGCACTCTAGTCGGTTGTCATGCGGATAATGCTCTTATTTGGCAGTGCTGTTTTGTCAAATCTTATGTTGATGAAATATTTTGGCATTGTCTTATTTGAAATGTACATTTAAGTGGAGTCATGCGAGGACATGATTCGGTAGGGAATAAAAACCATATATATGGCCATGATTGGTCTGTTGGTCTGGCCGATGTACTGTATATATACAATCATGGGTCAGACCGGTGTGACCATACATATATTAATAAGTGAAACCAAATGCACCTACAACAGTTTCGCATATAAAATACAATGCAAATTTCACTATTTTCAGTGCGAAACTATTGTAACTTACATTTTTTTTTATTTTCAAGAGTTATGAGAAGCTTTTTAGATTGTATGTGTAAAATGTAATTTTACTTAATATTTGTGAGTCTGACTATTTTTCATTGCTGTATACTAAAAATAAACAGGTTTTTTTTATTTCTCCTGTAAAATTTTGAAATGGGCAGCTACAACAGTTTCGCATATAAATGACGATATATGGAAAAAAATGTAACAAAACAAAAGTATATCATCTTCCAGTTTTGTTGTTTGGAACACTATTTCTTAATTGCGAATATTTGATATGAACATATGAGCCCCGCCAAGCGAATTTGTGTCTTCGAGCATTCCGTCATTACAAATTTTAACTGCGCATGCCCAGCCATTCAGAGGGGCCAGGGATATGGCTTTCGGTCTGAAGGTTCCTCTTGATTCACTGCTTGTATGGGCGAGCAGCGAAGGTTCTGGCGAGACTGCGCGGAGCGCAGGCTCGCCTGAACCTTCGCTGCTCGCATAGGCGATAAGTACCAAAATCGCTTGACAGGGCCCATATAAGGAGCACATTGTACATGTATATCCTTAGACAACATCAAGAAAATCCCCCTATAAAATTTTGACCCCCTTGGAAATAGAAGTGGAGGCAATGATCAGGAATCGATACAATCAACCCACAGCTCCCATCAGAGACACCAAAGAGAAAGAAACACAAACATGAAACAACAGACCTAATGGAAACATCAATAGCGGAAAGCCAAAAGGACAGTTTCTTTCCCACAAAATGACCATTAGGCTATCACAAATAAAATAATATAAGCGACACAAACACCCAAAGACAAACCATAACAAAAATAAACCGCCACAGAAGAACCGCCTTGGAACGGTCAGCGGAAACGAATTCCACTGGGGGTGGGGTGGGGGTTAAATCGATTTTACGTGGCCACAATCCTCGCCCTTACTTTTGCTTCTCTGGATATATTTCTGAAAGAGTTGCCGGTCCTGAAGGCGTAAGTTTTCCAGGAGAATGGATATACAGTAAAATTCCTACATAAAGACCACCTATGGAACTGTTCAAAAGTGGTCTTAAAAAGTGGTCTTTAAGACCACTTTTGAACAGTCCCAAGGGCGGTCTTTCATTCGGAGACACCGGATGTAGAAACCCCAAAGAACGAATAACTGAAACATCTCAATAAGCTTTTAACCCTTGTCCTGCTGAATATTCATATATGCCACACCCACTACCGATTATCAACCAATTAGATTACTTGATGCAAATTATTACAACAAATTCACAATCTGAATGGCAAACAATGTAGATCCTGATCAGATGGCTTCGTCAGAAGCCATCTGATCTGGATCTACATTGTTTCAAAGATAAGGCATATCCGGGATTAGCAGGACAAGGGTTAAAAGCAGATTTAGTTTTAATTTTAGGTGGTCTTAATAGCGGAAAATTTACTTTCGTGAGGACAACTCTTGCAGAAGTATTTTTGTCACCCTTGTCAAATGGCACCATAATTTTACCCATATCCCGCTGCATAAATTAATTTAGCCACACCCATTTACATTTAATTGATGTAATTTATAAATTCATTCATTCAAATTTACAAACTGAATGACAAACAGTGTATATCCTGATCAGATTCAGAAGACATTTGACCTGTATCTATACGGGGTTGTAAGGGTTTGCCCAGATCATTTTGCAATAATGGAAAACGGGTGTAAAAATAACTTCCTTCAAAGTATTGGCCGGAAATTCATTGTAAAAACAAGTCTATCCATTCCCCGTATGTGGGCCAGATGTGAAGATTTGTTTAGGCTTATAATACATGCGTGCTTGTTTAGTTCTATATGATCACATGTATCTTGTTCGAACCAATGTAAAGAGTTCTACTTTGTCAAGGTCTGACATCAATTTCGTTTTTGTGGAATTTATCGATGTGTATTGCTAAGTTTGTACGGAACCCGGGAAGGGACATTTCTGTTCAAGTATCTAGCAGAACAGAATTTAAAACGATAAAATTAGAGTGGAGAGGAAAACAAGAAATATGTCGTTTAAACGATATAATATGTCGTTTAAACGACATATTTCTTGTTTTCCTTTCCACTCTGAAAAAGTAGGGTGGAATTTAAAACAATAAATTAGAATGGAACAGAAAACAAAAATATGTCGTTTAAACGACATATTTCTTGTTTTCCTTTCCACCCTGCGAAAGTAGCGTGGAATTTAAAACAACAAGGCATCGCATGCGATACAAATCCCCTCGCACGAGACAACTTCGTGTGTGGAAAACACTGAAATGGCAAATGTCCAACTTGCTTGAGATATTATCATATGCAACATTTGTGTAAAGTTTGTTTAAAAATCCATCAATAAATGTAGCTTCTAGAGTGATGACAATGTTTCTTTAAAAATAGCCATAGTGACCTTGACTTGAGGCCATGACCGCGAAAGTAGATCTTGCTCAAGATATTATCATAAGCATCTTTTGTGTGAAGTTATATTAAAATCTGTTAATAAATGTAGGCGGTAGAGCGATGACAAAGTTTTTCCAAAAATAGCCACAGTGACCTTGACCTTGCGATCATGACCTTGAAAGTCAAAGCAACTCGAGATATTATCATAAGAACAATTTGTGTGAAGTTCTATTAAAATCCATCAATAAATGTAGGCACTAGAGCGATGACAAAGTTTTTTCTAGAAATAGCCACAGTGACCTTGACCTTGAAAGTCGAAAAAGCTCGAGATATTGTCATAAGGAACATTTGTGTGAAGTTAAATTGAAATTGGTGAAAAATGTAAGCGCTTGAGCAATGACAAAGTTTTTTTTCTAAAAATAGCCACTATGACCTTGAACTTGAAAGTCAAACTCGCTCGAGGTATTGTCATCAGGAACATTTGTGTGAAGTTATATTGAAATCAGTGAAGAAATGTAGTCGCTAGAGCGATGACAAAGTTTTTCTAAAAATAGCCACAGTGCCCTTGACATTGAAAGTCTAATTCGCTCGAGATATTTTCATAAGGAACATTTGTGTGAAGTTATATTGAAATCGGTGAAGAAATGTGGTCACTAGAGCGATGTCAAAGTTTTTCTAAAAATAGCCATAGTGACCTTGACCTTGAAAGTGGAACTTGCTAGAGATATTGTCATAAGGAACATTTATGTGAAGTAATATTGAAATTGGTGAAAAAATGTAAGCGCTAGAGCAATGACAAAGTTTTTCTAAAAATAGGCACAGTGACCTTGACCTTGAAAGTCGAACTCGTTCAAGGTATTGTCATAAGGAACATTTGTGTGAAGTTATATAGAAATCAGTGAAGAAATGTAGGCGCTAGAGCGATGACAAAGTTTTTCTAAAAATAGCCATAGTGACATTGACCTTGAAAGCCGAAATGGCTCGAGACATTGTCATAAGGAACATTTGTGTGAGGTTATTTTGAAATCGGTGAAGAAATGTAAGCGCTAGAGCGATAACACAGTTTTTCTAAAAATAGCCACAGTGACCTTCATCTTGAAAGTGGAACGTGCTAGAGATATTTTAATAAGGAACATTTGTGCGAAGTTATATTGAAATCAGTGAAGAAATGTAAGCGCTAGAGCGATGACAAAGTTTTTCTAAAATTAGCCACAGTGACCTTGACCTAGAGGCCATGACCTTGAAAGTCGAACACCCTCGAGATATTTTATTAAGGAACATTTGTGTGACGTTTCATTGGAATTGGTGAAGAAATATAGGCGCTAGAGCGATGACAACGTTTTTCTAAAAATAGCCACAGTGACCTTGACATTGAGGTCATGACCTTGAAAGTCAAACTCGCTCGAGATATTGTCATAAGGAACATTTGTGTGAAGTTATATTGAAATCAGTGAAGAACTATAGGCGCTAGAGCGATGACAAAGTTTTTCTAAGAATAGCCACAGTGGCCTTGACCTTGAGGCCATGACCTTGAAAGTCGAACTCGCTCGAGATATTTTTATAAGGAACATTTGTGTGAAGTTATATTGAAATCAGTGAAGAAATGTAGCCACTAGAGTGATGACAAAGTTTTTTCTAAAAATAGCCACATTGACCTTGACCTTGATGTTCTGACCATGAAAGTCGAACTCGCTTGAGATATTGTCATAAGGACCATTTGTGTGAAGTTATTTTGAAATTGGTGAAGAAATGTAGGCGCAAGAGCGATGACAAAGTTTTTCTAAAAATAGCTACAGTGACCTTGACCTTGAGGCCATGACCTTGAAAGTCGAACTTGCTCGAGATATTGTCATAAGGAACATTTGTGTGAAGTTATATTGAAATCGGTGGAGAAATGTAGGCGCTTGAGCGATGACAAAGTTTTTCTAAAAATAGCCACAGTGACCTTGACCTTGAGGCCATGACCTTGAAAGTCGAACTCGCTCGAGGTATTTTTATAAGGAAAATTTATGTGAAGTTATATTGAAATTGGTGAAGAAATGTAGGCGCTAGAGCGATGAAAAAGTTTTTTTCTAAAAATAGCCACAGTGACCTTGACCTTGAGGTCATGACCTTGAAAGTCGAACTCGCTCGAGATATTGTCATAAGGAACGTTTGTGTAAAGTTATATTAGAATCGGTCAAGAAATGTAGGCGCTAGAGCGATGACAAAAGTACGTACGTACGGGACAAATGCTATATCCCCCCTCACAACTGTGTTGTGCGAGGGGATATTAAAATTAGAATGGAACAGAAAACCAAAATATGTCGTTTAAACTACATATCTCTTGTTTTCCTTTCCACTCCGAAAAAGTAGCGTGGAATCTAAAACAATAAAGATGTCGTTTAGTAGACATAATCTTGATCTCCCATTGGTTAAAGATGTCGTTTTTTCAACATAATATGTCGTTTAAACGATATAATCCTAGCCTTCCATTGGTTGGCTTGTTTGTTTGATTTGAGGTTTAACGCCCCAGTCAAAACTGTTTAGGTCATTTTGAATACCTCGCTTCCAATTTTGTGGGACTTTTACCCGACACTGAGATGAAATGACATCTCAAGCCCTGTCGCCGAATTAAACCAAAAAGGGTTTATATGCATGAATGGTCCAACTTGCAACACTTTTTCTGAGCATGCTTAGAACCTCAAAGCGGTTTACCAGTAGGCCTACTCATATGCGGCTGCTTTCAGCTCTACGTGGAAGCAGAATGCAGCCCAGTCTATTTATTCAAGCACTGATGTGCGAGGGCCGTCAATTGATTGTTATCACGGCTTATACTCAAATCATAGGTCATATCCAGAGAAACGAACCTAGGATCATAGTGTCAGCTGTCCTTTTCGCATGCCCGTCTGTCGTTATAACCGCCTCGCCAACCAGTACCCACAACATAGGTACCGGTATTGGAGCAGAAAATAGAAAATGTATATATATCCCTGTAAACCCCATGCAGTTTTCTCTATGTATAGTTGGATTACAGGGGGTTTCGTTATATTTGGTTCTGAACATGTTGCGTTTTTGAACTTTACCCAGCAGGCACATGACGTAATTGTGACGTCACCTCAACGTCCGTGCAAGTCATGACGATTATGCAACGTCACATCAACGTCGGTGCAACGTCGTGACGTTGCACCGACGTTGATTTGACGTTGCCCTAGCGACTTGTGCCTGCTGGGGTAGTAGGTCGGACTGACTGGTCTTGTTAAGACAGTCGCGTCACCAGTTCAGCAAGGTTTTATTAGCTCATTAAGCTAAATAGGACACGGGCGGACTGACAGACGACCAGTTTATGTTTTCGCCTTGTGTTTCTGTGGGATGGAATGCCAGCTTCTAACTTTATATGGAGGAAAGAATTTACTTCTCGATCAAGTTAGTCAGACAGACGGGCATGTGAAAAGGACTGCTGACACTATGATCCTAGGTTTGTTTCTCTGAATGTGGTGATACATAATGGGGCCTGAAGAATTAGAAAGTACAATTTCAACAAATATTGAACGCGTGTTGCTTAGAATAAAGCTGTGCTTAATTAGTGTAGAGTCACAATAAGGGTTAATAGCTTCGAAAAATTGTTCAACGAGTGTATAATTCAACCGATTAAATCAGCAAGGTGTACTAGCCGGGGGCATATATCTCAGAAACCCTCTAGAAATACTTTTTAATTAGCCATCGATTCGAAAGGATAAAAGTGCCTCTTTATCAAAAAATAATGTTTACCAGTTTAGATTCAGGGTGTTATCGCATCTTAAAGTGGGGACAAGTTGTTGAAATTAAGTGAGACAACTCAGTACCCAATAAATAGCAATTATCGCAAAAGTCATAACAACAGTTAACCAATTGTATCTTTAGTGTAGAAAAAGAACAAATATTGTTATAAAATGTTGTAGAAAGGTTGTGAACATATTTTGTATTAGTTTGATATAGAAATAATTGGAACAATGCACCAAAAAAGATACCTTTTTGACAATACATACATTTTACTATATAAAATCCTACTTTTCCCTGCAAAAAGTATCATTTTTATGATACAACAGATTTGGAGGACAAAAACTATATTAAGCATAACAGCTTATATAATAAAATTCATAAAAATTAAATCTAATGTCTGATATTAAGAGATATTCATATCAGTTTGTTAATCAGAACACAAAAGGTCGGAGAAGAAATTAATATCTGCTAGTAATTCGTAAATGCGTATGCTCCTACCCTAACAAATTCTATGTCTAAAATAGTGGTTTAATTGATGGACTGCTTTAGTTTGTGCCATATTGTTTCATAAAATGATGGCACACAAGCCGCCTTACCTACCCAAGGTAAAAGCCCTTAAGGAGGTAAAAATTAACCCACAGCTCCCATCAAAGACACCAAAGGGAAAGAAACACAAACATGAAATAACCAAACCATAATGGAAACACTAATAGCCGAAATCCAAAAGGACTGTCACTTTCCCACAAAATGGCTGATTGGCTATCCAAAACAACGAATATCAGCAAAACACACACTCAAAGACAAACCATAATGCCAATCAACCTCGATAGAATAACCGCCTTGGAACGGTCAGTGATACGAATTCCAATGGTGGACTTAAATCAATTATACGCGGCCGCAATCCTTGCCCTTACTTTCGTTGCGATTTAGACAAATAATTTGTTCAGTACGCATGAAGGCCTCCTAACTCATCAGTGCAACATCTCCGAGAACACAAAAATCAATCAACCACATAGATGAAAGAAGGGCGAGGACTCGACAGCAAGAAAGCACTGAAATGCTGGAGCAAAAGTAAAACCAACAGTTAGACTCCGATGGGCCCAACCAGAGACAGAGCATCAGGCACCAACCAACATTACATAAAATTAGATTCTCTCTAATTCTCAGTAAGCCTTTACGCTGGAACCGTCATAGAATCTGAGGCCTGACCCACCGGCGTGCAATTAAAGAGGGAAGCAAAGCTGTCCCTCGAGATTGGGTTAACTACCATGCATGCAGTCTGTCCTATAACATTTATGTTGTACCTTGTCTTTTTATATCGAAGAATGATTTTACGCTTAAGTCATTTCAATTATATATTTTCTGCCAGAAAGTCTCTAAGTTTTTCATCTGTTTGTTGACATTCGATACATCTCGTCCAGTCCATACTTTTGCGCCTCTTTTTATTTGGCAACAGTTTTAACGGACTACCAAAGGTGTTGGAAGAGCACACCATTACTTAATTATTTGTAGTTTCACATATGCAGTAAATTACTAACATTTAAATAAAATAGAAGTGGAGGCAATGATCAGGAATCGATACAATTAACCCACAGCTCCCGTCAGAGACACCAAAGGGAAAGAAACACAAACACAACAACAGACCCCAACGGAAACACCAACAGCGGAAAGCCAAAAGGACAGTTACTTTCATACAAAAAGGCCAAAAGGCTATCCAATATAAAAAAAACAAGCGACACAAACACCCAAAGACAAACCATAACAAAAATAAACCGCGACAGAAGAACCGCCTTGGAACCGTCAGCGGAAATGAATTCTACTGGGGGTGCAACATCTCCGTGGACACAGAAATCAAACAACCACAGAGATGAAACAACGGTGGGGACTCGACAGCAAGGAACTACTAAAATGCTGGGGAAAAAGAAAGCGAACAGTCAGACTCCGATGGGCCCGACAAGAGACAGAGCATCAGGTACCAACCAACATAAGCCTTTACGCTGGTCTTTTTTTTTTTTTTTTTTTTTTTCGGCCCTTTCAAAATTATTTCACCCATATCGAGCCGATCGTTAATCAGCGTCTCACATGTAACCCGAGCGAGGCTCGCACCACAGCGGTGAGAGACCTAATGTTCAAGAGTCAGCGCTCTTAACCACTAGGCCACGGAGGTCCGTCTCCTTTACGCTGGAAGCGTCATAGAATCTGAGGCCTGACCAACTGGCGTGCAATTTAAGAGGGAAGCAAAGTTGTCAACCGTGATTGGGTTAACTAACATGCATGCAGTCTGTCGTTTAACATTTATGTTGTACCCAATCTTTTTATATCGAAGAATGCTATTACGAAATTGGGTGCTGAAGTCATTGCGGTCATATATTTTTCTGAATTTATATACTTTTGTTTGTTTGATTTGAGGTTTAACGTCCCCGTCAACAATGTAGAGGTCATTTTGGAGACGTTGCTTCCAATTTTGTGGGACTTTTACCCGACATTGAGATGAAATGACATCTCAAGCCCTGCCGCCCAATGAAACCAATAGGGTTTATAAGCATGGACGGGCCGACGTGCACCGTTTTGCCTGGGTAGGCTTAGATCCTCTAAGCGGTTTGCCAGTTCTCGTGTTCGGGTCGGTTTCAGCTCTGCGTGGAAGCATCATGCAGCCCATATATTTTTTCAAGCCCCGATGGGCGGGGTGAGAGGGGCGGAATTCATATACTTAGTCACCATAATATACGGGTTCCGATAGACCTTGTAAGTCCAATATTGAATTTTGAAATTAAATCAGAATGATTAGTCAGACCACAGGCGCTTGGCCCGTTGATTTGTCCGAAAAACTTGTGGAATAGGTAAAATGTCAAAATATGAGTAAAAAAAAAAAAAATTTTTTCACACTGGTAGAGAAAGCTAGACAAGGTTCTCAACAAACCAGTGCCATTTTCTCGGTACACATAAAATGACAATTGGCACAGGCACATTTTTTGACACAGGAAGGTATATTTTGTATGAACTTCAACCTTAGACATGCAGAATTTCATCAAAATAATGTAGAACTCCTGGTTCAAGCCCAATCGTAATCTAAACGTCAAATTACCCCGGATATACCTTAGTAGGACAACTAACTGTCACACCCACTCAATGGTGTTTCACTGTTTCCCTGCAATTTCCTGCGGAAATAAGATAATGTCAGCACAAAAGCCAACATTCTTATAAGTATCAATGAAGATGCTCTCACCTAATGCAAAAGTTTTCTCTAAATAACCGTTATTACCAGCAATTTTCACCTTTTTGTGTTGGAGCAGGCATTTCTCAAAGCAGTATTGTTTTCATTCTGTATCTTGAAGCTGATGTAATCCACGCACTGATTGGTCGAAATTTGGGAACTCCAGCGATTTCGACCAATCAGCGCTCGGATTACGTCAGCTTCAAAATATAGAATGAAAACAATTGCAATTAGAAATGCCTGCTCCCACACAAAAAAGGCGAAAATTGCTGGTACTAATGGTTAACTGGCGAAAACTTTTGCATCAGGTGAGAGCATCTTCATTGAGATTTATAGTTTAGTTGGCTTTTGTGCTGTCATTATCGGATTTCAACAGTAAATCGCAGGGAAACAGTGAAAAACCATGGAGTTGATGTGACAGTTAGTTGTCTTACTAAAGTCTATCCGGGGTAATTTGACGTGTAGATCACGATGTGGATTGTTCCAGATGTTCTGCATTATTTTGTTGAAATTCTGCATGCCCTAGGTTGAACTTCATACAAAATATACCTGCCTGTGTCAAAAACTGTTCCTGTGCCAATTGTCATTTAATGAGTACCGTGAAAATGGTGCTGGTTTGTTGTGAACCTTGTCTAGCTTTCTATACCAGTATGATTTTTTTTACTCGTATCTTGACTTTAAACACATTCCACACGTTTTTCGGACAAATCACCGGGCCAAGTGCGTGTGAGTCAGGCTAGTGATTCTGGGCGGGCTACGACTCATTATGTTAACAATCAACAATGAGACAGATACATTCTATGAAAACCCGCCCCGATAGCTTAGTTGGTAGAGTGTCCGCTCCGGGGAACGGGAGGTCACGGGTTTGATCCCGGGCCGCGACATACCAAAGTCGTTAAAAATGGTACTAGCTGCTCCTCGCTTGGCACTCAGATTTACGGGGTAGAGCTAGGAGTTGTCGACCCAGTGTTCGGATAATGTGACTGGGTGTGGTATCATGTAATGTGTCTGGGACATGATACTTCAGTGAGGCAGCACTATAAAAGTGAGCATTGAGCTCCCTGTTGCAACCAAACACCGTCGTGATATGACTGAAAAATTGTTGAAAGCGACGTTAAACCCGAATTCACACACACACACACACACACACACACACACACACACACACACACACACACACACACACACACACACACACACACACACACACACACACACACACACATTCTATCAAAATTTGATTTGCCTTTTCGGTAAAACATTTGCATGTAAGGAAATATTGACCTGAACATCCTACATTCAATCATGTATTGACTCTCTTGTAATGAATACTTAAAAAAAAAAGAAAAATAAATAAATCCGATTGAGGAGACAAAAGACAGAAAAAACACGCCCATATAGGCCAGAAATATTTGGTTAACCCTTGTCCTGCTGAGCCCGGATATGCCTTATTTTTCAAACAATGAAGATCCAGATCAGATGGCTTCTGAAGAAGCCATCTGATCTGGATCTGCATTGTTTGTCATTCAGATTGTGAATTTGTTGCAATAATTTGCATCAAGTAATCTGATTGGTTGATAATCAGTACTGGGTGTGGCATATTCAAATATCAGCAGAACAAGGGTTAAAATACCCAACTAGATAAGAAGAGGGTGTGCCTTCAAAGTACAGTATTTGCATGTCGTATTGCAGTCTAGTGTGACAAGACGACAAGCTACAATGGGTATTTACAATATAATGCGTTTCCTAGGCTTGCAGAAACTACCTTGCTTCAGCAGATTACAAATCTTTAATGTTGGAATATACGCCAACATCGATCCCCACGTGCTTTTCATGTTTTTTTTTTTTTGTTTTTTTTTTTTCACTTTGTAGCGTAGTATTAATGACATAGCCTAGATTTAATCGATACTTCCAATTTTTTGGCGTAAACAAGTCGTAGCGTTGCATTTATGACATTACTAATTTACTCTGTTTATTCCGTACACCTGTGACATTGAAATATCAAGCTACCCACTGCACTGTAACCAGTAAGGCTTTTGCAATTTCTATACGAATCAAACCTTTAAAAACCTTAATAATGAATTATGAAATAATGGGGGAATGCTTACAAAATTTCATTTTTTCCAAGAATTACTCACTGTATTCGCACCATTTTTCTACTGTCAATCACAAATATACAGACCCTTTATATGATAGCAAAAAAAGATCATTTAAATCCAATGGTTATGTCCCATAAGAAAAAAACAATGCATATTTTTTACCGTTCTGAGGGTTCATTTTCAGACATTATTTTAAAGAATATAGTTTGGTATTAAATGACATACCTGCAGTGAACATTGGCTCAATGTATTCCAAATTACGGGACATGAACAGATTTTATAGGGTTTCCTGAAGTTTTAAAAAAAAGCGTTATGTTTTGAGCATTTGTTTACATAATTCGGGTAGTTAGCAAAAGTGTCCGTTTTGAAGACCTTGTCCCCACTTACAAATGTGACAACACCCAGAATGCCAAAGTTTAGACTTTGATCTGTACATTTCAGGTAAGTTTATCCTTTCGAACCGAAGACTAATTAAATTTTCGAAAATGAGTTATATGTCCCCGGCTATACAGAAAAATACATCTATTAGAGAGGTTTTAGTTAATTCACGCAACCGTCAATTCCTATAAAAAATAATAAAACCTACTTAGTAGAAAAGGATATTATAAAAAATCATACTATACAAAATAAGTTTTCATAATATATAAATCAATCACAGATATATCCTTTTTCCAGTCAAAAAGAACATATTTATATTTAGAATTCTCGATCAGTATCCCCCGGGACATACGCAGACACACACAGCAGGATTATAGTATAGATTATAGGATTCGTAAGAACCGCCTCGATGAGGCGGTTCTTCGAGGCGGTTCTAACGAATACCCGCAATCTATAGTTTAGACCAAAATTTAGAAAAATATCACAATTTTTCATCCTAAATTGTTCCTTTTTCGGCGATAAACGTTACAATGTATTTATATAGGCGTGTTTTCGTAATGATCACGACATATATGTATATGTCATCATCCCACGGAGGCCCCCGCCCATAGGGGCTTGAAGTAATATATGGGCTGCATGATGCTTCCATGCAGAGCTGAATCCGGCCCGCACACTAGTACTGGTAAACCCGTTAGAGGATCTAAGCCTGTCCAGGAACCGCGGTGCGAGGCGGACCGTCCATGCTAATAAACCCTATTGTTTTCATTGGGCGACAGGGCTTGAGATGTCATTTCATCTCAATGTCGGGTAAAAATCCCACAAAATTGGAAGCAACGTCTCCCAAATGACCTTTACAGTGTTGACGGGGACGTTAAACCTCAAATCAAACAAACAAAATCATCATCCAAGGGAATTCTATATTGAGATAAAGATTTATTTGTCAGAAGTGAAGATCAAATATTTTCACTTATTAACTTGTTTCTGCATATTTGTAGAAGCCTCCTTGGTGTAGTGGTTACGCTGCTCGCCTTGTAAACCAGAGATCGCAGGATCGATCCCGGGCTTCTCCAGACTTTCGGATGAGTCTTTAAACCGAGGTCCCGTCTACGTATAACCTTAGCTGTTGGTGGGACGTAAAACTCAAACACTCACTCACTCACTCTGCATATTTGTTGTTAGATGATCTCGAGATGTATATTTCGAAATAAGAAAAACACTTTATAGCTAAATAACAAATGTTGAGATACACTTATTTGTCATATTCTTCCAAAAATATATTTTGACATGGCATTATATTTCTCGAGATCTTTTGGAATTTATCTTACTTTATCTCTATATAAGCGATCATTTTAAAATGAAATACCCATTATCCTGAAAAATTCCAAATAAATTTCAAGTGTCATTAGGCGATGTGCAAGAGACAAGAACCAGAACTGTGGCTTTACTACTTTCTCAATTATGGCCCCTTGAACAATGAAAACGATGGTTTTCAGTTATCCCGTTATGTTTCAGTTATCTTTATTGTTTTTTTGCAGAAATGCTAAGCATAATTAATTAATTTGAAGAAGACAAGGGCGATAACTCCGGCTTACCTTCTTTTGGCGTACGGCCCTTTGGACAATGAAAACTGTGGTTTCGTTATTCCGTGTGACTGTCATGTAAATTTAAAATTGTTTGATATATTTTGATCAAACTTTACAGAACTGAAATTCATCATAGGATGGAGTAGATGTGTAAAAGACAAGAACACTCTGACTTCACTACATTTTTGGAATTACGGCCTATTTAACAGCGAATGTAGTGGGTTTGTTTTATACTTATGCCTAATATTTAATTTGTGAGTATTTTTGAATTATTTTATGACCATTTACAAAAATCAAAGAACCTTAAGACGAGATGCAGAATTCAGGAATTCAGGAACCATAATTAATATTTCCTCATTTCGTGAGTCATGGCCCTTTGAGCACTTTTAAATGATTACTTTTGTCATTTCCCAATGCCTTCATGCGGACTGAACAATTTATTTTTCTGAATAGCGACGGAAATAAGGGCGAGGATTGTGGCCACGTAAAATCGATTGAAGACCCCAGTGGGATTCGTTTCACGGACACCTCCAAGGCGGTTCTTCTGTCGCGGGTTGTTATTGTTATGGTTTGTCTTTGGGTGTGTGTGTCGCATGTATTATTTTGTTTTGGACCGAGAGAGCCAACTGGCCATTTTGTGGGACAGTGAGTGTCCTTTTGGCTTTCCGCTATTGATGTTTCCATTATGGTCTTGTTGTTTCATGTCTGTGCTTCTTTCCCTATGGTGTCTCTGATGGCAGCTGTGGGTTAATTTCACCGCCTTCGCTTCTATTCTGTATATCAACAGATGAGCCCCGCCAAGCGAATTTGTGTCTTCGCGAGCATTCCGTCATGACAAATTTTAACTGCGCATGCCCAGCCATTCAGAGGGGCCAGGGATATGGCTTTCTGTCTGAAGGTTCCTCTTGATTCACTGCTTGAATGAGCGAGCAGTGAAGGTTCTGGCGAGACTGCGCGGATACCAAAATCGCTTGACGGGGCCCAGATACAACTTGTCGGAATGGCAAGGAGAATGGGATCGTGCAATAGATAACAAACTCCACGCCATCAAACCTGGCATCGGAACAAAATGCTCTCCTAAAAGAGGACGTAGTAATAACGCGATTGCGCACTGGCCATACTAGAGTTACTCACTCTTATATTTTAAATGGTGATGTTCGACCTACTTGCGAAGGTTGTGATCAGCCTTTCACTGTAAAACATATCTTAATTGACTGTGTTGACTTTTCACCCACAAGTAAATTTCAAAGCAGACACTTTGTAACGATTGTTTCAAGATGTACCTATTGATAATATTTTTTTTTCTTAAAAGAAAATGGACTTTTTCATAAGATTTAACTGTTTCAGATTTTTATAAATATCTTACTAACTTTTTTGCTTTTAATATCCCCATAATTCTGCTTGCCATTTAACCATTAACCGCTTGACGCGTATGACCCACAAAGAGAGTTGACGCGTCGATAAACACGAAATCATCATCATCTATTCTGTAATTTGAGATTTTCAGTTCAAAAGTAGTAAAACAGATTAATGGTTCTTGTTTTCTGTACATCGTCCCAGAAAGCTTTACATTTTGGCAAAGTTTCATAAAACATATCAACTCGTTTTCAAGTTACAGGGCGTAAATGAAACAAAAACAAAACAAAACAAAAAAAACAAAAACAATAACGCTGTATTCAATAATCAGAAGGCCATGACCACAAAACCAAGCATCCAACTACATGCATTATGGTTCTTGTCTTCCACATGTAATCATATAGTGTTTTTCAGTCCTCTACAGTTTCTTGAAAATGCATGAGACGGTTATAAAGTAACCCAAGGAATAACTAAAAACACTGTTTTTGTTTTTCAAAGCGTCATATTTTCAAAAAAAGTTATGAGCCAGAGGTATAGCCCTTGTTTTCTGCACATCGTTTTGCATTTCTGTTAAAATATCTGTTCTCATTGTGCAAAGGGCCATTATTCCGAAAGTAGAAAAGTAAGAGTCATGGTTCTTTTCTTCTGCATGTCGCTTTGAATTTCTGTTTAAACCACTGTTTTCATTGTACCAAGAGCCATAATTCCGAAAACAGTAATGTCAGAGTTATGGTTCTTGTCTTCAGTACATTGTCTGATTGTGCTTTGCTTTTAATATCAGTTCCAGGATAGTAATTTGTTCTTTCTTAAATTACCACACACACACACACATATATTATTTAAAAAGAAAAATCAGAACCACCACAATACGTTACATTTTGTTTTATTCCTCAAGCGCTTTCAGTAGTGAAAAATTATCAAGAGGTTTTGAGATAATATGGCAACGTAATATATACACACATATACAAACATACATACACATATGCATATTGATATATATCGTACACTTCGTCATGAGCAATGGCGACAGCCCTGTCCAGTATTTAGTCTGAAAATATAACCAAGCCTTTAGACTGAAACTAACGGAGAACGCCTTTATTCGAATCTATGACTATCTTTGATGAAAGCTATAACGACATTTATGATAAGTTTGTTTCTTTCGTTATTATATGTTATACATCCATTTAATAAAACATCCAAGTTTATGATAGAAACGAAACTTAAATTTCTAATAAGGTTTCGGCGTTGTATTTCATAATATACACAGTCAAAGAAATAGTGTTGCGCGTTTTCGATTTCAGCACCACAGTTGCAGGCTGGGGAGGGGACTGTATTTACTCGATGAAGATCGGCGTTTAAATTACTGCAATTATGTCGAATTCTTGTTAATATTATACTAAATTTTCTTTCTTCTATACCAAGAATATCTTTTGCCTTGTCATTGTAGTTGCATAGCTTTGTCTTAAACTCTAATAATGTTACAGCGATACGGATCGGTAGATCCAATTCATTCCATAGTCGTAACGTAGACGGAAAGAAGGAAGAATCGAAGGTGCATAAACGTGAAAAGGGTACTTGAAAATTTTGGTTGTTTCTAAGATCATAATTTGTTGTTTCATTTACTCTGTTTGGAAGAAGATCATATAAGTATGATGGAGCTTCGTTGTGAACAATTTTGTACATTAAATTTAATTTCTTTCGTTTCCTATCTCTGCTAACGTGTCCCAACCCGTTTCAAAGTATCAGGAGTTAATAGATGAAAAAATTGGTAGTCCTGTTATTCTGGCGGCATTTAATTGAACTTGCTCTAATCTGTTAGCATCTGTCTGGTTGCAACCATCCCAGACTTCACAAGCATATTCCAATAAGGGTCTAATATAAGTGCAATATACCTTGTTCAACGTTTCTTTTGAAAATCTGTATTTCAGTTTCCTGAGGAAAGATACCTGCTTAGCAGCTGACTGGATAATTGCATCAATGTGGGCCAACCACTTATTATTTGACGCTAGTGTGTGTGTGTGTGTGAATTCGGGTTTAACGTCGCTTTCAACAATTTTTCAGTCATATCACGACGGTGTCTGGTTGCGACAGGGAGCTCAATGCTCACTTTTATAGTGCTGCCTCACTGAAGTATCATGTCCCAGACACATTACATGATACCACACCCAGTCACATTATCCTGACACTGGGTCGACCAGTCCTAGCTCTACCCCGTAAATCTGAGTGCCAAGCGAGGAGCAGCTAGTGCCATTTTTAACGACTTTGGTATGTCGGGCCCGGGATCGAACCCGTGACCTCCCGTTCCCCGGAGCGGACACTCTACCAACTGAGCTATCGGGGCCGGTATTTGACGCTAGTACTACTCCTAAAAGTTTATGAGTTTCTACAATTTTTACTCTATGTGTCATCCATTTCAAGCTTAATATCATAATTAAAATAGATATTAGAAGTGATCATTACTTCGGTTTTTGTTGCATTAAACAGAACAAGCCAAGTTTTAGCCCAAGTACTAAGTTTACTTAAATCTTCGTTCAGTATTCTTACGATTTCGGCCGGATCAGTAGAAGAGAAACTAAGTGATGTAAATCGGCAAATAAACGAGCTGTTCCAGTTAGTGAATCAGCTATATCATTTATATATATCAGAAATAACATCGGACCAAGGACTGAGCCTTGGGGAACACCTGCTGTAACAAATTTGAATGAGGAACAAGTATTATTTATAGACACTTTTTGATGTCTCCTATATAAATAATTTTCGAACAAAGCCAGAAGATTTCCACTAATTCCATATTTTTCTAGTTTTAGTATTAACCCTCGATGCCAAACTCTATCAAAGGCTTTCGATATATCACAAAAAACTTGACAATTTATTTCATGGTTTTCAAGTGCTAAACATGTATGGTGAATTACTTCTATTAAATGATGAACTGTTGCAAGTCCAGGCAAAAATCCAGACTGGTATTTATATATAAGTGAATTAGATATTAGATGGTTCCCAGCCAGCAAATCATGTCGGGCCAACGTCGGGCCGAAAGCGATACGACGTTGACACGTCGTATCGCTGTCGGCCCAACGTTGGCCCGCTACTTTGTGCTAGCTGGGTTGTGTACATGTTTAAATACTACTCTTTCAAATGATTTACCTACACAACTTATAAGGGAAATTGGTCTATAATTACAAACATCAGATTGTTCGCCTTTTTTTAAATACTGGCATAACAATTGCCTATGTCCATAGATTCGGATATGAGTGTCGTTGTAATGACAAATTAAAGAGCTTACACAAAGGGACTGCTATTGTCTTGCAGGTATACTTAAGCATTCTATGGCTTACGCCATCAGGACCACTTGCCTTATTTACTTCGAATGAACTAAGTATGTCTATAATTTCAGACTGATTTATAATTATGTTACCTATTTGAGAGTTCGTTCTGTTTTGAAAATATGGTAATTCTGTGTTGCTATCATCAACAGAAGATACTGAGCAGAAATAGTCATTTAGGGTCGAGGCTTTCTCAATATCCGTAAAGGCGTAATTGACATCAGATATTGTTAATGGTGGAATCACTGTATTCTTATTACTTTTACCCATAAACCTGCCCATTATTTGCCAAAAAGTTTTTTCCCCCTTTAAGTGTTCGATATCATTTCTTCAAAGTTGTTGTTATAATTTTCTTTTGCATATCTTTTCATGTTATTAACGCGATTTCTTTGTGCTTTAAATCGTTTAATAACTCCTTCTGCTTTGGTGTGAATTGCCTTTTTTCGTAGTCTATCTCGCAATCGAATATGGTATCTTAATTCTGAAGTGAACCAAGGCTTGTCGTTCCGACGTATAAGGACTGTGTTACAAGGAATACAGGTTTTGCAAAACTGGAGAAAACTCGTATTTCCGCATTCCAATCATGCTGACTTATTAAATCGTTTAAGTGATAAAAATTAGCGTTTTTATAATTCCAAACGTCCCTGTAATAACACTGAGAAAGGCTTAATGGGATTTGGAGACAGACATACGTTGCTTTGTGATCGCTTATTTCGTTATCTATTGTAATTGTTCCAGAATCTAAAATAGAGCATGTATCACTTACTAAAACCGGGTCTATCAAAGTTGACGAGTTTGAAGTTACTCGAGTCGGCTCTTTAATCATATTAGTTAGGTTAACCAGAGACAAGCAGTCACGTAACTGCACATTTGATAGCGTTAGGAAGTCTATGTTAATGTCACCAATTAGTATAACATGGGGCGTATAATCCAAAGCCGATTCTATGTTGGTCTGCAAATTCAGAGATAAATAATGACTGCGATGCGACAAAATAGCTACGACAGAAGCAGCATACTAGAATATTATAAGATTTCAGATTCACCTCTACCCAAATGGTTTCAAATCTTGGATTTTCCAGATCTTCTCGACGTCTATACTTTAAGAGACTAGACAAGTGTATCATTACACCCCCTCCATGTTGCGACCTATCTTTGCGAATAGGCAAGTCGAAACCTTGAACCTGCAATGATGTAGAGTCAATATTGTTGTCTAAATGCTTTTCCGAAAACCAAAGAATATGGAAATCATCGGCTATATCATTTATCATTACGACAACACACCCGTGCAACATAGTGCATTTTTCACACCTCCAAAATGGCTACTTTTCTGATGAAAATCCGTGATATGTTTGCTTATTTATACGGTAAACATAGGCTGTGGGTTTAGGGGGTCTTCATCTCACGGATTTGTTCACGTGATGATATTCAATTTTATTTCGAATGCTTCTCGTATTTAAATGAAAAATATCTAAGGATTTTATGCCGACCATGTTTGGCCCTGGGTTTAATTCAATACCCATACATGCAAGCAGTTATACAATCTTGTAGACTGAATATTCGTCATTTTAATAAAATGTCTTAACCCTTGTCCTGCTGAATATTCATATATGCCACACCTACTACCGATTATCGACCAATCAGATTACCTGTAGCAAATTATTACAAAAAATTCACAATCTGAATGACAAACAATGTAGATCCTGATCAGATGGCTTCTTCAGAAGCCATCTGATCTGGATCTACAATGTTTCAAAGAAAAGGCATATCCGAGCTGAGGAGAACAAGAGTTAAAAAAAAGTGAAATAAATGTTGTTCTAGCACAATACGCTAACAAGCGTAAATTCATAGAGTGTTTTGGAAAGGCTATTCTCCTGTGTGTAACATAATAGAATATTCCCACTGCTGCCCTGTACGCTGTGACGTCAATCCCCATTGGGGTGTAAAAAGTAGTGTATTATAACAAGAGCACATGAGCTACTTGAATATAATTGTAGGCTGCAGTAGGATGAATAGGTACATTTCCAGACTCGAACAATACTGTTCTCAGGTGAGGAAAAAGCTTGAGTTGGACGTCGCTACTTGCTCATGACTAATGTACAGCAAGAAAAACATATGTACATCTACATGTACAAACATTCCAAAACTGTTCTTTAATAGAACACAGTAGTATATTTTGTGGTGGATAGTGCCTATTTTTGCTATTTAAAGGAGTCTAACTGCAGAATTGGTTGCATTACAAAAACACGCCTATACAAATACATTGAAACCCATATCGCCAGAGAAATGAAAAATTTAAGATGAAAATTGTAATATTTCTCCCATTCCCGCCCAAAACCAAGACCGCGGGTACTCGTTTGAACCGCCTCGTCGAGGCGGCCCTAACGAGCACCCACAATCCCTACTCCAGAGCAGAAATATGAAAATTAAGGTTTACCTCTGTAAACCCCAGTTTTACTTTATAAAAGAGGGGTTCAAGGGGATCAAAATTACATAGGCGTTTTTTGTGATGGGACATAAAATCTGTAACGATCTTAACCCATTTTGTACCCGAAACCCCAAAACGGGTATCTTGGCAAATAGTGCAGGCCCAGATGAGTCGCCGCAGAATGTGGCGCCCCACCAGGGCCTACACTATTTGCAGAAAGTTCAGCCATTTTCAGTATCAATTATGAAGATACCACAAACTGGCACCCCTAAATTTAAAAAAAGGATACATGCTTTACACAAGGAGGAAGATTCCATTTGGTACAAAAAGGGTTCACAAGATAATACGAGGACGGCACATTAAATTTTGAACCAGCCCTCGTGAAACAGATACTTACCACAAAATCGACCTGGGAAGACTCAGAGGAGCCTGGCCATAATTCGAAGTTCGCAGTCATGTAATAAGGCTCAACCAAAGAATAACGTCTCTGGCTATGATAGAAAAATGCACTTTGCGCTTTGAAAAAAAAAAATCGCTGTCCAAACGGCTACAAAGACCCTATTCTCGTAAGTCAGCCCCCACACGAGTACTGGTAAAACCGCTTAAAGGATCTAGGCCTGCCCAGGCAAAGCGGTGCGAATCGGGCCGTCCCTTGACACGTCATTTCATCTAAATGTCGGGTAAAAGTCCCACGAGATTGGAAGCAACGTATCCAAAACGACCTATACAGTGTTGGCGGGGACGCTAAACCTCAAATTTAATCAAGCAAAAAATCAATTTTTGCGTCACACCTTAGCGTAACCCAGCAGGCACACGTCGCTACGCAACGTCATGACATTGAACCGATGTTGATGTGACGTCACAATTACGTCATGTGCCTGCTGGGAAGTTGACTCACATGCTTTAACTGCATCATTGAGAATATTTATTGTCTAGTAAAGTTCATTTAAAGGGAGAATGCTTACTATAGGCAAAATCACATCACGAAAACACGCCTATATAATTTGACCCCCTTGAACCCCACTTTTATATAGTAAAACTGGGTTTCCGGGGGTATACCTTATTTTTCTTATTTCTGCTCTAAAATATAGATTGTGGGTACTTGTTTGAACCGCCTCGACGAGGCGGTTCTAACGAGTGCCCACAATCTATATTTTGAGCAGAAATAAGAAAAATATCTCAATTTTTCATCATAATTATTCCCAAAATAATAGGGATTTTATTCAGTCCTCAAACACCCATTGCCAGACA
Source organism: Lucinisca nassula (assembly GCA_963580285.1). Lineage (NCBI taxonomy): Eukaryota > Metazoa > Mollusca > Bivalvia > Lucinida > Lucinidae > Lucinisca > Lucinisca nassula. The sequence continues at coordinate 92,653,187 of OY757024.1, read as the reverse complement.
TTTATCCTTGCACTGAAAATCGAAATATGCAAGAACTTAACCAAGAATCGGGATACTAAACATAAAATTATAATCATTCCAGCATGGGTGTGAGCTATAATAGAATTGGTCAGAGTTTTCCAGCCATGAGCACCCTCCACCCCAACCATTACGAAATCATTCCTATACAAATACATTGCCAATTTGTTTGGCCAAAAATTAGACATTTCAAGAGGAAAAGTCCCCGCAATCTATGTTTTGAGCAGAAATAAGAAAAGTTGAAGCGGTTCTATCGAGTCCCCGCAATCTATGTTTTGAGCAGAAATAAGAAAAATAACGAGGCGGTTCCAATCTATGTTTTGAGCAGAAATAAGAAAAATAACTAGGCGGTTCTATCGAGTCCCCGCAATCTATGTGTTGAGCAGAAATTAGAAAAATAATGTATACCCCCTTGAACCCCACTTTTACTACATAAAAGTGGGGTATGAGGGGGTAAAAATTATATAGGCGTGTTCTCTTATATATGCCTTAATTCCGTCAAGTGAGTGAGTTTCAGTTTTACGTCCCACCAACAGCTAAGGTCATACGGAGACGAGAACTCGGTTTAAAGACTCATCCGAAAGTCTTGAGAAGCCCGGGATCGATCCTACGACCCCTGGTTTACAAGGCGAGTAGCGTAACCACTGCACCACGAAGGCTTCTCTTAGTTCCGTCAAGAAGCAAGAGTTGAAGGAGGGGCAAACATCGCATCATTAAGCAAAATAATTTTAAAACTGTTTTGCCGGTTTGAAAAATAATACAAATAAGCAGCGTAGACACCAATCAGACGGGTCCATATGCGCATGTCTGACAAAGACCTACAATACTTATCATATCGTTCAACACGCACACATTGAATTTTATTAGCAGTCAGTGCAGATTCCGGTCAGATGGTTGACGGGGACGTTAAACCTCAAATCAAACAAACAAATCCGGTCAGATGGGCCCAATTGTCCCATCCGATCAGGACCCAAAATATCTCATCACGAAAACACACACATACAAATTTATTGAAAATTTTTACAACCCCAAAATGATAATTTTCAGATAAAAAATTCTGATAGTTTTAATATTTCCGCACAAAACACAGACCGCGGGTACCCGTTAGAGCCTGCTCCTCCACAATCCATGCTCGGAGCAGAAACAAGAAAAATAATGCAATGTATACCCTACTAAACCCCAGTTCCACTATAAAAGTGGGGCTCAAGGGGATCAAAATAATATAGGCGTGTCTCCGCGACATGTGTCATTCCACTTTACCTGGGAATAATTATAAGCAGACAGCGTAGATCCAGATCAGACCGGTCTAGATGGCCAGTCTGATCAGGATCTACAATTACTGTCACTTCGTCCAAAGCAGAAAAAAGGTCTCAATTATAGGGTCCATTCAGGACCTATAATATTTGCCATTCCGTCCAAAGTTTTAATCTACTTCTGTAATAATAACTTCCTCAAATGAGATCAGTGTGCAGGCTCTTAGGATCTTGGCTATATCTTATTCCATTACAAATATGAAATGAACAGATCAAGCCTCAGTTCAGAACTATCTCAGATACAATCGACTCACCACTCTCAAGCAGACCAAACCAAATTGCTTTATATACCATAGCTTTGCCGCCCCCGCCCATCGGGGTTTGGAGAAATAGATTGGGCTGCACGATGCTTCCACGCAGAGCTGATTCCGACCGCACATGAGTACTGGTAATCCGCTTAGAACGTCTAAGCCTGCCTAGGAAAATTGCTGCTTATAAACCCTAATGGTTTCATTGGGCGGCAGGGATTTAGATGTCATTTCATCTCAATGTCGGGTAAAAGTCCCACAAAAATGGAAGCAACGCCTCCTATATAGTGTTTCATTGGGCGACAGGGATTGAGATGTCATTTCATCTCAATGTCGGGTATTAGGCGGAAGATTATCTTGGTGATAAAAGGGTTAATAAAAGCACTGTGAGTACTAAGGGGTCAGTTTTCTCTGAGTGTAGGCTAGGAAAGTAGTCCCGGCCCCGAGGTTATAAAACTTGTTTCGTGCTCAACTCAGCTGAGCATGATATTTGTCCTGCTCATAAAGTGGTCACGTTTATGGCTGCCACGTTTGATCGTACAATCGATTAATCGATCGATAAATTCCACAAAAATGATTATCAGTTCTGATTTGCTTTAAATCGGTTACTTGATAGGTACAATTTACTTTCCGAAGTTATGCCTAAAATAGCTGGATGAGTGGCAAACAGTGCAGACCCTGATGAGACGCCGCATTATACGGCGTCTCATCTGGGTCTACACTGTTTGCTCAGGCCTGTCTGTTCAAATATACATATGGTAAAGTGCAACCTATGGTAAGAGTCATGCTCTGAAGAAAGTCAGACAGGTAAAATTATGACAAAAATATTAGCGATTACTAATCGATTATCGATCGCAATGGCAGGATGATAATCGATTATCTTTTCCGCTCCGATTAGCCAGCCCTAGTCACGATGACAACAGCAATAATTCAGTTCTGTCCTATATAACTTTGGGTCAATTGGTAAACCACGGAACTGCGTCGGACAGGCGAATGTGTATTCGAAAAGCCATCTGACCACAGCCTTTCGGTTGGACTAAAGCTTCAACAAACAGACATGCAAGACTTTAGACAGCATGGTCACAGAGACTGGAATTCTTAAAACCTGAATATCTTTACCAATTCCAAATATCTGATTCTATCACTTGATCGGATTTCGTGGAGACTGACCATGAAATCTTTCCTGCGGCCATTCTCTCCCTTCCACCGATTCAAGAAGGGGAGTTGTGAGTTTCTGGCGAAAGAATGTGCACAGTACTGGTTAACCGCTTTCGTATAAGTCTGTTCAGGAAAAGTGTGGATAGATAAACTTACCGGCTCAATATGACCTTAATTATGTTGACTGGGCCGTTAAACTAAAAAAAAACCCAAAACTCACGAAATCGGCTAGATCTATTCTCCATTGGTATAAAGTACATGTAGGGCCATTTCTATTCGTTTCATTATTTAGTGGACTGATACCAGCCCTAAAGAATGAGTTTGTTGATGCCCACAGAGATGTTTCCGTTTGCCGGGTATCGCACTGGATCCGGAACCTGCCCATGAAATGGTTTTACGGTAATGATCCTAAGTATTTGGACAGATAGGCCTAAGCAAAAAGTGTAGACCCATATCAGACTGCTCCTCTGATCAGGGTCTACACGATCATTATGTCTGCACCTTAAGTAAGTAAGGAAGTAAGTAAATACTTTATTTTATGAGGATAACATTCTGGCAACTTGATGGATCGCATTACGATTACACACCCGTACGACATTGTGCATTTTTCACATCTCCAAAATGTCTACTTTTCTGATGAAAATCTATCATATTTTTCTTATAAATGCTCCTAACATAGGTTGTGTGTGCTCGTTAGAACCGCCTCATTGAGGCGGTTCTAACGAGTACCCACAACCTATGTATTGGAGCAGAAATAAGAAAAAATAATGAAGACCCCCGTAAACCCCAGTTTTCTCTATATAAAGTTGGGTTTAGGGAAGTCTTCATTTCACGGACTTGTTCACGTGATGGTGGAACAAACTTGTTAAAATTTTAGACGAATTACAGCAAGTCCTCAAGGTGTCCAAAGTTTTAGAATTTTTACGGTAGTTTGGTTTGGTTTATACACTTGGACGACCCAGTGAATACAGCGTAAACTCTTCGCCAGAATCTGCAAACTACACTATCGCCCGACTCAGCAGATTGGACAGAATAATTGAAGATCAATATCCACTAAAGAATTGGTGCCGAACTCGGCGGGGATCGAACCCACGACCTCCTAATCAACACTCGGACGCGCATCTGTCTCAGCCATCGAGGCCGATCATAAAATGGATTTAACCCTTAAGGGGGCAGATTTTTACCCCATTTTTCAAAGGGAGACAACTTTCGGGACTTCCTGTTCGCTTTTCTATAACAATGTCTCACTGAAAGGGGATCTGCTCCTAAAGGAAAGAATTAGCACTTCAAGAGCAAATTCCTTCCTTTAAGAGTTGACCCCCATTGACATAGAAGACAAAACTACTTTTGAAGGCTAGCCCCCGCCCATAGGAGCTTGAAGTAATATATGGGCTGCATGATGCTTCCAAGCAGAACTGAATCCGGCCCGCACACTAGTACTGGTAAACCGCTTAGAGGATCTAAGCCTGTCCAGCAACCGCGATGCGAGGCGGACCGTCCATGCTAATAAACCCTATTAGTTTCATTGGGCGACAGGGCTTGAGATGTCATTTCATCTCAGTGTCGGGTAAAAGTCCCACAAAATTGGAAGCAACGTCTCCAAAATGACCTTTACAGTGTTGACGGGGACGTTAAACCTCAAATAAAACAAACAAAATTTTTGCAGGAATTACGTCCCCTGAAGGTGTATCCATTTTCCTCAACATGCCAAGAAGAACTGCGTCTGAAAATGTCGTCTGTTTATGTCGTTTGCTGAATCTTCTTGGAAACTTTTTTAAAAATATTTTTGCATACAGGCAAACAGTGTGGACCCAGATCAGACTGCTATTGAGGAGCAGTCTGATCTTGGTCTACACTGTTTGCAACAATGCCTTTTTGGGAAAGAAGCAAACAACAAAGCAGACGACAATTGTTGTGATTGGCAGCTTAAGGGCTAATTAATTCTCTAGTAGTGTCAAATGGAAAGTCAAACTTTATATCAGGGGCGGGATAAGAATATAAGAAAGAAAGTTCCGTTAAGATTTATTTCAGTTAAAGTAAAATATAAAGCGTTACCAAGGCAAAGGATAAGCTGAACAGCATTTAAAGTAACCTTTGGTGTTGAAATATTTGACATTTTCCGGATAGGCAATAGATAGCTATTGATACCTAAATTTTCACAACGTTTTATGCAAATTATTTCAACTATGACGTCGGCATAGTACGGAACCCGGGAAGGGACATGATTTTTATTATGTTGTGCGAACAAGATATATCTTGAGCGGACAAGATATTATCTTGTTCGGACAACATATTATCTTGTGCGGACAAGATATGATCTTGTTCGCACAACATAATATCTTGTGCGCACAAGATATTATCTTGTTCGCACAACATATTATCTTGTTTGCACAACATAGATCTTGGGAAGTTGTGCGGACAAAATATTATCTTGTGCGAACAAGATATTATCTTGTGCGGACAAGATAATATCTTGTGCGCACAAGATCTATGTTGTGCAGACAAGATATTATCTTGTGCAGACAAGATAATATCTTGTTCGCACAACTAAAAAATCTTGTTCGGACAAGATAATATCTTGTCCGCACAAGATAATATGTTGTCCACACAAGATAATATCTTGTCCGCACAAGATATTATCTTGTGCGCACAACTTATAAAATAAAAAAAATCATGTCCCTTCCCGGGTTCCGTAGCATAGGTTATCTCGCGCCCAAAAAGGAAATGTCATTGCACATTTTTTGAGCTGTAAGCTGAAGGCTTGTTTTAATATTGTTGCGCCTGAATATTACAACAAAATTGTTTTCTGCATTTGCTGAATCGAAACGAAAGTTTTAAGCAATATGAAACACCAGAAGGGTAAATAACTCGATAAATGTTTATCATGTAGGATGAATGCTAAGATACGGAACCCGGGAAGGGACATGTATTTTTTTAAGATGTTGTGCGAACAAGATATTAAGTTGTGCGAACAAGATATGTTCGCACAAGATATTAAGTTGTGAGAACAAGATAATATCTTGTGCGCACAAGATATTATGTTATCTGCACAAGATCTATGTTGTGCGAATAAGATAATATGACACAGTGTGCGCACGAGATAATATATTGTGCGAACAAGATAATATCTTGTGCGCACAAAATATTATGCTAGGCGAATAAAATACTTAGTTGTGCGCACAAGATATTATGTTGTCCGCACAAGTTCTATGTCGTGCAAACAGGATCATATGTTGTGCGAACAAGATAATATGTTGTGCGAACAAAATAATAAACCTCGTGCGCACAAGATAATATCTTGTTTGCACAACATAGAACTTGTGCGGACGAGATAATAAGTTGTGCGCACAAGATATTATGTTGTCTCCACAAGATCTATGTACTGCAAACAAGATATCTTGTGCGCACAAGATATTAATATGTGCAAAGAAGATATTATCTTGAGCGAACAAGATAATGAGTTTTGCAAATTTTAATTTATAAATCACATCAAGCCATAAAATTGTTATAGTCAGACATGGATGTAGCCTGCCTTTTTTATTCATCAGAACAAATGTTAAATACATTGAGAATCTTACATGAGTGTTCATGTATTAATGAATTTATAAAACGAGTTGAGAAAAGGGATAAAATGCGAGGCTTTGTCGAGCATTTTATCCCTTTTCTTCAGCGAGTTTAATAAATTCAATAATACATGGGCACGATTGTTTAACAAAAATATCAATTTTCCGCCATTGGTAAACGCGAAGTCGTTAAGGACGTCATACGTGCAACGTTATGGGCGTATCTAATTATTTTGCATTTAATCCACTAGTGGATTATCGAATTTATTACATGGCGTTATTACATTCTCAGACGCGACGTCATATGATAATTTCTTTTCGCTGTTTGTGTAGTAGAGAAAGAGGCGGAAGTTCGCATTTTTCTTGAAATTATATACGTAAAAGTTTCGTATTTACACTCAGTTCTGGAAAAGATGCAGATTGTCTATGATGGCACTGTATACAGTTTAACCTACGTTAAACAGCCATCCTTGGAAAACTCCAAAACTGACTGTTTAAGGAAGGTGGCTCTTCAACAGAGGGTAATGTCTGGGATGATGCATGGATTGTTATTGACAGACATAAAATAGTGATTACTGAAGACAGCTCAACATGGATGTACAAAAAGAAAAATAAATGATGGAGAGTTGTCATCTGAAACCTCTCCATCACTTATACTTTTTTCCTTTGCTTATAATACAGATATCACAATAGTAATTATGAAAAACATAAATTTTGAAATATATAAATACACCCAGAAGAGAAATTCCTATTTTTTACATCTGATTTTTTGCTACTGAGTTAACTCTGGCTGCTTAATAGAGGGAATTTAGATTTGGTAAGGTGGCTGCTGGCTGGAGGAGTGAGATGGCTGCTGAGCAGAGGTACAGTATATAGTAAAATGCTATCGAAGGAATTACTGTGGCTGCTGAAGAGAGGTGGCTGCTTAACAGAGGTGTCCTTTAGTGGAGGTTTTACTGTAGTTCATTTGATACTCATAAGATTGCAAGTTTGAACCAGTTTGAAGTAACACACGCATTCATACATACACACACGAACGCAAAACAAAAAAGTAGGAAAGAGAATGATTTTATTAAACTAAAGAAAACATCTTCATCAACGTCGACGCCGTGAATGCGTTTATCGTTTACACTCCAGCAATCTTCTGGTCTATTTCCTGAAAAGTAAAAGACGCGGAAACTGTAAATAAAGCTGATTGCTTAGAACGTCATCATTGACTTATCTTTAAGAAACTTATTCTTTTTTTTTCTTTTACAAACAGAGAAGGCCCCGTGCAGACGCCGCACAACACGCGGCGTCCGAACTGGGCTCGAACTGTTTGTCAGTGCCCCTTTTGTGGGGGCCTTGTCTGAAAACAAATTTTCAATGCGAATGACTGTGTCTGGTGCACGAATAATAATTTGGGCATTTCGTGTTAACTCAGCTAATTTCCGTAGTAGAACAGGCACCGAGTATATCCGTTGTGATTATTGAAAGCATATTTTATTAGTCTATGCGTCCCTAAAGGTAATGAGTTCCAGTAATGACTGTCATATTTTTGTTTTGTTTGATTTGAGGTTTAACCCTTATCTCGTTGAAGAGGACAACGCCCTACATTTGCAAACAGGGATCCAGATCAGATGGCTTCTGACCAGTATCAGCACTGTTTGTCATTCAGATTGCAAATTTTAATGTATAGATCACATCAAGCCGTATGATTGTTATAGTCAGACATGAATGTAGCCTGACTTTTTATTCATCAGGACAAAGGTTAACATCATCAACATTATCTGTGTAAAAGATGTATGTATTATACAAAGAAATAAAGTTTAAACCAAAGGTAAAATACATTGAGAATCTTACATGAGTGTTCATGTATTATTGAATTTATTAAACGAGTTGAGAAAAGGGATAAAATGCGAGGCTTTGTCGAGCATTTTATCCATTTTCTTCAGCGAGTTTAATAAATTCAATAATACATGGACACGATTGTTTAACAAAAATGTCATTTTTCCGCCATTAGTAAACGCGACGTCGTTAAGGACGTCGTACGTGCAACGGTATGGGGCGTATCTAATTTATTTGCATATTTAATCCACTAGTGGATTTTCGATTTTATTACATGACGTTATTACATTCTCAGACGCGACGTCATATGATAAATATTTTTTCGCTCTTTGTGTAGTAGAGAAAGAGGCGGAAGTTCGCATTTTTCTTAAGGCGCACAACGAAGACTCTGATCAGACTGCGCGGATACGCAGGCTAATCTGAGTCTTCGTTGGGCGCATATGTCTGTCGTGCTCTGGCTCAGTTATTATATACCCGGTCTAAAAAGTAACTATACCAACCCACGGGTAAATTTCAGTTGCAATCCGGCAGCCATTCAGCTAAACGTGGCTGTAAACATACGAGTCGGACGTTTAGCTACAAAAGGCATACATTTGCAATTTGCCCATACTATTCTGCTCAAGAGTTGTCTTGCAATATGTGCCTAGAAAGGTTTTGCAAGGGATTTGGCATTGCGCATGCGCAGATGATCAGTTTTGTCTGAGATGAAAGATCATGACCATTGATCATCGAAACTCATTTTACTTTTACAATATCTCATGATCTTGCACTTCAATCAAGGCTTTAACTTTAATTCTGAGATTATCTCCCTTTCAGTTAAAAATATAGCAATTTTCAAACTGTTGCTATTTCTATTCCTGTCCTTCAATTTTTGCAATTTCTTTAAAAAGCACTTTGTTGCCACTATTGCTGTTAACCATGACAGAAAATAATGTAGAAAATTCATATAGCATGTAGCCCTACCAATTTCAATTTTCTATGGATTTTCAATTGAAAGCAGCATTTTGCGCACAGCTTCAAAGAATCGGAGGTCTGTACGTGATCGTCTGTTTCTCTTAGCAAATGGGACTAAAGTTACAAACCTTTTGTGAATAGACACACAGGTATCTAATAAAAGGTTACATGTAACAAAGGTTACAAAGAAATATTGTGCTAAGTGTAATTTTTAATGGTTTTAAATCTTGACCTTCCTAATGCATCACGAAAACACGCCTATATAATTTTGACCCCCTTGAACCCCACATTTGTATTGTAAAACTTATGTTTCCGGGGGTATACCTTATTTTTTCTTATTTCTGCTCTAAAATATAGATTGTGGGTACTCGTTAGAACCGCCTCATCGGCGGTTCTAACGAATACCCACAATCTCTATTTTAAAGCATAATTAAGAAAAATATCACAATTTTTCATCTTAAAATTTTCATTTTTTCGGCGATAAAGGTGGTAATGTATATGTATAGGCGTGTTTGCGTAATGGATTTATTCTGTGAAATTGTCACACTTACCCCTTGGGTATTTAAAAAAATAGTTTACATAAGCAAAAGCAGTTTTGGCTTTTACATGGTAAATGAGTCTTTGAACTAAAACAAAACCCATTGTGTGTGTTTTTCATTTGTAGTAACTATGATAACAGAAGCAATTTTATGTATAGGAACTTTTTTGACTCAGTATATTATATGCATAATAAACGTCAAACAGTGACACTTGTGACTTACATTTTTTTCACGAAGCTAACCTAAACTCACCCTTCTGGGTTCCTAGGACCGACCTCCTCCATTAGCATCTGGAAAAATAATAAAACATACTCCTCTGTGGTAATATCGTTAATAGGAATGGACATGGCTGATCCACCCCTACCCATTTTTACAACGGTGCAAACTTTTCGTTTGTTTGTTTTGTTTGATTTGATGTTTAACGTCCCCGTCAACACTGTAAAGGTCATTTTGGAGACGTTGCTTCCAATTTTGTGGGACTTTTACCCGACACTGAGATGAAATGACATCTCAAACGCTGTCGCCGCATGAAACCAATAGGGTTTATTAGCATGGACGGTCCGCCTCGCACCGCGGTTCCTGGACAGGCTTAGATCCTCTAAGCGGTTTACAACAAACTTTTCGTTACTTTCTCTTTGTCTGCCGATAAATCATTACGTAAATACACTCGTATGACATTATAAGGATCTTATATGGGTGTGAGGGGTGGATAGAAAAATCCGTCCCAAGGGTCACTGTCCGGCATCACGAGGCTTGCCGAGTGATGCTGGACAGTGATCCCGAGGGACGGATTTTTCTATCAACCCCTCACATCCATATTGGATTCTTTTTCTTGCATACCTTCCATTTCTTAGCGCGGAATTTCAATGCTGCAGTCACTTTGGTTAGCAACGTCCGCCATATTGTGTTGACACTGCAGGAATGTAAAGTGACGTCACGGATCGTGCATGACGTCAACCTTAACGACGGCGCACTCAAGGTCGTAATCAACCAGTGCATTTATCAAACACGCGATTATGTTCGATTTGGGGTCGGAACACCAGGGCCAGAACATAAATTTCTATCCCAGGGTAAAATCGCGGATTTCCTTGTCTGGTGTGCAAGAAAGTGTATTCTTTCAAACCCCTAAACCGGTTATTGGTTCTTGTGAGCTTATTTGTACTCAAAACATAGGTTGTGGGTGTCCGGTTGTACCGCCTTATTTAGGCGATTCAAACGACTTTATGCACACAACCTTGCATGGAGCAGGAATAAGAAAAATAATAAACACACCTTGAAACTTGATTTATAGTTAGACCATGATGTGGATCGCCCCCGCCCATCGGGGCTTGAAGAAATAGATGGGCTGCATGATGCTTCCACGCAGAGCTGAAACCGTCCGCACACTAGTATTGGTAAACCGCTTAGAGGATCTAAGCCTGTCCAGGAACCGCGGTGCGAGGCGGACCGTCCATGCTTATAAACCCTATTGGTTTCATTGGGCGACAGGGCTTGAGATGTCATTTCATCTCAATGTCGGGAAAAAGTCCCACAAAATTGGAAGCAACGTCTCCAAAATGACCTATACTGTGTTGACGGGGACGTTAAACCTCAAATCAAGCAAACAGAGACCATGATGTGGAGCAGCGCATATTATTCCGAGCACGTTGAACTTTTTCCTTCATTCGCCGGAAATTACCGAGTTGAATATCGATTTCCGTAGGAAATCGGCAGTTAAAGTTACCTGTATATTTTGAAGGTTTTTCATATAAAAATTATGAAGGAAAAAAAAATTAACTCCTCGTATCTTATATATCCTTAACACTAGAAAAAATTCACTGTTATCCTCATGTAAGAAAATTATTCAGTTTTTATTTGGTGCATTTCAAAGTGATGAATAATTAATTCTTATTGCATCCATCTGCAATTTAATGTCATGCCTATATGCTCCATAGACGGCAATATATTTTTTATAAAAAAAAAAAACGTGCAGATTTCCATGTTTGGTTGCCAATATTAAATAGATATGATTTGTTTGGAATTATGTCACTGTTATATACTGTTAGACTGTTGTTAAAAGTTTACGATGATATAAAGTTTATTTCTACTGAAAAATGATGAATTGCTTCCCCGAGAGCTTAAAAATCGTTATAAGCTGTTTTTCAATACTGCAGTTCATGATGCAAAAATCGCTAAGTCCACATTATATGAACCAGCAATCGTATCAAACCTGTAAAGCTTTTTTTTGTATTAAATTTGTAATTACTAGTTATAAACAACCTGCGGATAATATACTTGATACAGTGATTATATTTCTCGGATTTCTTTATTTTATTATTAGTTTGTCTCAGTTTTGTTACATTTATGTTTTCATTCATTATGAATGGGCGGCAAATATGTCAAAAGGACAAAAATTGTCGAAATCATTAACTGTGAAATCAACCCTACCGGCCCGCTGGGTAATGACATATGCAGTGTAGTAGGTACGGTTGCAGTCCTCTAAATTTGAACAGGGTAATGCTCCTATGGAAATTTCTGTAAACATTTTATCTCCGGGTAACTCCGCCCATAAAAAGACTAGATCAAGCTTAAACTTTGTAAATAGTTGCACCATGATGTGAGCAGCCCATACTGTTTCGGGGTTAAAGTCCACCAAATATGAGCAAAATTATGTCCCTTCAAAATTACTGTTTGCCTGCTGGCTAACTCCTATGGTTTACGCCAGGTCAAGCTTAGACTTAATAGATAGTGACCCCATGATGTGGAGCAGTGCATATTATTTCAAGGTCACAGTCCACGAAATATTAGCTCATAACGCCCATTAGAAAACTGACGTAAACGTTCGTTTCCGGCTTATCCCTCCTACAATTTTTATCACATTGATTTATAATAAAAAACATAATGTGGAGCTGTGCATACTGATTCACTATACAGTTAACGAAATATAACCAGAGTTATGCTCCTTTGACAATTTCTCTGAGGTTTACGTTTCTGGCTAATCGGTGTATATATTTCGCAATTACAGTAGACCTTCGATGGCTCGAACACCGATGGCTCGTTTACCATGGATGAGTCGAACCCATTCTTAAGCCCCTAGCGAAATCCTCTACATAAGAACTAGTGGGTGACAATTAAGGAGATTTTAGTCTTTTATCTTACAAATGTATGTTGTGTGTACTCATTAGAATCGCCTCGATGAGGCGATTCTAATGAGTACACACAGCATACATATTCATTATGGAACACCGAAAATATGTCTAAACGTATCTCGTTATGCCTCCTGACAGTAAAATTCAGTGGCTCGAACTCCCCCTGTCTCGAACTGATTTTTGAGGTCCCAAAGGTGTTCGAGCTATTGAAGTTCGACTGTAATTTGATTTGCCAGAGTGTCTAGTCATATAACTGACTTAATCACACGTAATAAATTGTTAACTGCTAAACTATAAACTGCGAGAAGCCTTACTAAGTTTTATAGTCGTCATTCCAAGCCCCCGCCCATAGGGGCTTGAAGAAATATATGGGCTGCATGATGCTTCTACGCAGAGCTGATTCTGGCCCGCACACTAGTACTGGTAAACCGTTTAGAGGATATAAGCCTGTCCAGGAACCGCGGTGCGAGGCGGACCGTCCATGCTAATAAACCCTATTAGTTTCATTTGGGCGACAGGGCTTGAGATGTCATTTCATCTCAATGTCGGGTAAAAGTCCCACAAAATTGGAAGCAACGTCTCCAAAATGACCTTTACAGTGTTGACGGGGACGTTAAACCTCAAATCAAACAAACAAAATAGTCGTTATTCCGATTTAGTTTCAAAATTCAATATTGGGCTTAAATCTCTTCTGCAACAAGGCCTATCGGATCCAGAATTTAATGGTGACTAAGTATATAAATTCAGAAAAATATATGCTTGCAATTTTGAAAGCGATGATGACGTCATCGAAGCTGTGTCGGAGTATCTTGAAGCTCAGGATGCAACATCTTTCCGAATAGGTATAGCAAAGCTTGAAAATCGATTGCATTGGAGATTATGTTGAAACATAATGCATGGATAATGACCATTCGAGCGAGGTAGAGTAGTTTTTAAAGTGACCTCCTACCGCCACATTTCAAGAGAAAAAGAAAGAAACTACTTTTGTTTTGCCGAGAAAAAGGAAAGAAAGAAAGAAACTAGCCGATATACCTCTGAATTTCTTCTTGGACTGTCTGGTTCACCTCTAAACCAGCAGTCGCAAAAACCCGGCGGGCTGCAGTAGCAACCGGGTCCACATTGCCAATCAAAGACGCAGGAAGAGGCTTGGTTTGGAAGCGCTGGAATTTAATCATGTATATGACACATAGAATCGTCCACCTTATAGTTTAGAAAATAAATGATCTTACACGAGTGGTCATTTCATATGAACTTTATGAAACGAGCCTCCGGTGAGTTTCATAAATTTTAATGAAATGACCACAGGTGTGAAATTCTGTTTCTTACACGATTTTCAATGAATGATAGAGATTTCTCAGTGAAATCGAAAAGTTATTGTCACTGTTTCAAATAGTGACTGATATCAATTTTATTTTTCATTGTTTGGGACTACTTTTTTTCTTCATATCTAATTCTGTGGTCAGTTTTTTCTATTGTCAGGTGATTGAAAACTAATTAATTGTGTTAGAATTCACGCTAAGCCTATTCACACGTCACGAAAACGTTAATGACGTCCTTTTCGACGCTAACGTCGAATATTTTGTCGCAGGGCGATAGATCAGTCCGCAACTTCTTTGGAAAACTACTATCTTATTTATTTCGTTAAACATTCATAATAATGCCATCCCGGGCTATTTCTCAGGTGCAAAATTTCAGTTTACACCCAATATTATATTCAATAAACGCGTTGAACAGCACTAAATTGACGCGAAATGACCAGCAAAAAAGTTTTCTCCGAGAGTGAGAGACGCGATTAGTGAAGCTAAATATTGCCGTTTTGAAGCATGTAAGAAACAGAAAATTTGATTTTTTTTTTTTTTTCAGTGTAAGATCAAATTTTATTTCACCCATGAACACCTAAACTGGTATTTGCTATGCCACTCGTGAAAATGCTGGTTTTGGTGTTCATTCGATGAAATAAAGTACGATCTTACACTAAAAAATAAATATTCTTTATTTATTATATAACGATTTTAATAGAATTTTATTGCCGAAAAAAAAATCGGCAGAAAACCGGAAGCCATAAACTAATTTTGTCAAAAAGACCCCGCCCATCGGGGCTTGAAGAAATAGATGGGCTGCATAACGCTTCCACGCAGAGCCGACACCGCCCCGTACACGAGTACTGGTAAACCGCTTGGAGGATCTAAGCCTGCCCAGGCAAAGCGTTGTGAGCCGGCCCGTCCATGCTTATAAACCTATTGGTTTCATTAGGCGAGAAGTCATTTCATCTTAATGTCGAGTAAAAGTCCCACAAAATTGGAAGCAACGTCTCCAAAATGACATATACAGTGTTGATGGGGACGTAAAACCTAAATCCAAACAAACAAACAGATACACAGAGGAACTTAAGGGGAATGGGAACACCTGGCAGATTTTTCCGCCATTTTTCTGAGGGAGACAACTTTCGGGACTTCCTGTTCGCATTTCTATAGGCTCAGACCCACTGAAAAAAGGGTCTACTCTTAAAGGTAACAATTTGCTCATCAGGAGTAAATTCTTTCCTTTAAGATTTGACCCCTATTGACATGGGAGACAAAAATATTTTTGCAGCAGTTGCCTCACCTGAAAGTGTATCCATTCCCCTTAAATGAGTGTTCATTTTTTATAATTGAATTTATAAAACGAGTTGTGGAAAAGGGATAAAATGCTGAGCATTTTATCCCTTTTCCACAACGGGTTTAATAAAATCAATAACGAGTTGTGGAAAAGGCATAAAATGCGAGGCTTTGTCAAGCATTTTATCCCTTTTCCACAACGAGTTTAATAAATTCAATAGCACATGAGCACGAATGCAAGATTCGATTTATTATATGACATTTAAAATGCATTTTATTTAAGAAATGAAATTTATTTTTCTGCAGTTCATGGAAGTATGAACGCAGTGGATCGCGTGCAAAGTAAATGAACCCCGAAGGGGTTCATGTAAACTTTGCTAGCGACCCACTGCCGTTCATACTTTCATGAAAAGCAGAAAAATTAAGTTTATTTTTTATATTTTCATTATTTGCCCCTCATCACTGGGCAAAAAAATGCTTGTAGGGCAAACATTTAAAGCTGAAAAACATTTGCACGCTGTTTTTCTACAAAGAGCGGAGCAGTGTTGACGTCATCAACGCCCGTAGAGAACAATGGTTTAGAATGACGTCACTTAACGTCACTTAAAACCATGTGATTCGATGCGTTCATGGACGTATGAACGCAATAATTTTCTATAGGTTTACATTAGACTTTACACTGGAAATGTAAATATTTACGATTGTTTCACAAAACTGTCAATATTCCGCAATAAGTAAACGCGACGTCGTTAAGGACAGTGTGCATGTAACGTTACAGCGCCCTATCTAACTAATTTGCGTATTTAATCGACTATTGGATTAATAGAGGATCTTACACGAGTGGTCATATCATATGAAATTTATGAAACGAGCCTTTGGCGAGTTTCATTAATTTTATATGAAATGACCACGAGTGTAAGATCATGTTTATCACTTTAAATATACCTCTTTAAATTGCAATTTATCGCCTTTAAATTTGACAATTTTTTCCGCATAAAATACATGTTTGACATGGACTTCGAATTCTGAAGTTCAACCCTGGAAACCGTGGATAAAAATAAATACCTCGGAACCATGTTTTTCCAAATAAGGCAAATTTTTTTGAACGCCAGGCAACACGTAACAGCTCAAGCTAAGTATTGAATTTAAGAATCAGGGCCTAGGATTACAATCGTTACTTAAGTTAAGGTCGACTTAACGATTTAAGGAGGAATTCTTATCTAGTAAAGTATTTCCTTAAAAAGTGCATTCGAAAGCCACCTATTTCATTTACTTAGCTAAGTATTTAACTTCGGATAAAGTCGTAATTTTGACGGAAATTTTCATGACGATTAGCACTTAAACCAGTGCTTCAGCTGAAGTGCACGACCCGCCGGATGCTTTTAGCTTTATGAGTGTTACCATATATTTTTTATGGCGGCCATTTTGGTCATGTGACCTGGACATAAAACGGTTCCCCCAATAAATGCGCCTTATCGTAAGGAGCAAAAATATATCTTATACTTTAGTACTGTATTCTGAATCGTTTGCAGGATAAAATCCAACACAAAAGCATATGTGTCAAAGTTTGACCTAGGCACAAAGAAGGTCAAGGTCAACCCAGGGTCACCATTTTAGCAATTTATGATGGGCCTACGTTACAGATGCTATTCATCAAGTTTCGTTGAAATCTGCACAGTGGTTCTGGAGAAGACTATTTTTGAAGGGTTTTTACCAAATATTGCTTGGCGGCCATTTTGGTCATGTGACCTGGACCCCATGAGGAAATTTTGGTTTCCCCCATCCCGTAGAGGCTCCATATGAAATTTGACTTCAATCGGCCCAACGATTTCCGAGGAGAAGCAGTTCGAAAATTTTCACATTTTTCGCCTCGGTGAGGCTGTACTAAATGGAATGTAATATTTCGCAAGTTCATTGTTAAGATCTCATTGATATTTATCAGTATGCCAAAAATTGTTTAAATATTCCAAGCGGTTAAGTCACTATCACCAATTTTCACAAACGGGTTACGGACAGACAGATAGACAGACCATATATGGCTTGGCGGCCATTTTGGTCATGTGTCCTGGACCCCATGAGCAATTTTTGGTTTCCCCCATCCCATAGAGGCTCCATATTAAATTTGATTTTAATCGGCCAAACGGTTTCCGAGGAGAAGCAGTTTGAAAATTTTCACATATTTCGCCTCGGTGAAGCTATACTAAATGAAATGTAATATTTCGCAAGTTCATTGGTTAGATCTCATTGATATCTATCAGTACAGTAGGAGAGTTGCTAGGGCCGTCGTCAAGATTTTAATTTTTTTGTAAGCTTCCGCGAAAGGGATTATTTTTTATAGCAAAAAAATATTGTGAAATCGGAAGCTACTTCCGGTCATATTAACATAAGCATACAGTCGTCAGAAATGATAAAATTTGCATTCAAAAGCACAAATGAAAACATCAACACTTCCTAAAACGTTTCATTACTTCAGTTATGGTTGTCACTGAAATGGAACGTTGTCGAAGCTTCGTTTATTAGATAACCCATATTTTTTAAACAAACTTCTGGTCAAACAGTACCGGTCAGTTATTTTGGAATAAAAAAATGGTCAGAAAAAAATTTGGTTCAAATTTTCCAAAAATGTTTGTCATACATTATTCTATCTTTCAGCTGAGTATCTACACTAAAGTAAACACAGTATTGGAAATGTTGACGTCAGAAGTTGGGTCAATATTTGACCTAGTCGCAACGCTTGCACACACAAATTTGTAAATTACATGGCTGCGAAGAAAAGTATATTAAAATTTAAACGCTTAAAGAAGGCGTATTTCGTCAAAATACGTTATGAACCTTGGTTGTTAGACCACAACTAAACTAACTGTCTCAGTCCGGCTCACAAGGTACTGAAAGTGTGCAAATATTCCACCGCGACCTTTCCAGTGCTATCTTGGTTTCAATCATTATTAACATAAGCCAGACCTCCGAAACCCTGAATCTTGCAGTAAAATAAATAAACTTTCATTTGGACTGAGAGAGCTGTTTATACTTGCTTTGTGCTGAATTTACAAACATTTATTTAACTCTCGTGCATGTAGTTCTAACTTGCTTGTTGATTCTTTTAAGTTGCGGATTTTTTTTTTTTTTTTTTTTTTGGGGGGGGGGGGGGGGGGAGGGGTTGTTGTAAGAAGGAGTTGTTTGGTTTTAGCATTTTTGAAAATACCTAACATCATGAAAACACGCCTATATAAAATGTTGACCCCCTTGAACCCCACTTTTATATAGTAAAACGGGGGTTTACAGAGGTAAGCCTTATTTTTCTCATTTCTGCTCTAAAATATAGATTGTGGGTACTCGTTAGAACGGCCTCAATGAGGCGGTTCTAACGAGTACCCACAATCTATATTTTGATCAGAAATAAGAAAAATATTGCACTTTTACCTCTTAAAATGTTCATTTTTTCGGCAGTAAAGTTTACAATGCATTTGTATAGGCGTGTTTTGGTAAAGAAATGCACCCAATAAAAGACTGTGCATGGCTTGTAAGCATCATTAGCCAAGGATCCTTTTATAATGTCAGTTACTTATGCTCCTGATAATGTGAGGTATTTACAATTAATTAACCTTTTTGTACCAAATTGTCAGATGGACTCTCCCTTCTTATATATAGCAGGAGTTCATCTCAAAATTTAGGGATGTCAGGTTGTGTTTTCTTCAAAATTTATTTGGAAAATGACTTAACTTTTTGCAAACAGTGTAGGCCCTGATCAGACACCGCGTTCTGTGGCATTTGATCTGGGCCTGCACTGTTTGCCAAATACCCATTTCGGGGTTTCTGGTACCAAATGGGTTAATAAACTAGACTTGCACAGTCGATGGCACACCATAGCAAATCCCCACTCCACTACATAATCTACTCATCATGCCGTTGGCTTTGATACGTTGCGCTTTGATTTTTGACCCCGCGGGCCCCACCCCCTGGACCCACCCCTAGGGGGGGGGGGGGGTGATCAAAATTCCGAAAGTGTCATGCACTCCCCAGTCCAAAGATCTATCAGTTCTTAAAGTTTCAAGTTTCTAGCTATAACCGTCTAGGTGGAGTTATCCGGTAAGACGCACGAACGGATGGATTTACGAACGGATGGGCGGACGGACGGACGACGAGGACCATTACAATATCCCCAGTTTTTCTTCGAAAGCGTGGGGATAATGATCAGTATGCGCTGGCCTTTCTATTGTAATATAATTTGAGAGGTTTTGCAGTATTACATGCAATAGTCTGTTGCATGCAATAGTCTCCGGCCCCCACCAATCGGGGCTTGAAGAAATAGATGGGCTGCATGATGCTCTCACGCAGAGCTGAAACTGATTGCACATGTGTACTGGTAAACTGCTAGAGAATCTAAGCCTGCACAGGCAAAGCGATGCGAGTCGGACCGTCGATGCTTATAATGTTTAACCCTTTTGGTTTCATTGGGCGGCAGGGCTTGAGATGTCATTTCATCTCAATGTTAGTTAAAATCCCACAAAATTGTAAGCAAGGTGCCCAAAATGACATGTACAGTGTTGACAAGGATGTTATATTCAAATCAAACAAACAAAAACATGCAATAATCTATTGCAATTTATTGTGCATAGCTTCATATATATTGACAATCAATACTGTTTATATACAATGTTTATGGATATCAAATAATATAATGTTATTAATCAAGTAATTGATTAATGACTATTTTATTAATTGACACAATTAAAAACATGATTTATGACTTTTGAATATTGGTTGACCTTGTGTAATATAGGATAATCAATTAATAAATTTCAGTAATTTAGTTGCATTTAACCTGCCTAACTGAATATTTAAGTTTTCACTTTAAAGAGCAACAAGGTTTAACCAGTTTTGCCTAGTGCCCCAAAAAGCAATTCAGGCTCAGATTATATGCAGCAAAATGCGACATGTAATCATTTGTTGGATGAAAATAAATAAATAAATAAGTGAATAAATAAATAAATTTGCAATCAATGATAAAATGACAACTGGATTTGTATCTGTCCATAGTACAAGGTAGAACAGTCCATTAGGCAGCAATGGTTTAAGGGACAATGTTTCTTATTTCATGTTAGAAACAAATGTGGGTATTGTTAAAATCCCCTGCAAGAGGCGATTAGAAAAAGTGCCAACAGAAATAAGAAAAAACAATGTAACTTATTTTGTTGGATCAAGGAGCTTATGACTGTGATGAACTCTTGGTTGGATAAATAAACATGTTTGGGAATGTAACAGGTCGACCGTGTGCATAACGTTCGCACGGTATATCAGTGGCCCTGGGTTCGAGTCCCAGTTGAGCCATGTTCTTTTGCCTCCCCTGTGTCATTTGGTAACTACAACGTCTGAGGGCATGAAAGAGTATGAAAAATGTATCGTAGCCGGCTGGATAGGACTAAGAAATTTGGGAACAATCTCATTAGGCAGGGGGAAAATATAACAGGTCGACCGTGTGGCTCAGAGTTTTCGCACAATATACGAGAGGCCCTGGGTTCGAGTACCGGTCGAGCAATGTTATTTTTCCACCCCTGTGACATTTTGTGGTTCAGTTTGGGTCCATTGCAGCAACGCGTCTGAGTGAATGAAAGAGTATGAAAAATAAGTCTCGCAGCCGGACTGGATAGGACGAGTTTCGTGATGAAATAACAGGCCGACCCTGTGGCTCAGTAACTCAGTCGGTAGAGGGTTCGCACAATATGCGAGAGGTCCTTGATTATAGTCCCGGTCGAGCCATGTTCTTTTTTCACCCCTGTGACACATTCAAAGAAACAGCAAAAGAGGGCAGGGCTTGTGACAATTACATTAATCGTTTAAACTCCACTTCTCATTTGCCTCTTTTAGCCCACCTGGGCCGTAAGTTCCGGTAGAGCTTACAGGATGGTAGTCAATCCTTCATCCGTCTGTTGTCCGTCCGTCCGTCCATACCTTTGACCAGTTATATCTCGGCAATCTGCAGGCTGATCTCAATCTTTTCTTATTTGTAGCATGACACTGGTGGGGGATTGATTTGTTTGTTTGGTGGTTTGAGGTTTAACGTCCCCGTCAACAGTGTGTAGGTCATTTTGGAAACGTTGTTTTCAATTTTGTGGGACTTTAACCCGACATTGAGTTGAAATGACATCTGAAGCCCTGCCTCTCAATGAAACCAATAGGGTTTATAAGCATGGACGGTCCGACTCGCACCGCTTTGCCTGGGCAGGCTTAGATCCTCAAAGCGGTTTTCCAGTACTCGTGAGCGGGTCAGTTTCAGCTCTCTGTGGAAGCATCATGCAACCTATTTCTTCAAGCCCCGATGGGCGGGGGCCGGGGGATTGATGACATATGCTTTTAATCGAAATTGTATAAAAACGTTGGTTGCTATAGCAAACACAATGTCCCATAGACTTAAATGGGAAAATGATTGTCATCACTGTAGCGCCTCCAGTTTTGATCAAATATTTTTTTAAATTTACCCATTGGAAATATAGGCTTGGGATAAAGCTCTCATGAATCCGAAAACTGGGGAGGTCAACATCATGTAGAGTTACGTCCCCTTGATTGCATCATGTAGAGGTCGGCATCATGTAGAGTTATGTCCCCTTGATTGCTGAATATGTCTTTTTCGACATTGTCGTCATCTCCGAAGCCCCTTCAGTTTTGGTCGAATCTTGCTAAAACTTTCTAATAGGTTGGCTTGGGTTAAGTTCAATAGGACCTGTCGCTGGACAGGATAGCTCACCGGGAGTCGCGCTTTGACTTAAGTCGCGCGAAGGCAAATTTTCAGACCCATAACAGAAACAAAGTCACAAAAAAAAGAATCCAGTGCTATATCAATATCCTGGATCATGAATGGTTCAAGTCTGTTACATTAGTATCCCTTTTTATTCCACATCCATGTAAACAGGCAAATTTTCATGGCAATATTGTAACCATTTCAATCAACACGGGCAACAAACAGCAAATGCAAGGATAGTAGAACCATTTGTTCAGGTGACTTAAAAAGTCTGTCTGTGACCCTGACTTTGATCCGAAGGTCATGGTCATGGAAGCGGATGCTGCTGATATTTTTGAGACAAGTATCTGTCACCTCAGCAATAATGAACTGAATCTATCATACGGTAAAGAAGAAATGAGGTCCTAAAACTTTAACGCAACGTCTTTAACATTTAAATTCTAAGTCTGTTACCTTGATCCCATGGGTCATGACTATAGGTGCTGATGTTGCTGATAGAAATTTAAATCACTATCTATGACCATACCAAATTCATCCAAAGACAACCAAGTAATTATCTGAAATCTTTAGTGCAAAAATTACCATAAAAGTTCGAAGTCTGTGACCTTGACGCCAAGGTTATGGCCGTGAGAGCTGACGCTGCTGCCAAAACTGTGACACCAGTATCTATTACCATGCCAAGTATAAACTAAATCCATTCAAAGGTAAAGAAGTAATAAGCTCCTAAAAACTTTAACACAAAATCTTTAACATAAAAAATCGGAGTCTGTGACCTTCACCCAAGGGCATAGTTATGTTGGTGATAAAAACTTTAAAGCAATATCACCATTCCAAGTCTCAAGTAAATTCATCTGAAGGCAACCAAGTAATGATCTAAAATCCTCTGTGCAAAAACATAAAAGTTTTAAGTCTGTGCCTTGACACGAAGGTCACAGTCATGCATGATGATGCAGCTGATAAATGCTTTTGACTAGCACCTATCACCACACTGTGTATGAACTAAATCTATCAAAGCGTAAAGAAGTAATGAGCTCCTTAAAACTAAGACCAGTATCTATTACCATACCAAGTATAAACTAAATCCATCCAAAGGTATAGGGGTAATGAGCTCCTAGAAACTTTAACACAAAAACTTTAACATAAGAATTCAAAGTCTGCGACCTTGACCCCAAGGTTATGGTCATGAGAGCTGGTGCTGCAGCTAAACATTTGAGACAAGTGTCTTTTGTCACGGTCACGGGTGCTGATACTGCAGATAAAAACTTTAGCCCAGTATCTATCACAATACCAAATATGAACTCAATATATGCATATCAAGTTTCAAGGTCATCTGCCATTTGGTTCCTGAGATTAGAGAAGTTGTTTAATGCTTTTTACCATATATGAGCACGGCGGTCATACTGGTCAAGTGACACAGTCCTTATAAATGACACAGGTCAATAAATGACCTTGTCCTTTGGAATTGATAAACTTCCATTAGGGTGATTGCAAATATCATTTCTGATGCCACAGGCTACCATTGTTTGTTTGTTTTGAGGTTTAACGTCCTCGTCAACACTGTAAAGGTCATTTTGGAGACGTTGCTTCCAATTTTGTGGGACTTTTACCCGACATTGAGATTAAATGACATCTCAAGCCCTGTCGCCCAATGAAACCAATAGGGTTTATTAGCATGGACGGTCCGCCTTGCACCGCGGTTCCTGGACAGGCTTAGATCCTCTAAGCGGTTTACTAGTACTAGTGTGCGGGCCGGATTTAGCTCTGCGTGGAAGCATCATGCAGCCCATATCCACTGTTTTGCCTTCAATTACTATACAAATGTCTAAGTGACCAAATTTGACCTTGACGTAAAACAGGTCAGTGTCAACCAAAGATCCTAATTTAAACAAACTTGGTAGGGCCCGAGTTCCCGATGCCATATAACAAGTTTCAAGGTCATCAGCCATTTGGTCATCCGCCATTTGAGAAGAAGAATTTTAAAGGATTTTATTATATATTGGCATGGCAGCCATGTTGGTCATAAGACCCAGTCCTTACGAACAATCTTTGTTCCGCATTCCCATAGAGGCTCCAACTGACCAAGAAGTTTCAGAGGAGATGTTGTTTGAAAATGCTGACGCCGACGCATACGTGGGCACTTAAGACGGACCACTGCCTATACAATAAGTTCCCTGGAGCCTTTGGGCTCTGGTGAGCTAAAAACCTGGAAATTTTAACAGACTATAAAGCACTTAAGTCATCCTGGAAAGCTGTACCGGCCTCCGAGGCCTAGCAGAGAAGCACACTGACTCTTAATCATTAGGTCTCTCGTCGATGTTGTTCGAGCCTAGCTAGGGTCACATGTGAGATGCCAAGTTTTGCAAAGGAAGATCAGGTGTTTTTTCTCCGGGTACTCCAGTTTCCGCTCACCTCTGATTAACGGTGGCTCGATATAAATGAAATAATCTTGAAAAGACTGTAAAACCACAAAATATATATACAGTGAAATTCCGATATGAAGACCACCAAAATTTAAGACAAATTCTGCTTTAAAAAGCTTATTTTGAAGGCTGCACTTAATCTTTCTTTGTGTTTTCTGCCCACAGCGTCCTCTGGTCAGAGACCACCTTTGGGACTGTTCAAAAGTGGTTACTTTTGAATAGTCCCAAAGGTGGTCATAATACAGGAATTTTACTGTATATATAAAAACTTGGAAAGCTATTTCATCTACATGGAAATATGAAATTCAAAGGTTGGGGATGGGGTGCAGTGGTAAGAGCGCTGACCCTGCTTTGTTCATAAGTGACAATGCAAAGTTCTGTCTACAGATGTGTTAAGTAGCTTTTCATCCACCTGAAACATTGTATCCGCTCAAAATGATTGAATGAATATTGAAAGGGCTTTAATTTCCAAAATAAGAAGTACTTTATAGTTTTTTATTTGACCTGAAATCAAGCATTTGATCCTTTTCTCTTGTATCGGCTAAAACACTAAAGGCATTATAGCAGTATGCAAAGTATATAGGCCTATTAAAGGACAAAAAAGTAAAATACGTTGGCTGTTACAAAAATATATTTTGAATAAATTCTATGAATTTCTTTGCATGTTTTATTCCTGTCTTCATCACACAGTGGCAATTACAATCATGCTTTGCTGCAGAGCTGATAATGATCCTCTAAGGTAGTATATGCCAGATTGTAGAGCATAAAATATTCCAAAGATATGAGAAAGTGAAACTATTAATGTACAGTTATAATAACACCTCTGAATGATGATGAGGTCAAATGATTTCTGGAGCTTTCTGAACCTTGTGAGCCGGACTGGACTGGTCTCTGGAATTCTTTATTTTTGTCGGTAAGTTAAGCAGTTTCACACTTTGATACGGCAACTGAGGTATGACCGACTCAGTATCGTAAGGAGATAGATAGATAGATAGACAGAAGCCGTTTGTGAACACGTAGATCAGAATCAGATTCAGATTCCTTGGACAATCCTTCACCAGATACATGCTAATCCTATGCAAAACGCATCACTAGTACGATCTCTCTCTCTCTCTCTCTCTCTCTCTCTCTCTCTCTCTCTCTCTCTCTCTCTCTCTCTCTCTCTCTCTCTCTCTCTCTCTCTCTCTCTCTCAGCCTATCTGACGGCATTGTATTTGTCGGTATTCCATTACTGCAGCCTGTGAGTGGTGACTGCTATATGTTCGAGCCTTCATAAAATGACACCGACTTGGAGAAAGATTTAGTGTACTGCGCTTCGGTCAAAGCCTGCAGGACCACTTCTGGTCTTCCCACTCTCCCCCCCCCCCCTCACCCCCCCCCCCCCCCCGGGCAAATGACTTTTAAACGTCGATGCAACATCATGCTGTTGCATCGACATTGCGTGTTAAATGCTTGGACGGGCCGACTCGCACCAATTTGCCTGGGCAGGCTGAGACCTTCTAAGCAGTTTAACAGTACTCGTGTGTGTAAATGGAAAAATAAATTAAACATCGTGTGTGTATTGGAGTTCAGATTTGCCGTTGAAACCTGGTGAAGTGCAGGCGGGATAAACAAATCAGTAGCTGGGGAAATACTTCAGGGTTAGTCCTTTCGTCTCATTATTTTCCTGTGTTTACAGCCATGTTGGATGGCTTTTGTTCCTGTTCAACGACCGGAACTAGTTCAGTTTTTTTTGGAATAAAAAAATGGTCAGACATAGATTTTCCTGAAATTTAACTTAGTTGCAGATTATTCAATTTCCGATTTAATGATTACGGTGAAAAATTTCCAGTTTATCGCTAAATATATTAATTTTTGTCTTTTCTGAACCCACTGAAACGACCCAGATTTCTCTCAAGTTTACCGCATTTTTATACACACTTTTTGCTCAGAATCGTGTTTGTTTTGTATTTCATCGGAAAGAAATGCACACAAAGTTTCATATCCGTCTATTTTTCAAAGGTGAAGTTTATCAAACAGGCTGTGTCAAAAGCATGAAATTCAAACTCGACAGGCATTTTCATCTTTGAATTATAGACCCATCGAATTTTCGCACGAGAAAAATGTTTTTAAATCTACCTACGCCGGCCTCTGAGATTCGCTACTGGTATGCCAAAAATTGTTTAAATATTCCAAGCGGTTCAGTCACTATCACCAATTTTCACAAAAGGGTTACGGACGGACAGACAAACCATATATGGCTTGGCGGCCATTTTGGTTATGTGACCTTGACCCCATGAGCAAATTTTGGTTTCCCCCATCCCATAGAGGCTCCATATGAAATTTGACTTCAATCGGCCCAACGGTTTCCGAGGAGAAGCAGTTCAAAAATGTTCGAAAATTTTCACATTTTTCGCCTCGGCGAGGGTATACTAAATGGAATGTAATATTTCGTAAGTTCATTGGTTAGATCTCATTGATATCTATCAGAATGCCAAAAATTGTTTAAATATTCCAAGCGGTTAAGTCACTATCACCAATTTTCACAAACGGGTTACGGACGGACCCAAAGAAGGTCAAGGTCAACCCAGGGTCACCATTTTAGCAATTTATGATAAGCCTACATCCCAGATGCTATTTATCAAGTTTCGTGGAAATCTGCCCAGTGGTTCTGGAGAAGACTATTTTTGAAGGGTTTTTACCATATATGGCTTGGCGGCCATTTTGGTCATGTGACCTGGACCCCATGAGCAAATTTTGGTTTCCCTATCCCATAAGGGCTCCATATGAAATTGGACTTCAATCGGCCCAACGGTTTCCGAGGAGAAGCAGTTCGAAAATTTTCACATTTTTCGCCTCGGCGAGGCTATACTAAATGGAATGTAATATTTCGCAAGTTAATTGGTTAGATCTCATTGATATCTATCAGTATGTCAAAAATTGTTTAAATATTCCAAGCGGTTAAGTCACTATCACCAATTTTCACTTATGGGTTACGGACGGACAGACAGACAAACCATATATGGCTTGGCGGCCATTTTGGTCATGTGACCTTGACCCCATGAGCAAATTTTGGTTTCCCCCATCCCATAGAGGCTCCATATGAAATTTGACTTCAATCGGCCCAACGGTTTCCGAGGAGAAGCAGTTCAAAAATGTTCGAAAATTTTCACATTTTTCGCCTCGGCGAGGCTATACTAAATGGAATGTAATATTTCGTAAGTTCATTGGTAAGATCTTATTGATATCTATCAGTATGCCAAAAATTGTTTAAATATTCCGAGCGGTTAAGTCACTATCACCAATTTTCACAAACGGGTTACGGACGGACAGACAGAATGACAGACTGACAGAATGACAGACTGACAGAATGACAGACTGACAGAATGACACGGTGATTTTAGGGCACTCTTAGAAAAAACCGACTTCAGTCGGTTGCTTTTTCTGCGGGTCGTGCAATTTCAATTACACATTGTTGTAGGCGGCCCACAATTTTCCCGCGATCTGTCAAAATCACTTCTTCTGTTTGACTGAATGGAGACTACTAATGGAGACAATAGAAAATATGATGGTTTAGTTTCCATTTCACTACATAAACCATGAAAAATGTTTTATACACTATAAAACGTGTTTCATTGAAGGATCACACTCGCTCACGATTTGTGCGGACAAACATTGGTCACAATGTAGCACCACGCCATATTCAAAACGCTGTTTCTACGGGGTCCCTTTAGAAACAAGATTTGAATATACAAACCAAAAGGCTTATATGCAGTGGACGGTCTGACTCACATCACTTTGCCTGGGTAGGCTTTGTCCTTTTAAGCTGTTTACCAGTGTTCGTGCCAGTGTGGTCAGTTTCAGCTCTGCATGGAAGCACCATGCAGCCAAATCTGAAGCCCCGGGGGATGGTTGGTTTTATAGAGTCTGTCCATGATTCAACCCTTCTCACGCCGTTAGGCGTATTGCATAATATTCAATACAATCTGGTACAGTAATAAATATATTCTGCACTATGGTGAAGAACAGGGAAGACTCCCGCAGAACCCCCCCCCCCCCCCAAACTTAACCCCGACTACAATATTGTTTTCGGATGTCATTATTTTACATGTATAGTTGATATAGTCATTAAAGACTAAATCAAACATCGTGCAGACAAACACGGAGAAAAATCGTAGCTCCAGTCGGAGTAAAACAAAGGAAAAAATGGGATATAAAATCTCTACATTCCATCTCGGATTGCCCCGTCTTTTTTATGAATGAGGTCCTTATCTGCGTATTACCTTACAGTAGCGCTCACTCACTCACCTCACAAACACACTCAATCGCGCACATGCACTAGCTTACAAGGGAGGTGGACGGCCCCCGCCCATCGGGGCTTGAAGAAAAAGAGGGGCTGCTTGATGCTTCCACGCAGAGCTGAAATGACCCGCACACGAGTACTGGTAATCCTTTTAGAGGATCTAAGTCTGCCCAGGCAAAGCGGTGCGAGAATATAAACCCTATTGGTTTCATTGGGCGGCAGGGCTTGAGGTGTCATTTCATCTCGATGTCGGGTAAAAGTCCCACAAAATTGGAAGCAACGTCTCCAAAATGACCTTTACAGTGTTGACGGGGACGTCAAACCTCAAATCAAACAAAACAAACAAGGGAGGTGGTACGCCTCAAACTTATTTTTATTTAGCATTTCAAGGCAAGGAGAAGAAGCATATGATTTGCTGTGGCCAATATCAGTTGGACACCCCAGTGACGCAAGATACACGTCACCCTGCCTCACCCAACCAGCACAAACCGACCACACGCGACCTCCAGTAAACCACTTAGAAGGCTTAAGCCTCCCCATGCAAAGTGGTGCAAGTCGGCCCGTCCATGCATATACGAGTTTGATTTGGCGACAGGGCTTGATATGTAATTTCATCTCAATGTCGGGCAAAAGTCCGACAAAATTGAAAGCAACACTTCCAAAATCAAACCTAAATAAAGTTGCGAGGACGAATCTCAAATCAACCCAAAAAACTTCTTTGTATTTAATAAATTTTGATATCGCGAATCTTACACAAACGGTCCTTTCATATGAAAGTTACGAAACGGGCCTTCGAATTGGATTTTAAATTGGATTTTATTGCCTTTACTATGACCATTTGCCCAGCAAATGTACATCGCTGACATACGTTACAGTTGTTCACGCCAAAATAGTAATTATTTACATTTCAAGTGTACAGACTAATGTAAACCTATAGAAAAAAATGCTGTTCATACTTCCATGAACGCATCGAGTCTTATGATTTTCCATGACGTCAAGTGACGCCAGTCTAAACCATGGTTTTCTATGATCTCATTGGGCGTTCCGCTCTTTATAGAAAACTGCGTGTAAATGTTTTTCAGCTTTAACAGTTTGCCTTATAAGTGAGGAAAAAAGAATGTAAATATAAGAAATATTTTTTCGATGTTCATGAAGGTATGAACGACAGCGGGTCGCTAGCAAAGTTTATATGAACCCCTTCGGAGTTCATTTATTTACTTTGCAGGCGATCCTGTTCGTTCATACTTTCATGAACAGCAGTAAGATAATAGTCATTTCTTAAATGCACGTGGTGTCAAACTATTTCATGACACTGAATATAAAGACGGCATATGATGGTTGTGAACAGTGTATGCGTAAAAGTAGGACATTCATAAGCGTACGAACATGGACCCGCTGTGCCATAGGATCAGTTTTTAAATAACAGACAAAAGTGATATGCGCCAGCCTCCCTCCCCAACCCCCCCCCCCTCCCCGACACACAAATCTGTCGGCCCCGCCAACCCATCGGGGCTTGAAGAAATAAATTGGCTGCATGACGCTTCCAAGCAGAGCTGAATCCGACCGCACATGATTACTGGTTACCCACTTACAGGATCTAAGCCTGCACATAGGGGCTTGAATCTTTTTTTTTTTTTCTTTTTTTTTTTCATGATTAAAGCCCCTATGGCATGCCCAGGAAAAGCGGCGCGATTCGGACCGACCATGCTTATAAACCCTTTTGGTTTCATTGGGCGACAGGCTTGAGAAGTCATTTCATCTCAATGTCGGGTAAAAGTCCCACAAAATAGGAGCAACGTCTCCAAAATGACCTGTATATAGATGACGGGGACGTTCAACATCAAATCAATCAATTAAACATACACAAACCTACCCTGACAAAAAAAAAACAAGTCGTGTAAGACCCCCTTTCGCTTGTAAGAACCTTCCTACACCAAACAATAAATTGTTGCCATACAGTTTTATGTAAATGAAAGTTTTTATACAGCTCTATCGGTCGAAAACTGTGACACACCAAGGGAGAAATACATCCCAGTTGTTTTATACCTCATCGCCAAGTCGACTTGCGCTACAAGGAGGGAAAAAAGTGGCTCGACCGGGACCCGAACCCAGGGCCTCTTGTATATGATGCAAACACTTTACCGTCTGAGCTACCGAGCATGACTGGTGTTTGAGCAAATAAAAGCTCTCGTGTTTGCCGTTGTTGATATATACATTCATGTGTCAAGGTCAAATCTTAAAAGTTAAGGTACCTACCTGGGTTACCTTAAATATTTAAGTATTTTCTTTGGTTAAGTATCGACTTAAACGAAAGAAATTCTTTATAGTTCACTTTATAAGACAGTTAAGTAAATACTTAGTTTAAGTAGGTACTTAAAATTTAAGTACGCATTGTAATCCTCGGCCCAGGAATCTGGATCTACCCATTGATTTACAGTTGAAGTTATTTGATATTTCCATTCTCCCTATACTGACACACGGATGCGAAATCTTTGGATTTGAAGAATGTAACATGTTGGAAGTTGTTCACAATCAATTTTTACGCTCTCTTACATATTCCCGTAAACGTACCCCGCTAAAAGTCAAACAAATACGTGATGAGTCTGGTATGCCTGAAACCTGGGCTTTGGACACCAAAACCCCCATATATCAAAGTTATATTAAAGAATCGTAACGTGGACAGCTGACGTATTGTTCATTTCTATTAAACAGTTTTTAGTGTGTTATAATGTTCTTTATAAACATAAGACGGTAAGAGAAATCAAAGCACTGAGAATACCTGTGGGTCGATTGTCTCTGAGAGTAGGTTTGGAAAATAGTCCTGAACTGACATATAAACTGTTCGTTCAATCGTTTAAGCAAGTAGTGTAGAACTGATCAGACGCTGCGTTTTGTGGCATCTGACCCTTAAATTCCCGTACTGTAAGCAAACGGGGTAGACCCTAATCAGACGCCGCATTCTGCGGCGTCTGATCTGGGTCTACACTGTTAGCCAAGCCCAACCCATGATTCCAGCCCAGATGATGTTGATTACCGTATTACGCAACCTTCTAACCTCACTGTGATAAAATTAATGCTGGTTTTTTCTTTAAATAAGTTACCTGGATTTCCTACAAATCAGTGATGTGCACGTGGACTTCAGGACTGAAGTTTCTGGCCTTAGTAACTTTGGGTCGATTGATAAACAATCGACGAAAAATTAAATGCCATAGAACACCAGGGCCATGCAGTTGTTCAAAACTAACGTCGTTATAGTTCACATATCATTAAATGTGGCATACGCCGATAAATGGAAATACTACTCTCATTTTTCTAGCAAAAGACCATAGTATCAGTAATGCTAGAGTTTGGGCCTCCGCACATTGGTGCTTGGGGTAAAAAGACTGGGCTGCATGGTGCTTCTACGCAGAGCTGAAGACGACCTCACATTAGTACTGGTAAACCGCTTAGGTCTAAGCTCGCCTAGGCAAATTGGTGCTGGTCGGACATTCCCAGCATAGAAATACTGTTGGTTTGAGTGGTAGGGCCTGAGATTTCATTTCATCTCAACGTCCCCAACATGACCTTGATAGTGTTGACGGTGACGTAAAACTCAAAATTGAAACCAAAAACTTGCCAGAGCAGCTAGTACTTTCACCACTAAGGAGTCCGCTGAGCTAACCATGCTTTGAAGAACTGGAAATTTATATTTTTGCTAATCCCCAGCCCCCCTTGAGTATGAAATTAATCTTGCATTCTTGCTCATACGTATTCATAACGGTAAAAAGCGAGAAAGAGCATTCTTTCAGTTCTGATGGATTGAGATATATATTTTTAAATTCTTCTCATAATATAGTTTGTGGGTGCTCGTTAGAACCGCCTCGTTGAGGCAGTTCTAACGGGTAACCACAACCTATGTCTAGGAGCAGTTATGAGAAAAGTAATGTACACCCCAGTAAACTTCACTTTTTCTCAATATAAAATGTGGTGTACTGCGGTGTTCATTACACAG
Organism: Lucinisca nassula; assembly: GCA_963580285.1. Classification (NCBI taxonomy): domain Eukaryota; kingdom Metazoa; phylum Mollusca; class Bivalvia; order Lucinida; family Lucinidae; genus Lucinisca; species Lucinisca nassula. The sequence continues at coordinate 92,620,413 of OY757024.1, read as the reverse complement.
ACTTGTTAATCCAATGAATTTGTTTTGTTTGGTTTAAGGGTAAACGTCCCCGTCAACAGTTTAAAAGTCATTTTCAAGACGTTGCTTCCAATTTTGTGGGACTTTTACCCGACATTGAGAAGAAATGACATCTCAAGCCCTGCAACCCAATGAAACCAATTGGGCTTATAAGCATGGACGGGCCGACTCGCACCGCTTTGCCTGGGCAGGTTTAGAGCCTCTAAGCGGTTTACCAGTACTTGTGCGCGGATCGGTTTCAGCTCTGCGTGGAAGCAGCATGCAGCCCATCTATTTCTTCAAGCCCCGATGGGCGGGGGCCGGTTAACGTAATGAAAATGCCAGCCTTAGTGCCGACCTCGGTAGCTCAGTCGGATGCGCGTCTGACCGGTGATCAGGAGGACGCGGATTCGATCCCTGCCGGGGTCGGCAACATTCTTTCGTGGAGATTGATCATGAAATCTTTTCTACGGTCATTCCCTCCATTCCGCTGATTCAAGAAGGGCAGTTGTCAATTTCTGGTGAAAGAATGTGCACTGTAATGGTTATCCACATACGTATAAGCCTGCCCAGGTAAGTGTGGATAGGTAACCTGACCGGCGCAAAAATGACCTAAATAGCGTTGACTGGACCGTTAAACTCCAATACAAACAAAAAAACAAAGCATTGTTCGAAGTTTACAATTATGGACAGTACAACGTTTTATCATCTTCAGATAAAAGCTTGAAAATTTTTCATTTGTTAGTGTTTGGTTATTTATAAGTCATTTAACCCATTTTGAACCGGAAACTTCCAAATCGGGTACCCTGGCAAACAGTACAGACCCAGATCAGACGCCGCAGAATGCGGCGTCTGTTCTGGGCTGCCACTGTTTGCTAAAAGTTCAGCCAATTTCCGAATATTTTTTTAAGAAAACACAACCTGACACCACTAAAGTCTGCAATATATGAGGAAGATTCCATTTGGTACAAAAAGGGTTAAATTTCATACCCAGATGAGTTGAGCATGAACGAGTTTTATGATCATGGGATCTTTCACGGAAAGACGAAATCACAATAGAAAAAAAATCTGAAAGAAATAAAGAAAGAAAGAAAATGAAAGAAAGAAAGAAAGAAAGAAAAAGAAAGAAAGAAAGAAAGAAAGAGAAAGAAAGAAAGAACAAGTCCTTACCAAGCAGTCCAATCATCAGAAATACTGCCACAAATGCCAAAGATTTCTTCATTGTCTAACAGTTACGTTGAATTTACGTCCTGGTTTGTTTTCAGCCGTTGAGGAGTTGAAGATTTTGTCGCAAGCTAGCGCTCGCTCCTTATTTATACTTATTCTGCCATCCAATCTTTTTAAAGGACTGCGCATGCACAAGGTTCTTGAAGGGGAAATGGTATTGGAAGCCTTAAGCATAAAAACTTCTCTAAGAAGCACTTCATTGCTTCTAAAGCGGAATAGACATACACTTTTAGAGGTGGTAACTCTTGAAGGAATTCTCCAAAGAAACTCGAAAGAAGCCTGAATATTCTTAAAATAGAAGAGCATTTCAAAGGGATGTCAGTTTATTTTGTAGGATTCACCACTGTGAGGAAATCACGCACGACAAAGGTGGAGCCATGATCAGTCTGCGCATCCACAGCTTAGTGTTCGTTGCTTGGTCAGAATCTTTACATGCATAACCCTTGCTATCCTGTATCGCTGACCTGAGCTACGAGCATTGCGCCCCATCACGTGAACAAGTCCGTAAAATGAACACCCCCCCCCCTTACCCACTTTATATAGAGAAAACTGGGGTTTACGGGGGTCTACACTACTTTTCTTATTTCTACTCCAAGACATAGGTTGTGGGTACTCGTTAGAACCGCCTCAATGAGGCGGTTCTAACGAACACCCACGACCTATGTTTGCAGTATTTATAAGAAAAATATCAGGGCTTTTCATCAGAAAAGTAGCCATTTTGGAGTTGAGAAATATGCCCTATGTCGCACGGGTGTGTAATCGTAATGGATACGAGGGGTACCCATTTGTTTTCTTCTTATTTCAATATGTAAACGTACGTTGTGGGTACTCATTAGAAGCGTCTGGGCGAGGCGCTTCCATTGAGTACACACAACGTATGTTTTCATAAACAAAATAAGAAAAAATGAAAATATATGTTGTGGGTACTCATTAGAAGCACAGCGAGGCGCTTCTAATGAGTGCACACATTATGTTTTCGTGCAGAAATAAGAAAAAAGTCAGTATTTTTGAATGAAAAAAGCGCCGTTTCTGGGCTATGAAAGTCGCATGTGGCAACCCAAAAAGGCAGCATTTCACGTGACGGAGCTGAAGTATATTGTGTTTTCTGCCCCCCATTATGGCCTCTTTGATTGCATCGTAGAGGAACAATTAAGCTGCATGACTCTTCAAGGATAATTTCAATGTCACAGAATCCTAAAATGATGCAACTCTTCTCGCCGAGTTTTCCTCATCCTCAAGACAGACAAGAAGTCTTCCCGGTGCACTTTGATATACACTTGTTTTGTTTGTTTGTGTCCCTTTCAAAACCATTTAGGTCATTTTGGAGACGTTGCTACCGATTTTTTGCGATTTTTACCCGGCATTAAGATGAAACGACATCTCAAACCCTGCCGCGCCCAAACAAACAAAAAGGGTTTATATGTACGGACGTTCGAACTCGCTCCGAGTGCAGACTTTGACCTTCTAAGCGGTTTACCAGTACTTATGTTCAATCAGTTTCGTGTCTGCGTGGAAGCACCATACAGTCTTATCTATTTCTCAAAGCTCCGATGCCCCCCCCCCCCCACCCCCTCCCCACGCACACACACACCAAACGGGTTAAAGCGCTGACTCTTGTTCATCAGGTCTTTCACTGTTGTAGTTCGCGCCTAGCTCGGGCCACGTGTTAGCCGCCACGTTCTGAACGGAGGGTCAGGTTGTTTTACTCCGGGCACTCCGGTTTTCGCCAACCTCTGATTAACGAAGAAAGTGGAATAATCTTTAACTGGCCGTAAAATCAAAACCAGGAAAAACAAGTTTAATGGTACCCGCTCATGTACAGTAGAATTCCTATCTTAAGACCTAAGACCACTTTTGGGACTGTTCAAAAGTGGTCTTTAAGACCACTTTTGAATAGTCCCAAAGGTGGTCTCTTATTAGGAGACACTGAGCGTAGAAAACACAAAGAAAGAATAACTGAAATATTCTCAATAAGCTTTTAAAAACAGATTTAGTCTTAATTTTAGGTGGTCTTAATAGCGGAATTTTACTGTATATACATGTATTCAATTCAGCGGACGAAAAACTGTTGTTTTCGTATTTTTCCCAGAAAACAGGACTAGCACCTCATGCAAATTGTCTTCATAGGAGAAAAAAAGTACTTGATATCTCATGCTAATTGTCAATTTGCATGAAATATAAAAATCCAGAGAAAAATAAGAAAAATATTTCAAAATGTCGACTGCTAAAACACTAGTCCATTGATAACACACCCATGCGTTATAGTGTACTTTTTTCACATCTCCAATATGGCTCTCCGTGATATTTTTCTTATGTATACTGCAAACATAGGTTGTGGGTGCTCGTTAGAACCGCCTCATTGAGGCGGTTCTAACGAGTACCCACAACCTATGTCTTGGAGCAGAAATAAGAAACCTAATTTATATCCCGGAATCCCCAGAATCGTAATGTGCGTCTGAATCTGATCCTCGCAAACCAAAGTTTTCTCTATATAAAGTTGAGTTTATGGATATTCATTTCATGGACTTGTTCACGTGATGACTTTGTCAGAAAAGCAACCATCCCCGACTGCATTAAAAGTTATCGGTAAATGCCTACACATAAAGCGCAATGCGAAGACTCTGACCAGATTGCGAGATCTGCGTCACGCAAACATGCCTATTTAGCTGTGACCCCCTTGAACCCCACTTTTATATGGTAAAACTGGGGTTTGCAAGAATTAACCTTATTTTTCTTATATCTACTCTAAAATATAGATTGTTGTTATTCGTTAGAACCTCGCGGAGGCTGTTGTGTAACGAGTACCAACAATCCATGTTTTGAGCACAAGTACAATTTTTCATCTTAAAATTTTCATTTTTCTCGGCGATAAAGGTTACCATGTATTTGTATAGGCATTTTTTCGTAATGTGCGTACCTCGAGACATACAGGGGGAGAAACTCTTTATACATAATCTACAGTCAGTCATACCGTAAAAATCCTAAAATTAGGACACCTTGAGGACTTGCTGTAATTCTTCTTGAATATTGACAAATTTGTTTAACGATCCAGCAAGAAGTCCAAAAGAAATGGCAAAACAGCGAAGGCACTTACACCGGTAAAGGCAAGCGCGCAGGATAAGGAACAAGCGCACCGGATAAGGAATTTTTCCGCTCAGAATAACGGGAAGAAAATGGCGGACTTGGGATCACAGGTGCAGGTTTTTTGTTGTTCTAGTTCTAGTGTTATGGATATTAAGAAATACGGCTGCTTACATTAGCTTCACGGAAACCACATGATATTCGCAAATTTACCTTCGATGGTCCAAATTCGATAGTTACAGCCAGTCAAACGAAGAACCCGACACAGCGGAGATACTCATACACGAAATCTCATTATTTTACATGAAACGCTCTTCTGGGAACATGGCATGCACTTTTTTTTGCTCACCTGAGTACGAAGTGCTCAAGGTGAGCTATTGTAGTTGCTTTTTTGTTCAGCGTCCGTCCGACCGTCCGTCTGTCTGTCCATCAACAATTTCTTCAAATGATATCTCCTCTGAAACCACAGTGCCAATTTTAAAAATAATTTCACAGGAATTTTCTTTGGGTGACCTTCTACCTAAACTGCTAAAATGGTTCCGCACCGCTGAACAAAAGGGCTGTCAGAGCTAAAAATAGAAAACGCTTTAAACGACATCTCCTCCTAGGCTAATGGTCAGATTTCAAAATAATTTCAATGTAATGTTCCTTGGATGACTCTCCACCAAAATTACTAAAATAGTTGTGCTCCGCTTAACAAAATGCCGCCAGAGCTGAAATAGAATGACCTTAGAAAAATCTTTAAACGACCATTCCTCCTAGGCCAATGGTCCGATTTCAAAATATTTTCACAGGAATATTTAATAGGCGGCCCTCTACCAAAATTGGTTAAATGGTTCTGCTCTGCTGAACAAAATGGCCGCCAGAGCTAAAAAAAAAAAAACACATTTAAACGACATCCCCGTCTAGGCTAATGGTCCGATTTAAAAATAATTTCACAGGAATGTTCCATGGATTACGCCAGAATTGCTAAAATAGTTTCGCTCCGCTGAACAAAATGGCCACCAGAGCTAAAAATAGAAAAACATAAGAAAGCACATTTAAACGACATCTCCTTCTAGGCTAATGGTCCGATTTCAAAATAATTTCACGGGAATATTTATCAGGTGACCCTCTACCAAAAATACTAAAAGGTTCCGCTCCGCCGAACAAAATGGCCACCAGAGCTTAAAATAGAAAAAAAATAACGACATCTCCTCCGAGGCTAATGGTCCGATATCAAAATAATGTCACAGGAATGTTCTCTGGATGACCCTCTACCAAAACTGACGACATTAAACACGCACGCACGCACACTACCAAAACTGTTAAAATAGTTCCGCTTCGCTGAACAAAATGGCGATCAGAGCTTAAATAGAAAAAAACCTTAGAAAAAACATAAAACGACTAATGGTCCGAGTTCAAATAATTTCACGAAAATATTTATTAGGTGACCCTCTAACAAAATTGCTAAAATGGTCCCGCTCTGCTGAACAAAATTGCCACCAGAGCTAAAAATAGCAAAACACTTTAAGCGACACCTCCTCCTAGGTTAATGGTCCGATTTCAAAATAATTTCACATGCATGTTCCTTGGATGACCCTCTACCAGAATTGCTAAAATGGTTTCGCTTCAATGAATAAAATGGCCACCAGAGCTAAAAATAGAAAAATAAACTTTATTCCACATCTCCTAGGCCAATGGTCCGATTTCAAAATGATTTCACAGGAATGTTCCTTGGGTGACCTTCTACCAGGATTGCTAAAATGGTTCCACTCCGCTGAACAAATTGACCGCCAGAGCTAAAATAGAAGAAAAAAAAACACGTTTAAACGACTTCTCCTGCTAGGCTAATGGTCCGATCTCAAAATAATTACACGGGAATGCTCCTTGGGAAACCCTCTACCAAAACTGCTAAAATGGTTCTGTTCCAAAAATAGAGTCAATGGCGCAATTTCAAACCCTATTCACAGAAATGCTTATATTTTATTTTTGTTTTTACATAGAGTTTAGTTGCCTACAACATGATGTTTTTTTAAAACAATTTTTCATGTGGGTGTATTTGTTGCAGGACGAAAATTGGGTTTTCGCGGCCGTTCGCTTTAATGACAGGAAGAGGCTTTTGATTTCTAGTTTCTTTCATAGGTTTTAGGTACCTATCTATCTATCTTCTTATACTGAGGCGGTCATATTTGGCAATTTCCTCAGTTGCCTACAACATGGTGGAAACTATTTTGAAATTCATAAGAATTTCTCATCCTCAACAGGATGAAAATTGAATATTTACAGCCGTACGCTTTAAACGCTGAGTGGGGCCAAGTTTAATTTCCACTTTCTTACGTAGATTTAATTTGCCTACAACATTATGGTAAAAGTTTTGTGATTTGAAACAATTTTTCATGTGGGTGTATTTGTGGCAGGACGAAAATTGGGTCAGTTTCGCGGCCGTACGCTTTAAAGACGGGAAATGGCTAAATTTGATTTCTAGTTTCTTGCATAGTTTTTAGGTGCCTTCAACAAGGTGGTAAATATTTGGAAATTCAGAAGAATTTCTCTTTCTCAGCAGGGTGAAAATTGAGTTTTTACAGCCGTATGCTTTAAACACTGATAGGGGCCAAATTTAATTTTCACTTTCTACATAGATTTTAGTTTAGAGAAGAATTTTCATCCTGCTGTCCTGCTATCATACCAACTTTACAGGTTCAGCAGGATGAAAATTGGTACTTTTGAAAGGCCGAACTGTGCCGCATTTGACTGCTACATTTTCGCATAGTTTTTGTTGCCTACCCGATAGTTTTGAAAGTTTTGAAAGTCCGATCAATTTTTCATTATGTTGCATTTCTAGCAGGATGAAAACTGAGTTTTACAGCCGCACGCTTTAAACGCTGATAGGGGCCAAATTTAATTTCCACTTTTTTACATAGATTTTAGTTGCCTTCAACATGATGGTAACAGTTTTGTGATTTGAAACATTTTTTTCATCTAGGTGTATTTGTGGCAGGACGAAAATTGGTTTTCGTGGCCGTACGCTTTAAAGACGGGAAGGGGCTAAATTTGATTTCAAGTTTCTTACATAGCTTTTAGGTGCCTTTTACATGGTGGTAAATATTGTGAAATTCAGAACAATTTCTCATCCTACTCTTCTTCGATCCTGCTAAATTATTCGTTTCATACTGTTGTCCCACCATCCTTCTGACTTAATATTTCATCCTTCTGTCCTGCCATCCTGCTCACTTATTATGTTTCATCCTGCTGTCCTGCCATCCTGCTAACTTAATGTTTCGTCCTGCTGTCCTGCCATCCTGCTAACTTTGTCGAGCCGATTCCTTTAGCAATTCTGGGCTGGTTGATAAGCAACCAATGCAATAACTCAGGAAGGCTTCAGCAAATGGGGTAAGTACCTAATTAAATTAACCGTTAAGACAGACCTGCTTAAGTGCACAGGCCAGCAAGAATCTTGAAAACGTAGATATAGAAAAAGGTACATGTATTATACGGGCCCCGTCAAGCGATTTTGGTACTTATCGCCTATGCGAGCAGCGAAGGTTCAGGCGAGCCTGCGCATCCGCGCAGTCTCGCCAGAACCTTCGCTGCTCGCTCATACAAGCAATGAATCAAGAGGAACCTTCAGACAGAAAGCCATATCCCTGGCCCCTCTAAATGGCTTGGCATGCGCAGTTAAAATTTTTCATGACGGAATGCTCGAAGACACAAATTCGCTTAGCGGGGCTCATACTATCTAAGCAGCGAAGAAAAAGATGCTGATCAGACTGCGTGGATGCACGGGCCGAGCTGTACTATTCTTGTTCTTAAAGGGCAAATACAGGTTTTCTTATCACATAGCCCGTGTAAAAGGATGGGGTGGGGGAGGTATCCGTCCATTTAATACATAAATCAAAACACTAAGAGTACTGGTGGATCGATTGTCTCTGAGTGGAGGTTGGGAAAATGGTCCGGAACTGAGTATTGAACTGTTCGTTTAATATGTTCTAGAAAGGGTTATCCTTTGGAAGCAAGGAAATTACCACCATCACTAAAACACGCCTATATAATTTTGACCCCCTCGAACCCAACTTTTATATAGTAAAACTAGGGTTTGTAGGGGTAAATCTTACTTTTCTTATTTCTACTCTAAGATATAGATTGTGGGTACTCGTTAGAACCGCCTCATCGAGGCGGTTCTAACGAGTACCTACAATATATATTTTGAGCTGAAATAAGAAAAATATCACAATTTTTCATCTCAAAATTTTCATTTTTTTCGGCGATAAAGGTAACAATGTTTTGGTATAGGCGTGTTTTCGTAATAAGAACTGGAAAATATGGAGTGTACCAGTTTTCGATTTGAAAAATGTTTATATTTCTTATCCTTTCTTGGAAGCATTTCGGCCTGAATAAATTTGTTTATGATATTTTTATGTTTACAAGAATAAAAATTTCATATCAAGATTTATTTACAGAACGATTAAGTATCTCTTGTAAAAGTTTCTATTCAAAAGAAGCATCTAATTAACAATCATCAATAAAATGGTTGTCATTTAATTCTCTGATTCCTATCCCCACTTAAAACACCTACATACTATTAGAATAATAACAGGATGGGAACAATTGCGCCCAAGGACGAATCCTCCCAGTTTTTGTTATAATCTCCAGGACGAAACGTCCCGTTACCGCGGTGTCAGGGCTTTTATCCGGGCTTTCCCGAAATGTAATCGATTTTATTTTATTGATAGGCCTCTATCTCCTAATTTATAAATGTATAACTCTGATGTGATTGCTTTTAATACCTTTAACAGTTAACCCATTTTAAACTGAATGCAAGCTTTTTCTTTATTTAAAGCATGCCATTTTAAAAATTTAGGGGTGTCATGTTTTGTTTTCTTTGAAATTTATTTGAGAAATGGCTGATCTTTTTGTAAACAGTGTTCTACAGCGACTGATCTTGGCATGCAATGTTTGCCAGTTACCGGACTTGGGGTTCCCGGTACAAAATAGGTTAATCTGTACTGAGCTATAAAAAGAGACAAGGCGATTTATTCTACTATGCTTTATTCATAATTGTACACGGAGAATCTATGTGTAATATTTAAACAGTGCGTTCATGAAATAAACTGTCAGAAAATAGCGTGATACTTTCAGTTCCATCAGCAGTTTCATTTTTAGATATGAGGAACTTTTGAAACTGTTTGAATAGGGAGCAACCTTTTCTCACGGACGATCTCGGCGGTGATTTGGCCATCTGCAGTAGCCAAGTTTTAGTCTAATAGTACTAAAGTTATAACGTCAGGTCTTAGTACTATTGCCAGTTTATTCCAGTCTACTTTGACACATCAACTTTTTAAAACTCGCCGAAGTTTATACAACGGCCACTCATATATAAGACCAACATAGACCGTAACATACATGAAGATGGCTTCCATTGTAAACTATATGTACCCTGATATGTTTCAGAAACAATATATATGGAAACCTAATTTTTGGAAACCTGACCCAAATTTACTAAATGGCAATACTGAATTCATGCGGTTGTCCACGTGACCATCACTGATTTGGGAACACCAATATTAATAGAACTTGAAACGTTGTGCTATTTTTATCGATGCAACATATAGGTCAGAGCTATCTTTATAGTTTTGAAAGGAATCGTGTGCTAGTTTTGGCTAACACTGAATACCCAGATCAGACGCCGCGGAATGTGGCGTCTGCTCAGCAGGTTGCACAGGGACTACGCGGTTTGTTTAAATAGAGGCAATTGATGGGTTAAACGAAATAGTAACAGAATGCCAGGTTGCTCACGTAATGAAATAAGAACAATACACGCTGTCACGTGACGTCTTTCGGAACATTCCATTCATAAAACTGTTACACAAATGTATGCCAAGTCGAGTAAAAATAGACTTTTGGCACTTCTGTTTAGAAGTCTGAGATGTTTAAGAGCAAAAATGAGTAGCCCAGACTTTACAGGTGGTACCGTTATTAGACATACATCGTAGACCCATATCGGATAGACAGTACATTGCTTCTGATCAGGGTCTGGACTTTTCGCCATGTGTATGTAGCAACAGTTTTGAACATGGTTCAGGCCCGTAGGCAGACTCAGAAATAGGGCGGGTAGAAGTTGCGAATTTCCGGTGTTTAGCAGAGGATGAAAAACTGCATGAATCTGAGATAATTTCCAAAAGGGAGGAGGGGGCTGCGTTTGTACCCTCCCAACTGTATGCGGGCCAGCAACAGGCACTGAGGAGGCTCTGTTACAGATCACTGTAATTCAGGAACTGGAGTGCAGCGAGGACAGAAGAGAGAGGAGAAACTATGACAAACATTGTAGATGCTGATCAGAAGCCAATCATGGATCTACACTGTTTGCAGCTGGATAAAATGTTAAACATGTAATTTTCAGCACAGATTGTGTTGCATTATCAATCAAATACCCTAAATTCAGAAAGATGAATCAATATACGTGTATACAGACTGGAAATAATTAAACACATTAACAAATGACAAGTGCATGTAAATAATTTGACGGAAAATGCTTCTATACTTTTTTTTGTCAGACAAAAATTTGACTCAATACTTTTTTTTTATAATGAAGCGTTTTAACGGGTACCCACAGTCTACGTTATAAAGTAGAGAATCTGTTGCTTGGTATTGTACGCGTGACTATCACTTACCATATGACTGCCGCTGACCTTGAACAAAAGCCCTGTCGCGCATTTAAAACCAATAAGGTTTATGAGCATGGACGGTCCGACTCGCACCGCTTTGCCTGGGCAGGTTTAGATCCTCTAAGCGGTTTACCAGTACTCGTATGCGGTCGGTTTCAGCTCTGCATGGAAGCATCATGCAGCCCATCTATTTATTCAAGCCCCGATGGGTGGGGGCGGATGGACTGTGCTCGTGTACGTGGGCATTGGCAAACAGAATCTACATAATCAGACGCCACATAACGCGATGTCTGATCAGATCTACTGTGCTCGCTTAAAGTTAAACGAACAGTTCAATTGTCAGCTCAGGACTGTGTTCCAAATCTACACTCAGAGACGAGTGACCCACCAGTACTCTCAGTGCTTTGATTTGTTTTGGTTTAACCGCCTATTCCAGAATATTTCACTTATATCGAGCCGATCGTTAATCGGAGGTGGGCGAAAACCAAAGAACCTGGAGAAAAACGACATGACCTGCCGTTGCAGATCTTGGCGTCTCTTATATGAGCCAAGCCAGACTCTAACCATAGCTTTGAGAGACCTAATAATTATGAGTCAGCGCTCTTATCCACTAGGCCCAGGAAGAAGGTGAAACCTGATTTAAGTTTAATCTCAAGTGCCCCAAACACTTTTAAAATAAGGATGTTTTTGGCAATTCGTTTAGACATTCAAGAGTGCTTTATAGGAGTCAAATTAGTCAGTCAAGAGTGCTTAGCGGCACGAGAACTTCCCTGTCGTGGAATATAAGAATCTGATATGGGGTTCTGTTGTAGATGAGCGTTTCTAACCCGAGGGATGACCGTGCTGAGCGGAACCGAGGCTACGCCGAGGTTCCGCTCAGCACGGTCATCCCGAGGGTTGGAAACGCCCATCTGCAACAGAACCCCATATTGGATTCTTTTTCTTGCACAACACCTCCGGTTAGTTTTGACAGCTCGCACATGTATATTGTTTACAAAAAAAGTAGTGCTGAAGTAGTTCCGAAATTGAACAGAATTGAAGCGCATTTATGTTAGTTGCCTGGGTCGGAACACCAGGGTCAGAACATAAATTTCTATCCCAGGGTAAAATCACGGATTTCCTTGTCTGGTGTGCAGGAATTATGGTTCAACAAGAAATTAGAAGTCAAAGTAATTCCAATTCTCGATCATTATGTAAGTTATCGTATATGAAGTGACGTCAACAGCGCTCGATCAAAAGATAAGAAGCCATTGAAAACGTAAAATTGAAAGACAAAATTAGCTTATAGACTTGACGTGTACGGAACCCGGGAAGGGACACGTCGGTCTTTTTTTTTTTTTTTTTTTTTTTTTTTTTTTTATGTCATCAACCAATGAAATTTTATATTGAGATAAAGATTTATTTGTCAGAAGTAAAGAGAAATATCTACACTTATTAACTAGTTTCTGCATACATGTATTTTCTTGTTAGATAATCTTAAGATATATATTTATTGTAAGTATGTATTGTTTGTTTATTTGATTTGAGGTTTAACGTCCCCGACAACACAGTATAGGTCATTTTGGAGACGTTGTTTCCAATTTTGTGGGACTTTTACCCGACATTGAGATGAAATAACTTCTCAAGCCCTGTCGCACAGTGAAACCAATATGGTTTATAAGCATGGACGGCCCGACTCGCACCGCGGTTCCTGGACAGGCTTAGATCCTCCTAGCGGTTTACCAGTACTAGTGTGCGGACTGTTTCAGCTCTGCGTGGAGGCATCTTGCAGTCCATCTATTTTTCAAGCCCCGATGGGCGGGGGCGGTGTAAGTATGTATGAAAACTATAATTGTACATGACATTTATTGCATTTCGAGTTAAAAAGACATTTTATAGCTAAATAAAAGATGTTAAGATATACAGTAAAATTCCTATATTAAGACCAACTTTGGGAATGTTCAAAACTGATCTTTAAGACCACTTTTGAACAGTCCCAAAGGTTGTACCTGGCCATAGGACAGTGTTGGCAGAAAGCACAAATAAAGATCAAGTGCAACCTTCAAAATAAGCTTTTTAAAGCAGAATAAGTCTAAATTTTAGGTGGTCTTAACATCACGAAAACACGCCTATATAATTTTGACCCCCTTGAACCCCACTTTTATATAGTAAAATTGGGGTTTCCGGAGATATACCTTATTTTTGTTATTTCTGCCCTAAAATAAAGATTGTGGGTACTCGTTAGAACCGCCTCGATGAGGCGGTTCTTGCGAGTGCCCACAATCTATATTTGGAGCAGAAATAAGAAAAATATCAGAATTTTTCATCATAAAATTTTCATTTTTTCGGCGATCAAAGTGGCAATGTATTTGTATTGGCGGGTTTTGAATAATGATAGCGGAATTTTACTGTACTTATATGCCATCTTTTTCCAAATACGTATTTTGACATGACATTAAGTTTCTGAAGATCTTTTGAAAATTTATCTAATGTTTCCTATTTACATGTGGTCATTTTAGAAAGAATAAATTATTGATGATGATGATTTCGTGTTTAACGACGCGTCAACCCTCTTTGTGGGTCATAAGCTTCAAACGGTTAAAAGACGAATAAATTATTATCCTGGAACTTATATTAAAAGCAAAGCACAATCAGGCAATATACTGAAGACAAGAACCATAACCCTGATTTACTGTTTTCGGAATTATGGCACTTGGTACAATGAAAACAGTGGTTTAACCAGAAATTCAAAGCGACATGCAGAAGAAAGGAACCATAACTCATACTTTTCTACTTTCAGAATAATGGCCCTTTGCACAATGAGAACAGAGGGTTTAACAGAAACGATGTGCCGAAAGCAAGGGCTATAACTCTGGCTCATAACTTCTTTTTCAAAATATAACCCTTTGAAAAACAAAAACAATGGTTTTAGTTATTCCTTGGGTTACTTTATAACCGCCTCATGCATTTTTAAGCAAATGTACAGGACTGAAAAACAAAACACTATATGATTACATGTGGAAGACAAGAACCATAGTACATGTACTTTGTTGCATGGTTTTGTGGTCATGGCCTTCTGAATATTTAATACAGTGTAAGTAAGTAAGTTAGTAAGTAAGTAGACTTTATTTATAGAGGGTTACTCAGTTGGCATAGCCAATCTTCCCTGAGGCCCTTGTAAAACATATATAATGATAACATACATAACAATTATATTGCACGACCCGCAGAAAAAGCCACCGAATGAAGTCGGCTGATTTTCTAAGAGTGCCCTAAAATCACCATGTCATTCTGTCTGTCTGTCAGTCCGTCCGTAACCCGTTTGTGAAAATTGGTGATGGTGACTTAACCGATTGGAATATTTAAATAATTTTTGGCATACTGATAGATACCAATGAACTTGCCAAATACTACATTCCATTTAGTAAAGCCTCGCCGAGGCGAAAAATGTGAAAATTTTCGAACTGCTTCTCCTCGGAAACCGTTGGGCCGATTGAAGTCAAATTTTATTTGGAGCCTCTATGGGATGGGGGATACCAAAATTTGCTCATGGGGTGTAGGTCACATGACCAAAATGGCACCCAAGCCATATATGGTAAAAACCCTTCAAAAATAGTCTTCTCCAGAACCACTGAGCAGATTTCCACGAAACTTGATAAATAGAATATGGGACGTAGGCCCATCATAAAGTGCTAAAATGGTGACCCTGGGTTGACCACCTTAACATTCTTTGTGCGTAGGTCAAACTTTGACACATATGCTTTTGTATTGGAAAAGTAAGAATGCATTTTATCTTGCAAACGATTCAGAATACAGTACTAAAGTATAAGATATATTTTTGCTCCTTACGATAAGGCGCATTTATTGGGTAAACCGTTTTAGGTCCAGGTCACATGACCAAAATGGCCGCCATACCCATATATGGTAACACTCATAAAGCTTAAAGCATCCGGCGGGTCGTGCACTTCAGCTGAAGCACTGGTTAGACATTTAAGCAAATACAAGTATTAAACAATCATTGATTTTAACATGAGATGGATGGAAAAATGAGACGGACCCATGAAAAGATAATAGTTACATGCAAATACTTGCTCACCCATATAAAAATGCTCGCACGTAATCAAAAAATTATTCATGAACGTTACGGCAATAACGTTGCGCGCAACTTTGTCAAATTTATTCTTACAAGTGTAAAATCAAAATTTGGAGCTTTGAAACCTGCTAACACACGGACATAAAAACAGTTATCTCTTTACAATGAAAGGGCTACAACACTGATACCTGCGGCCCCCTTCTCATCAGGGCTTGAAGAAACAGATTTGGCTGCATGATGCCCTCAGGCAGAGCCAAAACCGACTGCTCATGGACACCGAAACATCGCCCAGCGTTTCTAAGCCTGCCCAGGTGAAGATGTGCGAGTAGGACCGTTCATTCATGCATACACCTAATTGGTTTGATTGGGCGACGGGGATTGAGATGTCATTTCATCTCAATTTCGGGTAAGAATCCCACACACTGGAAGCAACGTCGCCAAAATGACCTTTACAATGTTAATGGAGGGGCGATAAACTTCAATTCTAATCCACTTACTTACTTACTTAAGTTACACATCGATAAATTCCACAAAAACGAAATTGATTTCAAATTGCAAACATACGGCCTTGACAAAGTAGAACTCTTTTCATTGATTTGAACAAGATACGTGTGATCATATAGAACTAAACAAGCACGCATGTATTATAAGCCTATAGGTAGCATTACACTAAATATTGGGAGGTTCCGGGTTTTATCACTTTGGGACAGAGCTTTTAGTTGCGTTCTAAATACCAGCCATGCTTCCATTGGATATATATCCCATGTCTTATTTCAATATGAGAAAATGATAAGTATTAGGGACTAAAATGATGCATGTTTTATAAATATATCTGCAAGCTCAAAGAAATTTTTGCTGATTTTATATGATCACCCCTCCTTTAAAAATGTTGGTTTTATTTACTTCGTTCTAGCAGGTAAACAAACATGGTTGACTGTAAATTGAAAATGAGCCGATCATCATGTGGGTTTTTTTCTCTTTAACTTGATGGGCTAGGATAGCTCTTTAAACAAGTATGGTTTGAAAAGTTTGGTATGTGTAGTTTTTGTGGGAGCAGGTAAAAGGTTACTATTGTCGCCTATGGAAAACATTTAGTGGAAAGCTCCCTATAGCAAAATTAGACCACTGTCCTGTTTTCAGTCATTACATACTATTTCCACACATTTGTAGGTTCTGTCCAATTCTGTTTCATAAAATGTATCTTCATGGCATGTATTTTGCCATAGATACTGTAAAAAATGTGATGGTTGTGCTAATTTAGGTCTAACTGGGTGTATTTGATAAAATTTTGCCTCTGATCTATGTTCTTGGGATAGGGGGGGTGGGGGGGGGGTTACTTTAAAGCCATGTAAATCAGTTTTTATTGATGTGTTTGGAAAGGAGACTTGCAGTAATTGTATTTGCACAAACACAAGAAAGAATCAACTCCATCTGGAATTTAAGAGTAAGGTTTCATGGCACTAGGACTATGTCTCAAACCAAAGCAAAACTTCAAAATTGTCTCTCCGAACAGCTCGCTGCAATATCTTAATAAGTTTTCTCATCCGTTAGAAGTTCTATTTTATTGTATTTATGTAAAAGGATGTGGGCAGATATATTCAGCTATTCCTCATGGTATTAAGGCATTTATAAACATTTTCTTGGCATTTTTGTCCTCAAAATGTCCTCAAAATGCCATTTTTACTTTAAATAGGGGGCGTAGTTGTGAAAATAGCCATAAAAATGAGTATTGGTGCTATTTAGGCATAATAATGTGCATTTTAGTATTGAATTGTTCCAAAGACATTGGAGAAGAGCCACTGATGCAAGCCGGTGTCTGGGTTCCATTCCAGAAAGAGATAAACTTTTGCGCTTTTCAAAAACTATGGTTTGTTCGGCTTTCATTGTTGAATCTGAAAGCGATATTTTTTTCGCTAACTTGAATTCTGAAAGATTCTTTGTGACTGAACTTTTATTATGCATGACTAAATTATTACATATGACCTAAATTTCTATTTGGCAATTCTTTTGATGCTTCATAAAGAAAATAAGGGTTTGGTATAGGTAGCATTACACTAAATATACTAGGAGGTGCCGGGTTTTATCACTTTGGGACAGAGCTTTTAGTTGCGTTCTAAATACCAGACTTGCTTCCATTGGATATATATCCCATGTTTTATTTCAATATGAGAAAATGATTGGTATACGGGACTAAAGTGACGCATGTTTTATAAATATATCTGCAAGCTCAAAGAAATTTTTGCTGATTTTATATGGTCACCCCTCCTTTAAAAATGTTGGTTTTATTTACTCCGTTCTAGCAGGTAAACAAACATGGTTGACTGTAAATTGAAAATGAGCCTATCAACATGTGGATTTTTTCTCATTAACTTATTGGGCTAGGATGGCTCTATAAACAAGTAAGGTTTGAAAAGTTTTGTATGTGTAGTTTTTGTGGGAGCAGGTAAAAGGTTGCTATTGTCGCCTATGGAAAACATTTAGTGGAAAGCTCCCTATACAAATCTTCACATCTGGTCCACATAAGGGGAATGGATACATTTGTTTTTGCAATGAATTTCCGCCCAATACTTTGAAGGAAGTTATTTTTACACCCGTTTTCCATTATTGCAATAATCTGGGCACACCCAGATACAGATCAAATGGCTTCTGAATCTGTTCAGGATCTACAATGTTTGTCATTCAGTTTGTAAATTTGAATGAATGAATTTATAAATTACATCTATTAATTCGATTGGTTGAAATGTAAATGGGTGTGGCTTAATTAATTTATGCAACGGGATAAGGATAAAATTATGGCGGCCACCTAAAAATAAGACTAAATCTGCTTTTAAAAGCTTATTGAGAAGGTTTCAGTTATTCTTTCTTTGGGTTTTCTACACCCGGTTTCTCAGAATGAAAGACCATCTTTGGGACTGTTCAAAAGTGGTCTTCTTAAAGACCACTTTTGAACAGTTCCAAAGGTGGTCTTTATGTAGGAATTTTACTGTATATCCATTCTTCCCGAAAACTTATTAGGGGAATGGGTGCACCTTCAGGACCGGCAACTCTTTCAAAAATATGTCCAGAGAAGCAAATTACCCGACATTGAGATGAAATGACATCTCAAGTCCTGTCGCCCAATGAAACCAATAAGTTTATAAGCATGGACGGGCCGACTCGCACCGTTTTGCCTGGGTTGGCTTAGATCCTCTAAACTGTTTACCAGTACTCGTGTGCGGGTCGGTTTCAGCTCTGCATGGAAGCATCATGCAGCCCATATATTTCTTCAAGCCCCGAAGGGCGCGTTTTGTGGCGTCTGACCTTTCCCTGTACTGTTTGTACCGTTTTGGGGTTTCAGGTACAAAAGGGGTCGATATGTCCAGGTATGTGGAAGATTTGAGTTATGGAAACAAAAATGACAGGGACATGAGGCCCAATCGAGATATCTAAGTTACCCGATTTCAAGTTCACCTTTTGTCTTACCCGCTGGCGCGCCTTTCAGCGCCGAATTAAGCGCCGAAAATATAAACATTTTTCGATGAAAAAATGTGATATTTTTTCTTATTTCTGCCTAAATTATAGATTGTGGGTACTCGTTAGAATCGCCTCATTGGGGCGGTTCTTACGAATATCAACAATCTATATTTTAGAGCAGAAATAATAAAATAAGGTTTACCTTTGTAAACCATGGTTTTACTGTATAAAAGTGGGGCTCAAGGGGGTCAAAATTTTATAGGCGTATTTTCGTGATGCTGTCTAATGATATACACGACATCACGAAAACACACCTATATAATTTTGACCCCCTTGAATCTCACTTTTATATAGTAAAACTGGTGTATTCGAGGGTATACCTTATTTTTCTTATTTCATCTCTAAAATATAGATTGTGGGTACTCGTTAGAACCGCCTCGATAAGACGGTTCTAACGAGTGCCCACAATTTATATTGCGAGCAGAAATAAGAAAAATATGAGAATTTTTCATCATAAAATTTTCATTTTTTCGGCGATAAATGTGGCAATGTATTTGTATAGGCGTTTTTGCGTAATGACAATGTGCTCCTTATATGCTTATATAAAATATTCTCGATTTAGAAATAGTGCTACATACAACAAAATTGGAAGATGATATACTTTTGTTTTGTTACATTTTTCCATATTGACATGTATTCAAGATTGTGTACATCTTCACTTATTTCAATGGTTGTAGGTTCGCTGATGTTGGCAATAGTGCGTCAGATAAAACTTAACTAAATGAGAATGGCTAAACATGAAGTGTGAAGAATAAGAAAATATCCTATTTGTAGCCTTATTATTACTGAGTTGACTTTTTCTGGTAAAAATAACTTAAGTAAACTTATATGGTCAAATAGCGATAAACCAGAATTTTATTCTAAAGTATGTTTTTGAGCTAAATCATGAACATAATATTTGGTATGCCATTGGAATCTTGTTTTTAATAATGATATAGATTCAGTCAACTGCAAAAGAAAAAAAATAAAAAAAAAATTAAAAATATAATCCAAGAGCCCGAGGACTGTTTTAAATATTATATATCGATGTTTGGAGGGTTTTTAATGGTTCCAAACAGAAATTTACATGCAGAAAAATAATTCCAGATAAAAAAAAACAAGCTAGGCTGGCAAGTAGGGGTTACTGAAAATGCAACTACTTGTTACCGAACAAATTGTAAAAATAAGAAACAAAAGTTCCGGTGCCGGGAATCGAACCCGGGCCGCCTGGGTGAAAACCAGGAATCCTAACCACTAGACCACACCGGATATACGTATATTTTCGCTATTTAAATATACAGATACATATTTATTTTCTTTTTCTCTCCGCGTGTGTATTTCGCGCATGCGTTATATCACTTCCGCCTAAATAGCATCCCATATATGGGAGCTTTCCACTAAATGTTTTCCATAAGTGATAGAAACCTTTTTCCTGCTCCCACAAAAAACTAGACATACATAGTTTTTCAAACCTTACTTGTTTATAGAGCCATCCTAGCCCAACAAGTTTATGAGAAAAAACCCACATGTTGACCAGCTCCATTCCAACTTACAGTCAACCATGTTTGTTTACCTACTAGAACGGAGTAAATACAAACCAATCATTTTAAAGGAGGGGTGACCATATAAAATCAGCAAAAATTTCTTTGAGCTTGCAGATATATTTATAAAACATGCATCATTTTAGTCCCTTATACCTTTCATTCTCTCAAATTGAAATGAAACATGGGATATATATCCAATGGAACAAGTCTGGTATTTAGAGCGCAACTAAAAGCTCAGTCCCAAAGTGATAAAACCCGGCACCTCCCAGTATTTAGTGAAATGCTACCATATTTTAGGTATACAAGGAAGATTACTCGTATTTGTTACAGATTCAGCATATTAGGTATGCCAGAATACGTATGGATATTCTACGGGTCTACATGCGTAGAGTTTTCTTTTAAATGGGTCCCAAAGTGCATATTGGTGTTGCCCTTTATCTTGGTAAAGAACAACAACAACTGTTTATTAATAATAAAGGTTACTGCCTACCTAGTATAGCAAAATTGATAGTTTATTTTTAATTTAATTTCTCCCGGAATAAGGTAGGCCACTTCGAGAATCTAAGGTAAATAACTTATCCGATTTCAATTACTATTTTAGTCATCACCCGCCGACGTGCCTTTTGTCTAAGGATATACATGTACAATGTGCTCCTTACATGTTCAAAAACCTAAAAAATATTCAATTTAGAAATAGTGCTCCATACAACCTAGTACCCATCAATACAGTATTGATGGGTCCGAGATACAACAAAACTGGAAGATGATATACTTTTGTTTTGTTACATTTTCCCATATTGACATGCATTGAAGATGGTGTACTTCAATGGTCATAGGTTCGCTGATGTTGGTAATAGTGTGTCAGATTAAACTTAACTAAATGAGAATGGCTGAATTAATAAATATCTTTAATCATAACTGTAGGGGAGTAAATTCAACGGAGAAAAAAAAAGTGATGTACTGATGACATTTTCAGCAATCAAAGGGACGTAACTATATGATAAATGGGCAGATTTGGCCAGCATTCGAACTCATCCGAGGTTTTATCCGATGCCACCTTACATATATGTTTCAGAAAGATCCGATCAAAACTGAAGGGACTACGGTGATGACAAGATAAAAAATCGGCATTTTCTGCAATAAAAGGGACGTAACTCTATGATCAATTGGCTGACTTGGTCGGTTTTCAAACACATCCGAGTTTTTATCCCCAGCCACCATGCAAATGAGTTTCAGAAAGATCAAATCAAAACTAAAGGGTCTACGGTGATGACAAGGTAAAAATCGGCATTTCCAGCAATCAAAGGGAGGTAACTCTATGATTAATGGGCTCACTTGGCCGGTTTTCGGACTCATCCGAGTTTTTATCCTAGCCACCTTAGATAGAAATTTCAGAAAGATCTGATCAAAACTGAAGGGGCTACGGTGATGACAAAGTCAAAAATCGGCATTTTCAGCAATCAAAGGACGTAACTCTATACTAAATTTCCGACCGTAAAACCTCCGATTTACCTCCCCAAATGATAATTTTCAATACAGTTATCCCCTAATTAACCTTATCGGTATACGTCCATGCTAATAAACCCTATTGGTTTCAATGGACAACAGGGCTTGAGATGTCATTTCATCTCGATGTCGGATAAAAGTCCCACAAAATTGGAAGCAACGTCTCCAAAATGACCTCTACAGTGTTGGCGGGAACGTTAAACCTCAAATCAAACAAAATACATAACTATTATAGTTTGGTCACATTTGAGATGTCAAGTTCTGCAACGGAAGATTATGTGGTTTTCTCCGGTTATTCCAGTTTTCGCCTACCTTCTGATTAACGATCGGCTCGATATGATTGAAATAATCTTGAAAGCGCCGTAAACCAAAAATAATAATAATAAAAATACAAATAAATAAATTAACATAAACTAAAGAAGAATTTAGTTCCAGCAGCGACCTACATCTTTTTATCATTAGCTAGCTAAAGATAAATATGGCTAGATAAGAAGTTATTTTTGCTAGTGTAAATTATGAATGGCCCTATCTGATATGCAAGGAATAGAGGATTTCGGTTTTACGCAGCTCACCGCGCTTTCATTTCATATGAAATTTTTGTAACGGGCCTTCGGTGAGTTTCATAAGGTTCATATTAAATGACCACGAGTGAAATATCATCACGTGAACAAGTCCGTGAAATGAAGACCCCACTATACCCCACTTTATATAGAGAAAACTGGGGTTTAAAAAAAAATCGGCATTTTCAGCAATCAAAGGGACATAACTAAAGACGAATTAAGTTCTAGCAGCGACCTACAACTTTTTATCTTTAGCTAGATATACCCTATACCCCACTTTATATAGAGAAAACTGCGGTTTACGGGGGTATACATTATTTTCCTTATTTTTTCTCCAAGACATAGGTTGTGAGTACTCGATAGAACCGCCTCTATGAGGCGGTTCTAACGAGTACCCACAACCTATGTTTGCAGCATTTATTGGAAAAGTATCACGGATTTTAATCAGAAAAATATCTATTTTGGAGATGCAAAAAAAAATGCACTATGTCGCACGGGTGTGTTGTCGTTATGTCTGTTTATCATATTGCGATTTTAAATCGGACTTTAAATCATGAACAGAATCAATAAAACCGGGTCTGCAATGTTCGTTTATTTGGTGCATTCCTTGCTTCCAAAGGATCTAACTTCAGATTTTTTTTTATTTTTACTGTAGCTGATATTGTGCCGCGTGGCGGCCGTTAGTTCCCTTGATTATCAGCACAGATAGCAGTCATGTCCGTATAAGTCCGGTATGACGTCTCCCCGTACATCATCATAGTGCAGATTATATTTTCTGGTCCTTTGGGACCATTGAGTTCATTTGGTATCATTTTAAAAAATAGAGTTCTGCTTAAGCCGGTGCTAGAGGGCGTGGCCGGTGTTGCATATTTCAGTACTGGTCATGAACAGACTCAATAAAACCGAGTCTGCTATTTTCGTTTATTTGGTGCATTCCTTGCTTCCAAAGTATCTAACTTCAGAACTTATTTACTTTCACTGTAGCTGGTGTTGTGCCGTGCGGCGGCCGTAAACATGTCGAACAATAACGGACATCCAGGTAACTGCTGTTCGTTAACCCTTCTCTTGCTGAATATTCATTTTAGCCACACCCATCTCTGACTTTGAACCAATCAGATTACTTGATGTAATTTATTCCTACAAATTCAGAAAACTGAATGTCAAACAGTGTAGATCCTGATCAGATGGCTTCTTCAGAAGCCATCTGATCTGGATCTACACGGTTTGCAAAGATAGGGGTTGTCGTGAACAGCAAGATAAGTGTTAAAGTTAATACATAGATTTATATAGGAACTTGATAAGTATTGCCCCATAAAATAAAAACTTTTAGGAATATCTTTTCTGTGCAAGCGGCTCGTGATTTTACATCCAGGCTTTTTCGAATATCCACATGTATTTTAATGCAATTTTTTGAACAACTTTTTAGTCCTTTTCACCTGGTGGTAGGGGTGGGGTGGGGTGGGGGGGGGGGGCGAAGTTACATTATAACACTATCTCTACTTTCATGAATTAGAAGTGACCTATAAAATACATATAAAGCGGTCCTCAGACTTCATACTGATGATCAAAATCGTTCGGATGTCACCTAGGTAACCAGGTGCGCTTGGGGAGTTAACCATTTATTTTCTGTGAGTCCGGTATGTTTACAGGAAACAAAAGGTCGAAATAAAAATATAGAGAGCACTTAACCCATATATGCCTAGCTGTTACATGTGGGTTTACGGCGTCCCGCAAACCCCCATGCTGACAAGAAAACCGAGCGTGATCTCTGACAGGTGCACGGGCAGCTGTGGGGTAAGGCACAAGAAAGATGTTAAATGAATGACATGAATTATTTACAGTATCTACATACAACACTCACTAACACAAAACATCACAATTTGTTGCTTCTGTAGCCAACTCACGACGTCCGCTCCGAAGGCAAAACACTGTTCTGTGCTCGGAACGGGTGACGTGAATACCTACAGAAGCAAACAACAAAAACAACAACAAAAAAAGAAACAACACAAAACGCGACTGGCCAGTTTATAACTTGGGGTGAATCCCCCACTCGCGTGACACTTCCTCTCGCGAACTAGTAAAACTAGTCTATCAACATAGTTGATTATCCTAGGATTAGAGATCACGTTTGCTGATCAAACGTTTAGTGATCGTCCAAATAAGGTAAGTTGACCTCTTCCCTGATCACATTTGTTTACAACGAACAATGATTTAGAAGAATCTGCTTCTATCCTGGTAGGCGCTGATTACGGCGGTCTGTCCGCCCTTGCTGGACCCTAACGCCTAGCGTCGTACCAGTACCTGCTGCTATGAAGCAGGGAGCAGCAGGTCACACATTGTTATGCCTGCAAATTACGATAACGGGACTAGAAACGAGTCACAAAACATACATGCTATATCATGATCCCCCTCCCGGAGAAGTAAGAATATGTTCATGCATACACCGCTATTGCGCATGCGCCGACCAGACATACAGGCTGATTAGTGCATGCGACAAATAACCGTACAGCAGAACTCAACTCGACTGTGCATCAAATTATCGGCACCCAGCGCTTGACACAATAATACTCAAAGTTCATGTTTCCTTAACTGAGCACTACAGAAATCAATCAATGCTCACTACTACTGAGCATAATACTCATCAAATTTGTGCTCACTATATTATCACAAGTAAGAGGCAATTGAACAGACCACGCCTTTGCGCTACCTGGTCAGCCGCCAATTACAGGAAACATAACAATCTCTATTTCATATCCTTCTCCGCGACACGGCTCACAAATATAGCTATTCACAAATTCAATACATTAATAACAGATAGAAACTACAACAGAAGATTTTCATCTATAATCTACAACATTTGTTAGTGTCTCATATGGGCCAACACTGTTTGCCGTAAATTCTCTCTATTTGGTAGGCACCCCGTCACAACCGTCCTCGCGACGCCGATGACGCAGCTGACGTCATCCCCGCCGTTCAGGCCGTTATGACGTGTGGCGACCAAATACTCCCACTTATCATCATCACGTTCTTTATATGTACATACATGCACAAACTGAGTTATCAGACAAAAACGGCATCATTACAAAATGAACTCGTAATTCTTCTTGAACAAAATTATTTCTAATCAACGTGAACATGCTTGTAAAATAAAATTCATTACGGTTCATCATCACGGATAACCCAACAGGCTCTTGTATGAGTTTGCCCTGACGATGAAGATGTGGTTAAACCCGTCTTAAGTTTTCGTCCCCTCTACACCTAATATCATATTGGGACGGAACCACGGTTTTCTAACCACAGCCAGTCACAAGTCATGGATCAAACAAGTGACCCGGCGTTTATTAATTACATTCTACAAAAGGGGTCTAAAAGCCTAAATGAATCTAGAATGAGCGGGTGTCCAAACTTTACGTCTCACCAACATCTAGGGTCAGCATGAGACAGGACCTCACTTAGAAAGACTCATTCTACTACAGGAGAAGCCTGGGATCGATCCTGCGACGTCTAGCTGGCAAAGCTAGTAGCCTAATCACTACAGGCCACAACAGTGAATTCAGAATAGGCTTCAGAAAGTTGGGGTATACTAGAAGTAAACCCCTCCAAAACCTACAAGCATGTTCATACAAAAATAATACTAAACATAGATTTAACATACCTTTCAATATACTTTCTATTTCCCCGTCACAATGTTCACTCTTTACAACTTGACCTGCTGCTAAAGTGTCCGCTTTTTTTCAGGGTTTATATATCTATGAATACTACCGGAAAATCATGCCTACTCGTATTACCTTGCTTTGTTCGTGGGGAAGTGGAGATACCGGCCACAAACAAAGCTAGATAGCAAAAATCGAGTAGACAATGGATTTGCGTTCAAATAGTATATTTCCCATAGGAAAAATTGATGAAACGACCCTATAATCAATGACATGACTCCTGTCAAAACGAACACCCACACAACACGTGACGGGAATAAAAATCATATATGGCACAATTTGGCGGTTGGCGATTTTTAGGCAAATTCTATAGGACTCGGCCTTTTAGCGGGCCCCTGTATTGTAAAAACAGCTCTCTATAAACCACTCATGCATACATCGTATGATATGTGCATGACTTGTTCATGGAGCCGCACAGTTTGCGTACCATATTTCACCTAAAATATTTCACTCGCACCGCCCTACCATATATCTACTAAAATAATTTAGATGTGCATAAGCACCAGAGAGGTTTCCTATTCCATCTCGTAACAAAGGTTTCCCCTTTTGGAGAAAAAACAATCAGAAATGTTTTTTCTTTGTGTACAGAGATGGAATAGGATGAACCTATCTAAACAAGACAGCTATTTACACAACAACCGTGCGAAGAATTACCTACTAAGGTAGTCTGCCCCCAAATTTTCCTGGCCCCGAATTGCAACAATCCGAAATCTATACGGCTGTAGTTTCATTGCCCAACGCATAATTCGAGGATTGAGAACTTTTGCTGTTTGCATATAAGACAAGGGCTTGTGGTCTGTCTCAAGCAGGAATTCTACTCCGTAAAGATACTTGCGAAATTTCTCAACACCCCAGATAATAGCCAAACATTCCTTCTCTATTACAGAATAGTTTTTCTCACGAGGCAAAAGTTTCTTGCTGGCATAAGCAATGGGAAGTCGTCCTTCCCCTTCAAATTCTTGGAGCAAAACGGCTCCTATACCAACATCAGAAGCGTCCGTCCGGAGTATGAACGGATTCCCATCATGAAAGATAGGAAGACGAAGAATAGGACTAGACGTGAGTCTATTCTTCAGGGTCTGAAAAGCCTTTTCATGATGGTCCTGCCAGTCTGTGATCTTGTTTGGTCTACTTTTCTTAGTTAAATCTGTCAACGGGGAAGCGATAGATGAGAAATTTGGAATGAAACGGCGGTAGAAACCAGCCAACCCAAGAAATGACTTTATTTGTCTCTTAGTAGAAGGTCGAGGAGCATCCTTTATAGCTTGTATCTTGTCTTCTTGCGGTCTAACTGACTGAGCAGCTACACTGTGACCAAGACATTCGATACTGCTATACCCAATCATACACTTGGAAGGTTTTGCCGTCAACTTGGCTGTCCTGAGTCTATCTAAAACTTCACGTAATGACGTCAAGTGGTCTTTCCAAGTTTCGGTAAAGATCCACATATCATCGACGAAGCTATCAACGTTAGAAAGTTCGGACAGAATCTTTCTCATCAACCTGCAAAATGTTGCTCCTGAGTTTACCAAACCGAAGGGCATAGTTTTGAATTGAAACAAGCCTTTGGGGGTTTCGAACGCAGTTAGGGGTTTTGCCTTAGACGTCATTTTTACCTGCCAATAACCTTTTGACAAATCTAATTTGCTAAAGTATTTGTGCCCCGACATTCTATTTATAACCTCCTCCATATTTGGCATTGGTTCTGCATCGAACTCCGTCACCTTATTAAGTTTACGGAAGTCAATGCAGAACCGCACCGAACCATCTTTTTTAGGGACAAGTACTACAGGGGATGAGTATGGAGATATTGATGGCTCAATAACTCCTAAATCTAACATATCTTGAATTTCCTTTTCCATTACGTCCCGTACTTTATATGGTATGGCATAACCTTTTGACCTCACTGGTTCCGTCGTCAGCAACTTTATGTCGTGTTCTATTTGGTCAGTTCGTCCAGGTACACTGGACAGTACGTCCGGGTATTCTTTTATCAACGTCTCTATTTCTTTACGCTGATCCTGCGTTAACATTTCTGAAATATTGACGTCCTTAAACGTCTCTGGTTGCTTTGCAGTAGGAAAAGCGCAATCTTCCAATGAGAATTCGTCAACGTCATCATTTTCAGTTGACGGAGTGGACTCTACAGAAAGCAAGCAATGTGACGTCACATTTTGACGTTCCACATATTGCTTCAGTATGTTAGCGTGATATGTGTTAACATTTCCATTGACGTCAATCTTATAATCCATTCTGTTCACTACCTCAACCACTTCATAAGGACCTTTCCATTGAAGCAATAATTTATTACTGTCTGTCGGTAGTAACAACAGTACTTTGTCGCCGACGTCAAATTTACGCGACCTCGCGCCTTTATCATAATAAGCTTTCTGCTTAATCTGAACCTTCTTTAAATTATCACGCGCTAATTTGCATGTCTGCTCTAACCGTTCCCTAAGCTCAATAACGTATTGATACGTCGAAAGAACTTGCTCATCGCGTACCTCTTCAGCCCATAATTCTCTTAATATTGCCATTGGACCTCTGACGTTACGTCCATATAACAACTCAAAAGGGGAGTATCCTAAAGACTCTTGTGGGACTTCCCTTACCGCAAATAATAAGGCTGGAAGATATTTATCCCAATCTTTTGGACGTTCAGCACACATGCGACGTAACATCTGCTTTAACGTAGCGTGGAAACGCTCTATCAGTCCGTTGCAAATTGGGTGTCTCGGACTACACGTTAACTGTTGAAGAGAAAGAAGTCTGCTGACTTCCTTCATTACCTCAGCAGTAAACTGTGATCCACAATCAGTCAACATTTCATCAGGAATGCCAACCCTACTAAACATTTCAATAAGCGCTTCCGCGACACGTTCCGTCTCAATACTCGGTAAAGCTATCGCCTCTGGATACCTTGTCGCATAATCTATCATGGTTAAAATATACCGAGATTTCCTATCAGATCGAGGCTCAATTGGACCAACTATGTCCACTGCCACCCTCTTAAATGGCGTATCAATCAATGGCATTTTTCCTAGAGGTACTTTAGTGACCCGACCTTTCTGAATAGTTCTCTGACAAATATCACAAGATTTACAAAATCTAGCGACATCACCGCAAATACCGGGCCAGTAAAACTCAGTTACAACTCTATCCAATGTCTTCCTAATACCCATATGTCCAGACATAAGCGTTTCATGAGCCAGTTTCAACACCTTTCCTCGGAAACTTTGAGGGACCACAAGTTGGAAAGAGACTTTGTTACCCTTGGTGAACTCCCTATATGCCAAACCTTTTTTCTCAATAAACCTAGTTTCACCTCGGTTTAAACCACGACTCACAGTCTTGTTCCCAGATACAACCCTTTTCCTGATGTTTTCCAAAGTTGGATCATCAACCTGAGCTTGCTTGAAAGCCTCCTTGTCATCGTTAATGATCTGATCGGGAACCTTAAGTTTTCTGTAAGGCTTCTCATCCTGCCTAGTTTGAGACCTAGTTACAGCCGCAGCTGAGAAATGAGACATATCAGGAAGTTTTGATCCATCAATGTTACCGATAACCAAATCGTACAACGTATCATCCATACACAAAGCTTCAGTTTTCCCAGTGAAAAAAGGACAATCAATGTCAATCATTGCCAAAGGATACCTTTGTGTGGATTCATCAATCAACGTAACATTTGATTCCTTCCCTATTAACTGACTATCCGAAACCAAACTTCTCCGAACGACACAGCCTGTACACCCAGTATCTCTTAATACAACCACCTTTTTATTATTAACCAATCCTTGTGCCGTCGGTAACCTTGCCTTTAAGAAGTAACAGACACCTTCCCTAGTTTCCTTACTACACTCCTCCCTATCCGAAATCAAAGGATCACCAACCTTATTTTCAAAAATACTTCCAATCTCATCACCTTTCCTAGTTACTTCCGTTTGACAAAAACTAACTTGGTGTGCTGCGCCACGTGGTGTGCTATTATTTTTACCGCGTCCGCGAAAAGACCCTCTAAAATTACCACGACCACGTGTATAACCACGACCTACATTCTGCGTATTCTCATTCTTTACCTGAGAACCTTGAGTCTCTACGCGCGTGTTAAAATTTTCCTTAACACCGCTATCCCCAACTCCAGTTGCTCCTACCTCTGCGCTATACAATTGTTTCCTGTCGGGGTTCTTAAAACATTTAATTGTTAAATGCCCCTTACCGCATATGCTACACTTGATATCCGGTCTACCACTCGGTTTGTTCGAGTCAACTTTGTCCTGTTTACCCTGCGCTGCGCCTCTATTATCGCGTTGCCCCTTATTAATGCAACTATATACGCCCCCGCGCGCTTCTGCAAACAAATCTGCCTCCCTAGCCATTTCATCTAAATTACCAAACTGTTTTGGCTTCAGATGTACATACAGTTCTCTATTACATGACTCCAGGAACTGATCCCTTGCCATGAAATCACAGACAGCCGGAAAAGATTTTTCTATCTTTGCCATATTAAGCCATTTTTCTAAATAACTTCTCAGTCTACTACTGAACTGTATGAACGTTTCTGATTTCTCGGGCCTACTATAACGAAACTGCTTCCTAAATCCGCGCTCTGTCATGTCAAAATTCTTTAATAAAGCGTCCTTTAACTTTTCATAATCCGCCGCATCCTCATTTGACAACCGGTCATATACCTCAAGTGCGCGCCCTTTGAGCAATGCACTTAAATACGCGGCCCAAACACTCTTATCCCATTTATTAGCCGTAGCATATTTCTCAAACCTAGATAAATAACTATCCATTTTATCTTTACCCTCTTCAAAATAAGGTAACTTAGGATCCCGGGCATGCGCCACCTTCTCAGCTTTTTGCTTTTCAAATTCTAGCTCGAGCTTCGCTCTCTGCATTTCTAACTGATTCCTTAATTCTTGGTGCTGTAGCTCAAACCCATGTTTTATTTTTTCTAAATGGGCCTCACTAATCTCTTTTGCCTCCCTTTCAGTCTTAATGCGTGCCATTTCAAGTTCCTTATTAACATTCAACATAGCTAGTTCATGTGCCCTTTCCTTTTCTTTTTCTGCCCTTTCCTTTTCTTTTTCTTCAGACCTTAACCTTTCTAAATCCCTTTGCTCTTGCCTTTCTGCCCGCTCAATATCCTGCTGCTCTTTAACAAAACCTTGTAACTCCTTCCCATCATAACCTAAGTCCTTTCCCATTTGCATTAAACGCTCCATTATTGATAACGTAAATCTCACGTTACTATCAAAACCACTATAAACTGATCAGTTATGATCAGTGATGATTGAATGGGCTTAACTAAAACGTTAAGATATGTGTTATACGCGTTAATCTAACTAAAACGTTAGTTATTAAAGCACACGCGATTTGAAATGTCAAATGCTTTCAGCACAGTATGACGTTGCGTACTGGTAGTCTAATATGACGTCATAAACTGACGACGTTTACAGTAAAATGCTACAATCCGAAGTTTTATCACATTACAAAACTCCGATCATAACAAGTCACCATTAATGTTTCTATTACGTCATACCTAACCTCAAGCCACAGCGTAAATATTAACGCTAACGTTATGTCAACGTCAGTAAATTGTTAACGTCACTACGTCAGAACCATGTGTGGGTAAGATCAATTAGTAGCTCCAATTTAACTTAGTAGAATGTCAGGTAACACAATTAAGTGGGGTCTACTTAAATTTTTCGTTACCAAGAAAAAGTGGGGTTTGCCTTGCCTTCCTGCTCAGAAATTATCGACTTGTCAGTATCCATTCAGTTGAATACATGGGTTTCGCACTTCATCAACGCAGGAAGGAAGATTCAAGTTAATTTCTAAATGTGGCTGTCAATACATTTTTTTTTTTAAATTGATGATTCAGAGTATCAATGTGCTGTTCCACAGCCGGGAACACCAGCCAGAGATCAAATCCTCACTTCACTGACACCAAATGTTACATGTGGGTTTACGGCGTCCCGCAAACCCCCATGCTGACAAGAAAACCGAGCGTGATCTCTGACAGGTGCACGGGCAGCTGTGGGGTAAGGCACAAGAAAGATGTTAAATGAATGACATGAATTATTTACAGTATCTACATACAACACTCACTAACACAAAACATCACAATTTGTTGCTTCTGTAGCCAACTCACGACGTCCGCTCCGAAGGCAAAACACTGTTCTGTGCTCGGAACGGGTGACGTGAATACCTACAGAAGCAAACAACAAAAACAACAACAAAAAAAGAAACAACACAAAACGCGACTGGCCAGTTTATAACTTGGGGTGAATCCCCCACTCGCGTGACACTTCCTCTCGCGAACTAGTAAAACTAGTCTATCAACATAGTTGATTATCCTAGGATTAGAGATCACGTTTGCTGATCAAACGTTTAGTGATCGTCCAAATAAGGTAAGTTGACCTCTTCCCTGATCACATTTGTTTACAACGAACAATGATTTAGAAGAATCTGCTTCTATCCTGGTAGGCGCTGATTACGGCGGTCTGTCCGCCCTTGCTGGACCCTAACGCCTAGCGTCGTACCAGTACCTGCTGCTATGAAGCAGGGAGCAGCAGGTCACACATTGTTATGCCTGCAAATTACGATAACGGGACTAGAAACGAGTCACAAAACATACATGCTATATCATGATCCCCCTCCCGGAGAAGTAAGAATATGTTCATGCATACACCGCTATTGCGCATGCGCCGACCAGACATACAGGCTGATTAGTGCATGCGACAAATAACCGTACAGCAGAACTCAACTCGACTGTGCATCAAATTATCGGCACCCAGCGCTTGACACAATAATACTCAAAGTTCATGTTTCCTTAACTGAGCACTACAGAAATCAATCAATGCTCACTACTACTGAGCATAATACTCATCAAATTTGTGCTCACTATATTATCACAAGTAAGAGGCAATTGAACAGACCACGCCTTTGCGCTACCTGGTCAGCCGCCAATTACAGGAAACATAACAATCTCTATTTCATATCCTTCTCCGCGACACGGCTCACAAATATAGCTATTCACAAATTCAATACATTAATAACAGATAGAAACTACAACAGAAGATTTTCATCTATAATCTACAACATTTGTTAGTGTCTCATATGGGCCAACACTGTTTGCCGTAAATTCTCTCTATTTGGTAGGCACCCCGTCACAACCGTCCTCGCGACGCCGATGACGCAGCTGACGTCATCCCCGCCGTTCAGGCCGTTATGACGTGTGGCGACCAAATACTCCCACTTATCATCATCACGTTCTTTATATGTACATACATGCACAAACTGAGTTATCAGACAAAAACGGCATCATTACAAAATGAACTCGTAATTCTTCTTGAACAAAATTATTTCTAATCAACGTGAACATGCTTGTAAAATAAAATTCATTACGGTTCATCATCACGGATAACCCAACAGGCTCTTGTATGAGTTTGCCCTGACGATGAAGATGTGGTTAAACCCGTCTTAAGTTTTCGTCCCCTCTACACCTAATATCATATTGGGACGGAACCACGGTTTTCTAACCACAGCCAGTCACAAGTCATGGATCAAACAAGTGACCCGGCGTTTATTAATTACATTCTACAAAAGGGGTCTAAAAGCCTAAATGAATCTAGAATGAGCGGGTGTCCAAACTTTACGTCTCACCAACATCTAGGGTCAGCATGAGACAGGACCTCACTTAGAAAGACTCATTCTACTACAGAAGCCTGGGATCGATCCTGCGACGTCTAGCTGGCAAAGCTAGTAGCCTAATCACTACAGGCCACAACAGTGAATTCAGAATAGGCTTCAGAAAGTTGGGGTATACTAGAAGTAAACCCCTCCAAAACCTACAAGCATGTTCATACAAAAATAATACTAAACATAGATTTAACATACCTTTCAATATACTTTCTATTTCCCCGTCACAATGTTCACTCTTTACAACTTGACCTGCTGCTAAAGTGTCCGCTTTTTTTCAGGGTTTATATATCTATGAATACTACCGGAAAATCATGCCTACTCGTATTACCTTGCTTTGTTCGTGGGGAAGTGGAGATACCGGCCACAAACAAAGCTAGATAGCAAAAATCGAGTAGACAATGGATTTGCGTTCAAATAGTATATTTCCCATAGGAAAAATTGATGAAACGACCCTATAATCAATGACATGACTCCTGTCAAAACGAACACCCACACAACACGTGACGGGAATAAAAATCATATATGGCACAATTTGGCGGTTGGCGATTTTTAGGCAAATTCTATAGGACTCGGCCTTTTAGCGGGCCCCTGTATTGTAAAAACAGCTCTCTATAAACCACTCATGCATACATCGTATGATATGTGCATGACTTGTTCATGGAGCCGCACAGTTTGCGTACCATATTTCACCTAAAATATTTCACTCGCACCGCCCTACCATATATCTACTAAAATAATTTAGATGTGCATAAGCACCAGAGAGGTTTCCTATTCCATCTCGTAACACTAGCGGCCCTCTTTTTTGGACATTGGCAAATAGTATAGACCCAGATTAGACGCAACAGAAAGCGGCGTCTAATCAGGGTCTACACTGTTTGCTGAAAATATACATCCATTTTTTTTGTGAAACTTAGCGCTTAAAAGACAAACTTGGCACCCCTATTATAGGAAATGGACCATTCGCAACCTTCTTAATTGTGATACATGGGTTAAAGGACGGGATGTTATGTAAAGCTTACAATGAATAAAGTCTACGCTGATATTCCCGCGTTTTGCGGCGTCTGATCTGGGCCTGCACTGTTTGCCAGGGTACCCGTTTGGGGGTTTCTATAGTGCTAAATGGGTTAAATTTAAATAGGATTTGTGCGAAAGCATTATGGTACATAAGCATTGCACTGCGTTATCTGAGCTGGTTCTGGTTCTACACTGTTTGCTTTACATATATTTAAATCTCTAATGCTTTATTTTTTTTTAAAGAAAGCTGAATAATCACACATGTTGTGATAAATACTGTATAATAGCGATAAGTGTAATTCACGGCGTAAAAGAGATTAAATGACTGAGCCGTGACATACGAAATGAGACACATTTTAGCATGTGCACTCTGCGAAGATTCCAGTGTGTTTTGCTTTCCCGTCCAGACAAAGAGAAAATCTAGAACACCAGGGATCCGTTTATTGCTAAGCGATAACTGATGAGACTGTGCATATGGGCGGACTGACTTGAGTCTTCGCCAGGTACAATTGCTCAGAGAACCCTTTTAACTTGGCGCAGCTCGAAAAATTAAAGAATATCCCGGCCGTGGTTTCAGTATGTGTACGTGACAGTTGAAAAATCTCACATAACAATCAAACCTCCATATTTACAACGTTTAAATCCACGGAAGGAAAGACCCTCACTTTTGCTCACATAGTAGATTGTCGCATTTTGGCCTCATAAACATAAATTTTGTTTATTCGCTTGAACCGCTGGAGAACGGCTTTGGAAGATCAGGCGTTTTTTCTCTGGCTACTCCGGTTTTTGCTCACCAGATTAACGATCGGCTCGATATTTGTTTGTTTTTTGTTTGTATTGGAGTTTAACGGCCCAGTCAACACTATTTAGGTCATTTTTGAGCCGGTCAGTTTACCTATCCACACTTTCCTGGGCATGCTTATACGTAAGCGGTTAACCAGTACAGTGCACATTCTTTCGCCAGAAACTGACAACTGCCCGATCGGCTCGATATAATGAAATAGTTTTATTTACAATTTAAGCATACAATAACAAAAAAGCGGCTATCGAGACGATTCTAATAATTATACATACAGGTACCCTGCCGTAATATGTCGGTGTTATGGTTTCAATGTTGATAAATACTCGTCTATTTATAAATCATAACAAACAACGGTGTTTTCCACAGGTACGTAACGGGTTATATTCTAACACAAAAGCACTTAATTTTGCAGTCTCAATGTAATCAGTTGCGTAGCACAACTAGTAGCGAAGAGCGCCTTAAATAACTGGTTTACTTTCCAGAGGGTCGCAGGGTTCGATCCTCGCAGACAATCTTTTTTCATAAAGCTATTAAAAGCATGTTTTATTTTTTTTTCTTGATGATTTTTTTTTTTATAAAATAGTTTCAGAATTTACATTTTTATTATTTCTTTTTTAATTTTCAATTCTGTTTATTATGTTTGTATTATTATTTTTTCGTGAATGGTTTTCTTCTTTGCAAATTTTCAAAATGTTCAATGCCATGGCTTTGCTTTCGGCATTAAGAAGCTTTTTTGAAGACATGTTCGCGGCAGGGCAACCGAGTATGAACTAAGGAATGTTCAGTAAAAATTTATATCAGCACAAAAAATGCATGCTTCACGAGAAAATCGAGGATTTTTTGTTTTTTTTTGGCGCGAAAAAAAAAATGTTAAAGAAAAAACATCCCCAGCGGGCTTCGAACCCGCATACTTCAGCTCTACAGGCCCGTGACTTTACCACTTAGCTAGCGTCGATACAGTGCAGGTATGGTATTTTTTAGCCTGATACCATCACATTAATAGGGAGTCACCAAAAGTAAAATTAGATCATCCAAAAATAACATATAATTGCGTAGATAAATTTAAAAATAACCTTTATTTACAATAATATTGACAATACCAAACTGACAACTGATGTCGGTTTTACTGTAGTCTATGATTTGAAAATAATAATAATAATAATAATAATAATAATAATAATAATAAAAAAAACACGAGGGCAAAAACGAGGCTCAAAATATAAATTGCGACTCCAGTTTAGAAGCGCCGTTATGACGCGGTTCTAACTAGTGGCAGTTGTTTGGGGAAACAAAACATTATCTGTTTTTAATGACAGATTCCATCTGTCTATTCTTGCTGTGCTGCACGTTTAAAGTAATTCAGGCTTTTTCTTCCGGCTTTGAACGCCATAGAAATATGAGTCCGCACAAAATGTAGTCCGTTTTGGCGCAGTAATCAAAATTGTACAAGCGTATTAGTTATCCTGTAAGCGTAATACAAACTTTTGAAGCAGACGACTTGACGATTCAGCATTTCATATGAATCAGCTACATCATGCGACCGTTTTTGAGAAGACTGTATACCCAGATCAATGCGGCGTCTGCTCAGCAGTCTGCTCAGGTTTTACACTTTTTCTATCAGTGCTGTCAATATTTAATCCTTAAAGACCAACCTGCTGTTGGACCAGGTCAGCTGTAGACAAGAATATTAATGGGTTTTCTTTCCGACTTTTGAGGTCAAGTTTAGGTCAGTTACAACTTGGGTGTATATTGACTTTGCCTGGAGAAATTGCAAAGAAAGGCTGTCCCTTTCAACCCTGGAATATGGTACAGATACTTAGTGTAGGTCCTGTGATATAATTCTAGGTGTCATATATTTAGCAGAATGGACGAGCCCAATTTCAGTGATGGAGGAGTGGACTCCAGAAACCCAAGGCAGTGAATAAATCAAAGCACTGACAACACTCATGCTGACTGTCTCTAAATGCAGGCTGGTCATGAACGGGGACTTGGACTGATTCGTTTAAGTGTTATGATTTTCTCATAGAATCTGTCATTTCAGTGCCTTTGGCGCCTTGATTCATAACAAGTACCCATAATCTCTTTGTATTTGTGAAACACGCACCTGTCTTACGTATAGGCCTGTCCTGGGAAAATGTGGATAGGTAAGCCAACAAGCTCGATATGGCATAAATAGTGTTGACTGGGCAGTGAAACCGTGCAGCAGCTCGTGTTAGGGTAGTTGCAATTTTTTGAACAACCTTTTAGTCCTTTTTACATATATTTGGAAGCACCCTCTAAATGTATAGAATAAATGGTAAAACTACTGAATACAGCGACAAAAACTGATGAACTTATTTTCATAACGTTTTTGTAAATTGTTTTTTTTCTTTTCTGTGCCAGCGGGAGTAAAATTTCAAATTTATTGTGAACACATCCATGTAAATTTTGCGAAATAAAAATAAAAATAATTTGGTCCTTTTTGAAAATGAAATACACTACCCCCTTTTTGTGACTCCAACTTTTCGTTGGCTGTAACTGTTTATAGTCACTAATGTTTTAGTTGCATAGGTTTACACGAAGCCAATTCTTACACAATTTTTTTACACAAGTAGTTCTTGATTGCTTGTAAATTCATAACATTTTGTTGTTGTTAAAAAATGTTGTTGCAAGAAAACATGCCCCAAAGTATGAGTCCTATGAAGAAATAGGTTGATCAATTTGAAGAATTGCACATGAATTTAAGAATTTATTTAGTATTTTCAAAGAAAAATTTAGATCACCATCTAGCTATGCGAGTAAGTACTTTGGTACTTAAAATAGTGCATGGAACAACGACTTTATAATTGAGTTGAGGTGATTTATGAATGATATTTGCAGGATGTTTTTCTTTTGCAAATTTTGTACCATATTTTGTTTTTTTTTTTAAATATTATTTGCAAGGCATTTAACCATTACCGCAGGTGTTTGTTAACATGCGCGTATGAATACATATTGGATCGCATCGGTCGCCATTTTGTTTCTTCGGTAGGCCAGGTTGATAGTTAGATTGAGGTAAAATTTTGGACCATGCGTTATGTAGTTGCATGCCATTATTCAAACCTGTTAAACACCGTGTTGCCTAAGAAAATAAACTTGTATATATTTGTTTCAATAACAATCTCAGCATGCACAAGCATGTGACCGATGCAGTATCGTAGGAGGCCCAGAAATGGTGACACCTGTTTCGGTGACACTTAGTTCCCTCGTGGTAATTTCTTAGTAAAGAGTTCTGTGGCGTCATCACATCCAGTTGTTAACAATATAAATAAAGACCTTTCATTTCTGTCAACAACATCGAAAAATTCTGTTTAATTCTTATACAAAAGATGGTGCTTACGGTCACAGAAACTGGTCACTCAACGATATCAAGAAATATGTTGGTTGGGATGAATGTCAGAAAGTGCACCGTCCTTCGGATCGGGACGTAAACTGGAGCCCCCCTGTGCAGGGAGAACCATCCCCTGTGCAGGTTAAAAGAACCCTACCATAATTACATGATTACTGTGTATGCTTTCATCCTGCAAAACTGGAGTGTAGTCTGGCACTGCCTATAGACACATCCAAACACTACGTCATCGCTCAATAATACTATTTGCCGGGACGTACCGGTGGTTGGCAAAAAGCGTCTTTGGCCGTTTATCGCCATTGTAAATGCGATGTTATTTTCTGTGAACTTGTATTTTGTTTGGACTCGAAACGACAAATTTGAGCTTTAAACTTTTATAATAGACATTTCTTAGCTAGTAATTATTGGTTTCTAGAAGATTTGAGGATGTTTTTGATGATAATTACCTGTTAAACTTATGCATGTAACGAGGCGGGACGGTCTTAATTATTTGTAATAAAAATGCGCAAAACGATTGACTAAATGCGGAAGATGCATGAATGAACTCTAAAATATATATATCTATCCATTTAAAGTGTAATTCGATCGATTTTCTGTGACAGTCACTAAAATATGCCCGTAATATTAAACCAATTTACAATGTGTTTATATGGAACCAGGGGCTTTTTGCCAACCACGAAAGAACGTTATCGGATGGAAAAGTAATTTTGCGCATGCGCAATGACAGGTAAACAAGGTCACGTGTCAAAACATTGGATCCGTCTATTTCCGCGGCACTTACGACCATACAGTCAATAATAAGAGGTGCATTTACATACCGTATTTACCCTAATTACCGCACAGTGCGCTTAGTTTTTTCAAAATCTGGTCAAAAATTAAGGTGGAAAATCTCCCTAATTTGCGCACTTCACGTGACTTGATGCGAAAACAATAAAATTATGCATTAATGCTGTCACTATATTTATTCAAATCCTCCTTACATGCCATCAATTGTCATTTTCAGTAACAATTCCTGACGTTTCCCCTTGCAAACAATTACACCCAGACAGAAAAAGAAACAGGGGATGGTTCTCCCTGCACCATGTGCACAGGGGGCCTCCAGTAAATGTCTCGATCCGAAGGACGGTGCATGACATTCATTTTAGTCGGTTAATAGCTACACATAGCTAATGTTACATTTGTTGAAAACTTCCGACTTTAAATAAAATTTGTATCTGTATCTCTGCAAATGATGCCAATGGAGTGCCAGGGATCGAACCTGGGCCCTCTAGCATCAGAGGCAAGTGCACTAACCACTGAGCTATCAAGCTCTTTTGTTTTTCGTGTTTTTTTTTTTTAATTATTTTACGGCTCTGAAAGTTATTTCAGTTACTTCGAGCCCATCAGAGTTCGGCGAAAACCATTGTCATTACGCGATTGTGATAAAAGATAGGCTCGTTCATTTTATCATTTATGATTAAATTTGCTCAGACGTGATTAAGTTTTGGAGGAGGACGAAATTAAAGTCAAATTAATGAAGTCGGTCATCCGGGTTCTCGATAGTCACGTGACTTTCTGCATAGCAACCAAAACCGGAGGTGAAAAGCTACGCCATTTTGAGTTACCTTGTAATTGAATAGGAACGATATTCACACGTAAAATTCTGAGAGACTGAAAAGAAAATGCCATAAATATGCATTGCAGCT
The DNA here is from genome assembly GCA_963580285.1 of Lucinisca nassula. Lineage (NCBI taxonomy): Eukaryota > Metazoa > Mollusca > Bivalvia > Lucinida > Lucinidae > Lucinisca > Lucinisca nassula. Next base: position 92,579,999 of record OY757024.1, on the reverse strand, counting down.
GGTTGTGCAAATTACCACCTACAAGAGGATAAACAGCTGTCCTCATACAATTTTCTGAATCGGGAGAAATACCCTGACAGACGATCGAAGCGGATCAGGGCTAATGCTGACACGATTAATCGTATAATCGATTAATCAATCGATAAATTCCACAAAAATGATTATCATTTCTGATTTGCTTTTAATCGATTACTTCATAGGTACAATTTACTACCCAAAGTTATGCCTAAAATAGAGGGATGAGTGGCAAACAGTGCAGACCCCATTCTGTGGCATCTCATCTGGGTCTACACTGTTTGCTCAGGCCTGTCTGTTCATATATACATATGGTAATGGGCAACATGTCGTAAGAGTCATGCTCAGACAGAAAGCCAGACAGGTAAAATTATGACAAAAACCTTAGCGATTACTAATCGATTATCGATCACAATGGCATGACTGATAATCGATTATCTTTTCAGCTCCGATTAGCCAGCCCTAATCAGGGCCTGCAATCACCTCCTTATATATGGCCGGAGTCGATTTCAAAATTAAGGGGTTGTCACGCTGTGTTTTCTTCAAAATTTATTTGGAAAATGGCTGAAATTTATGCAAACAGTAGAGGCCCTGATCAGACGCTGCGTTCTGTGGCGTCTGGTCCGGGTCTGCACTGCTTGCCAGGGTAATTGGTTAAACACTTAAGAGAACCCTAACGTGATTACATGGTTACCATCACATTCGCCGACTATCTTTTTATTATTTTTATGTAGCCAAAAGCTGTTTTTGTCGCACCTGCTTGTACATGTAGCAGGGTGTGACATAGGCGTCCGATTTTCCGTCCATCCGTTCGTCCGTCCGTCTGTTAACATTTACGTCTAAGTTCGACATTTACGTCAAAGTTTTTATTTTACAAACCTCAGCTGCCATCAAACCTTACATGAAACATCTCATAGACCTTCTCACTTTGTAAGCACCTTGACCTGGTGACTTTGACCTATATTTTGCGCTCCAGTAGGCAGTAACTTTGACCATTACGTCAAAGTTCGACATGTACGTCAAAGTTCGACATTTTTGCTGAAGTTTTTATTTACAGACCTCGGCTACCATCAAACCTTACATGAAACATATCATAGATGATAGACCTTCTCACTTTGTAAGCACCTTGACCTGGTGACTTTGACCTATATTTTGCGCTCCAGTGACTTTGACCATTACGTCGAAGTTCGACATTTACGTCAGTTTTTATTTTACAAACCTCAGCTACCATCAAACCTTACATGAAGCATCTCATAGACCTTCTCACTTTGTAAGCACCCTTGACCTGGTGAATTTGATGTATATTTTTCGCTCCAGTGGATTTTACCATTACGTTGAAGTTCGACATTTACGTCGAAGTTTGTATTGTAATCAACTATAAGACTAAACAACCATCAAACATTTCATGAAACATCACCCTGAGTTTCTGACTAGACAAGCACCTTGACCCGGTGACCTTCACCTATATTTTACGCTTCAGTGAGTTTGACACAAATTACCTCAATGTTCCAGATCTTCTCAAATAAAGGGCCTACAACAATAAAATCTTGAATAGTGTTTCTCCTAGATGTATTAACTCTGCAGGTACCTTGACATGGTGACTTTGACCTATATTTTACGCTCCACTGACTTTGACACATTTTACGTCGAAGTTCCAGATCTCCTCAAATAAAAGGCCAACAACCATCTAATCTTGCATAGTGCTTCTCCTAGATGTACTGACTCTGCAGGTACCTTGACCCGGTAACCTTGACCTATATTTTACTTTGACAAATTTTTATGTTGAAGTTCCAGATCTCTGCAAATAAAAGGCCTACACCATCTAATCTTGCATAAACGGATAATGTGCATCTACTTCTGAACTAGTGCGCATTAAAGAGTCGTCTAAACAGGGTAGTTAATCTGAATGCAGATGCTTTTGGGACAGCTCAGTATTTAAAATATAGCTTAGGAGGTATAATTTAACTCTTTTTTTTTGTACCAAATGGAATTTTCTTCCTGATAAGTAGTCTTTTTCAATATTTAGGGGTGTCAGGTTATGACTTCTTCAAATTTATATGCGAAATGGTTGAACTTTTTTGTAAACAGTGTAGGCCCTGATCAGACACTGCGTTCTGCAGCATCTGATCTGGGCATGCACTGTTTGCCAATTACCTATTTTGGGGTTTTCGTACAAAAAGGGTTAAAACTACATGTTCAGAAAAAAAAATGACTGTCATTCAGATGATTTAAGTTAACTGTTCATAATAAATTTCATATTATGCAAATGTAATTAAGAAGCTTACTTGCACTTGAAATGTGTTTTTTTTTTTCAACCAGATCAACAACATTATCCTTGAAAAACCAGCACAGCACTTAAATTTGTCTTTGAAAACCCTTCCCTCCATGTTTTTGAACACAGGAAGTGTGTCATAGAATACCGGCAAAGATGCTTTCGGGGAAATTTTCAAGAAGCAAAATACTAATAAACCGCAAGACAAAAGCAAAACACTAATTAAGTGCCATTTTGAGAGGTTTTAAAAGTGAAACTATTTGTATACAGATAATATTGGTTTTGGTGGTGATACATAAATGTTTTAATAGTGCATCAAGCAAGACTAGAACTGAAAGCATACTGCCTTTACTGGGTATGGTCTTGTTAGTTTGATTTGAGGTTTAACATCCCTATCAACACTGAATAGGTCATTTTGGAGACGTTGCGACTTTTTCCGACATTGAGATGAAATGATATCTCAAGCCCTGTCTCCCAGTGAAAACTGGGCATGGTACTCAGGGATACAGACCAAGTATCGTGCTTTTGGCGCCCAGATAGTCATGAATCCAAAATTTTACATTGAGTTAATCTATAGGCAGTTTTTGTTCAAAAACTTGGGCACCCAGGCAGAAATTTAGGTGCCTTGGGCAACTGGGCACCTGTTAGTCTTTATCTCTGGAACTCTATCTTTTTTTTTCAGACTGCATATGGTAGAGATTATAGTACAATGGACTAGATACTTGGTGTAGTTTTCGCAACATGCTAAAAGGAGCATAATAAAGTAATAAAGGTTTTCAAAAATCAAAATTGGACGCCTTCTACTTGCTGTTTACGAGAGGAGAAAAAGCCAATTGTCAGTACTACATTCTGGTTACACATACAGGTCTTCGTAAAAAATGTCTGAATATTTGTTTGTGTGCCAGTTGTGTCAGTATTATGAAAGCATCTGATGGCTTACATGTAGCTGAGGAGAAGATTCATACTAGGTATCTAGTATACACAGCCTCTGATTACATCCTCTGGTTTTTGGTAAGTTTTAATTGCTTTTTTTTTATTGCAAATTTCTATCATGTATTAACCTGTATGTTACCATATGCCTAAGACTTTTTCAATGATTTATGCATATTATTGCTCTTGCCCTCCCTATATATCAAATTCCACAACTTTAGTTTGCCTTTAACCCAAGGATCAATGTTTGCGTTTTTATCATTGTGGAGCCAGAATGCATGTATTGACATAAATATATGTGATATCAGTGTGTTCAGGTTATCGTAGGCATCATAACATGTCTTGTGTCCAAACATCAGGACTCTATATGTGAGTTTTATATGGTTGTTCAGTGTTTCGAATGTTTTCGATCTTAGTCGGTAAAGGCTTAACCTTTTTTCAAGAAACAAATAAATGTTCAATTGTTTCATGTTCTAAACAACCAAAACTACACATATTTGTAGCTGTCAAGCGCCACTTACATAAGTTTTCCTGACATGGTAAAATTCTGTGCAACAATTTGAAGCTGAAGTCAGCTATTTGCTTATTACTTTGTTTTTTTACTCTGTGTTTCCAGGTTTCAGTCCATGTTGGCCTATCAGGAAATATTTTTTGCCAGTATTTTTCAATATATGATCTTTCTTTAATTTTTTTTACAACAATTGGTAATATTCTATTGCTTTTTTTGGAAGATCATGTTTAAGGTTCATGTTGATGTTTTTAAGATATTCCTTCCATTGTTTTGGAATAGATTTTAACAATGTCTTATATTCAACTAACCAGTTTGATCGATTTTTTAGCTGTGAAAAAATTTCTTCGCCCATTTTAAAATTGCCGTCTTTATTTAATAGGTCATCAATAAAACTTATATTGCTTTTTTCCAGTTTTTGTAATACAGTCGAACTTCGATGGCTCGAACTCCCGGGGACCGCCGAAAAAAGTTCGAGCCATCGGTAGTTCGAGCCATTGGAGTCCAACTCGGCAAGATCCATCTTTGTGTACTATGATTTCATATCATAGCTGCATCGATTTTGGTGACTTCCGGTACATTTATCGGTCATAATTTAAGAGTGAATGATGAGCCGTATTTTTGGTCCGTATTATGATACGGATCACGTGCCTGCGTGACTTGATCGATAAAATTGGAATTTTTAAAAAGGTAATTAGTGCGAGCCATCGGTGGGATTTTACATAGAAAATGCACTCTAGGGACCAGGCTTAGAGTTCGAGTGTTCGAGCCATCGTGGTTCGAGCCAAGGGTGGCATGTTTAGTTAAAATGAATAGGGATTTTGCCGGGACTGAAAAGTCAGTTCCACCCAAACGTGGTGTTCGAGCCTACCGAGTTCGACCCATCGAAGTTTGACTGTATAAAGTTCTCCCTTTTGATTGTATATATTTGTTTCCCAATAAGAATTGTTGCCTTACGTCTGCTTCACCTTATGGTGCCTTGTGAGCTCCACAACATAAGTGCCAACAGACCATCACCTCAGTATAGAATGGAGGTAGCTTAATTGGGCATAATTTTTCTTTCTCAAAATTCATTCTCATAAGATGATCAATTTTACATTTGTTCATGTATTTTTGGGTATTATACTCCATGTTTATGCCTCCAACTTCTTCAGCCTCCAACTTTGGAGGGGCATATTGCTTCGCAGGTTTGTCCGTTACGCTTTTGATGCATAGCATAACTTAAGAACTGTGTATGCTAGGGTTTTGAAAGTTCATATATGGATTCCTCATGGAAAATAAGGGGACGCGTATTTTTTTTCTCATCCAGATTATGCCCCTTTCAAAAGTTATTGCCCTTTGAAATTTTTTTTATAAAATATTGTCAGCAAAATGTCTTAAAACTACAAGAGCTAGAGCCTTGAAATGTGGTGAATAGAATGGTGGTGATGAGTAGATGACCTGATTAACTTTTGACTTCATTCCCAAAAATGCTTCACGAGTTATGACCCTTTGTCACTTTGGGTATTTTACATTGTACCTCTATGTGCTTTTTGATGCATAGCATAACTTTATAACCGTGTATGCTAGGGTTTTGAAAGTTCATACATGTATATGGATTCCTCATGGAAAATTAGGGGACGCATATTTTTTTTCTCGTCTGGATTATGCCCCAATCAAGATTTATTGCCCTTTGAATGTTTTTGTATAAAATCTTGTCAACAAAATATCTCAAAAACTATAAGAGCTAGAGCCTTGAAAGCTGGTGAATAGATTGGTGGTGATGAGTAGATGACCTGATTAAGTTTTGACTAAATTCCAAATAATACTTAATGAGTTATGGCCCTTTGTCACTTTGGATATTTTTACATTGTATCTCTATATGCTTTGTGTTGCATAGCATAACTTTATAACCATGTATGTTAGGGTTTTTAAATTTCATATATGGATTCCGCGCGGAAAATTAGTAGACGGTATTACCCTTTTAATTTTTTTTTATAAAAACTTGTCAGCAAAATATCTAAAAAAAACTATAAGAGCTAGAGCCTTGAAAGTTGGTGAATAGATTGGTGGTGATGAGTAGATGATGTGATTAACTTTTGACTAAATTCTGAAAAGTACTTAATGAGTTATGGTCCTTTGTCACTTTGGGTATTTGTACATTGTACTATATGCTTTGTGATGCATAGCATAACTTTGTAACCGTGTATGCTAGTGTTTTGAAATTAGATATATAGATTCCTCATGGAAAATTAAGGGATGCATATTTTTGTCCTCATCCAGATTGTGCCCCTTTCAAGAGTAATTGCCCTTTGATTTTTTTTTATAAAATCTTGTTGGCAAAATATCTCAAAACTTAGTAGAGCTACAACCTTGAAAGTTGATGAATAGATTAGTGGTGATGAGTACATGTAGATGACCTGATTAACTTTTGACTTTATTCCCAAAAATACTTCATGAGTTATAGCCCTTTGTCACTTTGGGTATTTTTACATTGTACCGCTATATGCTTTGTGATGGATAGCATAACTTTATAACCGTGTATGCTAGGGTTTTGAAATTACATATATGGATTCCTCATGGAAAATAAGGGGATGTGTATATTATGCCCCTTTCAAGAGTTATTGCTCTTTGAAATTCTTTGGATAAAATCTCGTCAGCAAAATATCTCAAAAAACTATAAGAGCTAGAGCTTTGAAAGTTGGTGAATAGATTGGTGGTGATAGGTACATGACCTGATTAACTTTTGCTTAAATTCCGAAAAATACATCATGAGCAATGGCCCTTTGTCACTTTGGGTATTTTTACATTGTACCGCTATATGCTTTGTGATGGATAGCATAACTTTAGAACCGTGTATGCTAGGGTTTTGAAATTACATATATGGATTCCTTATGGAAAATTAGGGGACACATATTTTTTCTCATCCATATTGTACACCTTTCAAGATTTATTGCCCTTTGAAGTTTTTTTTTTTTTAATATCTTGTCAGCAAATTATCTCAAAAACTACTAGAGCTAGAACCTTGAAAGTTGGTGAATAGATTGGTGGTGATGATTAGATGACCTGATTAACTTTTGACTAAATTCCGAAAAATACTTCATGAGTTGTGGCACTTTTCTATGCTTTGTGAAAGAACCATGTGCCAGTGTGGTGGATTGAGTGCTGGACTTCGAATCAGATTGTGAACTTTGAATCTGAGGGGCGTGAGTTCAAGCCTCAGTGGAGGAATGGATTTATTACTTCAATGCCCATAGGGCGGGGGCGATATGGATTCCTCATGAAAAAATAGTTGACCCGTATTTTTTTTTTTTTTTCGAATGATCTCCCCTTTTCAAGTTAGTTGAATTCTTTAAATTAAATAACATAGAAATCAAAAAGAATTTGAGCTAGAGCATTGATATTTGGTATACTGATCGAGACTGAGGAGATCACCCGATTAAATTTTTTACCAATTTAATAAAATTTTGTTAGAGTGTATGGCCCTTTGCAATTTCTGGCCGTTTAATTGTGTTGCTTTCTTGTGCGTAGCATATCTTTAGAACCGTGTATGCTACTGTCATACAATTCTGTTTGCACTTGTAATACAGAACAATGGCATCAGAATGGAGTCACCTGATATGACACGTTGTGTCATATCTTTTCTTGTTTCTATTTCCAGTTTACCTTAGCAATCAGCGGGCAGCGGTTGTCACTATGGTAAACAATAACAAAGGCTATGTTACGCCTTCGATGTACTAATTGATACATTTGACAATTTGTAATTAATATATATATATATATATATATATATATATATATATATATATATATATATATATATATATATATATATATATATATATTTTTTTTTTTTTTTTTTTTTTTGGTTTTGGGTTTTACGGCCCTTTCAAGATTATTTCACTCATATCGAGCCGATCGCTAATCAGAGGTGGGCGAAAACCGGAGTACCCGGAGAAAAACCACCTGACCTTCCGTTGCAGAACTTGGCGTCTCACACGTGGCCCGAGCGAGGCTCGAACGTAAGGCGGTGAGAGACCTAATGACTAAGAGTCAGCGCTCTTATCCACTAGGCCTCGGAGGCCCGTTAATTAATATATCATTATGTAAATTATTCTTTATTCAGTCTTTTTTTTGTCGACTCGCACCGCTTTTCCTGGGCAGGCTTAGATCCTCTAAGCGGTTTACCCGTACTCGTGTGACGGTCGGATTCAGCTCTGCGTGGAAGCATCATGCAGCCTATCTATTTCTTCAAGCTCCGAAGGCCGGGGGTGGGGGTGGGGGGGGGGGGTGATGGTGGGGTTGGGGGGCGAAATTACATTATAACACTATCTCTACTTTCATGAATTAGAAGTGACCTATGAAATACATATAAAGCGGTCCTCAGACTTCATACTGATGCCTCAAAATCGTTCGGATGTCACCAAGGTAACCATGAGCGCTTGGGGAGTTAACCATTTTTTTCTGTGTTGTACGCGTTAGTTCCCTTGATTATCAGCACAGATAGCAGTCATGTCCGTATAAGTCCGGTATGACGTCTCCTCGTACATCATCATAGTACAGATTATATTTTCTGGTCCTTTGGGACCATTGAGTTCATTTGGTATCATTTTGAAAATAGAGTTCTGCTTATGCCGGTGCTAGAGGGCTTGGCCTGTATTGCATATTTCAGTACTGTTCATGAACAGACTCAATAAAACCGAGTCTGCTATTTTTGTTTATTTGGTGCATTCCTTGCTTCCAAAGGATCTAACTTCAGAACTTATTTATTTTCACTGTAACTGGTGTTGTGCCGTGTGGCGGCCGTAAAACGTCTCCCCGTACCTCATCATAGTGCAGATTATATTTTCTGGTCCTTTGGGATCATTGAGTTCATTTGGTATCATTTTGAAAATAGAGTTCTGCTTAAGCCGGTGCTAGAGGGCGTGGCCGGTGTTGCATATTTCAGTACTGGTCATGAACAGACTCAATAAAACCGAGTCTGCTATTTTTGTTTATTTGGTGCATTCCTTGCTTCCAAAGGATCTAACTTCAGAATTTATTTATTTTCACTGTAGCTGGTGTTGTGCCGTGTGGCGGCTGTAAAACGTCTCCCCGTACCTCATCATAGTGCAGATTATATTTTCTGGTCCTTTGGGATCATTGAGTTCATTTGGTATCATTTTAAAAAATAGGGTTCTGCTTAAGCCGGTGCTAGAGGGCGTGGCCGGTGTTGCATATTTCAGTACTGGTCATGAACAGACTCAATAAAACCGAGTCTGCTATTTTCGTTTATTTGGTGCATTCCTTGCTTCCAAAGGATCTAACTTCAGAACTTATTTATTGATAAAGAAATTTCAATAGACATTACGATAACACACCCGTTCGACATAGGGAATTTATTCACATCTCCAAAATGGCCATTTTTCTGATGAAATTCCTTGATATTTTTCTTATAAATACGGCAAACATAGGTTGTGGGTGCTCGTTAGAACCGCCTCATTGAGGCGGTTCTAACGAGTACCCACAACCTATGTCTTGGAGCAAAAATAAGAAAAATAATGTATACCCCCCCCTACACCCCAGTTTTCTCTATATAAAGTGGGGTGTAGGGGGGTCTTCGTTTCACGGACTTGTTCACGTGATGAAATCATAGTATCGCCAAGGACGGCGTCATAACCTCAAGCACAAGTAACCGTGTGTTATAGCACGTGTGGTAATATGGTTTGAGCCGACGCATGAAAAACCTACAATAAGACCCGTGCTATGGTCGAAGACTCGGTTCAGCCGGCGTGTCAGGTCAGCCTGGTCGGTGCATTCTCTTGTTTCCCCATGTATAGCCCAGAGGCTATAGATTGCTCATGCGAAAAGCAAAGACTCTGGTCAGACTCTGGTCAGTCTGCACGGATCCGCAGGCTGATTTGAGTCTATGCTGGTCGCTCAGGTCTTATTACAGAATTTATCGTTCGCTGGCTCATTTTTATAACCGAGTAACAGCGATTGTTCGCCCCTCCCCCCCCCCCCACCCCATCGCCCATCGGGGCTTGAATAAATATATAGGTTGCATGATGCTTCCACACAGAGCTGAATCTGACCGCACGCCAGTATTGGTAAACCGCTAAGAGGATCTAAGCCTAAGCGATGTGAATAGGACCATCCATGCTTATAAACCCTATTGGTTTCATTGGGCGACAGAGCTTGAGATGTCATTTCATCTCAATGTCGGGTAAGGAGTCCCACAAAACAGGAAGCAACGATAAACCTTAAATCACACAAACAAACACAGCGACGGTATTCTGTTGTAGATCGGAATACCACGAGAGTAAGGACGACAATGTCGAGAAACTGTTAATGTCAGCTATAGTCGCTGCTATCTTGAAATCACCTGGGATAATTCCTATTTCACTAATCACCTGCCATATTGCCGAATTTCTGATTCACAATGATTTGCCTATTTTGTACGGGAGTCCCCAAAACGGCGGATCAGTGGCAAACAGTGCAGGTCCTGTTCAGACACCGCAGAAAGCGGCGTCTGATCAGGGCCTTCGCTGTTTGCAGAAAGCTCGACCGTTTTCTAAATAAGTTTCTTAAACATATCTGAATCTGATACCCTTGAACTTCGAAATGACTCCCACTGTATATGGTGGATAAGACACCATTCAGTCCAAAATGGGTAAACGAGCTGTGACAAGCGAAAATATGTTTATAAACATAGTAACTCAGCGAAGACTCGCATCAGTTTTTGTTCACCCCATGTCATAATGCAGCCTTGTATGTGTGAGAGAAGAAATTTTGGGTCATTTGAGGCGGATGCGCAGTATGATCTGAGTTTTCGCTTTGCGCACGTGTCCGAAGATAGATTTTACCGTAACACGGCCTTTTTAGGCAATCACTAGCAGAATGTTGAATAGCAAGAACAAACAAGAGGTTTAATGTTATCTTTTTGTCAACAAATGTCTTATATACGTACACACGCGGAGTAATAGTAGTTCTTACATAGGTGATGCTTAGATAACTAGTCAAGGATACAAATAATAAAGCTGGACGTTTTTGAAGCAAAAGTGTTGTCTTAAAGTTTAAACCCAAATGAGGTAAGAGCTTTGATTTTAGCAAGTATTCCAATCCCAGCAGGTACATGGCGTAATTGTTACGTCACATCAACGCCGGTGCAACGTAATAACGTTTATGCAACGTCACATCTACGCGCGATGTGTACCAGCTGGGATCATTCGAATTGTGCTCGACAATATACACACGGTTCTTCGCATGAAGAAAACAAGCCCATATAATGGAGTGAACAATTTTTTCCGGGGGGTCGTTATTATAGAGTAAAACTGTGGTTTACAGGGGTATATATTATTTTTTTCTTATTTTTGCTCAAAAACAATGACTCTGGGTACTCGTTACGACCGCCACCCAAAAGTGGTTCTGACGTGTATCCAAAATCTATGTTTCGAGCAGACATCTGAAAAGTATCTGAACTCTTAATCTGAAAAGAGATAAAAAAATTCAATACATTTGAATAGGCGTGATTTCGTAATGGGGTACCGGATTCTAGATTTCGATCCGACTTTGCCTGGGCAGGCTTAGATCCGCTAAGCGGTTTACCAGTACGCGTGTGGGGTCGGATTCAGCTCTGCGTGGAAGCATCATGCAGCCCATTTGTTTCTTCAAGCCCCGATGGGCGGGGGCCGGAAATGATAAGATACCTTGTCACAAAGAAGTTCTTCTGTATATTTTCAGATCTTGGTGTTTGGTGTCGGCCTTGGTGTTGGGTGAGTTAAAAATTTCAGTTTCGATTTATAACCTGTTCACTTCAAAAGAATATAAATTTGCCTTTAACGAATGATGCTTTTTCTTGCCACCTAGGCCTCTGAGGAAAAATAATAATAATGCATTTTTTCTTTTAAAACGGATCCATTGTTTTTAATTTATAGGATGTCCAACATGAAGTCAGATCATGACGTGAAGAATTTATATGGCAGCACATAAGTGCCAAAGCGAAGAATGGCCAGTATGAGCTGTGTTGGTTTAAAACTATATTGCATATTTGCTATCCGACCGCACGAGTACTGGCAAACCGCTGACAGGGTGAAAACCTTCACAGGCAAAGTGGTGTGAGTCGGACCGTTCATGCTTATAACCCTATTGTTTTCATTCGGCTACAGGGCTTGAGATGTCATTTGATCTCAATGTCGGGTAAAAGTCCCACAGAAAATTGGAAGCAACGTCTCCAAAATGATCTATATTGTGTTTACCGGGACGTTAAACCTCAAACAAACATACAAACACACATATGTGCTGTCTTTTCTATGTTTTATTCTCTCTCACTCTCTCTCTCTCTCTCTCTCTCTCTCTCTCTCTCTCTCTCTCATGAAATTTAGTAATGAGTCACCGGCTGTTATATGAATTTACATCACAACACATCTATATAATTCTGACTCCTTGAACCCCACATTCATATAGTAAAACTGGGTTTATAGGGGTAAGCCTTATTTTTCTTATTTTATTTCTAAAATAGATCGATGTGGCGGTTCTAACAAGTAACAAGTACCCACAATGTATACTTTGAGCAAAAATAAGAAAAATATTAGAATTTGTCATCTTAAAATATTCGTTTATTTTTCGGCGATAAAGTTTACAAAGTATTTGTATAGGCGTGATTCCTGAGAAAATGATTAATCTTGGCAGTTGTTTCCCACGTTCAAGTTAAATTCCCATGTTAGGACCATCTCAGAGATATTCAAAAGTGAATTTTAAGGTCCCGAAATTTGTCTCTTAGAAGAGGAAAATGGGCATAAAAGCAGAATTAGTCTTAATTTTAAATGGTTTTAATATAGTGGAATTTCACCGTTCATTTTATTAGGTGTATCAATACTATGTTGCTAGTCATTAGAAGTTTATACAGTAAAAATCCTATATTAAGACCACCTTTGGGATTGTTCAAAAATGGTCTTAAAGACCACTTTTGAACAGTCCCAAAGGTGGTCCCTGACCAGAGGACACTGTATGCAGAAAACACAAAGACAGAATAACTGCAACCTACTAAATAAGCTTTTATAAGCAGAATAAGTCTTAATTTTAGGTGGTCTTAATAGTGGAAATTTACTGCATTTGATTAGGGTATTTTGAATGTTTTGTTTCCATTATGAACTGACAAATTTTAACTAAAACTGCTGTAACCATAGTCCTCAATTTCCTGTTGGGAACATCCCTTTCCTTTAACAATGGACCGCTACTGGCAACCGATGAAAAATAGCATTTTGACGTTTGACGTTTGGGTGGTGGTTTGCGGGAGGACGGGGTTGGAGCGGGAACGGGTTTCCAACCAGTCATTAGGAAAACACGTTGGCGGGGGTGGGTGGGGGTTGGGAGGCCACCGCGTATATCTTTATGACAATACGGTTTCACATGCACAAATGTTTTCATAAAAGAGGTCGCGTTTGTCAAGTTATATTCTCAATATCTTATCTTTGCCCTCGTAAATCAAGGTGCGTATACTATCCGGTAACCCTGAAGAATGGGGAAGTTCAAATTCCAGTGTTTACACGAACCTACAATTTTTTTTTTTTTTTTGGTTTTACGGCCCTTTCAAGATTATTTCACTCATATCGAGCCGATCGTTAATCAGAGGTGGGCGAAAACCGGAGAACCCGGAGAAAAACCACCTGACCTTCCGTTGCAGAACTTGGCGTCTCACATGTGACCCGAGCGAGGCTCGAACCACAGCGGTGAGAGACCTAATGATCAATAGTCAGCGCTCTTAACCACTAGGCCACGGAGGCCCGTCGAACCTACATATTGATATATAGTAATAAACACGATATGGGTGAATTTGGGTCGTTGCTTGATATACATGTGCGTGCATATATTTGACTCGTCAGAGGAAAAGGACATTCTTGGTTTTGCAGAAAGTACACATTTCTATATTTGCTCGAACATTTCCAACCAAATGCGTTTACAATTAAGGGGAATGGAGGATACACCTTCAGGGGAAGCAACTCCTGCAAAAGTATTTTTCTATCCCATGTCATTAGGGGTCAACTCTTAAAGGAAAGAATTAGCTCAGGAGGAGCAAATTCTTTCTTTTAAGAGTAGACCTAGCTCCGGAGGAGCAAATTCTTTCCTTTAAGAGTAGACCCCTTTTTCAGTGGAACAGAGCTGACAGAAAAGCGAACAGGAAGTCCCGAATGTTGTCTCCCTTTGAAAAATGGCGGGAAAATCTGCCAGGTGTTCCATTCCACTGAAACCACAGTTTCAGCAAACTCCCTTGAGCTAAGGCTACTAAAGTTAACTCAAATTTAGTCATTCTCTGTTGGTCACTGGAACCTGTGGTACTGAGGGAATCACCCATGCTTTTTCATGCGTTAACATTTGCCGGATCCTGAAGAAGCTGTTTGAACACGTGGCCGCTAGACCGAGTGTTCAAATATCTTCCGAGTCCGAGTTTTCAAGTATCTTCCGGGGGACTAGAAAATGTTAAAATAATGACATAAACATATATGATCGTTATTCTTGCATAACTTAGAATTCCAACGGCAAATTATGATGGATACGTCCCAAAGCTCGCAAATTATGATGGATACGTCCCAAAGCTCCATTTAAACATCTTCAAATCAACATTTCGGGTAGTTTAGAACGTTGGTGTCCGCAATGACGTTGAGATATCATCATAAAATTTCAAGGATACGTCAGTCAGCGTAACTTAAACAAAGCATGATCCATCTAGTGTCAAAAGTTCAAAACCGATGTTCATGCAGCATCATTTTTGTGTATTTTTTTTTTGTTGTTGTTGTTGTTGTTGTTTGTTTGAATACCGCTTCTGACCAATTTAATATTAGCTAATATTTAACGGATTTTGTGCAACCATATTTAAATATAACGAAATTTTTACCACCCAAAATGAAAATTTGCAGAGAAAATATTCTTGCTGCTCAAAACATAGATTGTGGGAACTCGTAAGAACCGCCTCGGGGAGGCGGTTCTTACGAGTACCCGCAATCTATATTTTGAGCAGAAATAAGAAAAACAACGTATACCTCGTAAGCCCCAGTTTTACTATGATAACAGTGGGATTTTCGGGGGTCATGTTTCATGGTGAGCAGCATTTTATACAGGACTTTATGATGTCGCGACACATTACGAAAAACAACGACACATTACGAAAAACAACGACACATTACGAAAAACAACGACACATTACGAAAAACACACATTGTAACCTTTTTCGCCAAAAAAATAAAATTTTGAGATGAAAAATTGTAATGTTTTTCATATTTCTGCTCAGAAAAATAATGTGTACCCCATGAAAGCCTCTGTTATACTATATACAAGTGGAGTTTTCATGGGTCATGTTCTATGATGGACAGCATTTTGTACAGAGCCTTATGACGCCGCGACAAGTCAACGTTCCATTCGTTGCAGGGGTACGGGAACTGGCGATTGCAGGATACCCCGAGGTCTGCCTCGACCTTTCACGTCAATTCTTTGCATACACTAGTATTCTTTTATTCAAATAATACGTTTACAGATTTTTTTTTCAGTTTGATATACAGTTAAATTCCTACATTAAGACAACCCTTGGGACTGTTCAAAAGTGGTCTTTAAGACCACTTTTTGAAAAGTCCCAAAGGTGGTCCCTTATAAGGAGACGTGGGGTGTAGAAAACACGAGGAAAGAATAAATGAACTCTTCTGAACAAGCTTTTCAAAGCAGATTTAGTGTCGATATTTACCTTATCTTGCTATTCACGACAACCCCTATCTTTGCAAACAGTGTAGATCCAGATCAGATGGCTTCTGAAGAAGCCTTATCTTGCTGTTCACGACAACCCCTATCTTTGTAAACAGTGTAGATCCAGATCAGATGGCTTCTGAAGAAGCCATCTGATCAGGATCTACACTGTTTGGCATTCAGTTTATGAATTTGTAGCAATAAATTACATCAAGTAATTTGATTGGCTGATAGACAGAAATGGGTGTGGCTTAAATGAATATTCAGCAAGACTAGGGTTAAGTTGTCTTATTATAATAGCGGAATTTTACTGTACATGTATATGCAAACTTGACTCTGATCAGAAGCCGCAAAACGCGGTTTCTGTATGGGCCTACATTGTATACCATTACCGAGTCATATATATATTTAAGGCCTCCTCATCACGACTGGAACCAGCGATGGCGTGACGTCAACGTTCAACGCATTAGTTCAAGACTATTGGACCTGGCGACAACAAGATGCCCCGGAGTTTGCCTCGACTTATGGCTTCAATACATACAATGATCAAGTAGAATCATATAGTCTAGAAATTCTGGAAACAAGAAAGGTATGTCTTGAACATCAGATGAAGAAATTCTGTTTCCCTCGGACATAAATTCATAACGTTCCCAGTTGGTGGGTTATCCTACCAAGAGAGAGAATAAATACTTAAAACTGAAAGTAACTTTACACCTTAATATTGTCACTCATGCCGGATGTATAGTCATTTCATCGGCCCCCGCCCATAGGGGCTTGAAGAAATATATGGGCTGCATGATGCTTCCACGCAGAGCTGAATCCGGCCCGCACACTAGTACCGGTAAACCGCTTAGAGGATCTTAGCCGTTCCAGAAAACGCGGTGCGAGGCGGACCGTCCATGCTAATAAACCCCATTGGTTTTTGGGCGACAGGGCATGAGATGTCATTTCATCTCAATGTCGGGAAAAAGTCCCACAAAATTGGAAGCAACGTCTCCAAAATGACCTTTACAGTGTTGACGGGGACGTTAAACCTCAAAACAAACAAACAAACAAACAAACAAACAAACAAACAATATAGTCATTTCATTTAAGACTGTCAGTGTTAATAATGTGGCCAAGTCAAATGGTATAACAGAGATAACTAAAGGATGCCTTTCCATCTTCTATGAAATAAAGGAATGTTGGTTGTACCCATTAGAATCGCCTCATCGAGGCGATTCTAATGGGTACACACAACATACCTGAGTACACACCACATAGCTTTTCATGATTAAACCAGAAAAAAATCCTTAAATTATTCTTAGGACATTTATAGGGATATCTGAAACCATGAGAAGGATTCCTTAGGACCCAATTGCGAGTCCATAATATCCACGGTCATCAACTCATTCGTGTTCGATGTATTAAAATATCGTTGTATGTGTTATTTGGCGCTGCGAAAAGAATTTCCGGGGCGGGGGTTGTGTGTGGGTGTGTGGGTGTGTGGGTGGGGTGGGGGGGGGGGGTTGGGGGGCTCACATCAGGTTAACGTTTCCGTTTTAAAAACACCCCTCTCAACCCAAGCTTATTTCATAGAAAAATGGGGTTTGCGGGGGAATTCACTACTTTCCGTATTTGTGATATAACATATAAGAGGGTCATTCAGTAAATAGCTGGCCTTACCTACTTAGGGTCACGCTTGACTTCTTCTTTTTCCACATAGTCACCCCGCAGCACTTTCTCCATCGATGTTCCAAGGTTGAGAGTCCATTTCTTTAGAATTCGCGGTCTTTAGACCGACCGCTGCCGTAAGCTCGTCATCTGAACGGAAGTAACGTCCACGCAACAAAAAGTGATCGCTGGGTGCCACACAAGAGAATAGGGTGGATGGGGTAAGGGTTTGAAACCGTTCCGCTTCAATACGTCCACAGAAACTTTGCAAGTATGGACTCCAGCATTGTCATGTTGGAACAGCACACCTTTTGTAATTTTCCACGCATATTCTGTACTGTAAATGCACGTAATTGGCCCAAAATAATAGCATAATAGTCTCCATTAATAGTCCAGCCATGAGGTAAAATACTCCACCAACAGAACCCCCTGGCTATCTAAAAAAAACAGTTGACATGACATTGCCAAATGAAAGCTGAGTCTTGAATTTCTTTGGAACTCGACTGTTTAGTCTCAGGATCATAGTGATGGATTCTAGTTTCGTCCCTTGTATCAATTCTTTCACGAAAGTCTTCGGATCAGAATCATATCTTTCCAAAAAGTGAATCAGACATGGACACTCGCACAGCTCGTTGTTCTTTACGAAGGTATTTTGGCACCCATCGCACTGAAAGCTTCCTGATGCCTAGCCATTCATGTAAAATGGTAAAAACGCTACCATCGGGAATCTCCAATCTTCTATTTCTGAAACTTTCATTCGCCTGTCCTGCTTTACTGGCACTAGCGACATCATCAGTAGTGTTCACAGGCCTTCCGATTACGGTGCTTGTCTTCCGTTACTCGACAATGTTTAAAATCAGCAACCCAATTTTTAACAGTTGAATATCATCACGTGAACCAGTCCGTGAAATGAAGACCCCCTATACCCCACTTTATATAGAGAAAACTGGGGTTTAAGGGGGGTGAACATTATTTTTCTTATTTCTGCTCCAACACATAGGTTGTGGGTACTTGTTAGAACCGCCTCATTGAGGCGGTTCTAACGAGCACCCACAACCTATGTTTGCAGTATTTATAAGAAAAATATAACGGATTTTCATCAGAAAAATGGCCATTTTGGAGATGTGAAAAAATGCACTATGTCGTACGGGTGTGTAATCGTAATGTGAAGGAGAAGTCTTTCCGTAAACTTCACACAATTCCTCATTTCTGGTTCGTCTTATTATTATATTTTTTTTTCTAAAAAAGCTCTGTACTCAATTTGTGAAGAATTTTGGCAACACTGACTCCTACTCGCACCGACTACTAATGCCAGACTGATCGTTAAAATTTTGTGTAACCATGTATAAGGCATTGATGTATAATATGTGAAAAGCATGCACTTGCCACGGGTCCGTAACTTGATTAGGCCAGTTAGATATTGATCGACCCTCATAGATAGGGCTGGCTAATCGGAGCTGAAAAGATAATCGATTATCAGTCCTGCCATTGCGATCGATAATCGATTAGTAATCGTTAAGGTTTCTGTCATAATTTTACCTGTCTGGCTTTCTGTCTGAGCATGACTCTTACCATATGTTGCACTTTACCATATGTATATTTGAACAGACAGGCCTGAGCAAACAGTGTAGACCCAGATGAGACGCCGCATAATGCGGCGTCTCATCAGGGTCTGCACTGTTTGCCACTCATTCAGCTATTTTAGGCATAACTTTGGGTAGTAAATTGTAGCTATCAAGTATTCGATTAAAAGCTAATCAGAAATGATAATCATTTTTGTGAGATTTATCGATCGATTAACCGATTACACGATTAACCGTGTCAGCCTTACTCATAGATTCTTGATGGTTCTAACGAGTACCCACAATCTACAGTAAAATTCCTATATATTTAGATCACCTTTGGGACTGTTCAAAAGTGGTCTTTAAGACCACTTTTGAACAGCCACAAAGGCGGTATCTGACCAGAGGCCACTGCATGCAGAAAAGACAAAGAAAGAATAACTGCAAGCTACTGAATAAGCGTCTAAAAGTATATTTCGTATTAAGTTTAGGTGGTCTTAATTGCTGAATTTTAATTTGTTTGTTTGCTTGATTTAAGGTTTAACGTCCCCTTCAACACTTTATAGGTCATTTTGGAGACGTTGCTTCCAATTTTGTGTATAGGTCATTTTGGAGACATTGCTTCCAATTTTGTGTGCCTTTTACCCGACATTGAGATGAAATGACATCGCAAGCTCTGTCGCCCAATGAAACAAATAGGGTTTAAAAGCATGGGCAGTCTGACTCGCACCGTTTTTCCCGGGCAGGCTTGGACACTCTAAGCGGTTTAACTGTACTCGTGTGCAGCCGGTTTCAGCTCTGTGTGGAAGCATCATGCGGCCCATCTATTTCCTCAAGCCCCGATGTGCGGGGGCCGAGCTGAACTCGGACTATGCCATCCCTAGGGATGTATGACACTATTTCATCACACAGGCGTTATCGTGATGGCGAATGTGTTGGAATCAACCATCGTAAACGAGCCATTGGGGGTTCGACCCATTGAAGTTCGACTGAAGTTTGTTTATGCATTCGATCTGCTTAAGGGTTATGGGAACATCTGGCAGATTTTTGCGCTATTGTTCAAAAGGAGCCAACATTCGGGGCTTCCGGTTCGCTGTTTTATAAGCCCTATCTTACTGAAAAAGGTCAACTCTTAAAGGAAAGAATTTGCTCCTCCGTAGCAAATTCTTTCCTTTAAGAGTTATCCCCTATTGTCATGGGAGATAAAAATACTTTTGCGCGAGTTGCCACCCATGAAGGTGTCCCCATTCCCCTTAATGAACTGTTTTTTTTTTTCTTTTACAGAATAAAGTGGAAGGTTACCTTCGCCAGCTGGACCAAATCGACAGCATGATATTAAGTAAAACTGACCGTGTCAGCTACAAAGTCCTCAAGGACACCTTGCAAACCTACTTAGCTGGATATAAGTGGAGATTGTAAGTGATGTACTTTATAGCTCACCTGAGCCAAAGGCTCATAGGTGAGCTCATAGTATCGAAAGGCTCCGTTGTCTTTACCTTGAATTAATCGAACCCGTTCTTGAGTCCAAAAGGAAATCCTCCAAATACCATGTAGGGATAACGAAGGTAGGTTTTATTATTTTATCTTGCGAATGTATGTTGTGTGTACGCATTAGAATCGCCTCGATGAGGCGATTCTAATGAGTACACACAACATACATTTATAATATAGAACACCGAAACGATATCCCACAATTAACTCCATTAGGCCACTAATATTAACCCTCCGTGGCTCGGACTACCGATGTCTCGACCCAATTTTCATAGTCCCAATGGGGTTCGAGCCATCGAAGTTCGACTTGGCCATTACCTCAGTTGGGGTCGTAGCTAAATTTAGAATATAGCTGAAAAGGGGGAAGTAACTGTTTGTCTGTCTGTCTGTCTGTCTGTCAACATTTTCAAACATCTTCTGTGAAACCACCTTGCCGATTGAAGTCAAATTTCATGTGGGCCATGGTGGAACGAAAGTTTGTTCAGGGGGTCCAGGTGACCAGCATACCCGTCTAAGGTAGAGACACTTTAAAACTTTTCTTCTCCGGAAACAGTGGGCCGATTGTCATGAAACTTTGTATGTAATATTGGGAACTCAGGCCCAGCATAGTTTGTTCAGTCAATTGGGTCGCATAGGCTTTTGTATAGGAAAAAGAAAAAAAAGATCTGAAAATTAAAACTTGTTTTTCTCAGCAACAACTGTACCATTGGAAAATTTCATATGAAAGCTTTTTGAAACAAGCAAATAAAAATAATTATTATGAGTTTGGTCACATGACCAATATGGCCGCAATGCCCATAAACGATATAGACACTTTGGAAATCTTCTTCGCAACAATTGGTCGACTGCTTCGAAACTCGGTATGTTGCGTTTGGGTCTCGGGCCCATTGTAATTTGTACAAATATGACTCTGTCTTGACTTTGACCCAATTGACTTCAAGGTCAAAATTGATTGCATTTACATGGGGCTAAGTGGACATTGTTTATTTTCTGAGATAGTTGTCGCTTGTGAACTTATTTATTTTTATTAGCAATCGCTGAATGAGTAAATAAAGCTACACGATTATCAAAAGTCATGGTAACTCTTTGACATTGGGTCAAGGATCCGCAGATTCGAAATTAAAACATTTATTAAAAAGTGCTGGGCAAATTGAAGTCTAATTTCATATGAAGCTTTTATGGGATAAAATGAATGGATTTTATTCAACTGGTCCAGGTCATATTAAAAAAAAAATCTTTCAATATCGTTTTATCTTCAACCAGTGGGCAAATTGACTTAAAACTACGAAAGTAGCTTTGAAAACTCCGGCCCACTGTAACTTATTCAGATGATGAGCCTGGATTAATCTTGAGTTATTGTACACTACAAGAGACCTCTTGTACTTTGGTATGAGAAAAAAGTGGACATTAATAATTTTTCGAATACAGTAATGGAACTTGAAATTAGATGTTAAATGCAATCAGCTAAACAAGTAAACGAAGCTGCGTAAGTTTCAAAGGTCACCGTTACTCACTGACCTTGATCCAGGGTCACTCAGATTTTAAAATAATTGAAAACAAAACAGCTGGACAAATTTCGGCAAACTTTCATAGAAACCTTTATGGATTGCAGGAAAAAGTTTGTTGAATGGTTTAGGTTGCATGACCAAGGCTGCCATGGAAAAACCCTTCAAAAATCTTCTTCTCAGAAACCAGATGGATCAGCACTCAGGTGAACGGTTCATTGAACCTTTGGTTCTTTTTCTTATTTTATTTATTTATTTTCTTTTCTTCAGGTTTTTTTAACAAAAAAACTCAAGTATTTTGACAATATGCTTGCGTCTCAAATGGATGGCACACACTCGTATTCATTTAAGTAGCGCCTATACTGCTGATGTCCACGTCTCTACCACTGACCAATTAAGTTAAAAAAAATATTCGGTATTGTAAGAAAATTACGAGGACTATTCAAATATGGATGCAACTAAGTACATCAAAATGATTCCGTGATAGATTACGATGATAAATTTATTTTTCCCCTCAAAGTATTCCCCTTTAACAGATATACAAACTTTCAGTCTTCTGATCCAATCATTGAATGCATTTTGGTAGTCTTTTCGATTTATACTATGAAGGCACTGGAATATTGCAGAACCGAAGTGTTTGCGCTGTACAAATTTTCGACCAGAAAGGTATATTTTCAGCCGCGGGAACAAAAAAGTCACACGGGGCAAGGTCATGGGAATACGGGGGGGGGGGGGGGGGGGGTTTGAGGGAGTTCAACAACCTTTTCCTGCTTCAGATAGTCTTGCACAATGAACGCCTTGTGCGATGACGCATTGTCATGTAGCAATCTGACATTGGCCAAACCAGTTGCGGGTCTTCGTTCTTTGAAATATTTCTTCAATTTTCGAAGAGCTTTATTCTTGTACAACTTCGCATTTACAGATTTGCCTTTAGGCACAGCAACCTGAATAGCAGGGCCCTGATTTGAAAAGAATATGGCATACATTACCTTCTTGACGCTCATGGTCCGCTTTGCAATGCATGGTCTTTTGCAATACTTTGTTGCCCATATTTTGTTCTGAATCTTTCGTTTTGGCTCAAAAAAGTGAACCCATGTCTCGTCACCTGTGACGACATTAGCGAAAGACCGTGCATTGTAATTTGGAAACTTTTTAAGCAGCTTCTTGGCGCACTGAACGCGTGTCTTTTTCTGCTCATCTGTCAACAGATGGGGAATCTTTCTCATTTTCAAATCCCGTTTCAGAATTGTATGAGCTGCTCCTAATGAGATGCCAACCATACTAGCTATTTTGCCTAGTGGTGTATCGTGCATCGGTAGCAACTATTTCTTTCACTCTAGCAACCATCTTGGCAGATGTTGCTCTTTTCGGCCGACGATCATGTGGTGCATCTTCTGTTGAGCCTTGCCCACAGCTGAATTTCTTACACCAACGAAAAACTGTCGGAAAAGACATTTCATTATGCCCATAAACCGAACATATTTCATCAAAAATGTCTTTGCACCGTATACCAAATATATCTTAATATAGGACCGTATTTCAACGGCGTACTCTGACCTTCTTCCAACCATGTTTTGTATTAGTATACAAGAGTAGACATTGTTTATCGAACGATATACATGGCTAAAGTAAACGGATTTTAACAGGTTTGGTATCAATGTATAGGTAAAATGTTTTTCTATGCTGTGATATTTATTTCCAGGTGATTTTTGCATTAGTGCATGAGAAAACGTTCTACTTGCATTCATATTTGAACAGTCCTTGTGACTCATTCTGCTATTCATTATATGCGCACTATACATTGTAACGTAATGACTTGTTTGTTTTAAACCTGCTCATACTTCATATTTCTTCGATAAACAAAGGTGCCATGTAGGACCGTATTCATGCTAAAACTTGTAACATCTTGATGCCTTTCACTGGCCTTGCAAGCATACAATATACCTGTTCTTTTATAATGACATGTTCATAATTCAGTACATGTACATTAATGCATTTTATTCTAATGTCTTGCAGTTACGGACCAATGAATCCAGTAAATTTCCTCGAAGGTTTCTGGACTGATCCGAAGAGCCAAGCTATATTTGGTGAGTTTATGACGAAGAAGGATTTAGAAGACTTCATCCAAAGGCTAGATGGCTGGACAGACAGGGTAGGTTTATTTCCTGTACTTTTTATCTCTAACATTACGCAAACACGCCTATACAAATACATTGCCACCTTTATCGCCGTAAAAAAATGAAAATTTTAGGAAGAAAAATTGTGATATTTTTTTATTTCTGCTCAAAATATAGATTGTGGGTACTCGTTAGAACCGCCTCGATGATGCGGTTCTAACGAGTACCCACAATCTATATTTTAGAGCGGAAATAAGAAAAATAAGGTTTACCCCTGCAAACCCCAGTTTTACTATATAAAAGTGGGGTTCAAGGGGGCCAAAATTATATAAGTGTGTTTTCGTGATGTGTTAAAACCAGTACTGACATTTTTGGTCTTAAGGACTATTTTTATTAAGATATGCTCGAAGAAGTGGAAGCGCTGTAGTTAGGACCAGTACCGAAATAGAATTGCGTTGACAAAGAAACTTTATACAAGTATCAACTTTCAAAAACTGAAGCGTGTGACATGCCAGTATGTTTTATTTCTTTTATTTTTTATATAGAGAGAAAATATCGAAGTTGATATGATATGTGAACTGTTTCACATAAATGTCAAAATGTCAGCGCTCTATTTTTCAGAACTGACGTTTGTTATTGTTAATTAACATATCGTTAAAACTTTTATCATTTTATATGGCAAACACACTTATATTTGTTGCAGAAACATTTGAGCAGCTTCTTTTCTTGCAAAAATACCAGAGTTTTAGATATTGTACCTGCTTGAACAGTTAACATTTTATCCACTTACAAAACTAATTTAATGAACAATACTTTGAACGATTTGACCCAAAATTTCTGTGAATAATAATTAATAAATAAAAAAGGAAAACACTACTCTTAGGTTAGTATTCATTAACCTAAGGGTATTGGTTTCTTTTTTTCCAACTAGCGGGTATTGCCATTACGTGTAAACCGGTCCCTTTCTTTTGGGGATATTTCATTAAGACGGAACTTACACCCTCTCGGAGAAAATTCACACCTATCCCCGTTAAATTCAAGTTGCGCTTTTGCAAAACATATCCCCTTTGAGGAACTGAGCCCAGTTTTTATCAGGAATCGAATACCAGATTCTTTTAAAAAAGGCGGGGTGAACGGTCTCTTTTCATTATGACGGAACTAGCTCCGATTTGGAGTATTTTTTCTACTTTTATCACTGTCCCCTATTTACCAAAGGACTCAAATTCAAATGCGCGTTTCCAAAATCTTTACCATTCTGAGAAATATCAGGAATCGACTTTCACTTTCACTTTGCAAGGGTGAGTTCGAGGTAAAGTTAACTGAATATTCTTTTTAAAAGAGAGCTGTTCTAAATTGAAAAAAATCTTGATTGGTGGAATTGAATACCAAAATAACATCTAGTTAGCAGTTACCCTTACACACTATTTTTTTTTTAAAGGACTATTCCAATTTTGAAATTTAACAGGTCCGATATTGCCGGTAGGGGGTTCGGGTTCGTGTTAAAACCATTACATCATGTTTACAAGTCCGTGAATGAACAGCCCTCTAAATCCCACATTATGCTGAGAAAACTAGGTTTTACTGGGTTATACATTATTTTTCTTCTCCAGGACAAAGGTTGTGGGTACTCGTTGCTAAGGAGCACTCACAACCTATGAAGACAGGTTATGGGTATTCGTTAGAACCGCCACAATGAGGCGGTTTTAACGAGCACTCACAACCTATGTTTGAAGTATATATAGGAAAAAATATTACGGGTTTTCATCAGAAAAGTAGGCAAAAATGCACCATGTCGCAGGTATTTTATAGTAATGAACAGGATGGCTAATTGCGTAGTTCCTGATGAGATGGCTCATCAGGATCTACACTGTTTTTATCTACAGAGGTCTCTGTGTCTGTATACAGGGTTTAAGGGCAAATTTTGTTGGTTTGAACTGAGGTTAAACGTCACCGACAACACTATTTAGGTCATTTTGGAGACATTGCTTCCAATTTTGTGAACTTTTACTTCACATTGATATGAAATGACACAGCTCAAGTCGTGACCAACAGCGCTTAATTGTCCCTGTTATAGTTTACTATAGATCCATTTGGTCGGGTGTTTATTTGCCTTATCGATGCCTGCTCATTATTTATGTTTTGATAACAAACGCCACTTAAATTATTTACTTACTAACTTATATGCATTGGACGGTCTGACTCGCACCATTTACCTAGGCAGACTTAGTCCTTCTAAGCTGTTTGCCAGTATTCGTGTGCGGTCAGTTTCAGCTTCGCGGTGGAGCACCTTGCAGACCAATCTATTTCTTCAAACTCCAAGGGTTTAATAAATACTACATTAGGCTCATCGAACACGTGAACAGACAGGATCTTACACGAGTGTTCATTTCATATGAAACCCGACGTCATCACGTAATGTTGCTTTTCATTGGCTGGCATTTGGTTTTAGGCATCTCACAACGCTTGTCGTTTGGTGTAAAATAGTACAGTTTTTAATAAAACAACCGAACAAGTGCATTAGAATGGGGAAAACTGTATTGAAAATTGTCATTTGGGGAGGTAAATCGTCGGTTTTACGGTCGCAAATTCCGTTTACGGCTCCGCTAACGCGTCACTGTGAAACGAAATTTCTCCGATTTACCTCCCCAAATGACAATTTTCGATACAGTTATCCCCTCACTAATCGCTGTATGTATGGAAAAGCTTCTGTATAACGCACAGCGAAGACACTGCTCAGAATCTTCGCTGTGCGTACATGCCCGAAGAAGGCATGTTTTCGCTTGTCGCCGCTCACGTGATAATGAGTTTTCAAACCACTAAAGTAATGCTTTGACATGATGTATGTACTAAAATGAACCGTATTAACCCATCTAGTACCAGAAACCCTCAAACGGGAACACTGGCAAACAGTGCAGGCCCAGATCAGACGCCGCAGAACGCGTCGTCTGATCAGGGCCTCCACTGTTTGCTAAAATTTCAGTCATTTTCCGAATAAATTTTGAAGAAAACACAATCTGACACCCCTAAATTTTGAAATGGACTTCTGCCATATATAAGGAGGAAGATTCCATTTGGTACAAAAAGGGTTAATGCTATCTGTAGGTATATTACCATAGGCAGTGATAAGAAATTTTGAAGTTGCCAAGTTTGTTGCACTGAAAAGGATTGCTACAAAACTATACACTTCAAATTTGCCTTTATCTCAGACGATTTGATTAACATAATAATATGCTCAGTCATATTAGAAAGCGTGCGTAGGGTTAGACAACTATGTACAAAAATCCAAATTGTTAAGGCATACGCATATCTGGTATAGAGAACACCCGCTATAACGACAGTTTTGCGTTGGCCTCGGTAGCTCAGTCAGATGCGCGTCTGACTGGTGATCAGGACGACGCGGGTTCGATATCTGCCGGGGTTGTCAACATTCTTTCGTGGAGATTGATCATGAAATCTTTTCTACGGTCATTCTCTCCCTTACGCTGATTCAAGGAGAGCAGTTATCAGTTTCTGGCGAAAGAATGTGCACTGCACTGGTTAACCGCTAAACTCCAATACAAACAAACAAACAAACGACAGTATTTCTTCGATATAGCGAATTCGCCCAGTAAGGAGTAACACATGTATAATAGGTATTCTAACATTGGTCGCCTATATGGGCCCCGTCAAGCGATTTTGGTACTTATCGCCTATGCAAGCATCGAAGGTTCAGGCGAGCCTGCGCATCCGAGCAGTCTCGCCAGAACCTTCGCTGCTCGCTCATACAAGCAGTGAATCAAGAGGAACCTTCAGACAGAAAGCCATATCCCTGGCCCCTCTGAATGGCTGGGCATGCGCAGTTAAAATTTGTCATGACGGAATGCTCGAAGACACAAATTCGCTTGGCGGGGCTCATATAGTGATATATTAAGTGATAAATCACTGGGCGGAAGAACGCGTGGCGAAGAGCATCCTTTTTACCCCGTTTCATGGCGCCATGCATTGTTACCATGTCGTTTTATTGTATAACGTCATTTTCTTGTCTCAGTGATGTTATGAAAACAGGTAAACGCATGTGATACAGTCAGTCATAGTGGCGGGATTCCTTTCAACAATGGTTGGTTGGTTGATTTGAGGTCTAACGTCCCCGTCAACCCTGTAAAGGTCATTTTGGAGACGTTGCTTCCAATTTTGTGGGACTTTTACCCGACACCTAGATGAAATGTCATCTCAAGCCCTGTCGCCCAATGAAACCAAAAGGTTTATTAGCATGGACCGTGCGCCTCGCACCGCGGTTCCTGGACAGGCTTAGATCCTCTAAGCGGTTTACCAGTACTAGTGTGCGGGCCGGATTCAGCTCTGCGTGGAAGCATCATGCAGCCCATATATTTCTTTCAACAATGGCGTATGATATATGGAATCTGGAGGAATCAATAGCATTTTAGCCGACTTTATGTTTGTTAAAATCGAAATAGGTCAGCTCTTGTCCCGTGATTTGTGGAGTGAGATGCCACTGTTTGTCGGTTAGATGCAAGTAGACAAATCTTCTTTGCAGTTGACCTCCGAACAGTGATATATCACTCAATAAATCACTGGTTGATCTATTTCTTAAATAAAGGACTTTCCCCTTAATTACTCCAAGAAACAATTTTTCTGGACATTTGATTCTTGGAGTATTAAACTACAGTCGAACTTCAATGGCTCGAACACCTTTGGGACCTCGAAAATCTATTCGAGACAGGGGTAGTTCGAGCCACTGAGGTTACTGTCAGGAGGAATAACGGGATATTTGAGACACATTTTCTGTGTTCTTTAATGAAAATGTATGCTGTGTGTACTCATTAGAATCGCCTCAACGAGGCGATTCTAATGAGTACACACAGCATACATTTGCAAGATAAAAGACTAAAATCTTCTTAATTATCCTCCACTATTTCTTAGGTAGAGGATTTCGCTAAATAGGGGCTCAAGAATGGGTTCGACACATCCATGGTGAACGAGCCATCGGTTTTCGAGCCATCAAAGCTCTACTGTATTACAACATTCTTGAATATCTCTATAATTCCGTCTCACTTTGAGCTAAGGATTTGTTCCATTGAAAATATTGTTATGACACGTTTTCTCGTTACATCGAATATAGTCTTTCAAAACGCAGTGAGACGTGACTGCACTTTTAATTTTGGACTAGTCCGTGTTTTAGGTAAGTCGGCTTCAGTTAGGATTTTACATTGGGAGATATAGTTTTGCTGAGATTCGTACTGCATCATACTAACCACTTGGCCACGACTTCTACCAAGTGGCATTATCGAAAAACTTATTTATAATTTTAAAATCCTGTAAAAATGGAAATCCGAAACGGGCTACTTGTGTCTTTTATTTTGGATGGCCGTATGGCCATTTTGTGGGAAAGTACAGTAGTCGGAGGATAAGTTGAAAGTGACGTTTTAGACTATACCACCATCAATAGGTGAGACAGGGTTTTACCGTTATTATCGATAAAAATCGAATAGCGACCCATATAAAGTGAAAAGAATTAAAAACCTTTACAAGTCAAGATGAAATGGCTCAAGTGGTTAGTGTTGGGGTTATTTCAAATACGAAATGACCATTCTTGGTTCGATTCCTAACACTGTTTTATTTTTCTTTTTATCGTGAATAGAGTTCTGTCCTTTTAAATCGAAATTTATATTTTACGTGTTCTTTTTTGGTCAAGGTTTTTTTTTTTCTTCATATTTTTATTTTTGTTTCTTCTGATTTTATCATGACGACGCTGGTTTGATATGTTCCAGTGTTGGCAACATTCTTTCGTGGAGATTGATCTTGAAATCTTTTCTACGGTCATTCTCCCCTTCCACTGATTAAAGACGGGCATTCGTCAGTTTCTGACCAGGTTATCCGCTTATGTTGGGAAAGTGTGGATATGTAAACTGATCGGCTCAAAAATGACCTAAATATTTTTGACGTCGGTTGCTTTCAGCTTGTGCTTGATTTGAGGTTTATCGTCCCCCGTAACACTGTGTAGGTCATTGTAGAGACATTTCTTCCAATTTTGTGGGACTTTTTTACCCGACATTGGGTGAAATGACATCTCAAGCCCTGCCGCCCAATGAAACAAATAGAGTTTATATGCATGGATGGTCCGACTCGCAACACTTTTCTTGGGCAGGCTTAGAATCTCTAAGCACTGAGTTTACAAGTACTCATGTGCGGTCGGTTGCAGCACTGCGTGGAAGCATCATGCAACCCTACCTATTTCTTCAAACCCCGATGGGCGGGGGCCAGTTGTTTTCAGCTGTGTCCCGGATGTAATCTTAAGAAATCATATCAGAGACAGACGTTTATAGCTTTGTGAGAATGTTAAACATTGATTTTGGAAACCTTCATGAATCTAATGAAATCCGTGAAGGAAGTTCGTGTTGTAGCGCGTCAACAGCTTCATGACATTGTTTCGTGTTTCTTCTCCTTAGCACATAAAACAGAATTACTGATCTCAGCAGAAGAAAAGGGCATTACAATATTTTAAACAATAAAAATTACAATGAAATAATTTAAGAAGGAAAAAGAAAAATGTAATAGTGAGGCTCGAACCCACAACTGTAAAGTACAAAATATTTGACGGGCTATTAGTCAGCTGTCTTTCCACTGCGCCAGGTTGAATATCTTACAAGTATACTACAAAATCTCATTATATTGAATACTACCGACGCTTGCTTACCTTTTGACAACAGTGGACTATGCTCAATAACAAAAACATTCGCTGACGTCACTGTCAACTTATCCTCCGACAACAGTAACTGTCCTTATGGCCTTCCTTTGTTTAGGGTGACATTATGGTCTGGTCGCTTAATGTTTGTGTTTCTTTCCCTATGGTGTCTTTGTTGGGTGGTGTAAGTTAATTGTATCGATTCCTGATCTTTGTTTTACTTTTACTTCCCCTAAAACATGGAATAGTCTTGCAACGCTTGAACGTTGAACTCTCAAAGGTCGTTAATAAACTATATCAGTATAAAGAGGACTGAGTGTATCAAATTGAATGTTTCTGTATAGGTCACGTGATGACAATACTGATTGTATATGTTTCGAGGAAAAATGTGATTTTTTTTCCAGTAATTTACATAGCTAGTGGGCAGTTTTAAAATTCGTAGATTTGAAAATATTTACCAGAAAATTATACAGTGTTCGTCTCCTAATACTGGCTGTAAACACCTCTTAGGCGTAACATTACTATAATGTTATTAATCAAGTAATTTCGTATTGGCCCATGTCCAGCTCCAAGGTCTGCTACTTTGGCTCGAGGCCGAAGGCTGAGGGCCAATGCAGCTGACCGACGACCTGTAACTGGGTCAATCAGAAATTACTTGATTAATGACAATTATATTAATTAACATCGGCCCCCGCCCATAGGGGCTTGAAGAAATATATGGGCTGCATGATGCTTCCACGCAGAGCTGAATCCGGCCCGCACACTAGTACTGGTAAACCGCTTAGAGGATCTAAGCCTGACCAGGAACCGCGGTGCGAGGCGGACCGTCCATGCTAACAAACCCTATTGGTTTCATTTAGCGACAGGGCTTGAGATGTCATTTCATCTAAATGTCGGGTAAAAATCCCACAAAATTTGAAGCAACGTCTCCAAAATGACCTTTACAGTGTTGATTAAACCTCAAATCAAACAAATTAATTGACACAATTTAAAAACATGATCATTGACTTTTTGACCTCACTTGACCTCAGTTAATATTGGTTGACCTGGTATTAATACGAATGACCTCCGATCAATACAGGATAGTCAATTAATAAGGTACGATAACACACCCATGCGACATAGTGCATTTTTCATATCTCCAAAATGACTTCTTTTCCGATGAAAATTCATATTTTCTTATTATACCCCCGCAAACGTAGTTTGAAGGGGGTATACTGGAATCAGCATGTCGGTTGGTTTGTCGGGCGGTCGGGCGGTCTGTCTGCAAAATTTTGTCCGCTCAACTCCTCCTTCACTATCAGTCGGATTCGATTGATACTTGCCATAATTGTTCACCAGGAGAGGTAGATGTGCAAGGCGCAAATTTCACTAAAGCTTGTCCCATAATTACGGAGTTATGGCCCTTGATTTGCTAAAAAATGTGCTAAAAAACCGTGTCCGCTCAACTCCTCCTTCACTATCAGTAGGATTCAATTGAAATTTGCAATAATTGTTCACCAGGGGGGTAGATGTGCAAGACGCAAATTTCACTAAAGTTTGTCCCATATTTACGTAGTTATGGCCCCTGAATCAATTTGAAACATACTTTCTTGACCCTGATTTGCTTGCAAACATCTTGTCCACTGAACTCCTCCTTCACTATCAGTCGGATTCAATGGATACTTGGCATGCTTATTCACTAGGCTAAATAGATGTGCAAGACGCAAATTTCAGGAGAATCTGTCCAACAATTATGGAATTATTGCCCCTGAATCACTGAAAAGTGGTTGCTGAAAAATTTTGTCCGCTGAACTCCTCCTTCACTATCAGTCGGATTCAATGGATACTTGGCATACTTAATTACTAGGATAAGTAAATGTGCAAGACGCAAATTTCAGGAGAATCTGTCCAACAATTATGGAGTTATTGCCCCTGAATGGACTCAGTGGACACTATTTATGTTTGCTTTCTGTGTCAAGTATTGAGGCGGGGGTAGTAATCATCCCCTTAAGTTATAGTTCCTCTAGTTTATATACATAGGTTGCGGGTGCTCGTGAGAACCGCGTGATGGAGGCGGTGTGTGTGTGTGTGTGTGTGTGTGTGTGTGTGTGTGTGTGTGTGTGTGTGTGTGTGTGTGTGTGTGTGTGTGTGTGTGTGTGTGTGTGTGTGAATTCGGGTTTAACGTCGCTTTCAACAATTTTTCAGTCACATCACGACGGTGTCTAGTTGCGACAGGGAGCTCAATGCTCACTTTTATAGTGCTGCCTCACTGAAGTATCATGTCCCAGACACATTACATGATACCACACCCAGTCACATTATCCTGACACTGGGTCGACCAGTCCTAGCTCTACCCCGTAAATCTGAGTGCCAAGCGAGGAGCAGCTAGTACCATTTTTAACGACTTTGGTATGTCGCAGCCCGGGATCGAACCCGTGACCTCCCGTTCCCCGGAGCGGACACTACCAACTGAGCTACCGGGGCCGGTGTGATGGAGGCGGTTCTTACGAGTACCAACAACCTATTTCTTGGAGTAGAAATAAGAAAAATAATGTATACCCACGTAAACCCCAGTTTTCTCTGTATAAAGTTTGTTTGTTTGTTTGTTTGATTTGAGGTTTAACGTCCCCGTCAACACTGTAAAGGTCATTTTGGAGACGTTGCTTCCAATTTTGTGGGACTTTTACCCGACATTGAGAGGAAATGACATCTCAAGCCCTGTCGCCCAATGAAACCAATAGGGTTTATTGGCATGGACGGTCCGCCTCGCACCGCTTAGATCCTCTAAGCGGTTTACCAGTACTAGTGTGCGGGCCGGATTCAGCTCTGCGTGGAAGCATCATGCAGCCCATACATTTCTTCAAGCCCCTATGGGCGGGGGCCTTCTCTATATAAAATGAGTTTTGGGGGGAGATGGGGTGGTGTCATTTCACAGACTTGTTAACATGATGCATTATTAGATGGTACGTCAGGCAACTGGGTCTCACTTGGGGACAGTTAGTTTGTTTTTGTTTTTTACAGACCATGAAAACAATTATGAAATCATATAGACCATGCATTAGCCATGGTTGTTTAACACTATAGTGCATACTTTATGTTTTGACTAAGCATGATATGCAATGATATGGGGCCCCGTCAAGCGATTTTGGTACTTATCGCCTATGCGAGCAGCGAAGGTTCAGGCGAGCCTGCGCATCCGCGCAGTCTCGCCAGAACCTTCGCTGCTCGCTCATACAAGCAGTGAATCAAGAGGAACCTTCAGACAGAAAGCCATATCCCTGGCCCATCTGAATGGCTGGGCATGCGCAGTTAAATTTGTCATGACGAAATGCTCGAAGACACACATTCGCTTGGCGGGGCTCATTTATGATATTAAGAACATTGAAAATTGATTGATTGTGTTGAGGTTTAACGACACGCAAACACTTGTCGGTCATTTTGTGTTGTCTCTCAGAGCGGGAGAATGAGATAGAAGAAATGGTAGAGGAGATCAAAGTGAGGGCTAGGGGAAAAAGAGGAAACTAAAAGGAGTGTGGAAACAGAAGAAATATAGAAAATAACAACAGTCCCCCTCTACCTGTACCTGCTGCAAGGACAGCAGGACTTGTCCAAATGTAACCCAGTATAATATTATGGCGCCGGAGGTGACGTAAAATATGACATCTTCGCTTCACTCAAGCGCCCCAATTAATGTTGAAGGCTAAATCTTGTAATACGTAGGTTACTTTTTTATCATTTTTCGTCGATTGTTTGTCAATAGACCAAGCGTTATTAAGCACAGTAGCTTCTCGATGTTGATATGACGTTCATTGAATTGTAGGAAAACCAGGTAACGGTTAATTGTAGAAAATAGCAGCGCATCGTCATGAATAAGGCCAATGCCTCATTAACAAGTTTGTGGGCAACCATTAGCATAATGGTTAACTGAATTTAAGGGACATGGGAACACCCTCAAGGGAAGCAACTCATGCAAAAGTATTTTTGTCTCCCATGTCAATAGGGGTCAACTCTTAAAGGAAAGAGGAGAAATTCTTTCCTTTAAGAGTAGATGTCTTTTTCAGTGGGACAGGGCTTATAGAAAAGCGAACAAAAAGACCCAAAAGTTGTCTACCTTTGAAAAAATGGCCGACAAATCTGCCAGGTGTTCCCATTCCTCTTAAGTAATAGATCTGCGAGTTGCGCTGGAAATTTGTACAACAACGCCTTTTTCTGAAAAATATTTTGTAAAGAACCCGTTTCCAACCTTGATTTTTTGCAGTAAGGGCCATTTGTTGCCCTTTCCTTAACCACTGTCTGTTGTTTTGTTTTCTTTTTGGCCTTTGAGGTTCGATATTAGAAACGTGGGGCATCCCCTGTGAAAGGTCCTTTGGCATTCATCATCAGTTTTAGAATTTCTTGTTTATAACTTGTTTGCTCTTTGATCAAAAGATACTGAGTCAGCCTTGCATGAACACTGATGCAGCGGTTTAGGAAACTACACGTATATCTCGAATCTTCTTGACACCCATTGAATTCCACGTAAAACACGTGCTAAAACCAATAATTCCACGGAAATGCGTAAGTCTCTAAATGCCCATGGAAGTGCAATTACCTGTGAAAAGCTTCAGTAATTCTGACAATTTTGGATCCCAGTTTGTTAGCATTTTTAATTTCCTTTCAGGTTCAGGAGTATAAGACAAGAATGCGAAAAGCTATAGAAATGAACACCACAAATAACTGGGTTTCTGAGGTAAGGTCATTTGACTACTAGATTCATCATCAACTCTGAAAATCACTGATTGTCAGCATGCATACCTTCGAGATAGCTTATAATAAATTCGAATGAGTTATCTGTGTTATTGAAGCGCAAGTAATGTTTTGAAGCTTGTCGTGCGCTATAATATTTTTGTCAGGCAATCCTTAAAAACAATTGTGTTTGCTGTGCTCCGACCCATCATATGAAGGTAGGTCTTTTTTAGGTCTGAAAAGATATTTGATCCTTAAAGCACCATACAACAACCGGAAACATCATTTCAAATACTTATTTTCTGATTTTCAGTGAAAAAAATGAAATAGCAAAACAAAAACAAGAATGTCATCTCCTTGAAATTTGGCTTCGTGTGTTAAATTTGAGTGTAATCAGGTTTTCAAAAAAAATCTTTTCCTCAGAATGGTAATAAAATTTTTTGGGTAGGGACAATCTGTGTGGGTAGGTTGGAGCACAGCAAACCAAGACTTTTTAAGGATGGCCACATGTATTAATGATGCACTCGATTCTCAGGTGCTTCATGAGTGACACAGGTTTTACGACCTCTCTAGACTTACAATTTCACTGATTTGACACTAAGCTGAATAGATACATGATCGGTGACATACAGGACAATTGGGACCATGTCTAAGGGAACTAACCTGTCCTGGCAGTTTTTCCAGCTCCAAAAAAATCCCGAAAAAGGAAAACTCAAAATGACCCAATTTGTTTTTCGTTTTTTTTTTTTGTTTTTTTTTTGGATTTGTTTGTTTTTTTCTTAAATTTGACCTTGGAGGAAAGAAAAATCATTGTTCTACTTCATTTTCAAGTCACATTTTTCATTACATAATGAATGTTTAATTACTAAAATTTAAAATCATATACTGTCGCGTATGTTTGCTAATTTACTATTTAAGTACATTAGATATGGGGTGCTATTTTTTTTCTAAAATTGACAAATCTTAATTTGTTGAAATATATATAAAATTATATTCGAATTAACGGTAAAATATTGAATGTTTATAGTATTAAACCACATTTTCGAATATTAAACCACATTTTCGCTATCTAGCGTTGTAATGCAAAAATTCATGTCACAGAAACGTTCGCTATTTACTTGTAACTTCTATATTTGACACAGGTAATTTAGTGGATAATAATTGTCCCGCATGTATGTGTAAGATAAATAATGCTTACATTTTCGCGACACATGGAAATGTCTTCTGTTTATAATTGAAGGTAGCAATTTTTAATTGTATTTGCCTGAATATAATCCTGCAGAAACCCGTCAACTCTTAACTTTTCAAACAGTGTAGATCCAGATCTGGAGAAGCCATCTTGTCAGGATGTGAATTTGAATGAATGCATTATTTCAAGCAGTTTCATTGCCAGAAATGGGAATGACAGATTAATATATTCAGCAGGACAAGGGTTAATGGACTTCGGGGCTCGGACTGTATAGCTTATCAACTTACAATGCATTTTATTTGGAATTGGTCTTTCATTTCCAGGCTCATATGTATATATTTCTTTATAATGCATCAATTAATCCATCACGAAAACACGCCTATATAATTTTGACCCCCTCGAACCTCACTTTTGGTCGGGGTTTTCAAGGACAAATTCAGTCCTTTAGAATAGCGATGTCCGTGCGGGCGGCCGGCCCGGCGTCCCGGTCCCGGTTTACCTTGTGGTTAACCTACTGAAAAACCCGTCCATAATGCCATTTGGCGTTTTTCTTGTTTTATAGTAAAACTGGGGTTTACACAGGTAAACCTTATTTTTCTTATTTCTGCTCTGAAATATACATTGTGGGTACTCGTTAGAACCGCCTCGATGAGGCGGTTCTAGCCAGTACTCACAATCTATATTTTCAGCAGAAATAAGAAAACTATCACAATTTTTCATCTGAAACTTTTCATTTTTTCGGCGGTAAAGTTTACAATGTAATTGTATAGGCGTGTTTAGGAAATGCATCAAAATCTTCCTACTCGCAGCAACTCATGTTTCAGCTGAAAGGTACATTTCAGGCAGCGCACGACAAAGCCTACAAAAAGACCTGAGTCTGTCTTATTCAGTCAAGCTTATATTTCCAGTTCTGAGCATACAGAGATACACTTATGGAGTGAGACACAGATCAACGTGAGACCATAGCTGAGGTTTATAATACGGAAGGATTAGGTCCGAACATGCCCCCTGTCAATCCTCTTAATCTCTAGTTTCTGAACATTACGAAAACACGCCTATACAAATACATGTAAATTGTAAATTGACCACCGAAAAAAAACCCCGAAAATTTTCAAATGAAAAATTGTGATATTTTTCTTTCTGCTCCAAATATAGATTGTAAATACTCGTTAGAACCGCCTCATCGAGGCAGTTCTAACGAGTACCCACAATCTATATTTTAAAGCAGAAATAAGAAAAAAGGTATACCCCTGTAAGCCCCAGTTTTACTAAATAAAAGAGGTGGTCAAGGGGGTCAAAATTATATAGGCATGTTTTCGTTTTGAGAGGAGTATTTAATCCTTGAAATTGGAAAGCCCATTCTTGTACTTAGGGGCAGTAACAGAATGACAGATAGTGTAGATCCCGATAAGATGGCTCATGATGGTCTTCTGGAGCTACAACGTTACACCACGAAAACATGCCTATTTTCAACCCCTTAAACCACACTTTTATACAGTAAAACTGGGGCTTGCAGGGGTATACAGTTTTTTCTAATTTCTGCTTAAAAACATATATTTTGAGCAGAAATAAGAACAAGAGGACCAAGCTGGTCCTGTATCGCTCACCTGAGCTAACAGATTCAAAGGTTCAGGCAGTGCCAACCTTTACAGAAGGATTAATGGAAGGAAATGGTGATGACAGGCTTAGCAATTTCTGCAAATCAAGTAGAATGTAACTCTATGATAAATAGGCTGACCTCACTAGTTTTCAAACTCATTCAAGCTTTTATTCCTGACTTGCTAAGAAGATCCGATATCACCTGATGGGGCTATGGTGATGACAAGTTCAAAAGTAAGCAATTAACTGCTGCAATCAAAGAGATGTTACTCTGTGACAAATAGGCAAACCTCACGAGTTTTCAAACTCCTTTTCTGCCTGACTTATTTGTTTGTAAGTTTCATGAAGATCCGATCAAAATTGAAGGGGCAGCAGTGCTAACAAGGTCGAAAATAGGAATTTTTAATCAATCAAAAGGTACGTAACTCTATGATAAATGTGCCCACTTGACCAGTATCCAAGGTTTTATTCCATGCCACCTTACATATAAGTTTCAGAAAGATCCGATCAAAAGCGAAGGGCTACGGTGATGACAAGGTCAAATTTTGACATTTTTAGCAATCAAAGGGATGTTACTCTAAGATAAATGGGCCAACTTGGCCGGTTTTTGAACTCATCCTGGGTTTTATCCCCAGTCACCTTACATATAAGTTTCAGAAAGATCCGATCAAAACTGAAGGGGCTACGGTGATGACAAGGTCAAAAATCAACATTTTCAGCCCTAAAAGGGTCATAACTTTATAGTAAATGGGGCGACTTGGCCGGTTTTCGAACTCATCCGAGATTTTATCCCCAGCCACCTTACATATAAGTTTCAGAAAGATCCGATCAAAACTGAAGGGGCTGCAGTGATAAGGTCAAAATTCAACATTTTCAGCAATCAAAGGGACCTAACTCTATGATAAATAGGCCACCTTGGCCGGTATTCGAACTCATCCAAGGTTTTATCCCCAGCCACCTTACATATAAGTTTCAGAAAGATCCGATCAAAACTGAAGGGGCTACAGTGATAACAAGGTCAAAAATCAACATTTTCAGCAATCAAAGGGACCTAACTCTAGCAAATGGGGCGACTTGGCCGGTATTCGAACTCATCCAAGGTTTTATCCCCAGCCACCTTACATATAAGTTTCAGAAAGATCCGATCAAAACTGGAAGGGCTACTGTGATGACAAGGTCAAAAATCGTTATTTTCAGCAATCAAAGGGACGTTACTCTGTGACAAATGGACTAACTTGGCCGGTTTTCAACTCATCCAAGTTTTTATCCCCAGCCACCTTACATATAAGTTTCAGAAAGATCCGATCAAAACTGGAAGGGCTACGGTGATGACAAGGTCAAAAATCGTTATTTTCAGCAATCAAAGGGACGTTACTCTGTGATAAATGGACAAACTCGGCCGGTTTTCGAACTCATCCAAGTTTTTATCCCCAGCCACCTTACATATAAGTTTCAGAAAGATCCAATCAAAACTGAGGGCTATGGTGATGACAAGGTCAAAAATCAGCATTTTCAGCAATCAAAGGGACGTTAATCTATGATAAAAGGGCCAACTTGGCCGGTATTCGAACTCATCCTAGGTTTTATCCCCAGTCACCTTACATATAAGTTTCAGAAAGATCCGATCAAAACTGAAGGGGCTACGGTGATTACAAGGTCAAAAATTGATATTTTCAACCATCAAAGGGACATAACTATATAGTAAATGGGCGACTTGGCCGGTTTTCGAACTCATCTGAGGTTTTATCCCCAGCCACCTTACATATAAGTTTCAGAAAGATCTGATCAAAACTGAAGGGGCTACAGTGATAACAAGGTCAAAAATCAACATTTTCAGCAATCAAAGGTACCTAACTCTATGATAAATAGGCCACCTTGGCCGGTATTCGAACTCATCCAAGGTTTTATCCCAGCCACCTTACATATAAGTTTCAGAAAGATCCGATCAAAACTGGAAGGGCTACTGTGATGACAAGGTCAAAAATCGTCATTTTCAGCAATCAAAGGGACGTTACTCTGTGATAAATGGACCAACTTGGCCGGTTTTCGAACTCATCCGAGATCTTATCCCCAGCCACGTTACAAATAAGTTTCAGAAAAATTAGATCAAAACTGAAGGGGCTACGGTGATGAAGGTCATAAAAATCAGCATTTTCAGCAATCAAAGGGACGTTACTCTAAGATAAATGGGCCGACTTGGTCGGTTTTCAAACTCATCCGAGATTTTATCCCCAGCCACCTTATATATAAGTTTCAGAAAGATCCGATCAAAACTGAAGGGGCTACGGTGATGACAAGGTCAAAAATTGACATTTTCAGCCATCAAAGGGACATAACTATATAGTTAATGGGGCGACTTGGCCGGTTTTCGAGCTCATCCGAGGTTTATTCCCCCGCTACCTTACATATAAGTTTCAGAAAGATCCGATCAAAACTGAAGGAGCTACAGTGATGACAAGGTCAAAAATCAACATTTTCAGCAATCAAAGGGACCTAACTCTATGATAAATAGGCCACCTTGGCCGGTATTCGAACTCATCCAAGGTTTTATCCCAAGCCACCTTACATATAAGTTTCAGAAAATCCGATCAAAACTGAAAGGGCTACGGTGATGACAAGGTCAAAAATCATCATTTTCAGCAATCAAAGGGACGTTACTCTGTGATAAATGGACCAACTTGGCCGGTTTTCGAACTCATCCAAGTTTTTATCCCCGGCCACCTTACATATTAGTTTCGGAAAGATCCAAACAAAACTGAAGGGGCTACGGTGATGACAAGGTCAAATATCTGCATTTTCAGCAATCAAAGGGATGTAACTCTATAATAAATAGGCCGACTTGGCCGGTTTTCGAACTCATCCGAGCTTTTATCCCCAGTCACCTTACATATAAGTTTCAGAAAGATCCGAATAAAACTGAAGGGGCTATTGTGATGACAAGGTCAAAAATCGGCATTTTCACCGATCAAAGGGACGTAACTCTATCATTAATGGGCCGACTTGGCCGGTTTTCGAACTCATCCGAGCTTTTACCCTCAGCCACCTTACATATAAGTTTCAGAAAGATCCGATCAAAACTGAAGGTGCTACGGTGATGACAAGCATTTTCCATTGTAAGTCTATGGGAAATTGGAATTGCAATAGCAACCAAAGTTTTCAATCAATTTTAATAAAAAGCTTAATTCTTCGTTGCCCCACCCAAGGCATGCTACAGATAAGAAATGATTGAGATCAGCCTGCAGGCTGCAGAGATATAACTGGTCAAAGGTGGTGACGGACAGACGACGGACGACGGACGGCGGATGACCAGTTATACTAAAAGCTCCCCTGGAGCCTTCGGCCCAGGTGAGCTAAAAATATCACATTTTTCATCTTAACATTTTCGTTGTTTTGGCGGTAAAATTTACTATGTATTTGTATAGGCGTTTTTGGTAATGCGTGAAACTCTTCCTACTAGTAGCAACTCTTGTTCCAGCTGAAATGTACATTTTTAGCCAGAGCACGTCAAAGCCTACAAAAAAGACCAGAGTTTAAGCGGTTTACCAGTTTTCATATGCGGTCGGTTTCAGCTCTGTGTGGAAGCATCATGTAGCCCAATCTATTTCTCCAAACCCGATGGGCGGGGACCAGTTGTTAATGGTGTAAGATATTATCTATTTTATTGTAAAAACAAACAAACAAAAACACGCATTTACAGGGTGACAGAGTTTTGAAGCAGCTGGACAGAATGGACGTGGATCCCGTGCAGTTTGTACTATACGAACCTTTCAACGAAACTCTGGACAACATGACAATGCCAAATCAACAAAAGTAAGTTGAGCTATGTTAAGCAAGATGTGTTTCCGGATATGAGCGCCAAACGAAGACTCAGATCAGCCTGCGTATCAGAGTCTGCGCTGTGCACCTTGTGGTTGGCCACTGACACAAAGCTTTTTGGTCTTGATAAGGAAAGTTCTTTATCAGATATACCCTATAATTATTGCATTGTAACTAAGGATGGCACGATTAATCTGATAATCGATTAATCGATCGATAAAGTCCACAAAAATGACAATCATTATTGATTTGCTTGGAATCGATTATTTCATAAGTAGATTTTTTTTACCCAAAGTTGTATCTAAAATAGCTGGATGAGTGGCAAACAGTGCAGACCCTGATGAGACCCGCGTTCTGCGGCGTCTCATCTGGGTCTACTCTGTTTGCCCAGGTATGTCAGTTCAAAAACATCTGGTAAAGTATAACATATGGTAAGAGTCATGCTCAGACAGAAAGCCAGACAGGTACAATTATATCCAAATCTCCGTTGATTACTAATCGATTATCTATCGCAATGGCTGGACTGATAATCGATTATCTTTTCAGCTCCGATTAGCCATCCCTAATTGTAACATATTGACCGGATAAAGATATGCTATCTTAGGGCAAGCGAGCTTTATCAAGTCAACATGACATTGCAGATTTATTATTAAACAGGAAAATCGATAACTGGTCGTTATTTGGCAATTTTAGAGTGTTCAAGGGTATAAACCAATAAATAGAATACCAGATTCGAGTCATTTAATATCAAGTTTATCAGGCAAGGCTTCGAAAACGGCAGGCTTCGCGGTTCTACACGCGTTCTCGAAGCCTTGTCTGATAAATTTGATATCAAAAGACACGAACCTGCCATTCTCTATATTTGACCGGATGGGTACGCACTCTTATTTGAGTCTAAGCTCATCGCACATGTCCGATTAGGATAACACACACACATGCGATATAGTGCGTTTTTCACATCTCCAAAATAGTTACTTTTCTGATTAAAAAATCCGTGATTTTTTTTTTCTTATTTATACTGCAAGCATAGGTTGCGGTGCCCATTAGAACCGTCTAATTGAGGCGGTTCTAACGAATTACGCGGTTCTTACGAGTGCCCACAACCTATGTCTTGGCGCAGAAATAAAACAAGTATTGTATACTCCCGTAAACCCCAGTTTTATCTATATAAACACAGAAATGAAGGCAATGGCCAGGAATCGATACAATTAATCCACAGCTCCAATCAGAGACACCAAAAGGAAAGAAACACAAACATGAAACAACTAGACCCAATGGAAACATCAATAGCAGAAAGCCAAAAAGACAGTTACTTTCCAACCAAATGGCCAACTGGCTATCAGAAACAAAATACATGTACATGTAATATAAGCGATACACACACTCAAAGTCAAGCCACAACAAAAATAAACCGCGACAGAAGAACCGCCTTGGAATGGTCAGTGAAACGAATTCAACTGGGAGGTGGGGTGTGTGTGTGTGTGTGGGGGGGGGGCTAAACTCGATATTAGGTGGCCACAATTCTCGTCCTTCCGTCGCGAGTTCTTCAGTCTGCATGAAGGCCTCCTATCCCATCAGTGTAACATCTCAATGAACACAAAAATCAAACATCCACAGAGATAAAACAACGCTGAGGACTCGACAGCAAGAAACCACTGAAATGCTGGAGCAAAAGAAATCCATCAGTTAAACTCCGATGGACCGACCAGTGAGAGAGCATCAGGTGCCAACCAATATTACATAAAGTTGAATTCTCTCCAATTCTCAGTAAGCCTTTACGTTGGAACCGTAATAGAATCTGAGGCCTGACCAACCGGCGTGCAATTAAAGAGGGAAGCAAAGTTTTAAGGCGTGTTCATTGCTCGGACTTGTTCACGTGGTGGACAACACCCTTTTGGTCGATGAAGCTCGCTCATCTTATTTAAGGGGAATAGGGTACCACTTCAGGAGAGGGAACTCCTGCAAAACTATTTTTAGGGGTCAACTATTAAAGAACAAAAAATGCTCCAAATCCTTTCCTTTAAGAGGGTACCCCTTTTTCAATGGGACGGGGCCAATAGAAAAGCTAACAGGAAGTCTGGATAATTGTCTCCCTCTGAAAAATGTTCCCATTCCCCCTAATTGTCACAATTCTGATGAGATACTTCTATGTTGAGGCGGTGGTAAAGAATCATCAGATAACATCTTCATTTTTTTTTCGGGAAAAATTAGGTTAAGCCTTTCACGTGCATCCTATGGGACGAATAATACGAAATGAGAATCCTTCTTTTCGTAAAACAAGGCGATTATCCCATTTAGTACCAGAAACCCCAAAATGGGTACCCTGGCAAACAGTGCAGGCCGAGATCAGACGCCACAGAACGCGGCGTCTGATCAGGGCCTCCACTGTTTGCTAAAAGTTCAGCCATTTTCCAAATGAGTTTTGATGAAAACACAACCTGACACCCCTAAATTTTGAAATGGACTCCTGCTGTACATTACGATAACACATCCGTGTGATAAAGTGCATTTTTCATACCTCAAAAAAGGTAAATTTCTGATATAAATTTGTTCTATTTTTCTTATTTATACTCCAAACATAGGTTTTGGGTGCTCGATAGAACCGCCTCACTGAGGCGGTTCTAACGAGTACCCACAACCTATGTCTTGGAGCAGAAATAATTAAAATAATGTTTACCCCCGTAAACCAGTTTTCTCTATATAAAGTGGGGTTTAGAGGGGTCTTTATTTCACGGACTTGTTTACATGATGATATATAAGGAGAAAGATTCCATTTGGTACAAAAAGGGTTAATATCACATTAACATGGATGCAAGTAAAACAAACAAAAAGGAAGATACCAAGAAAATGAAACAGAGTCCACAATCGTTAATCGGACCATGAGGAGAAACAGCAGTACTATCAACTTTTCTCTTAATGTTGCAGCTATCAAAAAAAAAAAGACTGTCAAACACAGATATTTGACCAGATAAATGTGAACATCTTATTTTTTACCGGTTAAATAGTTTATTAGAGGCTCGCCATGGTTAACAAACGTGTACAAATATACAATGTCGCTAAAACAATTACATATAAAA
The DNA here is from genome assembly GCA_963580285.1 of Lucinisca nassula. Lineage (NCBI taxonomy): Eukaryota > Metazoa > Mollusca > Bivalvia > Lucinida > Lucinidae > Lucinisca > Lucinisca nassula. The sequence goes on along the minus strand of OY757024.1, from coordinate 92,535,185 downwards.
ATTAACCATGCCATTCTATATAGAATTATAAGAGACTATTACAGAAAATATATAACTTTAAAACCCATTAAATTTACAAGAAATGTACATCGACTTAAAAAGAAAACCATAAAATCATCAAACATCGTTTGTAGTAACCTCCTTTCTGGGCCACCTGACACGTGTGCAAACCACATTACCAGTGCCTATAGTGGATTTGTCGTTCACCCTGACCAATTAATCAGATTATTGGTAATCTATCTTTTTATAGAAGTACTCTAAGACACAGCGCACAAGAAGCTATTAGAAAGTTATTGAACGCCTACAAAGACCTAAAGACATTCATGATAACGGTAAGATCTTACATAAACACGCTATTGCATTATTGCATTTGAAAAAAAAAAATGTTCAAGGCATAACATTCAAATAAAATACTTGACGGTCTTTCTATTTGGTGTCTTGGGGGCTTGCCTTAAGGTAATTGCATCGACCCCTGACCATTGCATTCACTTCTATTGTGAGAATAAAGTTGATAAATGTGATAATGGAGATCCGTTTAACCACATGAATCGAATTATATCTACATGTGTAGAGACTGGAAAAGCTTCAAAATATGAAAATAAGACTGAGAGTTGCTGGAGAATCGCATTAATTTAAAATGTGAATTATTGCTATAATTATTTTAAAACGGGAATTAAGGAGAGAAAAGAATGGAAAGACATATGACCTATTGACTAATTTGTCACATGAATAATAGCATTCAATGTATTTGGACAAAATCATAACACACTAGTATTCTTCCATTGTCAGCACTGACATCCAACATTTTTGTAATGGCCCGTGTTTGCGCTTTGCAAACTGTACTAACAAACATTTAACTATACAGTGTATTGTCAGCTGTCACTTTGGCAACGCAGTTTGCACTTTAGAAATGTCCATCGTAACTGATCAGAATATTGTTGTCATTGTTTATTCTGTATTCATATCAATTGATCCGTGGTACATTTCCTAAATGACTTTGTCTGAAAACATATATTTAAAAGTAACAGTTCTTTCACAGGTTTACAGGAATGAAACCCGCCAAGCCTGGGGTGTGAATTCGTTCAAGGATGGCGTCGACTATTACAAAGCTTGTCTTAAGTGGCACCTGTCAGTAGAAATGACACCTGAAGCGGTTCATGAAAAAGGGTTGCAAGAAGTTGAAAGAATTTATAAGAAGATGATTACGGTAAACCGAACTGTAAAAGATAAATGCTTCATTACAGGGTCACTGATGAGGCTTTATTAGCCGAAACTACGTAGTATGACCCATCTTCTTTCTTATGAATGTTTTCATTGCTCTTAAAGGAACTCATTTTTGATTTTTATTTGCCTTCACTGCAGCTGGTGTTGTGCCGTGTGGCGGCCGTAAAACGTCTCCCCGTATATCAACCATAGTGCAGTTTATATTTTAATTTTGGTCCTTTGAGATCAGCGTGAATATTCTGAGAAATCAGAAATAAATTATTGGTTTAGACTCATTTCCTAGACAGGTTTTTAATTATTTGGACCCCATTTTGATTTATATCAGTCTTTGAATCGACTGCCTATTCGAAATTCGTAAAATTGCAGTATGTTTCCTCTGGCTTTCTTTGCCGGATCATTACAGGGTCACTGATGAGGCTTTATTAGCCGAAACTACGTAGTATGACCCATCTTCTTTCTTATGAATGTTTTCATTGCTCTTAAAGGAACTCATTTTTGATTTTTTTTTCTGTCCAACTTAAAAAATACAATGTTTCAAGATTACGCACAATTTAAGAATATCGCACTTTAGATGATGTTTTATATTCTTGTTTATTAATTGACTATCCTGCATTGATCGGAGGTCATCCGTATTAACACCAGGTCAACCAATATTAACTGAGGTCAAGTGAGGTGAAAAATCATGTTTTTTTAATTGTGTCAATTTATAAAATTGTCATTAATCAAGTACTTTCTTATTGACACAGGTACAGGTCCGAGGTCTGCTGCTTTGGCCCGAGGCCGAACATTAATCAAGTGATTTCTTACTGACCAAGTTACAGGTCCTCGGTCAGCTGCATTGGCCCTCGGCCTTCGGCCTCGGGCCAAAGCAGCAGACCTCGGACCTGTACCTGGCTCAATAAGAAAGAACTTGATTAATAACAATATATTATCGCCCTGTAGAGTCCTGAATACCAAACGTATTATTGCATAGCACGCACTGAATATATTCAACGTCAACGAAGTCTTTTCGTTTGACAAGAAACTAGCATTTGTTTTACCCAGAACACCAGTGAGTGGAGGCGTTCTTTTATATGCTTTTTGAAAAATTTACTTTTTTCCAGCAGTGCAATTTAGCAGAGAAAATAATTTGCTTCGTTGTAAACACGATGTACTGTATGATTATCGTTATAGAAAGGGAGTACATTTGTTTGCTTTTTCATAGAAGTTTGAGAACTGTTATTCCCCGAAATTGAGTTAAATGCTTTCTTGTTAAACTCAAGTATCTTCGGTAAACTCTGACGCTTGTGTTTTTTCTTGCAATTTAGCCGCATTTTAATATTTAATGAATTTTATCGAAGAAATAAGGACAAAATTTCACAGCTAAAAACCATAAAAAGAAGCCATTTGAGAGCCATGCATACGGTCAAAAATACAAATGTCAGATTCGTTTCGAGTTTTTGACCATACACGCTAGAGCTAGCTTCAACCAAAAGTCTTATTGAAAAACATGTGAAATTTATTACTTACACGCGATAGAAAAACGTCAATTATTGTATATAGCTATATTAGAGGTACACATATGCTCTGATTGATGCCAGTTAACCAAAGGAATGGCATATCTAAACTTGTAAAGTCCACTGATCACATAAAAAGCGAATAGACCTGCAACAATATGTTTTCTGTTAAAATATGTCTACTTGAGAATATAGTGAGAGCGGGTAGGAAAAATATTACACCTTTCGAAAATGTTCGACGGGCCATAACGTACCCGTGAATCTGAAACAATTACACATGATTTATGAATTTGTACTACAACCTTACCTATATTATTGAACTTGTTATTAATTTTGAAGTAAAAAGAATAAATGGGTTAACTTGATTTGTTTTTGCAGATAATGAATCGGCTCGGTTTCTATCGTAGCATCAGTGAATTTTTCTCAAGCCTGAAAAATGACACGAGATTTATTATCGATGACCCCGTAAGTATTAGTTAATTATTTTCACTGACCCAAGAAAACACTGGAATTGCATTCAAATTTTATTTTTAACAAAAACAAAAGTCATTTGATACTAATTTTACAACTTCTTGTTTTGTTGATTAATTATATCCCTATTGCACGACCCGCAGAAAAAGAAACCGACTGAAGTCGGTTGATTTCTAAGAGTGCCCTAAAATCACCGTGTCATTCTGTCAGTCTGTCATTCTGTCAGTCTGTCATTCTGTCAGTCTGTCAGTCTGTCCGTCCGTCCGTAACCCGTTTGTGAAAATTGGTGATAGTGACTTAACCGCTTGGAATATTTAAACAATTTTTGGCATACTGATAGATATCAATGAGATCTAACCAATGAGCTTGCGAAATATTACATTCCATTTAGTATAGCCTCGCCGAGGCAAAAAATGTGAAAATTTTTGAACTGCTTCTCCTCGGAAACCGTTGGGCCGATTTAAGTCAAATTTCATATGGAGCCTCTATGGGATAGGGAAACCAAAATTTACTCATGGGGTCCAGGTCACATTACCAAAATGGCCGCCAAGCCATATATGGTAAAAACCCTTCATAAATAGTCTTCTCCAGAACCACTGAGCAGATTTCCACGAAACATGATAAATAGCATCTGGGACGTAGGCCCATCATAAATTGCTAAAATGGTGACCCTGGGTTGACCTTGACCTTCTTTGGGTCCGTCTGTAACCCGTTTGTGAAATTGGTGATAGTGACTTAACCGCTTGGAATATGTAAACAATTTTTGGCATACTGATAGATATCAATGGGATCTAACCAATGAAATTGCGGAATATTACATTCCATTTAGTATAGCCTCGCTGAGGCGAAAAATGTGAATTTTCGAACCGCTTCTCCTTGGAAACCGTTGGGCCGATTGAAATCAAATTTCATATGAAGCCTCTATGGGACGGGGTTAACCAAAATTTGCTCATGAGGTCCAGGTCACATGACCAAAATGGCCGCCAAGCCATATATGGTCTGTCTGTCTGTCCGTCCGTAACCCGTTTGTGAAAATTGGTGATAGTGACTTAACCGCTTGGAATATTTAAACAGTTTTTGGCATACTGATAGATATCAATGAGATCTTACCAATGAACTTGCGAAATGTTACATTCCATTTAGTATAGCTTCGCCGAGGCTAAAAATGTGAAAATATTTGAACTGCTTCTCCTCAGAAACCGTTGGGCCGATTGAAGTCAAATTTCATATGGAGCCTCTATTGGATTGAGGAAACCAGAATTTGCTCATTGGGTCCAGGTCACATTACCAAAATGGCCGCCAAGCCATATATGGTCTGTCTGTCTGTCCGCCCGTAACCCGTTTGTGAAAACTGGTGATAGTGGCTTAATCGCTTGGAATATTTAAACATTTTTTGGCATACTGATAGATATCAATGAGATCTAACCAATGAGCTTGCGAATTATTACATTCCATTTAGTATTGCCTCAACGAGGCAAAAAATGTGAAAATTGTTGAACTGCTTCTCCTCGGAAACCGTTGGGCCGATTTAAGTCAAATTTCATATGGAGCCTCTATGGGATAGGGAAACCAAAATTTGCTCATGGGGTCCAGGTCACATGACCAAAATGGCCGCCAAGCCATATATGGTAAAAACCCTTCATAAATAGTCTTCTCCAGAACCACTGGGCAGATTTCCACGAAACTTGATAAATAGCATCTGGGACGTAGGTCCATCATAAATTGCTAAAATGGTGACCCTGGGTTGACCTTGACCTTCTTTGGGTCCGTCCGTAACCCGTTTGTGAAAATTGGTGATAGTGACTTAACCGCTTGGAATATTTAAACATTTTGGCATACTGATAGATATCAATGAGATCTAACCAATGAACTTGCGAAAAATTACATTCCATTTAGTATAGCCTCGCCAAGGCGAAAAATGTGAAAATTTTCGAACTGCTTCTCCTCGGAAACCGTTGGGCCGATTGAAATCAAATTTCATATGAAGCCTCTATGTGCCGGGGGAAACCAAAATTTGCTCATGGGGTCCAGGTCACATGACCAAAATGGCCGCCAAGCCATATATGGTGTCTGTCCATCAATAACCCGTTTGTGAAAATTGGTGATAGTGACTTAACCGCTTGGAATATTTAAACAATTTTTGGCATACTGATAGATATCAATGAGATCTTACCAATGAACTTGTGAAATATTACATTCAATTTAGTATAGCCTCGCCGAGGCAAAAAATGTGAAAATTTTTGAACTGCTTCTCCTCGGAAACCGTTGGGCCGATTGAAGTCAAATTTCATATGGAGCCTCTATGAGATGGGGGAAACCAAAATTTGCTCATGGGGTCCAGGTCACATGACCAAAATGGCCGCCAAGCCATATATGGTCTGTCTGTATGTCCGTCCGTAACCCGTTTGTGAAACATGGTGATAGTGACTTAACAGCTTGGATTATTTAAACAGTTTTTGGCATACTGATAGATATCAATGAGATCTTACCAATGAACTTGCGAAATATTACATTCCATTTAGTATAGCTTCGCCGAGGCAAAAAAAGTGAAAGTTTTTGAACTGCTTCTCCTCAGAAACCGTTGGGCCGATTGAAGTCAAATTTCATATGGAGCCTCTATGGGATTGGGGAAACCAGAATTTGCTCATGGGGTCCAGGTCACATTACCAAAATGGCCGCCAAGCCATATATGGTCTGTCTGTCTGTCCGTCCATAACCCGTTTGTGAAAACTGGTGATAGTGGCTTAACCGCTTGGAATATTTAAACAATTTTTGGCATACTGATAGATATCAATGAGATCTAACCAATGAGCTCGCGAAATATTACATTCCATTTAGTATAGCCTCGCCGAGGCAAAAAATGTGAAAATTGATGAACTGCTTCTCCTCGGAAACCGTTGGGCCGATTTAAGTCAAATTTCATATGGAGTCTCTATGGGATAGGAAAACCAAAATTTGCTCATGGGGTCCAGGTCACATGACCAAAATGGCCGCCAAGCCATATATGGTAAAAACCCTTCATAAATAGTCTTCTCCAGAACCACTGGGCAGATTTCCACGAAACTTGATAAATAGCATCTGGGACGTAGGTCCATCATAAATTGCTAAAATGGTGACCCTGGGTTGACCTTGATCTTCTTTGGGTCCGTCCGTAACTCGTTTGTGAAAATTCGTGATAGTGACTTAACCGCTTGGAATATTTAAACATTTTGGCATACTGATAGATATCAATGAGATCTAACCAATGAACTTGCGAAATATTACATTCCATTTAGTATAGACTCGCCGAGGCGAAAAATGTGAAAATTTTCGAACTGCTTCTCCTTGGAAACCGTTGGGCCGATTGAAATCAAATTTCATATGAAGCCTTTATGAGCCGGGGGAAACCAAAATTTACTCATGGGATCCAGGTCACATGACCAAAATGGCCGCCAAGCCATATATGGTCTGTCTGTCCGTCCGTAACCCGTTTGTGAAAATTGGTGATAGTGACTTAACCGCTTGGAATATTTAAACAATTTTTGGCATACTGATAGATATCAATGAGATCTTACAAATGAACTTGCGAAATATTACATTCCATTTAGTATAACTTCGCCGAGACGAAAATGTGAAAATTTTCGAACCGCTTCTCCTCGGAAACCGTTGGGCCGTTTGAAGTCAAATTTCATATGGAGCCTCTATGAGATGGGGGAAACCAAACTTTGCTCATGGGGTCCAGGTCACATGACCAAAATGGCCGCCAAGCCATATATGGTAAAAACCCTTCAAAAATAGTCTTCTCCAGAACCACTGGGCAGATTTCCACGAAACTTGATAAATAGCATCTGGGACGTAGGCCCATCATAAATTGCTAAAATGGTGACCCTGGGTTGACCTTGACCTTCTTTGTGCCCAGGTCAAACTTTGACACATATGCTTTTGTATTGGAAAAGTGAGAATGCATTTTATCCTGCCAACAATTCAGAATACAGTACTAAAGTATAAGATATATTTACGATAAGGCGCATTTATTGGGGGAACCGTTTTAGGTCCAGGTCACATGACCAAAATGGCCACCATACCCATATATGGTAACACTCATATAGCTAAAAGCATCTGGCGGGTCGTGCACTTCAGCTGAAGCACTGGTTTTACATTAGTTGTTATGTAAAAGATTTTCCAGTGTTGTGAAATCTGGGATCATTTTGGATCATTTGGAATTATTCGTTCCAATGCGGAAAATTGAAAATATCTAAGGATCACTGATGAGGCCTTTGACAAAAAATAGCTAGTCTGGCCTACAAAAACATGTACACTCTACAGTTGTTAGTTCTCTGCCATTACGATAACACACCCATGCTGCATAGTGCATATTTCTCATCTCCAAAATGGCTACTTTTCTGATGAAAATCCCTCATATTTTTCTTATAAATACTGCAAGCATAGGTCCGGGTTGCTCGTAAGAACCGCCTCAATGAGGCGGTTCTAACGAGTACCCACAACCTATGTCTTGGAATAAAAATAAGAAACATAATGTATACCCCCATAAACCCCAGTTTTCTCTATATAAAGTGGGGTATAGGGGGGTCTTCATTTCACGGACTAATTCACGTGATGGCTGTAGGTCCACCTCGTTAGCTCAATCGGATGCGCGTCTGACTGGTGATCAGGAGGACACAGGCTCGATACCTGCCAGGGTCGGCAACTTTCTTTCGTGGAGATTGATCATGAAATCTTTTCTAGGGTCAATCTCTCCCTTCCGCTGATTCAAGAAGGGCAGTTGTCAGTTTCTGGCGAAAGAATGCGCGCTGTACTGGTTAACCGCTTAGGTATACGCCTGCCAAGGAAAAGTGTGGATAGGTATACTGACCGGCACAAAAATGACCTAAACAGTGTTGAGTGCGCCGTTAAACTGCAATACAAACAATACAAACAAGTCTGTGTTGTAGTTCGTGCTTCCAAAGGGTTAACGTCTTATAGAACATATTGGTTTTAAATGACGCACATTCTTCGAATCATTAAAAAATAAGAAAAAGTTAATCATATTTTATTCAGATTAAATCATTGTAATGAATGTATTTTTAATTGTATTCTGAACTGACGTATTGTAGAAGCTGTATGGCGGGCTCATAACATCTCCGCCGTTCTAGAAAGTGGGATAAAACGATTGATATTTGGTCTACTCCCAACATATCATTCCAAACATCCTTCCCCATCCCATTAGATCTCGCCAAGAAATCTCAAGATCCTTAAAAGCTGGGAGCCTCAAAATGTTGCTGGGTATACAATCATAATTATTTGTATCATTTACAGGCTTTCTTGATACACCTGTTATTCTGTCGGTCTTTTTTTCTTTCTCTAAATATGGGCAAAAGTTTTCTCAAGAAATACAAAGCTAGAACTCTCCAAGTTGGAATTATATACAATGGTGACCAGATGACAAAGGTTTTCAGATGCCAAATGCTTTTTCGGCAGATTTGTACGTTTGTTAACCCTTTCTTCTTTATCTCCATATTGTCCTTTGTTAAAATTTTCATCAAAAATGTCTCAGGAACCATGAAAGGTTGAAAAATAGAAGTGGAGGCAATGATCAGGAATCGATACAATCAACCCAAAGCTCCCATCAGAGACACCAAAGGGAAAGACACACAAACATGAAACAACAGACCCGAATGGGAACACCAACAGCGGAAAGCCAAAAGGACAGTTACTTTCCCACAAAATGGCCAATAGGCACCCTCAAACCTCCAAATTGGCAAAGTAAACAATCATAATGTCTTGTGTGGTGGCCGTAAACGTCTCATTGTCCTTCATCATAGTGTAGTTTATATTTTCTTGTCCTTTTGGGTCATTGAGTCCATTGTGGGGATTTGGAAAAATTTTTTATTGACCTAGTTATAGAAAATGGAATGGCAGTATAAATAAACCAAGAAAGCCCATTGTCTGCTTTGTAAAAATAACTAGAGCGCGCAGTTGATGGCAAGCCATCGCAAATCCCCACGTTTTCTCCACAGTAGGTCAAAATTTGACCTTTTGACCCCTCCCCAGGGCCCCTGGGGACGGGGACAAAAAAATGTGCTCTTGCGCAAGCCATTCATGTAAGCAACTCGCATACCAAATTTGGTTGAATTCCGGCTAACGGTTTAGGAGGAGATAGCCGGACAGACAGACGGACAGACGGACGGAGGCGATAACAATATCCCCACTTTTCGTTGAAAAACGTGGGGATAATTAAACATATGTCTTAGTATTTGCAAGGCAAGTGGAAAGGTATATCTGACGAACAAATATAGTTCTTGAGAGTCAAAACTTTGAAAACTAGAAGCCTCAAAATATAGGAATAGATGCTCTGGAAAAGCCACAATCAAAGATTACAGCCTATCCATCACGTGAACAAGTCCGTGAAATGAACACCCCACTAAACCCCACTTTATATAGAGAAAACTGGGGTTAACGGGGGTATTCATATTTTTCTTATTTTTGCCCCAAAACATAGGTTGTGGGTACTCGTTAGAACCGCCTCAATGAGGCGGTTCTAACGAGCACCCACAACCTATGTTTGCAGTATTTGTAAGAAAAATATCACGGATTTTCATCCGAAAAGTAGCCATTTTGGAGATGTGAAAAAATTCACTATGTCGCAAGGGTGTGTTATCGTAATGAATGGCACCACGATGAAGTGTAACTAACAAAGAGGAAAACAAACAAGAAAAACGAACCACAAACACCACAGCAACCAGCTCCCTCTTTCCCACAAGAGGTGATCAAGGTGTAACAGGTACAATTAATGAAAATTAAATAAATAAATAATAATACATCACGACAACACGCCTATATCATTCTGACCCCCTTGACCCCCACTTTTATATAGTAAAACTGGGGTTTACAGGGGTAATATGTTCTAAAGAAGGGGTATCCTTTGGAAGCTAGGAATACACTACAGAACTGTAAAAATATGAAGTGTGCATGTTTTCTGGACTAGACTAGCTAGTTTCGGCCAATTAGGCCTCATCAGTGACCCTCAAGCATTTTCAAATTTCCACAATGGAATCAATGACACCAAAGCACAAGAAAATATAGACTACACTATGATGTAGGGCAGGGAGACTTTTTACCTTTTTTCTTATTTCTGCTTAAAAATATAGATGGTGGGTACTCGTTAGAACCGCCTCGATGAGGCGGTTCTAACGAGTACCCACAATCTATATTTGGAGCAGAAATAAGAAAACTATCACAATTTATCGTCATAAAATTTTCATTTTTTCGCTGATAAAGGTGACAACGAGAAAAACAAACAAGGAAACACGAATCACAAACAGCACAACAACCAGCTCCCTCTTCACCAAAAGAGGTGATCAAGGTGCAACGGGCACAATTAATGAAAAATAAATAGAGGATCTTACATGAGTGCTCATGTATTATTGAATTTATTAAACGAGTTGAGGAAAAGGGATAAAATGCGAGGCTTTGCCGAGCATTTTATCCCTTTTTCTCAACGAGTTTAATAAATTCAATAATACATGAGCACGAATGCAAGATTCTATTTATCACATGACATTTAAAACGCATTTTATTCACGATTTGTTTACAAAAATGTCAATATTCTGCCGTTAGTAAATGCGACGTCGTTAAGGACGTCGTACATGTAACGTTACGGGACGTATTTAGCTAATTTGCATATTTAATCCACTAGTGGATTATCGAAAATAATAAATGACGTTATTACACTCTCAGACGCGACGTCATATGATAAATGATAATAATACAAAACCATTAGGCCCCATCGGAAAATCCGACAAAACTACATTGAAAATGAACAACATTAGAGCCAACGCCTTAGGACGGTCAGTAGCTAGAACCACTGGGGAGTTTAAAACCAGCTTTAGTTTTGTATGTAATGATCACGAGTTGTATATCATGTAAGAAACAATGGGCTTTCTTACGATTTATTTTCGTCGTCTAATACTTTTCTTTTTTTGCTCACCTGTCACATAGTGACGAGACGAGCTTTTGGGATCACTTTTTGTCCGTCGTGCGTCCGTGCGTCCGTCCGTAAACTTTTTCTTTAAACGACATATCCTCCTAACCACTGATTGGATTTTAAACAAACTTCACAGGAATGATCCTTAGGTGGTTCCGTTTCAAAGTTGTTCAAATGGTTCCGGTCCGTTGCACATCTAGGTCACAGGAGCCAAAAATCGATTTTTTTACCGAAAATTTAAAAAATCTTCTTCTCTGAAACCACAAGGCCCAGGTCTTTGATACTTGGTATGAAGCTTCATCTAGTGGACCCCCCTCACAAGATTGTTCAAGTTATAGTGCTGGGGCCAAAAATGCCTCCGCCCCGGGGCCATTTGGTTTTTCATGGGCTTATATAGACACATCCAAACACTACGTCATCGCTCAATAATACTTTTTGCCGGGACTTACCGGTGGTGGGCAAAAAAGTCTTTGGCCGTTTATCGCTATTGTTAATGCGATGCTATTTTCTCTTAACTTGTATTTTGTTTGGAATGGAAACGACAAAATTAACCTTTAAACTTTTAAAATAGACATGTCTTAGCAAGTAATTATTGATTTCTGGAAGATTTGAGGATGTTTTGATGATTAAATTACCTGTTAAACTTATACAGGTAACGAGGCGGGACAGCATTAATTATTTGTAATAAAAATGCGTAAAAAGAATGATTAATCACGGAAGATGCATGAAGGAACTCTAAAATATATCTATGTACTTATTTAAAGTATAATTCAATAGATTTTCTGTGACAGTCAACTAAAATATGCCCGTAATATTAAACCTATTTAAAATGTGTTTATATGGAACCAGATGCCAACCACGAAAGATCGTTATCAAAAGGAAAAGTAATTTTGCGCATGCGCAATGATATGTAAAGAAGGTCACGTGTCAAAACATTGGATCCGTCTATAGGAAAAACCTTTAAAAATCTACATCTCTGAAACCGCAAGGCCCAGGTCTTTGCTATTTGGTATGAAGCTTCATCTAATGGACCCCTACTAAGATTGTTCAAATTATAGCCTTTGGGCAAAAAATGCCCCCGCCCCGGGGCCCTTTGGATTTACATGGGCTTATATAGGGAAAATCTTTAAAAAATCTTCTTCTTTCAAACCGCAAGGCCCGGGTCTTTGATATTTGGTATGTAGCTTCATTCAGTGGACCCCTTCCACGATTGTTCAAATTATAGTGCTGGGGTCAAAAATGCCCCCGCCCCGGGTCCCTTTGGTTTTACATAGGATTATATAGGGAAAATCTTTAAAAATCTTCTTCTTTAAAACCGCAAGGCCCAGGTCTTTGATATTTGGTATGAAGCTTCATCTAGTGGACCTCTAACAAGATTGTTCAAATTATAGTGCTGGGGCCAAATATTCCCCCGCCCCGGGGCCCTTCGGTTTTGCATGGGCTTCTTTAGGGAAAATCTTTAAAAATCTTCTTCTCTGAAACAGATCGGTCTAGGTCTTTGATATTTGGTATGAAGCTTCATCTAGGGGACCCCTACCAAGACTGTTCAAATTATATTGCTGGGGCCAAAAATGCCCCCATCCCGGGACCATTTGGTTTTACATAGGCTTATGTAGCGAATATCTTTAAAACATCTTCTTCTCTGAAACCGCAAGGTCCAGGTCTTTGATATTTGGTGTGTAGCTTCATCTAGTGGATAGCCCCCGCCCATAGGGGCTTGAAGAAATATATGGGCTGCATGATGCTTCCACGCAGAGCTGAATCCGGCCCGCACATTAGTACTGGTAAACCGCTTAGAGGATCTAAGCCTGCCCAGGAACCGCGGTGCAAGGCGGATCGCCCATGTTAATAAACCCTATTGGTTTCATTGGGCGACAGGGCTTAAAATGTCATTTCATCTCAAAGTCGGTAAAAGTCCCACAAAATCGGAAGCAACGTCTCGTAAATGAATTTTACAGTGTTGATGGGGACGTTAAACCTCAAATCAAACAAACAAATCATCAAGTGGACCTTTGCCAAGAATGCTCAAATTATAGTCCTGGGGCCAAAGATTCCCCCGCCCGGGGCCCTTTGGCTTTACATAGACTTATATAAAGATAATCTTTGAAAATCTTCTTCTCTGAAACTGCAAGGCCCAGGTGTTTGATATTTGGTGAAGCTTCATCTAGTGGACCTCTATTACGACTGTTTAAATTTTAGCCATAAGGCCAAAAATGCCCCAACGCCGGGGCCATTTGGTTTTACATAGGCTTATGTAGGGAATATCTTTAAAAAAATCTTCTTCTCTGAAACCGCAAGGCCCAGGTCTTTGATATTTGGTGTGTAGCTTCATCTAGTGGAACTTTGCCAAGATTGCTCAAATTATAGCCTTTGTTGATATTTGGTATGAAGCTTCGCCTTTTTAGACCTCCATCAACATTATAGTCTTGGGGTCAATAATCCCCCTTCCCTATCCGGGCCCACATGTTTCTCTACGGATCAGGTGAGCGACCCAGGGCCATAATGACCCTCTTGTTTTGTTCTCGCCACGTAAGCTTATTTAAAATGTTTCGCCAAAAGTTTCTCAAGAACCATTAAAGCTAAAAGCCTCAATTTGGCGAAGCATTCAATCGTGAATTATACTCCAGCAATCCTTTCATCCGTCTATTTTGTGTTGTATCGTGTAAGAGACTGTATATGTAATTTCATTCTCCATTCTCTACATAAAGACGTCTGTTAATGTTTTCGTCAATGATTTCACTTGACACGACATAAAAAACAGAAGTGAAGGCAATGATCAGGAATCGATACAGTTAACCCACAGCTCCCATCAGCGACATCAAAGTGAAAGAAGCACAAACATAAAACAACTAAATCCTAAGGGAAATATCAAGAGCGGAGAACCAAAAGGACAGTCACTTTCCTACAAAATGACCAATTGGCTGCCATACTTTTCAGTTCTGTGGTGTATTCTTTGCTTCCAAATGATAACCCTTTCATAGAACACATTTAAGTTTTGTACAGTTTGAAACTTCACCGTCTAAAGTAGAAGTAAAACAAAGATCAGGAATTGATACAATTAACTTACTCCACCCATAAAAGACACCAAAGGGAAAGAAACACAAACATTAAGCGACCAGACCATAATGGAAACCTAAACAAAGGAAGGCCATAAGGACAGTTACTTTCCCACAAAATGGCCATATGGCCATCCAAAACCAAAAGACACAAGTGATACACACAGCAAGTAACAAACAACAACATAAATAAATCGCCACAGAAGAGCCGCCTTGGAACGGTCAGTGGAAGATTTCCACTGGGGGGCTTAAATCGATTTTACGTGGCCACAATCCTCGCCCTTACTTCCGTCGCGATTTAGACAAATAATTTGTTCAGTCCGCATGAAGGCCTCCTAACTCATCAGTGCAACATCTCCGTGAACACAAAAATCAAAGAACCACAGAGGTGAGACAACGGTGAGGACTCGACAGCAAGAAACCACTGAAATGCTGGAGCAAAAGAAAACCAACAGTTAGACTCCGATGAGCCCGACCAGAGACAGAGCATCAGGCACCAACCAACATTATCTCTCTAATTTTCAATAAGCCTTTACGTTGGAGCCGTCATAGAATCTGAGGCCTGACCCACCGGCGTGCAATTAAAGAGGGAAGCAAAGTTGCCAACCGTGATTGGGTTAACTACCATGCATGCAGTCTGTCGTATAATATCCATGTTGTACCCAATCTTTTTATATCGAAGAATGATTTTACGAAATTGGGTGCTGAAGTCATTGCGGTTATATATTTTTCTGAATTTATATACTAAGTCACCATAAAATTCGGGTTCCGATAGACCTTGTTGCAGAAGAGATTTAAGTCCAATATTGAATTTTGAAATTAAATCAGAATGGCGTCTATAAAATTTTGAAAAGGCTTTGCGTAGTTTATGGTACCGATAACCCCGATTAAGGAGTTTAGCCGTTAATAATTTATTACGAGTGTTAAACACGCTAAATTAGTATACAGGACTAAAAACTAAAATTTAAATCACAAGTATTCGTTGTTTCTGTTATTTCAGTTCTGTTTATTTACATATATGTTACAGGATGCAACCATCGAAAAATTTCGAGAGATAATCTTTGACAGAATTAAACCGAAGTTACTGAAGTATTTTCAAAACATTCCAGATATGCCTGTATCGTAAGTATTCTGTTTGCTTTCAAAAGCACATGATTAGATGGCTGGCATTTTCTTATTATGTTAATTTGTATTCCGTCTTACTGATACATGATGCTCTGCATTCGCTGGTTTAACTAGTGATTTTCGTTTTCTTTAAAACCTAGAAGTGAAGGCAATAGTCAGGAATCGATACAATTAACCGATAGATCCCATCAGAGATTGTAAATGCAAGGATTGGAAAAATAAGAGCATTAAATGCTTTTACGGAGAGACGTTTACAGCCACCACACGGCACAAACGAAACAGTCCTGATATGCAAAATAGAAGTGAAGGCAATGATCAGAAATCGATACAATAAACCGACAGCCCCTCATCATGTTAACTCTGACTAACAGTATTAGGGAGATATTGGCCGGCAGCCCTAGTCCATGCCTCGAATTTTATCCCTTTTCCTCAACTTGTTTAATAATTAAATAATGTATAAATACTGATGTAAGATCTACTATATGCGAACCGAATGATAAATGTGTTGAATGTTGGGAATTACATCTGAACCTAGGACGAAGATTCACTGACAGTAAAAGGGGTCTTTAAGCCCTCACCCACCCCACCCCACCTCTTCCGTTGACCGTTTAATGCGTTGGTTATGGTATTGCTCGTCCATTGTTGTTTTGATGTATGCCAACAAAACGGTTCAGTGTTTAAGTGGAATGGATAAACCTTCAGGGGAAGCAACACCTGTAAAAAGATTTTTGTCTCCTATGTCAATAGGGGTAAACTCTTAAAGGCTGGAATTTGCTCCTGAGGAGCAAACTATTTTTTTTTAGAGTAGACTCCTTTTTCAGTGGGACAAGACTTATAGAAAAGCGAACAAGAAGTCCCGAAAGTTGTTTTCCTTTGAGATGACGGAAAAATCTTCCAGGTAGCCCCACTCCCAGTTCGTATTACAGTTGAGACATTCTCCAGTTGGTTGCATGGTTGTTTGCGGGACTTCATACTCCGCAACTGGTCCATTCTTACTGTTCTAGTCGATTTTTAATGTCCTTGGCCGGAGCTGATAAAGCGTTTGTTCATGTTTAACTCAACTGAGCATGAACTTTATAGTGCTAATATTTATTAAATAGTTTGACATATTTATATCCGAAGAGGATGGTATTTGTTTTCCTGATAAATATTAAAAAGCAACAAGTGTTGGCCTTCTTATATTTATCAGCAGGAGAAATTTCATGCACCAATGAGTTTAGTATGAAAAAAGTTTTATAGCCTTGAGGTCTTATTTCCAGCCTCCGTGATCAAGGTTTTGTGTGTTTGTTTGATTTGAGGTTTAACGTCCCCGTAAACACAGTATAGGTATTTGTGGAGTTGTTGCTTCCAATATTGTGGAGCTTTTACCGGACATTGAGATGAAATGACATCTCACGCCATGTCGCCCTATGAAATCAATAGGGTTTATATGCATGGACGGTCCAATCGCACCGCTTTGCCCGGGCAAGCTTAGAACCTCTAAGCAGTGTATCAGTATTCATGTGCGGTCGGTTTCAGCTATGTGTGAAAGCACCATACAGCCCAATCTATTTCTTCAAGCCCCGAGGGGTGGGAGCCGCCGTGATCAAGGTCGTTGCTTTAAAGGCATTTATTCTGTAGCGGTAAAACACACCGTGTGTTCATAATTGTTTTATTGCCCCCCTGTGATATACTGACTATAGCAGATCAAAGGCGGCCCTTAATAAAGTGATTAGTAGCTCTTGTTGTATCCCCTGACTGAGGCACTTAAAGGGAAAATCAATAATGTACACCAGTCAACATTAAGTAATTTATTGATTTTCCCAAGGATGCCCCTTACCTGTTGAAGACAGAGGAAATCTCTACAGTCAGCTCTGAGGGCTACATAATATTATGTAATGAAATGATAGTTCTCAATAATCAAGAATAAATGCCTTTAACGTAATCTTGTGTGTTGAGTTCACAGCTGAGATGTATGATTGCCGTAATGCATGCATATCTGCTGTACTCTGTATATAGCTGTCTTGAACCGAATATGGAACTATGATTCTTTGTTAATGTTGTTTTGTAAGAATCTACACTTGTATTGGGGGCGGTGTGCTGAATATTCGTAAACGCCGTAGTTTAAGCCCCCAACTAGTTTTCCAACTTGCTTACCCAAGGAACAGGTCGTTCCTTGATGTTTCTGATATGTTCTTTTTTTAGTATTTGTATTATTATTATTTGTTTTATTTTATTTCATTTTTATACTTTTTTATTTGTGTGTTGGTGCCCTTCTTTTTTGTATTGGATTGTATAGACAATGTTCACTTTGTAGCCACTGATCAAGAATTTCAATTTATCACAACTTCATAATATTTGTAAAGATTTGCAAATTCAAACTTCTTATTTCCATTTTTCTCAATTTCAGGATAGAAAAGATGCCTTATGATGGACCTGGTGGACAGTATATGGCAGGTTCTCCAGATGGATCAAGACCCGGGAAATTTCAGGCAAATGTGTTAAGGCCTAAGGACAAGTAAATGTCACCTATTTTTAATCATCCGAGTTTATTGCTCTAAATATTCGTGGTGTACCCCATACTATTGACGCAATATTTTAGAAATATATGCAGATCGGGTTCTCTTTATAAAATTAGTTACTTGCTAGTAAACTAATACTAAGGATTAGATCGAAGCTATCATTAAGTCTGAGACCCGACCCACTATCATGCAACCAAATAGAAAAACATAGTCTTCCTATAAGAAATTCTAATGAAGTTTTAAATAAATTGAAATCCAGGGGTTTTCGTGCTTCAAGTCTACTTATGATTTTTCCACCCTTTACACTACACTTCCTCATAATCTTATAAAAGAAACACTTATTAATTTAATTGAATGTACATTTAATAGGGAAGACTCTCCCTATCTTGCATGTAATGTAAGAAGTGCGTTTTTCACTTCTGAAGAGCATAAAAACTATACTTTATGGCCATGTCAGAAGGTGTGTGAAGCTCTCACCTTTCTACTTGACAATATTTACATATGAGTTGGTACTATGTTATTTTGACAAGTTGTGGGTATTCCGATTGGTACTAATTGCGCACCACTTGAGGCTGATCTGTTTTTGTTTTGTTATGAGAGAGACTTCATGATGTCCCTTTCTGCTGATAACCAGTCTGAAATCATCGAAGCTTTTAGCTCCACTTCTAGATATTTGGATGGTTTATTAAATATTGATAATAACAGGTTTGATGGTTTGAGCAGTCAAATTTACCCCAACCCCACCCCCAGAACATCTGTCTATTGTAGATGTGTTTGTTTCTTGTAAAATTTATGATAAACGCTATGATTTTGATTTTGAGATTGTAAACTTTTCTTTTTGGGATGGTGATGTTACACGTGTGCCATCTTATGGCGTTTATATTTCACAATAAATTCGATTTGCCAGAGTGTGTAGTCATGTAACTGCTTTCAACACTCGTAATAAATCAGGGTTATCGGTACCATAAACTACGCAAACCCTTTTAAAAATTTATAGACCCATTCTGATTTAATTTCAAAATTCAATTCTGGACTTAAATCTCTTCTGCAACAAGGTCTGTCGAAACCCGAATTTTATGGTGACTTAGTATATAAATTTAGAAAAAATTATAACCGCAATGACTTCAGCACCCAATTTCGTAAAATCATTCTTCGATATAAAAAAATTGGATACGACAGACTGCATGCATGTTAAACCCAGTCACGGTTGACAACTTTGCTTCCCTCTTTAATTGCACGCCGGTCAGATTCTATGACGATTCCAACGTAAAGGCTTATGTTGGTTTGTACCTGATGCTCTGTCTCTGGTCGGGCCCATTAGAGTCTAACTGTTGGTTTTCTTTTGCTCCAGCATTTCTGTTGTTTCTTGCTGTTGAGTCCTCGGTGTTGTTTCATCTCTGTGGTTGTTTGATTTTTGTGTTCACGGAGATGTTGCACTGATGAGTTAGGAGGCCTTCATGCGGACTGAACAAAGTATTAGTCTAAATCGCGACGGAAGTAAAGACAAGGATGGTGGCCACGTAAAATAGATTTAAGTCCCCCTGCGGAATTTGTTTCCGCTGACCGTTCCAATGCTCTTCTTCTGTCGCGGTTTATTTTTGTTATGGTTTGTCTTTGGGTATTTGTGTCGCTTATATTATTTTATTTTGGATAGCCTTTTGGCCATTTTGTGGGAAAGTAACTGTCCTTTTGGCTTTCCGCTGTTGGTGTTTCCGTTGGGGTCCGTTCCTTCATGTTTGTGTTTCTTTCCCTTTGGTATCTCTGATGGGAGCTGTGGGTTAATTGTATCGGTTCCTGATCATTGTCTCTACTTCTATTTTTCAACCATGAGTAAAACACTTAACTAACCATGAGGTTTGCTGTTACAACATTTTTCCTTGCGTTGCCTGAAAAAAACTTTTAAGTTGTTCCAAAAGTTCCGTGTTATTTTTATAATTTATTTGGTAGGTCACAGAAAAACTCTAGTCCTGATATTTCTTCAAAACTGCCTGATCCGTTTGATCCTGTCACCGAGTCAATGATTAATTGATTATGTCTCCATCACAATTCATGTCTTCAGTACGGCAATGGCCATATGCTGGAATTTAAAACTGTTACCCCTTCTATAATGAGGATTCTTTCACAGAAAGGAATCCGCCTGCAAGAGGTAAATAAATGGTGCTGGTACCGTGTAAAATAGTACATGTTAACTTCCTGAGATTACGTTTACTTCGACTTCATTGATTGTGAACGTCACATAATGTTCAATAAATCTTTAAATCTTCGGTTTGATTTATTTTATAGTTTAATGGCCCTGTCAATACTTATTAGGTCATAAAACCAAACTTTTCCAGTTCTACATTAGCGGTTAGCCAGTACACTGCACACTTTTTCGTCAAAAAGTTAACCAGCGGAAGGAAGAAAATGACCGTAAATAAATTTATTGAACAGTCTCCAAGAAAGAATGATGCATTGTGGGAAACAAGGCCCTAGATTTCGATCTACACAGACCCTCTGAATATCGCGTTAATTAAGGTGTGTAATGGATTCCATATTTAACCTTACTTTTTATAGGAAAACGTAAAACATTGTTTATAATTCCTGCTCTGACCAAGACAAACGATCTATCTTTCGAACAAGACTAGCAAAAGGAGTTTGGCTAATATGGCTCCTTCAGATGTTGCATTTTACGACATTAACCTGCTTTGTAGTATAAGTTTTAGGTACTTTATGTGTTTGGTTCTTTTTCAGTCCAACATTTGATATGGTTGCTTTAGCATTGCACGAGGCTGATCCCGGACACCATTTACAGGTATTTAGAAAAAACAAAAACATTTTCATTACAAAATATAACTATAAGGGCAAACGCTATCTTTTACAAACCTATTAGATAAAAATCCAAATCCTTGCCTTTCTATAAACACGTGTTGTATGTTCTTGTTTCTACTACCAAATATGCTGTTCTAACGAACTGTACCCAAAGTTTGTAAGTTTTGACGAGAAATATGTAATCAACGTAAACCTTTCTCTTTTACTATAAAAAGTGATTTTAGTTTTATGGTGTGAAAAACTGTAGATATCATATGAAAGAGAAAAGCAAATTTATCAAACTATTAATATGCGTACAATTGGTAATATTTGTAAATAATTTTAATGTTTCGTTTCCAAGCGTTGTTTTATTTGGATTTAAACGGCGGTATCCCTACCAACAGAACACAATAAGGAGAACAATATCACATATATCGAGTCGACTGTTAATCAGAGGTGGGCTAAAATCAGACCACCTGAAAAAAAAAATGAATTGTTATCCAGTTGCAGTACTTTGCATAATTTTAAATTTTGTAGTAATTTGATTTGTAACATGAATGTTTTACTAATTTTACCAGGACATATATTCCCAAGCATCTGCGGGATTACCCGGATTTAGGAAGGTCATTGATTATGAAAAGTATTTCAGCATACCTTACCTTTTTCCTTTCTACACAGCATATACGGAGGTGAGACGAAATTGTGGTTGTCGTTATGTTCTCATATTGTTTATCCAAAATGTACATTTTGCGGTATCCATGAAAAGGAAATTGATACGCTTGCAATAGTTTCCGCCATTTTATAAAAGAAACAGTTGTATTGATGTTCTAGTATTGCACGACCCACAGAAAAAGCGACCGACTGAAGTCGTTTGATTTCTAAGAGTGCCCTAAAATCACCATGTCATTCTGTCATTCTGTCAGCCTGTCAGTCTGTCTGTCCGTCCGTAACCAGTTTGTGAAAATTGGCGATAGTGACTTAACCGCTTGGAATATTTAAACAATTTTGGCATACTGATAGATATCAATGAGATCTAACCAATGAACATGCGAAATATTACATTCCATTTAGTATAGCCTCGCCGAGGCGAAAAATGTGAAAATTTTCGAACTGCTTCTCCTCGGAAACCGTTGGGCCGATTGAAGTCAAATTTCAAATGGAGCCTCTATGGGATGAGGGAAACCAAAATGTGGCAATGGGGTCCAGGTCACATGACAAAAATGGCCGCCAAGCCATATATGGTAAAAACCCTTCAAAAATAGTCTTCTCCAGAACCACTGGGCAGATTTCAACGAAACTTGATAAATAGCATCTGGGACGTAGGCTCATCATAAATTGCTAAAATGGTGACCCTGGGTTGACCTTGACCTTCTTTGTGCCTAGGTCAAACTTTGACACATATGCTTTTGTTGGAATATTTAAACAATTTTTGGCATACTGATAGATATCAATGAAATCTAACCAATGAACTTGCGAAATATTACATTCCATTTAGTATAGCCTCGCCGAGGCGAAAAATGTGAAAAATTTCGAACTGCTTCTCCACGGAAACCGTTGAGCCGATTAAAGTCAAATTTCATATGGAGCCTCTATGGGATGGGGAAACCAAAATTTGCTCATTGGGTCCAGATCACATGACCAAAATGGCCTCCAAGCCATATATGGTAAAAACCCTTCAAAAATAGTCTTCTCCGGAACCACTCGGCAGATTTCCACGAAACTTGATAAAAAGCATCTGTGACGTAGGCCCATCATAAATTGCTAAAATGGTGACCCTGGGTTGACCTTGACCTTCCCTGTGCCTAGGTCAAACTTTGACACATATGCTTTTGTATTGGACAAGTGAGAATGCATTTTATCCTGCAAACGATTCCGAATACAGTACTTAAGTATAAGATATATCTTTGCTCCTTACGATAAGATTCATTTATTGGGGGAACCAATTTAGGTCCAGGTCACATGACCAAAATGGCCGCCATACCCATATATGGTAACACTCATAAAGCTAAAAGCATCCGGCGGGTCGTGCACTTCAGCTGAAGCACTGGTTTTATACATTTATCATATAACGTCGCGTCTGAGAGTGTAATAACACCATGTAATATTTTCGATAATCCACTAGCGGATTAAATATGCAAATTAGCTAGATACGTCCCGTAACGTTACATGTAAGACGTCCCTAAACGACGTCTCGTTTACTAATGGTGGAATAGTGACATTTTTATAAAACAATCGTGAGTAAAATACGTTTTAAATGTCATATGATAAATATAATCTTGCATTCGTGCTCATGTATTATTGAATTTATTAATCTCGTTGAGGAATAGGGACAAAATGCTCGACAAAGCCTCGCATTTTATCCCTTTTCCTCAACTCGTTAAATAAATTCGATAATACATTAGCACTCATGTAAGATTCTCTATAAGCTACATAATGGGGAAAATGTTTTATGTCATTTTCAAACAACACAGGCGCAGATCAGCAACCTAGTTTTCACTGCATGTGTATCAATACAGCTACTCTCTATTTCAAAAATTTAAGAATCTTGCTGTCAGTGTATCCGAGCAGATTGGTGAGTATTTTTAGCTCACCAGAGCCGAAGGCTCCGGGGGAGCTTTTAGGATAGGCAGTTGTCCGTCGTCGTCTGCGTCGTCGTCGTCTGCGTCGTCAACACTTTCAAACGACATCTCCTCTGAAACCACTGGACCGATTCAGCCCAAATTTCATCTGTAGCATCCTTGGGTTGGGGGATTGAAAGTTTGTGTTTTTTATGAAATTCGGCTCATTGGTTTGGTTGCTATGGCAACTTAGAGTTTCCATAGACTTATAATGGGGAAAATTGAAAAATGGCATTTACTGCCAAGCCACTGCAGATATTTTGACAAAACTTTCATAGAAATATTCCTTAGGCAATCTACTATCTGCCATATGATTTTAGGCCTACTGCTCATTTGTATTGGTTGCCATGGAAACCAAAATGAAAAAATAGAAAAAAATACTTAAAAAATCATCTCCTCAGAAACCGTATGCTCTATGAGGCTGAAAGTTTATGGAAATATTCACCATATTTGCCTTTACAGGTTTTGTGTTTTTTATGAAATTCGGCTCTTTAGATTGGTTGCTATGGCAACTTAGATTTTCCATAGACTTATAATGGGGAAAATTGAAAAATGGCATTAACTACAAAGCCTTTGCAGATATTTTGACAAAACTTTCATAGAAATGTTCCTTTAGTAAACTTCTCTCAGCCATATGCTGTTATGTCAACCTGGGGGTCCAGTAGGTTGTGCCGGGGCCATGCCCCGCCGCCAGTACTTCATAAAATGACTTATATCTCAGAAACCTTACAGATCCCCACCCCTAAACCATATATATTCTTGTTCCTATTGATAAGACGCATTCAGTGACACCAACCTGGAGGTCCTCCGGGATGTGCCGAGGCCATGCCCCACCCCCTCCACTTCATAAAAGGCCCAATATCTCGGAAACCATTCAGATCCCCACCCCTGAACCCTATATACTCTTGTTCCTTATGATAAGAAGCATTCAGTGACATCAAACTGGGGGTCCCCCGGGATGCGCCGGGGGCATGTCCCGCCCCTCCATTTCATAAAAGGCCCAATATCTCGGAAACCTTACAGATCCCCACCCCTAAACCATATATATTCTTGCTCCTTATGATAAGACGCATTAATTGACCCCAAATTGGGGGTCTTCCGGGGTGCGCCGGAGCCATGCCCCACACCTTCACTTCACAAAAGGCCATATATCTCAGAAACTGTTCAGATCCCCACCCCTAAACCATATATGTTCTTGTTCATTATGATGAGACACATTCAGTGACACCAACCTGGGGGTCCCCAGGGATGTGCTGGGGCCATGCCCCACCCCCTCCATTTCATAATATCACAATATCTCGGAAACCTTACAGATCCCCACCCCTAAACCATATATATTCTTGTACCTTATGATAAGACACTTTCATTGACACCAACCTGGGGGGTCTCCCTGGGCCTTGCCCCACCCCTGCACTTCACAAAAGGCCTTATATCTCAGAAACTGTTCAGAGCCCCACCCCTAAACCATATATATTCATCTTCCTTATGATAAGGCACATTCATTGACACCAGCTTGTGAGTCCCCGGGGCATGCCCGGGCCTTGCTCCACCGCTTGACTTCATTAAAAGCCACATATCTCAGAAATAGTTCAGATCCCCACCCCTAAACCATACATATTCTTGTTCCTTATGATAAGACTCATTCAGTCACACCAACTTGGGGGTCTCTTTGTGCTGAGGCAATGTGCCCCGCCCTTCCACTTCATAAAAGGCCATATATTTCAGAAACCATTAAATCCCCACCCCATATTCATATATGTTCTTGTTCCTTATTATTAGCACACCTACTGTAGGGGTGTCCGCAGGGGCCAGTCCTCTCCTTTCCACTTCATGAAAGGATATCTTGGAAACCGTTCAGATTCCCACCCCTAAACCATATATATACTTGGTCCTTATGATGAGACACATTTAGGGACAACAGTCTTGGGCTTTCCTGGGAACGACAGGGCATGCTCCAACCCCTCCACTTATATCTCCAGCCATGCAGATCCCCACTGCTAAACCATATATATTCTTGTTCTTTGTGATAAGACACATTTAGTGATACCAACCAGGGCTCCATTGGGTCCATGCCCCACCCCCTCTACTTCATAAAAGGCCTAATGTTTCATATACTGAGTCCACATGGATGCTCATTTGGATATGGGGGTTCATTTGGCAGATTAAAATGATATCATGTTAAAATACATGGCTGCAATTTGGCAGTGCCCACCTGAGCTCTGGTGAGCATAGTGGCCCATGGGCCTCTTGTTTCTTGTCGCAAACCCCGAGGATACCGTTTACTCAAGTGACGGGACCCAAAACATAATATGCTAATTCGAAAAAGGGCCTGTTCTTTAAAGAAAGAATTTTTTATCTTCAAAGGAAATCCTTTCTTTAAGTAACAGATTCCTTAAGATGCCAAACATTTTCTTTACAGAAAAACACATATGACAGTATTGCCGAATACCTTTTGAATACGTGTTTCCCATACAATGCCCGTAAAAAGTGTATCAATTTCCTTTACATAACCTAAGCGGTGCTCAAATTCAGTTGCATTGACTCCCTTTGCATCGTCGGCGTACCATACCAATGCACGTTTTGGTGGACATAACGAGAAACATTATCATTATTATAGTAAATATTATTATTTATTTCATATTGATAATTTTCTTATTCACTAGGACATATTTGCACAAGCATCCACCGGACTACCAAACTTTAGAAAGGTCATAGATGATAACAAGTATTATAGTGCCCCCTATTTCTTCCCATTCTATACAGCCTATATTGAGGTAATACTGCAAACCCTGCGATTTGTTTGCTTGTGCCTTGCTTTTTTCCCACACCGAATTTGCTCTGCTTAGGCGATTTTTTTCGCTTTGATTTTATTATTTTGTTTTCCAACTAAGTGTTATAACAGAAATGTCAACGGAACACATGATGATTCATTTTCTTTCATAGTGTATTGTCGTTTAGCCCATTGTATTATTATGATTAGGGGGCTAATGCAGGTAACCATGTTTGTGCCATGTGTCCCTAAAATAAACACAATGAAGCAAAATATACCGAGATAGGACGCCATCATATCTGACCAGGGCATGAAATGTTTGTTTTTAGACTTTTAGTACTTGATCTTGAAACATTTGTAATAAACTATGTATAAAAATGTACACATGTGATCTAAATACGCCTAGTATTGACGTTTGTTTGCTTGATTTGAGGATTAACGTCCCCTTAACACTGTGAAAATCATTTTGGAGGCGTTGCTTCCAAGTTCGTGTGACTTTTACTCGACATTGAGATAAAATGACTTCTCAAGCCCTGTCGCCCAATGAATCGAATAGGGTTTATAAGCATGGACTGTCTGACTCGCACCGCTTTGCCTGTTGAGGCCTAATTGGCCGAAACTAGCTAATCTGGCCCAGAAAACCAGTACACTCCATGTTTTCCAGTTTTGTAGTGTATTCCTTGCTTCCAAAGGATAACCCTTTCTAGAACATATTTAAAATCACTACAGCATGTGTCTGGGAATGTGTGGCGGCTGTAAAAAGTTCCCCTGCCCTACATCATAGTGTAGTTTATATTGTCTTGTCCTTTGGGATCATTTATTCCATTGTGAAATTTTGAAAATATTTGACGGTCACTGAAGAGGCGTAATTGGCCGAATCTAGCTAGTCTGACCCAGAAAACCTGTACACTCCATGTTTTCCAGTATTGTAGTGTATTTCTTGCTTTCAAAGGATAACCCTTTCTAGAACATGTTTTAGATCCTCTAAGCGGTTTACGAGTACTCATCTGCGGTCGGTTACAACTTTGTGTGGAAGCATCATGCAGCCCTTATATTGAAACAAAGAATCTACCATAGAACCTTAAGCCCTTCAGTGGAGTTCGTTTCCACTGACCGTTCCAAGGCGGTTCTTCTGTCGCGGTTTATTTTTGTTATGGTTTGTCTTTGGGTGTTTGTGTCACTAATATTATTTTATCTTGGATAGCTTATTGGCCATTTAGTGGGGAAGTAACTGTCCGTTTGGTTTTCCACTATTGATGTTTCCATTAGGGTCTGTTGTTTCATGTTTGTATTTCTTTTCCATTTGGTGTCTCTGATGGGAGCTGTGGGTAAATTGTATCGATTCCTGGTCATTGCCTCCACTTCTACCAATTCTTTTGAAACAAAGAATCTACCATAGAACCTTAATTGTTTTTTTTCCCAGACTAGCTAGTTTCGGCCAATTAGACCTCATCGGTGACCCTCGGATATTTTCAAGATTCCACACTGGAACCTGTGAAAAGGAAATTCTACTCATAACATATTGGATGAAGATATAAATTCTAATATAGCGCTTGTACATAGGTAATGGAAAAGAACTTATGCATTCGCAGATAAATTACTGGGCAGAACAGCCTGATTTGAAACAAATCGCCGGTATATGATGCGATAGTATATTCTCTGACATTAGAGGGTGTAATGTTACTTCTTGCAAAAGAATCTTTACAAAGCGCATAAATGCATGTGTAATAGTCAATGTTATTGGCAGAATATCTTCCAAGTGTAATAGTCAATGTTATTGGCAGAATATCTTCCAACAATGGCACAATATCTTCCATTGTTGGAAAATATTCTGCCAATAACAATGACTATTACACATGCATAAATGCATGTGTAATAGTCAATGTTATTGGCGGAATATCTTCCAACAATGGAGAAAGGTTTGAACCTGAAGGAAACAACAAAATAATTGTCGAATTAAATGTGTCAGAGTCGAAATAGATCAGCTCTAATGTCCGAATTGTCAAGTTATAAATCACAGTTTGTCAAGCGGTTGTAAGTAGAAAAATCACTTGCGCTATGCGCTTGTGATTTGAGCGCTATGCGCTTATGATTTGACCTTCTTTTAAACTGACCTTCAACTGTGATTGATTACTCAACAATTCGCTCTTGGAGATGATGTGTTTCTTATGTACAAAAATCACAATATACTACTAATATTTGGATTACGTCATGAAAAAACGCTGCTTTTGAAAATTACGGCTAACAAAGATGCAGATTTTCCCCGCCACAGTCTGATCATTCGGTGCTTTGTAAATACCATCTCACTTGTATGTGTATTGAGTTAATTTAGTTTGTGTTTTACCATCTCCAGTGCATGAGTGTTTCGGTCGATCTTCCAAATGCGCTCGTTTCTATGCAAACTGAATGTGTGTGTTGGTGCGCTGCTAATGTTGTGTTTATGTGTGGGCCTTGTTGTCACTTTTTCTCCTTCTTCAATGGCTTGAGTTGGCTATTTACTGTTATGTTGTTTTTTTTCCTGAGTACGTTTTAATTAGAGGATATTTGTATTCGGAGGTAAATCGGTGGTTTTCAAGGTCGGAACTTTTGTTTTACGACAAAGCACTAGTGGGGCCATAAAACGGTGCCGCGAAACCGAAGATTTATCTCCCCAAATGACAATTACCAATATAAATATCCCAATACTAATGCGCTTTATCCGTTGTTTTGTTAAAATTGTATTTTGCTCAAAGCGTAAACACTGTGAGTTGCTTAAAACCAAATGCGACCCAATGAAAAGCGACGTTACACGATGACCTCCGGTATCCGACAGTATATCGCAGGATACACTGTCGCAAAATTTTAGGTTATCCAATGAAACGTCGCGTTACATACGCAAGCGCATTAGAATACTATTTAACCTGTCGTTTAACCCGAAAACAGGACTCCTCTTATAGAACATATTTAACTCTTATCACAGCTGGTGTTGATGGAATGTGTGGCGGCCGTAAAAGGTCTCCATAGTGTGGGTTATATGTTCTAATCGTCTGACACCATTAGTTCCACTGCGGAATATTGAAAACATCTGAGGGTCTCTGATTAGGTCTTACTAGCCGAAACTATATAGTCTATCCCACAAAAAAACGTGTGCACTCTACAATTATCACTCCTGTGCTGTAGTCCTTCCTTCCAAAGGATTCCCCTCTTATAGAACAGGTTTCACTTGACGAAGCTCGGTTTTATTTCAAAGAGTATTGCTATGCATCATGCAAACCGGGCAACACTATAAGTACCAGTGATTTTTAACAGAAATTAAGAACTAACTGTGTTAGCAAACCTTCGTTAAACCAAAAACCATGGC
The DNA here is from genome assembly GCA_963580285.1 of Lucinisca nassula. Classification (NCBI taxonomy): domain Eukaryota; kingdom Metazoa; phylum Mollusca; class Bivalvia; order Lucinida; family Lucinidae; genus Lucinisca; species Lucinisca nassula. The sequence goes on along the minus strand of OY757024.1, from coordinate 92,505,834 downwards.
AACATTCAGGCCTCTACTCTTATTTTTATCTACCGGTGTTGAGATTTCAAGAACTAATTTATCATCTTTGCTTGGTTTTGAATGTTAAAATGCTGAACCACTGAAATACTAGTATTGTCCAATATACAATATATGTCTCTGCCTGCAAGTAAGTGATTGAAATTATCAATGACACCAGATATATGTGTGCTATTTCGGGACTGCAAAATATCCTCTTGCAGGGCTGGGCTTTGTATTCTGAATCACTCGGTGAAAAAGATGAATTAGATATTTACAACGATGACTATGAGCTGTAAGTACCTTTGTGATTCTACTCTCAAGGGATAACGTCAGACGTTACAAACATTGGCCATTCACAGTAACCTACTTTTAATGTTCAGTAAAATTCCTACATCAAGACCGTCTTTGGGGCTGTTCAAAAGTGGTCTTAAAAAGACCACTTTGGAACAGTCCCAAAGGTGGTCTCTTAGTAGGAGACAGTGTGAGTAGAAAACAAAAAAAGCAGAACTGAAAACTTCTCAATTAGCTTTTACTGACCGTTCCAAGGCGATTCTTCTGTAGCGGTTTATTTATGTTGTTGCTTGTTTCTACTTACTGTGTGTATCACTTGTGTCTTTTTATTTTGGATGGCCATTTGGCCATTCTGTGGGAAAGTAACTGTCCTAAAGGCCATCCTTTGTTTAGGTTTCCATTATGGTCTGGTCGCTTCATGTTTGTGTTTCTTTCCCTTTGGTGTCTTTGATGGGTGGTGAAAGTTAATTGTATCGATTCCTGATCTTTGTTTCACTTCTACTTTAAAAGCAGAATTTTACTGTATTTTCGTTTTGGATAGCCGTTTGACCACTTTGTGGGAAGGAAACTGTACTTTAGCATTGCCGCTTGTGATGTTTTTATGGTTAAGTTGTTTTATGTTTGTACGTCTTTCCATTTGATGTCTTGGATGAAAGGTGTAAGGTAAGTGACATAAACATCCATTCAAATTTATTGATATTTAAGGAACTGATTTTCTTTCCGGCAGGTTTTTATTAAAAAGTACCATGGTTTTTGTAGTCAAACACAGACAAACGCAAGTTTTGATGCTTACAAAATATTTAATATGCCCTACATCATAGTGTAAATTATATTTTCTTGTCCTTTGGGGTCATTGATTCCATTGTGGAATTTTGAAAATATCTGAGGGTCACTGATGAGGCCTAATTGGCCGAAACTAGCTACTCTGGCCCAGAAAACATGTACACTCCATATGTTTCACTTCTGTGGTGTATTCCTTGCTTCCAAAGGATAACCCTTTTATAGAACATATTGAACTTCACTACAGCTGGTGTGTGGGAATGTGTGGCGGCGGTAAAACGTCTCCCTGCCCTACATCATAGTGTAGATTATATTTCTTGTCCTTTGGGATCATTGATTCCACTGTGGAATTTTGAAAATATATGAGGGTCAATGATGAGGCCTAATTGGCCTTAACTAGCTAGTCTGGCCCAGAAAACATGTACACTCCATATTTTTCACTTCTGTGGTGTATTCCTTGCTTCCAAAGGATAACCCTTTTATAGAACATATTTAACTTAACTACAGCTGGTGTGTGAGAATGTGTGGCGGCGGTAAAATGTCTCCCTGCCCTACATCATAGTGTAGATTATATTTTCTTGTCCTTTGGGATCATTGATTCCATTGTGGAATTTTAAAAATATCTTAGGGTCACTAATGAGGCCTAATTGGCCGAAACTAGCTAGTCTGGCCCCCAAAACATGTACACTCCATATTTTTCACTTCTGTGGTGTATTCCTTGCTTCCAAAGGATAACCCTTTTATAGAACATATTTAAGCCTTCCCACTATTGATGTTTCCATTAGGGTCTGCTGTTTCATGTTTGTTGTTCTTTCCCTTTGGTGTCTCTGATGGGAGTTGTGGGTTTATTGTATCGATTCCTTCACTTCTATTTAACGAAATATTCGTCAAGCCTATCAGCCCTATTGAATTGTGTATTAAGTTACGAATAACATTAAAATGGACAGAGAACAACTTTCAAGGCCGTTCTTCCTGCATAAAAACTTAGGTAAGGAAATAAATTTGAAAGACTCAGATCGTGAGTAGGTCCCTTATCGAGGGACGAATCCCAGATAGTGGGCCGATAGATCGTGAGTAGGTCCCTTATCGAGGGACGAATCCCAGATCGTGGGCCGATCTCACAACGAGGGCCGATTATGACAGTGCTAACCCACAACGAGGAACCGATTTTTGTAGAATTGTGACAATTACTATTCGATGATGTGTGGTAAAACAGGATTGCGGTGTTTAAAGTTCTGTTGAAAGCTTTCTTCAGAGAATCTAAAAGATTGTTTATCATTTTTCGCAGTTTCCTAATTTCCTACTATGGTCGGCCTTATTTCGGTTTTTGTTATTTCCATCCCACTATTTTTCAGTAAGTAGAGATAAATTTTGTTCGGCTTTTTGCGTCGATTGTTTGTCGATCGACCCATAATAACTCAGCACAGTAGCTTTATTGTGCTGATGTCCATTTTACAATCACGTATTTGTGCGAAATCCGGGTAACGGTTAATAATACCCATGCTTTTCTTGTCATAGGGACGCGAGAGTGCTGTGTAGAGAAAACTATCTCGGAAAACATTGACCGGCTCATGTGCTGGGCCATTGGAAAGTAGAAGTAAAACAAAGATCAGGAATTGATACAATTAACTTACTCCACCCATAAAATCAGTATTGTCCTGAATTTGAAGCCGTAGAATCCGGCATCCGATCAGGATCTACACTGTTGGCTTCAAATATAGGATTTAACGCTTCAAATACAGGATTTTAATGGTTAAAAAAAACAGTGTAGGTTACCGTTCAGAACCATTTTCCCAGCCAAATGAAAATCGATCCATAAGTGCTGGCAGTGCTTTGATTGGAGAAATGTTTAGGACTTGTCTGGCTCAACATTTTCGTCTTTTTTTATCGACAGCTTGTTAGGTATTTATTAAATTTTAAAGTAACGTCATTTTTGGAGCGAAACGTTACGTTAAATGTTGATTCATGTGATTGGGGAAATGTGATGTGCGACATGATCGGCCTTTGATGTGAGAGAAAGTCAGTCGGCCAACGTCGTGCAGTGGAATCGGCCCATGATTTGGAAATCGGCCCACGATAAGGGACCGGCTCTCGATCTGAGTCTTACAAATTTATTGACGATTCACAGCAACCAAGGAAATCCCTCAAAGCATAAATGTAAGTTTCTAGTAGCAAGATTTAACCAAAACAATGATTTAGAGTCAACAATGGTTATTCATGAAGTGATATTCAATTTACTATATATATTTATAGACATGCGCATTGTACTGCGAGAGGGCATACATGCATAGACAAACAATGACAGCAGTAAACCACATCAAAACCACCGCCTTGGGAGTTCAGTAAAATTTGCTGGGTTACGTGGTACTGTCGTGGTTTTGACAAATGGAGACTGCTTTTCAGATTAATAAGATGTATTCAATAGTTATCACTGACCATTTGTACCTGTAAAAGTTGTTTTTGGAAACAAGGAATAAACACATAAAATGGGAGTCTCGGTTTTATTGAGTTTCTCTCAAAGTAGAAGTGGAAATTACGACGTTAATTATGTCCTCTAGTAGTTTTAAAGGCACAAAAAGCGATCCAATGATTGCAAGGGAAATCGAACATAAACTGCGCTTTGAAGAATTACGGGCATACAATTGTTTGAAATACCAAACGTTATATTCAACAACCAAAAAAAAACACGTTTAAAAATTATGTTATTGTAAATAAGCCAGCGCATGACAAAATCTACAAGAAGGCTTGAGCGACCAGCGAAGACTCAGCTCAGACTGCGCATTCACGCAGTCTGATCAAAGTCTTCGGTGATCGCACAAACCGTCTGTAGGCTTATATCTTTGCAATGAGACAAAGGCAAAAGGTCTTGTCATAGTTGATGGTTGCCAGGTTGATTTGAGACTCTGCTAGTCACACCGGTCATATTGTTGGTTTTGTCATGTGCAGGCTCAAATTATGTCTTGTTTTCTTCACAGAATGGGGCGATACAGTTCTGAAATATTTAGAGCTTGCAGGCTTGTTGTTGACACCGGTCTTCACTATTATAAGTATGTATTTATGGCGAGCGTCACGAAAACTTTGACCCCCTCGAACCCCACTTTTATACAGAAAATTGGGGTTTACAGGGGTAAACATTACTTTTCTTATTTCTGCTCTAGCAATAGATTGTGGGTACTCGTTAGAACCGTCTCATCGATGCGGTTCTAACGAGTACCCACAATCTATATTTTGAGCAGAAATGAGAAAAATTGTCACAATTTTTCATCTATTTTTTGGGGGGCGGTAAAATGTACAATGTTGATGTATTGGGATTTTTTCGTAATGAAATTGGGTGCCTTCTACTGCTCTACTGCATGTTCTTTTACATAATTTAATCACAAAATCGTTTTAATCTATTTATCCATAGAGTAAATTCAAAAGAGTCTGATCATGCTGCACAAATGTTCGAAATATGTTACAAGGTAAATGAATAAAAAATCAAGAAAAGAACACAACTCTAGCCAACGCAAAAACAGTCTTAGTTGCATGAAAGCACACACAAAATCAAAAAACTTTACAAGATTCACATAAAATAGAAGAGAACACTTTCATATCATCAAAAGATACCATTCAAGGTAATCAACATAACTTACTGTTCTTGATAGGAATTTGGTTACATAGCAGTAATGCTTCTGTAGATGGCACTCATTGAAGTTAACGTGAAATTAGACAGAACTTATTACCTCAATTCGAAAAATTCAAACGAAACGAATTGCCGAATATTTATATAAAGGATAAACTTTCTATTTGGAATTCACTGTATAATTATATAGATTTTGACGAGTGTGTGATTTAACTATATGCTTTCAAGACTTGAAAATGTATATGTAAACGGCCTGCTCGAGAAATATTTTATTGAAATAATTGTGCTTCGGAAGGTATTTTGAGTCATAATCAGGAAAAGAACCATCTCAAGACACCAGACAATTAGCAAGTGAAACGATAGCACTGACTAAAGTGCAGAATAATTCGTACACTAACAACGCAGAACCATTTGCATAAAGAAAAATAGAAAGAAATAGAAGGCGCAGCTGAAATCCATTACTGTAAGGGGCAAGTTGTTAAAAGCATTGTTAGCTTAACGAGCTCGTTAGTTGTCAGATTATTAACTCAATATCTAATATAGTGGTACTAGAGCAGCTTTTACAAATGCAAAAGCTGTGCTCACATTTTTCAGCAAAAATATCAGTTAACTTGCCATATTATATGATCAAAGTTTTAACGACACAGTCAAACCTCTTTGTATGACATTCGTTATTACGGCAGAAATCGTAATTACATCAATTTGAATGGAATGACAACTTAGCTAAATGCTTAGCCTTGGTTCCGAGCAGAATAGGCTTCCCTCGGGTCGGAATACACAAATCGAGTCCATAATCATGAAAGAGTCTTATAATGTAAAGCTCTAAGAAGCAAATGTTATCGATATTTGCAGTTATAACCGCCTCGGTTCGCCTCACCAAGGCGATTCTAATAAATGTCTATAACATTTGTTTCTTGGAATAATGATGGGGGTATAGGTCTTTTATTACCTATCATACTCCTATCTGAGATTCTTTATAACGGCAATTACTTTATAACGGCACAATAATAGTGAACAAATAGTGTCGTTATATCGAGACTCCTTTGTACTTTAGCGAACGACGCTGTTAATTTTGAACAACTGGCTTCTGGATGTTAAATGAAACTTCAGTGACTCGAGCACCATTCATAACGCGAACCAGTCCCTGAAATTGGACACTCCCACGCTAAACCCCACTTCATACAGAGAAAACTGAGGTTTATGGGGGATATACATTATTTTTCATATTTCTGCCCCAAGATATATGATTTGGGTACGTTAGAAGCGCCTCAATGAGGCGGTTCTAACGAGCACCCCAAACCTACGTTTTGAGTATTTAAAGGAATAAATTCACGGATTTTCATCAGACAGTTCGCCATTTTGGAGATGTGAAAAATGCAATATGTCGCACGGGTGATTTGTTATAATGATTACTATGTATATGTGCTTGAAATGGGGACTTCGAGCGGCAGAGGCTGAATCAAAGTAGCAATTCAAGAGTTATAATAACAGGCCGACGTGGCATAATGCGGAAAAGCGCTGACTCTTAAACATAAGGTCTCTCACCGCTCAGGTTCGAGCCTTGCTCGAGCCACATGTCAGACGCCAAGTTCTGCAATAGAAGGTCACGTGGTTTTTCTCCGAGTCGCCCGGTATTCGCCCACCTCTGAGTAAAGGTTGGCTCGAAATCAGTGAAATAATATAGAAAGGGCCGTAAAACAAAAACAACTAAAATCAATCAAGAGAATGAGAATTTTGAAGGATTCTCTTTTCGATCTCCTATAGCAATAAATTGTGTTATGTGTACTTGTTTGTTTGAGTTGAGATTTTACGTCGCCGTCAACACTATTTAGGTCATTTTGGAGACGTTGTTTCCAATTAAGTGGTCGGTCGGTTTCAGTTCTGCATGGAAGCACCGTTTAGCCAATCTTTGTCTCCAAGCCCCAATGATAAAGGGCGGAAATGTGTGTGTTCTCATCGGGACGATTCTTACACATAATTTCAAATTAAAATAAGAACGAAATCTCTGCATCCAGCTAAACCATTGCTGGAGCCATGGAAAATCGCAATGAACCCAAGACTCGGGTATAGTAAACGAGCCATCGGGGTTCGAGTCATTAAAATTTCTTTGTATTAATATTAGTTCTTTGGCAGTACTATATTATTAATCAAGTAATTCCGTATTTGCCCAGTTAAAGGCCTAGATCTGCTGTATTGACCGAGGCAGAAGGCCGATGCCAATACAACAGACTCGGTCTGTCCTCGGGCCAATACAGAAGTTCTCGGTCTTTAACTGGACTAATTACTTGAGTAAGGACAATTTTTATTAAGTGACACCATTAAAACATGAAAATTGAATTTTGACCTCAGTTTTAATACGCATGTCCTCCGAACAATACAGTGTAGTCAATTAATAAAAATGAATATTGTATTCTTTGCAGCTGGACCAGAGAAAGAGCCATACAGTACATGCTCAATTATACGTCATACACAAGACCAGCTATTTCCATAGAAATTGACAGATATATTACATGGCCAGGCCAGGCATGTGCATACAAGATTGGGGAACTGAAAATTCGAGAATTACGAAATCGGGCGGAATCCTTTCTAGGTTGTATTTTGGTTAAATCTGTGATGACTTTGTTATTTTTACTTGTGCTTTTAGCAAACCAATAACAACAAAACAGAAGTCAAGACAATGATCAGGAATCGGTACAGCTACCTCCTATACAAGACACAAAACGAAAGAGACACCAACATTACAGTACTTCACCGTAATTAATACATCACAAGCGGAAAGCCAAATGAACATTTTCAAAACCATAAAATGGCCAAAGCACTACCCAAAATAACAAGAGGGCCAAGATGGCATTGAATCGCTCCCCTGATTCCAGGAAGTCACAAAGCTTCAAAAAGTTATGTGGATAACCGACAACCATCTTATTCCATGAAGCACAACCTTTGCATTTAGACAGATGGTCACTTGAGCAACATTGATGTAAAGTTGAATGAGACTGGCGAAGTTTAAATGAAATGTGGCCAAGGGTATAGGAGAAATAAGGATTTAAAGGTTTTTCTATTTTAGCTTTGTCTGCCATTTTATTCAATTGAGTTCAGACTTTTAGCAACTTTTGAAGAGGGTCACAATCCTATGAATTTTGAGTGATACTGAACCAAAGTATAAGTGGAGTTGTCATTTTAAATGTTGTTCATTGAAGAGGAAGGAATATAGCTATTTAGGTAGGAAACTATCTATGTTACCTTCTTGCGCAGTTTACATCCAATTGGCCAAAGGATTGGGGAGTAGTTTGCTTGTAAAGCAAAGTGTAGATGTTTTTCTATTTTTAGCTCTGTCGGCCAATTTGCTCATCATAGAGGAACCGTTTTTTGCCATTTCCATAGAGGGTCACTTAAGAAATATTCCTTTGATATTTTAATGAATTTGACCAAAGGTTATAGGTAAAGTCGACGTTTCAAGATTTTTCTGTTTCTAACACTGGCAGACATCTTGTTAATTGGAGCGGAACAATTGTAACTATTTTGGTAGGTAGCCACCGAGGCAAATTTGAATCGAATTGGACCAAGGGTTTAAGAGAAGTTCGCTTAAAAGCAAGTAAATTGTTGATATTTTTTATCGATTTTTTAGCTCTGGTAGCCATTATGTTCATCCAAGCAGAACAGTTTTAACTATTTTCGTAGGGGTCTCCTTTGTATTTTTAAATGAAATTGGCACAAGGGGAAAGGAGGAGTTGTCGTTTAAGATTTTTCTATCTTTAAGCTCTGGTGGCCATCGTGTTTATCGGAGTTGGATGATTTTAGTTATTTTAGTAGGGAGTCACACAGACAACATTACTGTATAGATTGAATCCAACTGACCCAAGGGTTCAGGAGAAGTTTGCATTTAAAGCAAATTATTGACAGTTTTATTTTTAGCTCCGGCGACCATTTTGCTCATCAGAGCGGACCTGTTTTAGCTTTCTCTGTAGAGGGTCCCCCTCCACTTGAATGAACCTGGCCAAAGGGTTTAGGAGGAGTCGACGTTGAAAGATATTTTTTTAGCTCTGATGGCCATCTTATTCATTGAACTAGAACGATTTTAGCTATTTTGTAAAGGATCCATGCAGGAGCATTCCTGTGCGGTTTCAGTGGATTTCGTTTCCGCTGACCCTTCCAAGCCGGTTCTTCTGTCGCGGTTTATTTTGTTATGGTTTGTCTTTGGGTGATTGTGTCGCTTATATTATTTTATTTTGTATAGCCTGTTGGCCATTTTGTTGGAAAGTAACTGTCCTTTTGGCTTTCCACTATTTATGTTTACATTAGGATTGTTGTTTCATGTTTGTGCTTCTTTCGCTTTGCTGTCTCTGATGGGAGCTGTGGGTTGATTGTATCGATTCCTGATCATTGCCTCCACTTCTATTTTGAATTGAATTGGGCCAAGTGTTTAGGGGAAGTTCGCATTTAAAGCAAATTGCTGAGGACTCGACAGCACGAATTAATTGAAATGCTGGAGCAAAAGAAAACCAACAATTGGTCTACGGCTAGCCCGATCAGAGACAGAGCATCAAACAACAACCAACATTACCAGAACATGTAAGTCTTTAGGCCGGCGTGCGAGGTAGCAACATGCTGTTGTATAGACTGAGACCAGTTTTACATCTCCAGCCAAATAACCGATTATATCCAGAATTCTTGATCGTCTCTAAAGATTGCACATCACCTTGTGTTTTTTGTTGTGTAGTGGCGTAAATACAAATGAGTAAAGATGTTAATGTAGATAAGGTGCCTAAGAACATGGTACATTTACTTGTTATAACACACCTAATTGTCCAAAAGAAAGCCTCTTTTGCTGTATGATGGGCTTTGTTTGCTTTGTGGCACAGAGGGCAGTTACAATGCTATCTGTTAGGCTCATATCACTTCTATAAATGTTATGTCAATAACCTGGGCTCAGCTATATATATCCAGTATGTAATGATCATGATAGTGAGCGATCAATTTAAGCGTTTAACAATGAAACTGAGAAAAATACATGTTCTAACATGTGATAATATGATTTCAAATGCGCCCCATCACGGTACCAGCCTGGCATCGGGTTGTGCGACTAGGTAAGACATAAACTGCGTGCTCAGCAACAAAGATATGCAAGACCATGAGAATCTTATATGTTGTGAGGGGTGGATGGAAAAATCGCCCCGAAGGTCACTGTCTGGCATCACGAGGTTTGCCGAGTGATGCCAGACAGTGATCCCGCGGAACGGATTTTCTATCCACCCCTCACACCCATGTAGGATTTTTTTTCTTCACACCTTCCATTTGTTTGCGGGGATTTTGAATGCTCCAGTCACTTCGGTTACCGATGACACTACAGGAATGTTTACTGATGTCATGTAACGTGCTGGGACGTCAGCCTTAACGACGTCACAATGAGGTCGTGTTCAACCAGTGCATTTATCAAACACGTGAGATTATTCGATTTTGGATAAGAACACCAGGGTTAGAACAGAATATCTATCCCAAACTAAAACTACTGATTTCCTTGTGCAAGAGTCTCGTATGCACAGGAATCTATGTTGTTTGCAAATGGCAAACCATTTTTCACAACGCAGCTCATAAAATAATGTTACAGCATTGCTAATAAGGTAAATGGAATGTCCTTATTGAATGGTGTTAAAGAACATCAGCAGCAAAGATTTGGAAATAGAACATTATAGTCTGACATTTTAGATTAATTTGGATATGGGAATACATGTGTTTTACGTTCTGCAGCAAAGTCGACAATACTCGGTATTTAGGTTATAAAGAGCAAGTCAGTTTACTAAACCACACCTTTCTTATGCATGCTTATACATAAGTGGTAAACCAGTACACTTCACATTCTTTCATCAGAAACTGACAACTACCCCGCTTGAATCAGCGGGGAGAGAATTGCATGGGAATATGTATGTTTATTCTAAATTGGTTATAGCTATCCCCTTTGAAAACACCTCTGCAAAAGAGACTGTTGGTGGATATTTATGTTACAGCCTGTGCTGTCATGTCACTAAATAGAAGTGAAGGCAATGACCAAGATTCAATCCAATTCCCTTACTCCTCCCATCAAAGACACCAAATAGAAAGAAACAGCAACATAAAACACATTCACCATAATATATATGCATGCAAAGACGAACTATAGCAATAATAAACCACAACAGAAGAACCGCCTTGGAACATTCAGTATAATTTTACTGGTAGGGGGGTGTTAAAATCAGTTTTACGTGGCCATAATCCTCGTCCTTGGTTCTGTTGTGGCTTAGACAAATCACTTGTTCAGTCCGCATTTCTAACTCATCAGTTCAACATCTCCTAGAACATAAAAATAGCACGAATACAGAGATGAAACAACGAGGAGGACTCGTCAGCATGACACAACTGAAATGGTGAAGAAAAACACTTCCTTTGATCGCTTAAGATGGTTGGTTTCATTGTCGGTGGATTTTCCTGAGTAAATATCACGAAAACATGCCTATATAATTTTGAGTTTCAATAAATCACACTTTTGTATATTAACTAGTAAGAAAAGGTCACTCAGGAAAGGTCACCTGCTCTCAAATATAGATTATGGGTACTCGTTAGAACAACTGCCCCGATGAGGCGGTTCTCACTTGTACACACAATTTTATTTTTTAACCAGAACTGTTCAAATGTTCGTGTTTTTCTTCGGCGGTAAAATTCACAGTGAATTTGAATAGGCGTGTTTTTGTGATGTAAAGGATATTTACTTTATAGGGCGAATACAGAAAAAAAATTCATCGAGTGTTACAAAAATATCAGAATTTTCACGAGTGTGTTGAAAACATCAGAATTTTCAATGGTGCGGAGAGCACTTGTGAAAATTCTGATGTTTTCATCACACTTTATGATATATTTTTGAAGAGCATTCGTGATAGTTTTTAGCACATGAGATAAGATATTTTTGGTATTTATTGAAAACAAAGTAGATTTTCTTTTTATTTTATACATGACTTTGGAGAAAACAAAGCCCGGGCAGCAACTGTTATTTTTCACAATGTGAAATTATCAAATACCATATCTTTTCACAAGATGAAAAGATTATTTATATTTGTTTCAGACAGGAATTGATTTCACTGCTAAGTATAAAATAATTTTTATTTCGATTTTTCAGGGGATATATTCGACATAAAAGGGTTCCATTCTGTACTTCTTGACAATGGAGCTGTTCCTCTCAATGTTCTTGAGGAGCTGGTGACAGAATGGATGCAAGACGTTATTGATGGTTAGTACTATTCTGCATGTTAATAGATTTTTGTAACTGAAATTCCATTGTCACAGTAAAATCAAAGGAAAGAAAATACTGACAATGTGTATTAGGGTCCACACGGTAGTGTTGGTGCCCTATAGTAATCACCCTGTCTGTCAGTCAGTCGGTCAGTCAGTCAGTCAGTGTGTCTGTCAGCCATTCAGTGCGTTTATCACACCTTAACCAAAAAACTTTACCTAGGTCATAACTTCAAAAGTATTTGCTCTACTCTCATGAAACTTCACACACATACTTACTATCACAAGACCTACATTCTGACAAAGAGCCATAATGTATTGCTTTTGTCACACACACACACACACACACACACACACACACACACACACACACACACACACATGCTTAACATCACAAGACCTACATTCTGACAAAGGGCCAAAACTATTTTGAACTGTACATGCAGTTGCCACGCCTTACCCAAAAACTTATAGTTATTACTTCAAAAGTATTTGCCCTACTCCCAAAGACTCCTTGCGTTGTTCATGCCTTAACAAAAACAAAATAAAAACATAATTTCGGTCATAACTTCTAAAATATTTGCCCTAGTTTCATGAAACTTCATATACATTTGCCATCTTATTAGCTATATGTATAAATTTGTTCCATCACTCTTTGTCGGCTTTATGTGGACCCTTTCTGTAGTCATTGATCTAGTTACATTCAAAACACCGCTGCCGGTTGATAATTTAAATGATTCCTAGTTGAATATACGGGTCAACCAATAAAACTTGGTAGTGATTCATTCAGAATATTAGTAAACGTGCAAGAAAACTATTTTGCCGTGAGCCGATCTAAATATTTGAAAAAAAGAATTAGGCCTAAACTGTATCTAAACTGCTGACAAAGCTAGGCTAGCTTTTCTGAGAATCCAATATTTGCGCTATATTGACCTTCTGCATGCCGGGTATTGCATAGTAGGCAAAGTTTCGAAATATTTTCTTATGTTTCCCAGAAAACAGGATATGTCATTGCATGCAAATAAGTGCAATTTGTCTCCTGTGGAGACAGGAGACAATTTGCATGAAACGCCAACGCCTGTTATATGGAAAAAATAAGAAAAATATCAACAGTTTGTCTTCTGCTGACTTAGCGCAGAGAGTGGTAAAAGTTAAGATAATAGATTTGGTTTCCTTTCTGTGGTCTATTCCTATTATACAGCCATTGTAACTCATTCATTAGCGAAATTGTTTTCACCTCTTATGGTTTTGGAAATGTTAAATGACATCGTATGTATTTAGTGAATTCTTAAATATTAGACAGTCCTGGGCAATAAAAGGCACTATTTTGGTTTGTCAAGGAAGGTAAGCAAAACCATATACATGCACAAAACTGCCGCATACTGAAACCGTTCTGAATCTGAATCGACACTGGTGACAAGTCAAATTACATTCATTCAGGCTGTACACAATACTGTTGTTTGTTTGCTTTGTAATATCGTATGCACAGTATCTGAAATCCTTTTCATTTTGCTGTCGCTATTAAAACCGTGAGAGGTTTAATTTAACATTCCCATGACAAAGTGAGAATTATAAGTAACAGATCATTACGATAACACACCCGTACAACGCGTAGAGCATTTGTTCTCATCTCAAAAACGGAGATTGTTTCTGATAAAATTCGCAATATTTTTCTTATTTTTACTCCAAACATCGGTTGTGGGTGCTCTTGGTTCTATCAAGTACACACAACCTATGTCTTGGAGTAGAAATAAAGAAAATACTGTATATCCCCATAAACCCCATTTTCCTTTTATAGAGGGGGTGGGGTTTAGAGCGGTGTTCACTTATTACCATGTTGTTATCGTTTCTGTGGCTTTATCGATGTGTAATCTACAGAGAATCTCTCACAAACTTAGCATAAAGCCCTTCGAAATAATAATTCGGACCTCGCCCATCGGGGCTTGAAGAAATATATGGGCTGCATGATGCTTCCACGCAGAGCTGAATCCGACCAGCACACGAGTACCGGTAAACCGCTTAGAGGTTCTAAGCCTGCCCAGGCAAAGCGGTGTGCACGAGTCGGACCGTCCATGCTTATAAACCCTGTTGGTTCCATTGGGCGACAGGGCTTGAGAAGTCATTTCATCTCAATGTCGGGTAAAAGTCCTACAAAATTGGAAGCATCGTCTCCAAAATGACCTTTACAGTGTTGACGGGACGTTAAACCTAAAATCAAACAAATCAAACAAAACTTCGAAAGTTTATAACAGAAAGTATCGAGCTTAATTTGATACATATGTTAGTTTCGGTCACATTTAGTAAAAAAATGCTCGAAGCTTATATTGTGGTAATTAAAGTGCTTTAAAATGTAATTATGCAGCAAAAGTTGTACTTGCCTGTCGAGACTACTGGGTCCATTTCCTATCTATTATGTGTTCGGTTTTCAAAGACCAGCTGTAAATTAATTTAAACAATTTTGTTTTATCATATCCACAGCTAATGCGGACCACTTTTTCATAACCGTAACCAAGGACTTCTGGAAATGGAGGCAAAGAGACGACCCAGAATTATCAACATTTACAGGAAGTTATAAATACAATGATAAACTGGAATCGTACAACTATACCATTTTTAAAGAGAGGGTGGTAAGAAACATTGAATGCTAATAAATACAGGAATGCGTATCCGTAAAGTGTCATCTTTATTTGGGCCGTGTCAAACAAAAGGGATCATCGAGCATGTGTGCCAGAAAAAGACTCAGCGTCTACGAGAGATGGATGGAAAAATCCTTCCCTCAGGATCACTGTCCGACATCACGAGGTCTTGTAATGACGGACAGTGATCCCGAGTGACGGATTTTCTATCCACCCCTCACACCAATGTTGGATTCTTTTTTCTTGCATACCTTTCATTTCTGAGCGTGGATGTTAAGTATTCAATCGCTTCGGTTGCCGACATCCGCCATATTGTGTTGATACTACAGTGATGTTTAAGGACTCCTATCCCTGAGTAAAAACACCAGGTTAGAACATAATTTCTATCCAGGATTTCCTTATCTGGATGCAAGAGCAGCCTATGAATCCATACAGTCGGATCAATGTGTTTGCTGTGCAATAATCAGATGCCTTGCCACCTTGCTGTTACGGGAAATGTACTACTCGAGTGAATATCAAATTTGTAAATATGTTCTATAAAGGGAGCAAGGAATACACAACAGAACTGGAAATATGAAGTGTGCATGTTTTCTGGGCCAGACTAGCTAGTTTCGGCCAATTAGGCCTCATCAGTGACCCTCAAGTATTTTCAAAATTCCACAATGGAATCAATGATCCCAAAGGACAAGAAAATATAAACTACACTATGATGTAGGCAGGGAGACGTTTTACTCATAAAAGTTCATAAAAATTAAAATACAAATTTCCTCTTGAATGGCTTTTGTCCTGCTCATAAATTTTAAAATGCCAACAATAATTAATGAGGAGGACAAATTTCATGCTTAAGTGAGATTTTGGTAACCTCGGGGCATGTTTAGTCAACGCTTCTTTATGTTGATAGTGAATACTGTATTCTGCCTTAGTCGGTTAGCAGGTTCATTTTCATCTTGGTGGGCCCAAATGACATCTTTTCGCATGACAAATGTCAGTTGAGACAGGACATTAACAACCTGTTTGATAGAAAATACGAATAACAGGGACTCTGGTAACAATTATGTTGTCTGGAAGGTCACATGAGTGTCGTTTCCTTCTGCTGTACTATCCGGGTGCCTCTTTTCTATTGCATAAGCTTCTGCAACTGCCAAGTCTTATCGAAATTGTTTTCTCTGGTAGTTTAAGGTGTTACTTTAGCACCGACTCCTTGCGCTTCCCGTTCCAGACTGATGAGTTTGTGTTACTGTACAAATTTGTGCACATGTACAGTCTATTTAGAAATGTTTTGCAACCAGGGTCCATAAGCATTTCTTTGTAGAAATATGCAACAGTATACCGCTGTTAAACAAATGTATCTCTATAGAGTTAAACTTTAATGGCTTGGATATTGATGGCATTTTTACCATTCACCATTTTTGCATTATTTGCTGGCTCCAAGCTTACACATTATCAATATTGGAAAAACAAGTAACCAGACCCTCCTGACCTTGAAAGGTCACAGACGCCCCCCCCCCTGACCTTGAAAGGTTACATGTTTCCCAACACTGATGACCTCCAGACAAGCAACCAGCAGATAATGCAAAAAGGTGAATGGTTAATTCAAACTTATTCTTTCTCTAATCACGAGAATATAATTCCCAGAGCTCCATATATCCATATATTTCATTTTTTTATTTCTTTATTTTTCATTTTATCTTGAAATAATTTGTTGTGTGTAATCATTAGAATTGTCTCAACGAGGCGAGCCTAATGAGATCACAAAGGTAGCCATTTTGGAGATGTGGAAAAAGTACTTTGTCGCACGGGTGTGTTATCGTAAAGTGGAACAAGTATTTTGTTCCTTAGCCAATCGAGCCACTAAAATTCCATTCTTTGGAATTCTAGAGTTTTTAACCATCAATAAATTCATCATCATGTTTTAGTTAATATCTCAAGGGCCCAGTTGTTCAAAACCAGCTGTCGTCAGTTACCCAGCAGGCACATCTCGCTATGGCAACGTCAAATCAATGTTGGTGCAACGTCACGTTGCACTGACGTAAATTTGAAGTTGCATAAACGTCATGACATTATACCGACGTTGATGTGAAGACATTACGTCATGTGCCTGCTGGGTTAGCTTATCATTAAAACTTTGTTATTTTTATGCTTTTTTGCCGAAAAGGTTGGATCAGCTTTTGCAAAAGCAAAAGGTACTAAAATTGCGTTAGACAACAACACAGTATTAGACACTGTACTCATTTTTGACCACTAAATAGAGATAGATACAGGTTAAGAAACACCGGCCCCGATAGCTCAGTTGGTAGAGTGTCCGCTCCGGGAACGGGGGGTCACGGGTTCGATCCGGGGTCGCGACATACCAAAGTCGTTAAAAATGGTACTATCTGCTCCTCGCTTGGCACTCAGATTTATGGGGTAGAGCTAGGACTGGTCGACCCAGTGTCAGGATAATGTGACTGGGTGTGGTATCATGTAATGTGTCTGGGACATGATACTTCAATGGGGCAGCACTATAAAAGTGAACACTGAGCTCCCTGTCGCAACCAGACTGAAAAATTGTTGAAAGCGACGTTAAACCCGAATTCACACACACACACAGATAAAGAAACATTTGTAAGCATTGGCCAGTGTATCCACACCTTTTGTGGCATACTCATTGATTGACGAAAAGGTATGAATGTCATCAATAATTTTGAAAAGCAGAATTTATTTTTAGCTCACCTGTCACGTAGTGACAAGGTGAGCTTTTGTGATCACATTTTGTCCGTCGTCCGTCGTCCGTGCGTGCGTGCGTCCGTGCGTGCGTGCGTGCGTCCGTAAACAATTTCTTGTCCGCACGATAGCATCTTCATTTATGATTTGATTTTAACCAGACTTGCACACAACTTGTACCACCATGAGATCTCAGTTCCTTTCTTGAACCAGCCATATCCCATCATGTGATACGGAGTTACGGCCCCTGAAAGGGCAAAATTTGCCTATTTTGATCTTGTCTGCATGATAGCTGTTTCATTTATGATTTGATTTTAACTAAACTTGCACACAATTTGTACCACCACAAAATTTTGGCTCCTTTCTTGAACCAGCCATATCCCATCATGGGTACCAGAGTTATGGCTCCTGAAAAGGCAAAAATTTCCTATTTTGGTACAGTCTGCATAATAGCTGTTTCATTTATCATTTGATTTTAACCAAACTTTTACACAATTTGTACCACCACAAGATCTTGGTTCCTTTCTTGAACCAG
This sequence comes from Lucinisca nassula, assembly GCA_963580285.1. Taxonomy (NCBI): domain Eukaryota; kingdom Metazoa; phylum Mollusca; class Bivalvia; order Lucinida; family Lucinidae; genus Lucinisca; species Lucinisca nassula. The sequence continues at coordinate 92,488,010 of OY757024.1, read as the reverse complement.
GCATATCACATCAAGGGTACTAGAGTTATGGCCCCTGAAAGGGCAAAAATTGGCTGTTTTGGTCTTGTCTGCATGATAACTGTTTTGTTTATGGTATAATTTTAACCAAATTTACACATAACCTGAAGCACTATAAGATCTTGGTTCCTTTGTTGAACCACCCATATCGCATCATCTGTTCCAGAGTTATGGCCCCTGAAAGGGCACAAATTGCCTATTTTGGTCTTATCTGCACAATAGCTGTTTCATTTATGATTTGATTGTAACCAAACTTGCATATAACTTAAACAGTCATAAGATCTTGGTTCCTTTGTTCAAGTTTGAATATGGGTCATGACCGGTCAAAATTGAGGTCAGTAGGTCAAATCATAAGAAAACCCTTGTGAACACTCTAGAGGCCAAAGTTTTGGTCCGATCGTCATCAAACTTGCTCAGAGTGATCATCTTGACAATATCTCGGTCAAGTCCCATATGGGTTATGTCAGGTCAAAAAATAGGTCAGTATGACTTTGTGAATACACTAGAGGCCACAGTTTTGGTCCTATCATCATCAAACTTGCCCAGACTGATTATCTTGACAATATGTCGGTCAAGTTCGAATATAGATCATTTCGGATCAAAAAGTAAATCAGTAGGTCAAAACAGAGTAAAACCTTGTGAACACCCTAGAGGCCACAGTTTTGGTCCGATCATCATCAGACTTGTCCAGAATGATCAACTTGACAATGTCTCAGTCAAGTTCAAGTATCGGTGTTGTCTTGTCAAAAAGAAGGTCAGTAGGTCAAATCAGAAAAACCTTCTGAACACACTAGAGGCCACAGGTTTGGTCCAATCGTCATCAAACTTGCTCAGAATGATCATCTTGATAATATCTTGGTCACTTTTGAATATGAGTCATGTCGGGTCAAAAAGTAGGTTAGTACGTAAAATCATAGAAAAACTTGTGAATACACTAGAGGCCACAGTTTTGGTCCAATCATCATCAAACATGCCCAGAATGATTGACATGACAATGTCTTGGTGAAGTTTGAATATGGGACATGTTGGATCAAAAAGTAAGTCGAGAAAAACCTTGTGAACACACTAGAGGCTACCGTTATGGTCCGATCATCATCAAACTTGCCCAGAATGATCAGTTTGACAATATCTCGGTCGAGTTTGAATATGGATCATACCAGGTCAAAAAGTAGGTCAGTAGGTCAAATCATAGAAAAACCTTGTGAACACACTAGAGGCCACAGTTTTAGTCTGATCACCATCAAACTTGCCCGGAATGATCATCTTGACAATATCTCAGTCAAGTTCAAATATGGGTCATGTTAGGTCAAAAAGTAGGTCAGTAGGTCAAATCATAGACAAAAAACTCTAAACACACTAGAGGCTACAGGTTTGGTCCGACCATCATCGAACTTGCTCAAAATGATCATTTGACAATATCTCGGGTTAATTTTGAATACAGGTCATATCTGGTCAATATGCAGGTAAGTAGGTCAGATTGTTGAAAAACCTTGTAAACACACAAGAGGCCCCAGTTTTGGTCCAATCATCATCAAACTTGCTCAGAATGATCATCTTGACAATATCTGGGTAAATTTTGAATATGGGTCATGTCGGGTCAAAAAGTAGATCAGCAGGTAAAATCATAGAAAAACATTTTGAACACTCTTAGAGGCCACAGCTTTAGTCAAATCATCATAAAACTTGCTCAGAATGATCATCTGGACAATATCTCAGTTAAGTTCGAATGTGGGTCATGTCAAATCAAAAAGTAGATCAGTAGGTCATTTTGTTATAACTTTAAAACCATTAGAGATAGAGCCTTCATATTTGTCATGTTGGTTCCTTCTGACAGGGGCTTCCCACTCATGTAAAGATTTGACCTGTGATCTTGACCTGTGACCTACTTTATCATACCTTTTGAACCATATGAGATAGAGCCTTCATATTTGGCATGTATGTTCCTTGTGACAAGGTTTTCTCAACCATTCAAAACTTTTGACCCATGATCTTGACCTTTGACCTACTTTGTCATAACTTTTGAAGTATTTGAGATACAGCCTTCATATTTAGCATGTAGGTTCCTTGCGATAATGTTGCTTAGATGACCCACTACCAAAAAGGCTAAAATGATCTCACTCTGATGAACAAGATGGTTTACCGGAGCTAAAAATAGGAAATATTGTAAATTTGATTCAAACGTAAACTCCACCTAAACCCTAAGGTCAATTTGACTCAAAGTTCACAGGAATTTTTCCTAGGTTATTCCCTACCAAATAAGCTGAAATCACTCTGTTGATGAACAAGATGGCCCCCAGAGCTTAAAATAGAAAGTACTAGAGACAGTGGCACACAGGTGAGTGAACCAGGGCCCTCTTGTGATATAATTTTAACCAAATTTACACACAACTTGGAAGCACCATAGGATCTGGGTTCCTTTGTTGAACCACCCATATCCCATCATCTTTTCCAGAGTTATTGCCCCTGAAAGGGCACAGATTGCCTACTTTTGTCTTATCTGCACAAAAGCCGTTTCATTTATGATTTGATTTTAACCAAACTTGCAAACAGTTTAAACCACCATAAGATGTTGGTTCCTTTGTTCAAGTTTGAATATGGGTCATGTCCGGTCAGAAATGAGGTCAGTGGGTCAAATCATAAAAAACCCTTGTGAAGAGGCCACATTTTAAGTCCAATTGTCATAAAACTTACTCAGTATGATTGCCTTGATGAAATCTTTGCCAAGTTTGTCAGGTCAAAAAGTAGGTCAGAAGGTCAAATCATAGAAAAACTTTGTGAACACTCTGGTAGCAATATTTTCAGGCTAAACTTCATGAAACTTGCTCAAAACGATCACCTCGATAAAATCTCTGTCATGTTCGAATATGGGTCATGTCCGGTCAAAAATAAGGTCATAGGAAAACCTTGTGAACACTCTAGAGGCCACATTTTAAGTCCATTTATCATGAAACTTGCTCAGAATGATTGCCTTGATGAAATCTGGGTCAAGTTCGAAAAAGGGTCCAGTCAAACAGTAGGTCAGTAGGTCAAATCATGGAAAAATCTTGTGAACACTGTAGTAGCCACATTTTGAGCCTGAACGTCTTGCTCAGGTTTGAATATGGGTCTAAGTTTGTATAAGTTTGTATAAACATGGACATTGACTGGATGTACCGTGTATAACAGAATAAGAGTCCGTGGGTTATCACTCTTGGAGTTATGTCCCTTGGTAGTTTTTTAAAAATCAAAATGCTTTTTGCTTCATGTTTATAATTTTGTTCCTATTTCAATGAAACTTATACCACACTTTGTCTCTAAGATAAGGGAGGTGTAATGGTGGAATAATGGCCAAGGGTTTATAACTCTTGGATTTTTAAACATCAAAATTTTCCAGCTCTCATCTTATGCCTTGTAGTAGAACTATAGTCAGATTATCTGACAGCTCTAGTCATTCTTTTCAGTGATCTTTTTCTTCTTTTCAGGAGCTGGGTACACAGACCAGAAGATATATTTTCAACATTCTTTAAAATTCTGCACTTGCAGAATTGTACCCATTATTTGAAAATGATTGCATTTAACTAAATACACATCTTTCTGTCTTAATATTGATTACTAAGACATTATGATGTGGGTAAAACAGGTATTCCTGTACCGGGTAAGTGCCATTGGTGAAAGAGAAAATTTAATTTGTTTATTCTGTGATAACAAAATAATTCTTTTTATTTTGTTTGTTGCAACATCTGAAACAATTTTGTATCAAAGTTCATACTAAAACTTATAAATATCATATGCTCACACAAAACACTTTTAAGGCAAAAATTATCAATGCACAAGTGGGTCTCTTCTTGGGATAATGCCTCCTTGCTGATCACGGTGTTTCCTTTGTATGATTGTAAATATGATTGTAAATTGTGACTATTCAGTTTTGTTTCTTCATAAAGCTACTATGTTTTTCTTTTCTTTTTTAGTATCGCCAAACAGATTTTCTATCTGAACATTCTGCTGTGAACAATTGTGTTTAACAATTATTTATATTCATAACTATTTTTACTGTACATTATAATTTTTGTGAGAATCAAATTTGTGTTGGATTGAGGAATAAGGATGCCACGTTTGAAGAAAAAGTCTTTGAATCAACGGAGAAAGGAAGACAGAGTTAGAAAGGAAAGAACAAGACATGAAGAATCAGATGTGGAACCTCCTGGTGTGGCAGTACAGATGGGTGTTATTGGTTTATCAGATGGGGGCCTAGCCCACCCTTTCCTTTCATCTGTTTCAGATGAAGGGCCATCTGTGTGTATGGGTGTTATTGGTTTATCAGATGGGGGTCTATCCCAGCCCACAGAAAAACCATCTGTGTTCATTGAAGTGTCTGAAAATGTGTCTGAAAATGTGTCTGATAATGTGTCTGATAATGTGTTTGATAATGTGTCTGAAAACATGTCTGAATACTTGTCTGAAAACTTCTATGAAAACAAGCCTGACAGTCTTTCCAGTTATTGTTGTGAACCTTTTGAAAATATTTTAGAAAGTTCTTCAAATACCTGTATACATGAAACAATGAGGTCCCCTAATGTAAATATAAGAGAACAGAACTGTTTGATGAATTCTAATAAGCCATTGTATAGTGCCATTCCAGCAAGTGAACATGCTGAAACAATGCTATGGACTCCTTCTAATGGTCCATTTAATTCTGTCAAATTTGAACTGGGATCTTTTCACCAAGGTTCTGAAATATTTAGCAATGAGTCCAGAGGATGTCAATGCACTGCAAATGCACTTTGTTCATTAATATATGCAGCGTACTCGGACATTTCTTGTAGTACAGATTTAGACAACATTCTTTAAGCTGGAGATTGTCTGTATAATAAGATTATATATGAATTAAAGGCTAAAGGTAAATTCAGAAGTAAGTTGCTCAACTTTGATGAACTTCCAAGATTAGTTTCAATTTTAAACAAAGAAGTTGTTGTTAAAAAATCTGCTATTATGACAGGTCTTTGCACAGAACAGTTTGTCAATACCAGTTTACCTACTCTTCACCAAGCATTATACACTGCTTTACAATGTTCTTCAAATGTTTTACTAATGATAGGTTCAATTTGTTCTTCTGTGTTCAAGAAAGATTGCAAATATTTTATATTTGATTCACATTCCCATGGTTTCAATGGATTATCAGTTCCAGATGGAAAATCATTACTAGCTGCTTTCAGTTGTTTAGATGATCTAGTTACATTTCTATATGCGTTGTATGAAAGTATGATGATTTCCATTTCCACACAGTTCGAAATTCTTCCTATAGACTTTGACTTATCTGATCTTGAGCATAACTCAGCATTTGATATTGAAAATAGAGCACAGTGTCATACTGACACTCCATGTGACTATGCTTGGAAATCTGTAACTTACAAGAGAAAGATGTCTGAAAGCCATATGAGGAATGCACATGCAGGAGAAAGCTTTTTTGATGATACAAGTAGTGAAAGTCATCCAACCCTTATTGGCAAATACTTCAAGGATCAAAAGCATAGACTTGAACAGAAGACTGGAAATAGCACAAAGGTAACTAAAAATCAAAAGATTAGGAACAAAGAAAAAACAAATAAGAAAAAAATTACAGACAGAAAAGAATATATGAGAGCTTATATGCAGAAACTGAGGCAGTGCTCTAACTTCAAAATAAAAGACAAAGAGTATACACTTCAATCTAAGCAGAGTGCTAGACAATCTGAAGAATACCAAAAAAAGGATAGAGAATATACGCTTCAATCTATGAAGAATGCTAGACAGTCTGAAGAATACAGAAAAAAGGATAGAGAATATACGCTTAAATCTATGCAGAGTGCTAGACAATCTGAAGAATACCAAAAAAAGGATAGAGAATATACGCTTAAATCTATGCAGAGTGCTAGACAATCTGAAGAATACCAAAAAAAGGATAGAGAATATACGCTTAAATCTATGAAGAATGCTAGACAGTCTGAAGAATACAGAAAAAAGGATAGACAATATACGCTTAAATCTAAGCAGAGTGCTAAACAATCTGAAGAATACCAAAAAAAGGATAGAGAATATACGCTTAAATCTATGAAGAATGCTAGACAGTCTGAAGAATACAGAAAAAGGGATAGAGAATATACGCTTAAATCTATGAAGAATGCTAGACAGTCTGAAGAATACCAAAAAAAGGACAGAGAATATACGCTTAAATCTATGCAGAGTGCTAGACAATCTGAAGAAAACAGGAGAAAAGACAAAGCTATGACAAAGGCATGTAAGAGAAGAGCTAGATTGATAGATGAATATAAAAGATGGGAAAGTGAAAAGAAACGAGAATATAGAAAAAGCCATGAATTCAAACAGAAAGACATTCAAATACAAAATCGGTCAAAGAGGAAAGCAAGGTCAGATCCATATATATTAGAACAAGAAAGGGTTGCAAAACAACAATGGAGATTAAATGAAAGAAACAAAAAAGGTGAAAACATTACAGACTGTAAAAGAAAAGCTGCCAAGCGTAAAGATCCATCCTTTTCACGGGCTGAAAAGTTAACTGCAAAGCATAGAAAATGTGGTAGTGATATTGATGCTTGTATTGAAAAGTTTCACAAGAATATTTCAGTTGGACCTCTCTATATATGTAGTTGTTGTCACCAGACATGGTTTGCAGAGACTGTATCAAAAGCTGAAACATTTTTATGTAAAGACAAGGAAAAATACTTAACAGGTGTAAAATCTGTCAAGGAAGAAGAATGGATTTGTTGTACATGCAAAGACAATATTAAGTTTGGTAAAGTCCCAAGATTGTCTGTGTTAAACGGAATGAAGTGGCCACTAAAACCTAAAGAATTGGAGCTGTTTCCACTCGAAGAACGTCTTATTGCTTTACGTATACCATTCATGCAGATGCGTGAACTACCTAGAGGTCGCCAATTATCAGTAAAAGGAAATGTTGTTAATGTTCCTGTTGATATTCAACCAGTTGTGAATGCTCTACCAAGGCCTTTCGATGAAAATGTTACAGTTGCCGTGAAATTGAAGAAGAAGATGTCATTTAAGTCTTATGTATTCTCAGAAAATGTTCGACCATTTCATGTACTTCGTGCTTTGCACTGGCTAATGAAAGGTAGTGAGCTGTATAAACATGCAAATGTTGAAATTGACCAGCAGTGGATAAAGAGAATCACAGAACAAAGTAATGAAATATTGCATGCATTTTTTGAGTCACAAATAAAAAGCTGTTCAGAAACAAATATTGTTGATTTTGATGGTGTTTTGAATGAAACTCTACAGGATATCCCAAGTGATCAGAACCATGCTGAGGTTATACATGATTTTTTTGAGGTCTGTATAAAAGATTGTTCAAAGTATAATATTGTTGATTTTGATGGTGCTGTAAATGAAATGTTTGAGAATGATAAAAAAATGATGATATTTCAAATGATAACACATCCCATGTGGAAGAACTTTATGATTCAGATGCAGAAGAAATCACCCAGGAAAATGTGGGAAATATTGACACTTTGCTCGATGATGCAGATCTTGAAAACAGAAATTGTACTTTCACATTTGCTCCTGGAGAAGGTCAACGACCGCTAAGTATTTTTCAAGATAAAGATTCAGAATATCTTTGTTTCCCATCCATATTTTGTGGACAGAGGCGAATAGATAATGATGATAGAAAAGTGCCTGTACATTATAGTGATATAGCAAAGTGGGAATTGAGAAGTCAGGATAGGCGGGCTGCTAACAGTGTACCTAATATATTTTTTAAACTGAAAAAAATTACAAATGAAGCAATTGAATGACAAAGCAAACCTTGCTGTTAGAAGGTGTCAAACTGGAATAAATAATATTACTGCTGCACAAGCAAGGAACTCAGAGTGTATTGACAGTATTGTAAAAAATGATGAAGGTTACTATTTGTTTAAACAGCTAAGAAATTCTCCAGCATATTTAGAATCTAAAAAAAAAGATGTTTATGCTATGATTCGACAGATGGGTTTGCCAACTTGGTTTATGTCATTGTCCTCAGCTGATACAAGATGGGTTGATCTTTTAAAAATGTTAGCTATCTTAAATAAAAATGTGAACTACACTGATGATCAACTTGAGAACTTGGCTTGGGAACAAAAGATTAAACTCATTCAATCCGATCCAGTCACTTGTTCCAGATATTTCGAGCATAGAGTTAAAGAATTCATTAACACAGTTCTAAAGAGTGAGCATGAGCCTCTTGGAAAAGTTGTTGATTACTTTTTTAGAGTGGAATTTCAGCAACGTGGATCTCCACACATTCACATGATTGTATGGGTACAAAATGCACCAAAATTCAATGTGGACTCTGATGAAAAATTGGCTGCTTATGTGGATCAGTATTTAAAATGTTCTATAAACAACCCTCATCTTAGTAGTTTGATAGAACTTCAAATTCACAAACATTCTAGAACGTGTAGAAAACGAGAAGACAAAATCTGTCGTTTTGGTTATCCATTACCACCTCTTTCCAAAACTACTGTCTTAGAACCACTGGAAACTGAAAAAGACAAGTATTATAAATTGTACCAAAACATACAGAAAAAAATAAACAACGAGAAAGATGGGTATGATATGTCTTATGAAGAGTTTTTGAATAATGTTGTCCAAATGAGAGAGGAAGAATATATTAAATGTATTAGAAGTTCTTTAAACTCTTCAAAGGTATTTTTGAAAAGAAATCCAAGTGAGATCCGTGTAAATTTGTACAATGATAGTGTGTTAAAAGCATGGAAGGCAAACATTGACATACAATTTGTTTTAGATCCATATGCTTGTGCTATGTATATAGTTTCATACATTAGCAAATCACAAAGAGGGATGAGTAATTTGTTGCATGCAGCTGCAAAAGAAGCAAGGAAAGGCAACATGGATCTCAAAAGACAAGGTAGACATATTGGAAATGTATTTTCAAACAGTGTTGAAGTAAGTGCACAAGAGGCAGTTTATTTGGTACTGCAAATGCCATTGACTAAAAGTTCAAGGAGTGTTGTCTTCATAAACACCTCACCTCCAAATCAGAGAGTACAATTATTGAAACCAAAGTCAGTGCTTGATGAGTTGCCTGCAGACTCAATAGATATAATGTCAGACAATAAAATTAAAAGATACTCAAAACGTCCCAAACCATTGGAAAAGTATTGTTTAGCTGATTATGTGTCAGAGTTAGAAGTAATTTACCCAGATGGACAGAATGACTATAGGGATGAGGAGGAGCAAGATTGTGAGAAAAATGCAGAAATGTCAGATGGAGAATGCTTTGATGGTAGTAAAACTATTTTAACTTTAAAGAATGGCATAAAAATCAAACAATGTCGTAATCCTAAAATAATACGGTATGTCAGATTCAATCTCAAAACAGACGAAGAGAACCATTACAGAGAGAAACTTTTACTATTTTACCCATGGAGAAATGAAGAGACTGACTTACTTGGAACTTTTAGTACATATAAAGAACACTATGAGTCTATAAGGCATATGATAGATCATAAATGTTCAGCTTATGAACATCATGCTGAAGAGTTGGAATTAGCAAGAGATTTAGCAGAAGCTGAATATAATGCATTTGATGATATTGCACCAAGTACACAGCAAGTTGAAGGTGACGATGATGAAATAGAACCAGTTGAGTCAGAAGAGTTTATATATTATAATCCTGATAGGATTGAACATAGAGATTATGATATAGGGACTGAAATTGGATGTTATGTTTCTGCACCTCAAATTAATGTAAATGAAAATATCATGTCTGATATTGAATATAGAAAGCTCTTGCAGTGTTTAAATAGTAAACAGAAACAGTTCTACTATCATGTGATACACTGGATTAAAACAAAGGATGCCCCTTTATATGTATTTCTTTCTGGCGGAGCTGGTGTTGGAAAAAGTCTAGTTATTCGAGCATTGTATCAGACTTTGTTTAGAATATTAAATCTGAAAGAAGGAGAAGATGCTGATCATACAAGGGTTCTTCTTTGTGCTTTTACAGGAAAAGCAGCATTTAATATTAATGGCTCTACCATCTCATCTGCATTTAAGCAAAAGTATAAGCAATCAGATCAAACATTAACATGTGACAGTCTTAATACCTTTAGATCAAAGTACCAAGATTTGTCAGTTGTAATTATTGATGAAATTTCAATGGTTAGTAATTCTATGTTGAATTTCATTGATCAAAGACTTCAAGCATTGAAAGGAACACGAACACCTTTTGGTGGTGTTAGCATTATTGCTGTTGGTGATCTTTATCAGTTGAAACCAGTGAGTGGTGATTGGATATTTAATGATATGAAACATGATGCTGCTGCTTTATCAAGAAATCTCTGGAAAGACTTATTTACTATGTTTGAATTAACAGAAATTATGAGACAGAAAGATGACCTTGAATTTGCCGAATTGCTAAATAGATTGAGAATCAATACCTTGACCTCTGAAGACAAGACTAGGTTGAAGCAGTGTGAAGTTACTACAATTGATATTGAGTATCAGAAAAATGCCCCACATCTCTTTGCAGAAAACTATTTCATGCATGTTTTTAATGATGGAATTATGAGAAATATGGCGACAGAAAAGGTTGAAATACCATGTATGGATACATATGTCTCGCCTAAGTTATCTAAAGAAAAGATCGACTGCGCGCTCAAGAACCTAAAGAATGTAACAGATCCAAACCAAACAGCAAATTTGCATTGCTCTTTAACAGTTGTTGTTAACATGATTTATGATTTAACAATAAACATAAAAACAGAAGATGGACTAGCTAATGGAGCATCATGTGTAGTTAAGTTAATTGAGTATAAATTACAAACCACACAACGTCCAAGCATCATTTGGGTTCAGTTTGATGATAAGAAAGCAGGAATAGAAACAAGAATCAAATACAAAAATAGGGGACTGTATCATAGCAGTATTGATGATAACTGGACACCAATTTTTGATGTCAACAGGTCATTTACATACAACAGAAAGACATTTCAGAGAGATCAGTTCCCTTTGCAACCTTCTGCAGGACGTTCTGTACATAGAGCCCAAGGTAGTACCCTTGAAAGAGTTGTCATTGATTTATCACAGCGCAAACCCCGCAAAGTTCCACATTTACACTATGTTGCATTAAGCAGAGTAAGATCAATTGAAAAACTTCAGATCCTTAACTTTAATGAGAAAGCATTACAAGTTGATGATCAAGTTAAGACAGAAATGCAACGTTTGCATGAAACAGCAGTGCTTGAACTGTGTGATACTTCTTTAGAATTGATAGATCCAGTTTCACATTTCAAAGTTGCTTTCAATAATTGTAGATCCTTGAATCTTCATTTTGATGATATTAGACATGACAAAAATTTGTTGTCAACCCACATATTTGGATTAGCAGAAACACGATTACATCAGCCTGATAATGATAATGATTATGCAATAGAAGGCTACTTTTTGATTAGAAATGACCAAATTGGATGCAATACTTGCAAAAGACCTGCTCATGGGTTAGCAGTTTATGCCAAAGATGATACCATTATAATACAAGATAGAAAGTATAGTTCAGATACATTAGAATTTATCATGGTAACTGCCAGCCACGTCTTGATTGAGAGTCAGATAGTATTTTTGTATAAGTCACCTCAAATGTCTGACAGTAATCTTCTTTCTTCTCTGAACAAAGAACTTATTCCATATTTGATCCCATCAAAGCCATTGATGATAATTGGAGATTTCAATATTGATGTTTTGTTAAAACATAACATTGTTAAGAAATTAAGTGAAATGTTTTCATGCAAAATGCTGATAAATGAATGTACCACAGATCATATGACAACGCTTGATTTGATATTTACTAATATTGATTTTCCAGATGTGGATGGTGCAGTTGGAACGTGTGAAACATACTGGTCAGATCACAAAATAGTTTTTCTGCACATAAAATCCACATAATTAAAGTCTTGTCACCCACTCAGTTTTAAATGCATAATATCAACCTTTCATATTAAGGTTACTATTTTTTTTTATTAATTTGGTAAAATTGGAACAGAGGAATCCATTGGTCAGATCATAAAATACTGCACTTTTTCACATAACATCTTGGAAATTTTGTCAGGTGGTTTGTATGGTACTTTGCAGTGCACTCACCCACCAGATAAAATGCAGTACTTACCATTTCAAAAGGTAGGTATTGCTGGTGGTTTGGCATGATTTGGGTGGCCACCACTTACAGACATCACAAAAATAAACACTTCTGTTAAACCCCACATTATATAGAGAAAAGTGGAGTTTTCAGGGCTATATTTTTTTTTGCTCAAAACATAGACTGTGGGTACTCCTAAGAACTGAGGCATTTCTAACAAACACCCGCAATGGTCCGTATTTGAAGCAGAAAGAAGAAAAAATATCTAAATTTTTATCCCCCGACCAAATAGATTTGGGGGATATAGCGATCAGCCTGGCGTCCGTCTGTCCGTCCGTAGACACAACCTTGTGATGGCCATAACTCCTATACCCTTTGAGATTCATTGATGGTTCTTGGCACAGTTGTTCACAAGGCTGAGACGTCATGTCATGCACAAGAACCAGAACTCTAGATGCCATACTTTTTTTATCTCCCCTTTTAATGAAATAGAATGACTACTTTGTGATGGCCATAATTCCAATACCCTTTGAGATATATTGATGGTACCTGGCACAGTTGTTCACAAGGCGGAGACAGTGTATCATTCACAAGAACCACAACTCTGGTTGCTATGGTTTTTGAGTTATCTCCCCTTCCAATATAATAGAGTGATTACGTTGTGATGGCCATAACTCCAATACCCTTTAAGATATATTGATGAAACTTGGCACAGTTGTTCACAAGGCCAAGGCGTTGTGTCATGCATAACTCTAGGTGCCATGGTTTTTTAGTTAGTTCCCCTTCCAATAATATAGAATCACTACCTTGTGACGGCCACATCTCCAATACTCTTCGAGATATATTGATGGTACTTGGTACAGTTATAAATGAGGTTAAGCAGGTGTGTCACGTGCAAGAACCTCAACTCTGGATGCCCTGGTTTTTGAATTATCTCCCCTGACAATATGACCTTGTGATGGCCATATCTCAAATACCCTTTTAGATATATTGATGGTACTTGGAACAATTGTATACAAGGTTGAGATGGTGCTTCATGCCTAAGAACCACAACTCTAAGTGCTATGCTGTTTGAGTTATCTCCCCTTCCAATGTAACAGCATGACTACCTTGTGAGGACCGTACATCCAATACCCTTCGAGACATATTGGTGGTACTTGATGCAGTTGTACATGAGGTTAAGCAGGTGTGTCATGCTCAAGAAACACAACTCTGGGTGCTCTGGTTTTTGAGTTATCTCCCGTGACAATATAACCTTGGGATGGCCATAAGTCCAAGATCCTTTGAGATATATTCAAGGAACTTGGTGCAATTGGATACAAGGTACAGAAGGGGTGTTATGTCCAAGAACCACAACTGTTGGTGCTGTGGTATTTGAGTTATCTACCCATCCAATATAACAGTATGACCATATCTCCAATACCCTTTGAGACATATTGATGATACTTCGTACATAAAAACATGAGCTTAAGCAGGCATGTCATGCACAAGAACACAATTCTGAGTGCCCTGGTTTTTGAGTTATCTCCCCTGACAGTATAATCTTGTGGTGGCCATAACTGCAGTACTTTTGTGATATATTGCTGGTTTAATTCTGGTGCACTTTCTATTGGTGAACACTCTTCTGAAGGCCATATTGGCTTTTGGTCGGGGATTTGCCATCTCTTCCGATGGTTATTTTCATTTTAAAAAGTGCCATTTTTACGATCATGATTGAAAGCATTACATCTCATAAATGTGTCATTCAAATAATGGAATAGGTCCTCATTCAGAAGTGAGGAATATGGTACTTTTGAAAAACAATATGGGAAAAGGAAAGTTGGCATTTATAGGACCTTCATTATATTTATCTCACATTTTGATTTTGTTAAATCTCCTTACGGCAGACCCTTATTCCAGTTTTGTAGTCCTACTTTCAGAGTAGAAGATGATAAAATCTTTTTTTTATCGCCCCCATCGAAGGGAGGGGGACATACTGCTTTTTATGCAGATCCCGCCAGTGTCTGCAAAATATCTCATGAACGAGTGGATGGATTTGAAACATATTTCCATGGCTATTACACTAGGACAGGATGAAGATTTGATTAGGTTTTGGTGACCTTGGCCTAATTTTCAAGGTAACAGGGCTCAAAAAGTCAAATTATAGGCCAAAAATGCACGCTTGTCTGCACTCTATCTCTTGAATTAATGGATGGATTTGGTTCAACTTGGTACATTATATAAGTGGGATGGTCTCAAGAACTGATTAGATTTTGGTGACCTTGACCCGATCTTCAAGGTCACTACATGACCTAAATTTTTAAAAATAAGTTTCTGCACTCTATCTCCTGAACCCTGGATGGATTTGGTTCAAAGTTCATACATAAAGTAAGTGGGATGGTCTTCAGAACCATTTACATTTTGGTGCCCTTGACTAATTTACAAGGTCACAGGGCTCAAAACATTGTCAAATTGTAGGCTAAAAAAAGCTAAAATTTTACTGGAAGACCATATACAGAAGAAATGTCAAGATGCTGGTGGGGGGACATATGTTTTCCTCTGGAAACACTTTTCTATTTTTTTTTTTTTTAGTGTCAGTAGAATTTACCTAGAATGAACAATTTACCTTTTCTCAATGTTTTCAACTTTTTATTATAATTCATGTCAAAATATAAAAACTTATGTAAAATGTTTATTTTTTTTTTTATATAGACAACCAGGGATATATGTGTAAGTTAAGATGTTGGGGGAAGGTATGATTTACAAGATAAAACTATACTACTTATAAAGATCATAGAACATTTGATAGTCTATTGATACAGTGCAGGTTTCAAAGATTTGAGTTTTATTTGTGTAAATTTTTATTATGTTGTATTAAATGTATGTTTTGATGCATGTTTTGGTTAATTTAAATGGTAGTCTTCAACAACTACTTCTTACTATATTCATTTAGATGTATTGCAGAATAATTTGAAAAATAATAATTCTTTCCTTATACATTTGAACAACATTTGCTGCCTTCATATTAAATGTCTGACTAGACACATTGTCAGTTGAAGAACTAACTTACAATATATATTCTGTCCATTTGTCACAATATTGTATTGTAATCTTACTTTCGATGGTGATGGTGTTTTGACATGTAAATCTGTTGTTCCTAGAGAAAGTTTTGTCTCAGTATTTTGAATTCTGTCAAATAGTAGAATTTGTTTTCTTATTTGCCACAGTATTTTGACATGTAAACCTGTTTTTACTATAAAAGGCAAACAGAGGTTTTTTTTTGTTATTAGGGCCCCGTACTGAAAGTGTGGGTGCCCTATAGTAATCACTCTGTCTGTCCGTCCACAAATTTTCCTACTCCTCTGATAGCGCTGCCGGGGCCCTAGTCAGTTTCACTGACAGCTCTAGTTTTTTTTTTTAAATTAAAGAAACCATTTTTCTAGATCATTGCAAGATCAGGAAAAGCTTTGTTAATGTTCAAAAGAATTGGTTGATGCATCTATATTATGTGGGTTGATGCATCTATATTCTTTTTAACTGTTCTTTATATTAGATTGTGTGCTCTTAAAGAGAACTTTTTGGAACATATCACCTCATCGAATACACACATTTCTGTGTCTTACTGTATGCCTCTTTCCCATAAGCATGCCCACTGTAAAAGAAATAATTTTTGTGGGTTTTTGGTAGTCTTAACAACTGAAATATTTATGATCGAAAGGTAACTTAATCTATATGATCCTAATAGATCAATGTAGCTAAGTAATAAAGTCAAAAATACAGTCTGGACAAAACTTCCGAGACATTGGTCCCACATTTTTGATATGTAAGCTGCTATTTCAGATCAGCTGTGTTTCATTATGTATATTTTGTCATACCATACACTACTATTGTTAACTTCTATGACAAAAGGAAATCACGTCTCGAGATATTGATTTCTTTGACAAATTATATGACTTACATCATAGACAGAATAGCTGCATGGATTCAATCAAGTCTGTATACAATACATCATGCCCTTCAAGATTTAGATGTGAAGTGTTCAACTGATGTACAACTATATGGACAACACTGAGGCTATGAAGAAATGTATATCAATCAGGTAAACAATCATATCTTACCTTTATTCAATTTTTTTTTCTAAACCTAGCAAATGATTTTCTGATACACAGGTGACCGATACAAAAATGAAATAATGAAGAAAGAAAAGTAGATGACCGCCGCTTTTCTGTTTCTTGTGATGAATGTGAGCGATGGCAACATGGACTTTGTGGGACAGGTTATTTTATATTATTTATTTATTTTTGATAGTTTATGTTCATTGTATGCCTCTTGTACAAAATAATAAGAAGGTTACTAAGGAAATGCCACAATCAAAGACCACAGCCATCTCAAGACACTAAAGATAAGCAACATAAGAAAACACAAAGACACCAACAAAAACAACAAAACAGCACTCGCACACACAGCACACAACACAAAAACACAGGAAAAACTGTGTCGGAACTAATTTTTCAGATCAAACAAATTACCCGTATGTTCACTGTACTCCTCTTTTCAGTATTACATGTTTTCAGGCCACACAATATAACCATGAAGCTACAGTTTAGTTAGCATTTATTTATATACTTATTTATTTGTTACATTACTTATTTGTACTCTCGGTTTCATGCCTTACATGTTTCCAGGACAAAACTATCAGTCAACTACATGTTCATGTTTATTTATTTATTTGCTTTCGGCTGCATTGCATGTTTCAAGCACAACGAGTTACATTTCGTATGAGACGCGGTTTTGGGGCGAAACGGCTAAGTGGGGAGAAACCACTGGGGGGGGGGGGGACGTCTTGGGAACGAAACGTCTTGGGAACAAAACGACCGGGGGGGGGGGGGGAATTGATGCTAAAAAGATACAAATAGAAAAAAACAGTGTAAATTAACTTCAAATGCGAACTTCTAAACCATTGGGCCAATTGGATTAAAAACTTCACAGGAATGTTGCCTAGGTGACTCCCAACCAAAATAGTTAAAACTCATTCCACTCCAATGAATAAGATGGCTGCCAGAGCTAAAAATTGAAAAAAATCTTTAAACCTCAATTCCTCCTGTACCCTTGGGCCAATTTCATTCAAACTTCGAAGTAATGTTGCTTAGATGACCCTCTACTGAAAAGGCTAAAACAATCCCGCTCGATGAACAAAATGGCTTCCAGAGCTAAAAATAGAAAAATATTGTAACTTTGATTCAGACGTGAACCCCTCCTAAACCCTAAGGCCAATTTGATTCAAACTTCACAGGAATGTTGCCTAGGTTACTCCCTACCAAATGAGCTAAAATCCCTCTGCTGATGAACAAGATGGCCACCATAGCTAAAAATAGAATGTACTCGAGACAGTGAAACACAGGTGAGCGAACCAGGGCCCTGTGGGCCCTCTTGTTTAAAATCAGCATTTATTTTTACATAGGCCACGCCAAGTAAAGAGTTTCCGACCATGTCCGCATAACGAAAACATATCAGCCTGCACATCCACGCAGTCTATTCAGACTCTTCGTTGTGTGCTATATCGATGGTCATTGACGCCATTAACATAAATCCTGATCATTGCCTTATGTTTTTATATGCCCGTTTTGAAATAAAACCTTAAACTTTGTAGATAGTAAGACTATGAGGTGGACATGTGTGTAAAGTTTCAAGGTTAACCACTCACCAAATATTTATAGAGTTATGCCCCTTTGAAAATTGCGGTAAACATTTCTATTTCCGGATAACTCCTCCTACAGTTTTCATCTGACCAACCTAAAACTTTGTAGATAGCAAGACTATGATGTGGTAAAGTTTTAAGGTTAACCGTACACCAAATACTTATAGACTTATGCTCCTTTGAAAATTTGGGTAAACATTTTCAGTTCCGTACAACTCCTCCTACAGTTTTCATCCAATTAACCTGAAACTTTGTAAATAGTAAGCCTACAAGGTGGAGATGTGGGTAAAGTTACGAGGTTAATCATACACCAAATATTTATAGAATTATGCCCCTTTGAAAATTTAGGTATACATTTTCATTTCCGGATAACTCATCCTACAGTTTTCATCTGACCAACCTGAAACTTTGTAGATAGCAAAACTATGGTGTGGAGATACGCGTAAAGTTTCAAGTTTAACCGTACACCAAATATTTATAGACTTATGCCCCTTTGAAAATTTAGGTAAACATTATCATTTCTGTATAACTCCTCCTACAGTTTTCATCTGATTAACCTGAAACTTTGTAGATAGTAAGGCTGAGGTGGAGATGTGCTTAAGGGTGTGGCAGATTTGGTCATGTAATCATTTTCCATTTATTAAGGCTGAAACTTGAAAAATAGTTACACCATGATGGAGAAGTGAATACTGTTATCAGGTTTCTGTCCACCAAATATGAATTTGCCACGGGCGTATAATGCCCCGCTTGCGGAGCTCTTGTTCATTTAGTAATCGAAGGTTGTATTCGTGCCGTACAGAGTGATTAAGATTTGCCATTACGAAACCACGCCTATATAAATACATTGTAACATTTATCACTGAAAAAAAATTTAAATTGAAAAATTGTGATATTTTTCTTATTTCTGCTCAAAATATAGATTGCAGGTACTCGTTAGACCGCCTCATCGAGGCGGTTCTAACGATTATCCACAATCTAAATTTTAGAGCAGAAATATATATATTTTTCTTATTTTGCTCAAAATATAGATTGTAGGTACTCTTTAGACCACCTCATTGAGGCGCATCTAACGATTATCCACATTCTATAATTCAGAGCAGAAAAATGAAAAACAAGGTCGATGAGCGGTGCTAACGAGTACCTACAATCTAAATTTTGAGCAGAAATAAGAAAAATAAGGTTTACTCCTGTAAACCTCAGTTTTACTATACATTTATAAAAGTGGGGTTCAAGGGGGGGGGGGGGATCAAAATTATATAGGCGTGTCTTCGTGATGAAAGTACACTTGCTTGAAGACCCTTCCCGCTTGTTGTGGCCCACAATATACAGTAAAATTTTTAAATTAAGACCACCTTTAGGACTGTTCAAAAGTGGTCTTTATGACCACTTTTGAACAGTCCCAAAGGTGGTCCCTGACCAGAGGACATTTTGTGCAGAAAACACGAAAAACACTGCACTCTTCTAAATATGCTTTTTAATTTTAGGTGGTCTTAACAGCAGAATTTCACTGTAGCCCCTGTATTTCTTCATTACAGGAGCAAGCACGTGCGTTTCTCGGAAAACTCGATAAATTGGACAGAGCAAAATTGTCTACAAAGCAAAAAATATCGTATGATGTCTTGAAGAACATTTTGACGACATATACTGATGGATATACATGGAGGAAGTAAGTTTGATATTGATCCGGTTATACCCATTTGGGCTTGAAGAAATAGATGGGCTGCATGATGCTTCCACGCAGAGCTGAAACAGACAAGCACACGAGTACTGCTAAACCCCTTAGAGGATCGAAGCCTGCCCAGGCTAAGCGGTGCAAGTCGGCCCGTCCATGCTTATAAACCCCATTGGTTTCATTTCACGGCAGGGCTTGAGATATCATTTCATGTCAATAGCAACGTCTCCAAAATGACCTTCACAGTGTTGACGGGGACGTTAAACCTCAAATCAAACAAACAAACAAACAAATAGCCCATCTTAAGGCTCATTTATTTATATAAACACTCCTTCCCCAGGTAAGCGTCTCGTTTATATATATATGCAAAGCGTTCCTTTCTTGGCACATTAGAAAACAGTTTAGATCCAGACCAGACACCGCGTTATCTAAACTAGGTACACACTGTTTGCTCAGATAGCATGCGTTTTGTTAAGCTTAGCGCAAACACGCCTATACAAATGCATTGCCACCTTTATCGCTGAAAAAATGAAAATTTTATGATGAAAAAGTGTTATATTTTTAGCTCACCTGAGCCGAAGGCTCATGTGAGGTATTAGTATACCACGAGCCGGCGTCCGTCGTCCGTCGTCGTCCGTCGTCCGTCGTTGTCCACACTTTCAAAGAAGTATATCTCCGGAACCAGTGGGCCAATCTTGATCAAATTTCATGTGAAGCATTATCAGGTAGGGGGAAAGGCTGCATACTGTTTTCGGGCAGATCGGATTGGAACTCTTGTTGCCACGGCAACAAATAGCTCCCATAGACTTAACATAGGAAAAAGTTTGTCATCACTCTAGCTCCGTCAATTTTTTTCTGATCGACTTCATTCTTGCAGATAACGAGGACAGGCATGAAATCTCGATCAAGTTCGATTTTGGGCTGAATCGGATTATTCACTCAGGAGTTACGTGCCCTTGAGCGTTCTTAACATAGGAAAAAGCTTGTCATCACTCTAGCTCCGTCAATTTTTTTCTGATCGACTTCATTCTTGCAGATAACGAGGACAGGCATGAAATCTCGATCAAGTTCGATTTTGGGCTGAATCGGATTATTCACTCAGGAGTTACGTGCCCTTGAGCGTTGAAAAAATTGCCTATTGACTTAACATGGGGAGAATGTTGTCATCGCCGTAGCTGCTTCAATTATTTTCAGATTGGCTTTATTCTTGCAGATAACCAGCACAGCCATGAAATCTCAGTCAAGTTCGATAACTGGCAGAATCGGATCATTCACTTAGGAGTTACCTGCCCTTGTGTGTTTTTGCATAAGGGTTAATGGGAATTTCAAAAATGTATATCTTAAAGACTACTTGGCCAACTTTGATCAAATTTCATGTGTCGCATTATTGGGCAAGTGGAAAGGCTTCATTAGGTTTTCAGGCAGATCTGAGTGGAACTCTGGTTGCCATGGCAACATCTAGCTCCCATAGACTTCACATAGGAAAAAGCTTGTCATCACTCTAGCGCCGTCAATTTTTTTCTGATCGACTTCATTCTTGCAGATAACGAGGACAGGCATGAAATCTCGATCAAGTTCGATTTTGGGCTGAATCGGATTATTCACTCAGGAGTTACGTGCCCTTGAGCGTTCTTAACATAGGAAAAAGCTTGTCATCACTCTAGCTCCGTCAATTTTTTTCTGATCGACTTCATTCTTGCAGATAACGAGGACAGGCATGAAATCTCGATCAAGTTCGATTTTGGGCTGAATCGAATTATTCACTCAGGAGTTACGTGCCCTTGAGCATTGAAAAAATTGCCTATTGACTTAACATGGGGAGAATGTTGTCATCACCGTAGCTGCTTCAATTATTTTCAGATCGGCTTTATTCTTGCAGATAACCAGCACAGCCATGAAATCTCGGTCAAGTTCGATAACTGGCAGAATCGGATCATTCACTTAGGAGTTACCTGCCCTTGTGTGTTTTTGCATTAGGGTTAATGGGAATTTCAAAAATGTATATCTTAAAGACTACTTGGCCAACTTTGATCAAATTTCATGTGTCGCATTATTGGGCAAGTGGAAAGGCTTCATTAGGTTTTCAGGCAGATCTGAGTGGAACTCTGGTTGCCATGGCAACATCTAGCTCCCATAGACTTCACATAGGAAAAAGCTTGTCATCACTCTAGCTCCGTCAATTTTTTTCTGATCGACTTCATTCTTGCAGATAACCAGTACAGGCATAAAATCTCGGTCAAGTTCGATTTTGGGCCGAATCGGATTATTTGCCTTGAGTTACCTGCCCTTGAGCATAAAAAAATACGTTGTGATCACGATAGCAACTTTATTTTTATTCAGATCAGCTTCAAACTTGCAGGTAACGTGGACAGGCATAAAATCTCAGTTAAGTTCGAATCAGAATATTGACCTCGGAGTTACATGACCTTGAGCGACAAAAAATTTGCCCATAGACTTTACATAGGGAAAATGTTGTGACTACGATAGCGACTTGAATTTTTTTCAGATCAGCTTCAAACTTGCAGGTAACGAGGACAGACATAAAATCTCGGTTAAGTTCGATTTTGGGCCGAATCGGATTATTTGCCTTGGAGTTACCTGCCCTTGAGCATAAAAAAATACGTTGTGACCACGATAGCAACTTTATTTTTATTCATATCAGCTTCAAACTTGCAGGTAACGAGGACAGGCATAAAATCTCGGTTAAGTTCAATTTTGGGCCGAATCGGAATATTGACCTCGGAGTTACGTGACCTTGAGCGACAAAAAATTTGCCCATAGACTAAATTAGGGAAAATGTTGCGACTACGATAGCGACTTGAATTTTTTTCAGATCAGCTTCAAACTTGCAGATAAGAGGACAGACATAAAATCTCGGTTAAGTTCGATTTTTGGCCGAATCGGAATATTTGCCTTGGAGTTACCTGCCCTTGAGCAAAAAAAAAAAATACGTTGTGACCACGATAGCAACTTTATTTTTATTCATATCAGCTTCAAACTTGCAGGTAACGAGGACAGGCATAAAATCTCGGTTAAGTTCGATTTTGGGCCGAATCGGAATATTGACCTCGGAGTTACGTGACCTTGAGAGACAAAAAAATTTGCCCATAGACTTAACGTAGGGAAAATGTTGTGACAGAAATAGCGACTTGAATTTTTAGCTCACCTGAGCCAAAGGCTCCAGTGAGCTGATAGTATACCAAGGCTCCGGAGTCCGTCGTCTGTCGTCCGTCCATCCGTCGTCCACACTTTCAATGAAGCATATCTCAGAAGGCAGTCGACCAATCTTGTTTAAATTTTATGTGTAGCACCATTGGGCAAGGGGAAAGGCTGCATTAGGTTTTGGAGCTAGTCTGGTTCATTTGTTCCTTCATTCTTCTTTCTCTCCATATAGAGATAATAGACCAATGTTAAATTTTTAATCAAAGATTTCTCAGGAACTATAAAAGCTAGAAGCATCAAATTTGGTATTCAATAGAATAATGATGACTTATTTTGTGTAAGAGACATTGGGCTTTCTCAGCTTATTTGTTCATCTGTTCTTTCATTCTTCTTTCTCTCCATTTGGACCAATGTTAAATTTTCGTCAAAGATTTCTCAGGAACTATAGAAGCTAGAAGTCTCAAACTTGGAATGCAATGCAATAATGATGACTTATATCCTGTAAGGGTCAATGGGCTGGATTCTATTAGCAGATTTAGTAGTCAAGTCTGTGAATTGTTAAAACTTAAGTTCCTCAGGTGAGCGGTTTAGGCTAATTGAGCCTCTTGTTCTTATTTCTGCTCCAAATATAGATTATGTGCACTCGTTAGAACCGCCTCATCGAGGCGGTTCTTACGAGTACCCACAATCTATATTTTAGAGCAGAAACAAGAAAAAATACGGTATACCCCCGGACACCCAAGTTTTACTCTATAAAAGTGGGGTTCAAGGGGGTCAAAATTATATAGGCTTGTTTTCGTGATGTTCGGATCACTAACAAACTGCATGAAGAGCTTCATGCTAAGTAGAAGTAAAACAAAGATCAGGAATTGATACAATTAACTTACTCCATCCATAAAAGACACCAAAGGGAAAGAAATACAAGCATTAAGCGACCAGACCATAATGGAAACCTAAACAAAAGGAAGGCCATATGGACAGTTACTTTCCCACAAAATGGCCATATGGCCATCCAAAATTAAAAGACACAAGTGATACGCACAGTAAGTAACAAACAACAACATAAATTAAGTTTGTGACTGATTCAGCGAAGTTTACACATCGGTAAAATACACAATCAAAGCACTGAGAGTGCTGATGGAGCGTAGCTTTGATAAATTGATTTAGCGTCTGATTGGTATTTTAATTCAGGCTCATATCGATCCAATGAACATAGCTGTTTGAAGCTATTCTGGGCCAGAAGTCGTGTTAAAGCAACAAGACCTATATTGAAATTAACTCACGCTAAGGTGTAGACCCCGCAAAAACCATCACGAAAACACGCCTGTACAAATACATTGTCAAATTTTGGCAAAAAAAAAAATGGAAATTTTAAGATACAAAATTGTGATAATTTCTTATCTCTGCTCAAAACATTGATTGCGGGAAATTGATTGAACCGCCTTGACGAGGCAGTTTTATCAAGTTCCCACAATCAATGTTTTTGAGCAATACAGCAACCATGCAGTTCTACAGTTTACTTGAAGATTTCTGCTGAGCTATAGTTCGCGCAATAACTGCGGCTTGCGCAATTGTTTTGCGGCTTTAAAGTTATTTTATGTAATCAGTTTTTGAAAAATTACCTTGGGGAGGTTATTTATCTTGCATTAGACATTCTCCTTGGTTTCGCCTTGATGATGTTTATCTTCATGTGAAAAATTATCAGAATTTTCCCAGGAGTTTATAAGTTATACATCCGTAATCAGTCTTTACAAATTGCCCCGGTGAGGCTGTTTATAAAGTTATCTGGCATTAGACAATGTCATTAGCTTGATCATGTTAATTTACATCTGCATGCAAAACATTATAAAAATATACCCGTCGGTTTGAAAGTTATACGACCGTGTCAGTGGGTGAATTTTTTAACCTTGCCGAGGCTAAAATAAAGAAATTGGACATTCAGGAGTCGCGTTGGTTAGATCGGTACATTATCTATCTGTATGCTAACAGTTGTCAAAAATATTCCAAGTAGATTAGAAGTTACACTTCGAAATAATTTTTCAGTTTGCCTAGGCGAGGCCGTTTGCAAAGTAATTTGGCATAAGGCAATTTTGCGGGTTGATTATTGTCAATATCAACCTGTATGCCGAAAATGATCAAAGCCGGGTTTAGATGTTATACTCCGTATTCATTTTTATATTATTTTGCCTCATCTAGGCCATTCATAAAGTAATCTTGCATAAAACGTACAGCCTCATGGGTTAGGTATTGTCAATATCAATCCGAATGCCAAAAATGATTGGAATATTCAGAGAGGTTTGAACGTTATACTCTGTTAACATTTTTCTAAATTTATATTGCATCGGCGAGACCATTTATGAAGTGAGCTTGCATACGACAGTTTCTTGGGTTAGTTATTGTCAATATCAATCCATAGGAATATTTGAAGAGGTTTAGACATTATACTCCGTTATTATTATATAAAAATAAATTGCCTCGACGAGGCCATTTATGAAATGATCTGGCATTAAGGCAATTTCTTTGGTTAAAAATTGTCAATACAGCACAGTGCACAGTCTTTTACCGGAAACCAACAACTGCCCTTCTTGAATCAGCGAAAGGGATAGAATCACCGTGGAACAGATTTCACGATCAATCTCCTGGAAAGAATATTTGCCGAACCCGGCAGGTATCGAACTTGCGTCTGAGCTGATAATTTGCTTTAT
This sequence comes from Lucinisca nassula, assembly GCA_963580285.1. Lineage (NCBI taxonomy): Eukaryota > Metazoa > Mollusca > Bivalvia > Lucinida > Lucinidae > Lucinisca > Lucinisca nassula. The sequence goes on along the minus strand of OY757024.1, from coordinate 92,462,646 downwards.
TTATGGTCACATATCTAGGACGAAGACAGGTCGCTTTAAAAAAGTAACATTTTCCCCCCCACCACACCACACACACACACATTAACCCATACTCTGAGTATATGTCTAGCAACCTTTTTAGGGACAAACATAGCAGACCCAGATCAGACGCTACAACAAGTGGCGTCTCATCTGTGTCTAAACTGCAAATTTTACTCCTTACAATATAAGCCTTGACCTGCATCTGTCCAAACTCATTCCAACTGTCTTATTTTGGTAATACATTATCGACCCACTCTGCGTACTTAACCCATTTTAAACGAATGGAAACCTCAACACCTTACATCAGTATGGAAGGGGTTCATTTAAAAATCAGGGATGTCAGGTTGTTGCTTCCACGAAATAATTGGCAAAATGGCTGAACCTTTTTGTAAGTATGCAGTGAAGGTCATAAGGAGACTCCGTGTTCTGTGGTATCTGATCTGGGATTGTCCTGTTTGCAAGTTGCCAGGTTTGGGATTTTATGGTACAAATGGGTTGTAAACTGGGTTATATGAACTGAACTATAAAAAGAATAGACTGCTACACACTTCATCTATTAAAAATATTCATCTATTCCGTTTGAAATAGTGGTCTGTGAAGCAGTCTATAAGAAGATACCGCATGGCGTAATAATCTACTACGTTAACACGGGGTACTATGTTCTCACTGGTGATTGGGTCATATGCAGTAACACTGAAAGTAGTGCCGAAATCATTTCTCATCTCACTGGAGCTACGCTGCAACAGTTATGCTCCAAAAATGATAATTCATTCCTTATAGTCCCAACTACATGTATGTCATCGAAATATTAAAAACGCCACCAATTTTTTTTTTTAATTATTTCGAAAGCGTAAGAATGAACTTACCAATTGCAACGGCGGAATGATTATTCAATAAGGAGCTGCCATCTTTGAAAGAACCCCAAGCGAAAAGAATTAACTCAAGTCATAAAATCCCGTTTATTTGTCTTCAAATATTTACGTTTTCAATAAGTTCGCCCCCGCCCATCAGGATTTGAAGAAATAGATGGGCTGCATGATCCTTCCGCGCAGAGCTGAAACCGACCCGCACACGACTACTGGTAAACCGCTTAGAGGATCTAAGCCTGCCCAGGCAAAGCGGTGCGTGTCGGCCCGTCCATGCTTATAAACCATATCGGTTTCTTTGGGCGGAAGAGCTTGAGATGTCATTTCATCTCAATGTCGGGTAAAAGACCCCCATAAAATTGGAAGCAACGTCCTCAAAATGACCTTTACAGTGTTGACGGGGACTTTAGACCGCAAATCAAACACAAAATCAATACTTTCCCGCCTTTTACAGTTAATCGACCGATGTTGACGTCACTGCCTTCAAGGATGTAACGCGCGGATTTTAAACCTGCTTTTTGACGTCCCTTTATATTGCTAAACTTGTTCTGAGATTTTTGCTTATGGAATTTATCGAAGTAAAAAACTTTTATTTCAACCAATCAAATCGCTCGAAATGTACATAAATATGGAGGATTGGAATTCTTGTATTTTTAATGCCTGTTTGTGATTAGCCGATGAAAAGCAAATTAAAAAAAAATACATGACACCATACTTTGGCCAATACGTTTTAGCCATCAATGAGCTTTTGTGTCACAAAGCTATTAACATGCAGTCAGGTCCTTGGTTCCTGTCAAGAACAGGCACAAACAAATGACAACGAACCCACGCCAAACAATGCCCATCGTGCTTATTTTCTAGATCCGGATAGACTCGATGATCCCAATGGAAATAAAAATACAAGAGCGCGCAGTCGATGGCACGCCAACGCTAATCCCCACGCTTTGGATGGAGCCAAATATAACACTGCTCTCGCGTGCCCTCTTTATATAAGTAAGCCATGAACCATAATTATCTGGTTACATTCTGGCCAGTGGTTACTATTGTCAGCAGTGGCCTGCTTTTAAAGGAAGGAGCAAGCTCCATGTTCCAGTGGACGAAATTATTTACAATTGAAAACCTGCTATTCAAAACGGTTTCAAGTTTTCGTGAAAAAATGACAAAAAGAATAGGTCATGGTGGGTTGCCTCCCTTGGAAGAAAAGTACATATAGTGAACTTAATCACATTAACAAGTCCATGAAATTAACTCCCGCCAAACCTCACATATATAGAGAAAACTGGGCTTCACGGGGATATACATTATTTTTCTTATTTCTGCTCCACGACATAGATTGTGGTTACTCGTTAGAACCGCCTGTAACGAGCACCCGCAACCTTTGTTTGCAGTATAAATAAGAAAAAAAAATATCAGGGATTTTCACCAGAAAAGTAGTCATTTTGTAGATGTGAAAAAATACACCATGTCGCACGGGTGTGTTGTCGCATTGTTCAGTGGCTCTAACATGGATTTCCCGTTTACCATGGCCGAGTTGAATCTGTTCTTGCGTCCATACTTCTAGAATTGTGCCGGGGCACAGCATTTCCTACAATTTACATGTACACACAGCGAAGAATCAGATCAGTCTGTGCATCCATATTGTTTGACCAGAGACTTCCCCTGCTGCATGAAGGAGCACTGTGCCCTTAGCTATCCTTAGAGCGCAAACTAAGGCTCTGATCAGACTGCGCGGATGCGCAGGCTGATCTGAGTATTCGCTTGGCCCACATGTAAATTGTAGGAAATGCTGTGTCCCGGCTCAGATGATAACCTTGGAAGGGATGCATAGGGAGATGGATGTTTAAGAGACACATTGTGTTAATTAATTATAATCGCCTCAAATAGGTGTGTCAAATGGGTACACACAACATACTAATAACTAATTGAAGATAAAACCAGAGGACCAGTGGTCCTGAACCGCTCACCTGTCTGGTGACAATTTTCCTACTTAGATCAGCAGAAAATGTCATTTACCCTGCTCATAAATTTTAAAATGCCATCTCAATATTTGTTGGCATTTTAAAACTTATGAGCAGGGTAAAGTTCATGCTGAAGTGAGTTGAGCGTGAAAAAAGTTTTATAACCTCGGTGCCTGGCTCACAGAAAGGGAAAATATTAGGAACTGTCCATTGGACATAAATGGTATACTATATACAGAAGCAAATGAAACAAAAAGAAAACTTGTTCCAATTTTCACTTTGCCCCATGCAAAAGCCTAAGTCGGCAAATTTGACATTGCTGTAAAATAGGTCAAGGTCAACCCAGGGTCACCATTTGTACAAACCATGATGGGCCTGAGTACCATATGCTACATGCCAAGTTTCAAGGCCACTGGCCTTATGGTTCTGGAGAAGAAGATTTTTGAAGGCTTTTTACCATATATGGGCATGGCGGCCATCTTGGTCATGTGATCCAGACCCCGCAAACAAACTTTCGTTCCCCCATCCCACTGAGGCTCCATATGAAATTTGGCTTTGATTGGCCCTGCAGTATAGGAGAAGAAGATCTTTGAAAATGGTGGACAGACGGACGGACGACGGACGGGCTGACGGACGGACGGACCATGGCTATACTATAAGCTCACCTATGAGCCTAAAGGCTCAGGTGAGCTAAAAATCCATTATTTTCACTTTTTCCTATGCAAAAGCCTAAGTCAGCATATTTGACATTACTGTAAAATAGGTCAAGTTCAACCCAGGGTCACCATTTGAACAAATTATGATAGGCCCGAGTACCATATGCTACATGCCAAGTTTCAAGGCCATTGGCCTCACGGTTCTTGAGAAGAAGAATTTCGAAGTGTTTTTACCATATATGGGCGTGGTGGCCATCTTGGTCGTGTGATCTAGACCATATTGACAGCTTTTCATTTGTTCAACTCCCAAAGGCTCCATATTGAATTTCACTTCAATTGGCTCAGTAGTTTCTGAGAAAAAATGTTTGAAATATGGAACCTGCGTGACCTTGGTCTAAGGTCAATTAATGACCTTGACCTTTCTTACACATAGATCTTCATGTATTCAGCTACTTTACTTTATCTACTAATTTTGGTGACAGTGTCTTCAATGGTTTCCTAAAAATCCATTATTTTCACTTTTTCCCATGCAAAAGCCTAAGTCGGCAAATTTGACATTGCTGTAAAATAGGTCAAGGTCAACTCAGGGTCACCATTTGTACAAACTATGATGGGCCTGAGTACCATATGCTACATGCCAAGTTTCAAGGCCATTGGCCTTACGGTTCTGGAGGAGAAGAATTTTTAAGGCTTTTTTTTCATATATGGGCGTGACGGCCATTTTGGTCATGTGATCTAGACCGTAATGGCATTTTTTCATTTGTTCAACTCACTCAGAAGAAGATTTTTGAAGGCTTTTTACCATATATAGGCATGGCGGCCATCTTGGTCATGTGATCCAGACCCGCAAATAAGGCCAATGAATGACCTTGACCTTTCTGATCCATATACATTCATGTATTCAGTTACTTTACCTGATCTACAAATTTTGGTGACACTGTCTTCAATGGTTTCCTATAAATCCATTACTTTCACTTTGCCCCATGCAAAAGCCTAAGTCGACAAATTTGACATTGCTGTAAAATAGGTCAAGGTCAACCCAGGGTCACCATTTGTACAAACCATGATGGGCCCGAGTATCATATGCTACATGCCAAGTTTCAAGGCCACTGGCCTTATGGTTCTGGAGAAGAAGATTTTTGAAGGCTTTTTACCATATATCGGCATGGCGGCCATCTTGTTCATGTGATCCAGACCCCGCGAACAAACTTTCGTTCCCCCATCCCACCGAGGCTCCATATGAAATTTGGCTTTGATTGGCCCTGCAGTATAGGAGAAGAAGATCTTTGAAAATGGTGGACGGACGGAAGGAGGGACGGACGGACGACGGACCATGGCTATACTATAAGCTCACCTATGAGCCTAAAGGCTCAGGTGAGCTAAAAATCAAAAGTCATACCCATTATGCCTCTTTACCTGAAGGGGGTCCAACAAAGTGGACGACCACCAAGCGCCCACTTTGTTGCCTACATAGAACGTAGGCTCTCCACAAGCACGCTTGAACGCCCTGCGATGCGTCAGAATTACATCGATGGTTTGGCATTTTGTATGTGTGCGTCACAGTCTACGCTTCTCTTACACCAAAAACATACCGACCCCACCCCTCGCTCTCGCCCTCTCTCTCACTCTCTCTCTCTCTCTCTCTCTCTCTCTCTCTCTCTCTCTCTCTCTCTCTCTCTCTCTCTCTCTCTCTCTCTCTCTCTCTCTCTCTCTCTCTCTCTCTCTCTCTGAAAACGTGAAATATCAGTGTGACACGACAGAGCAAAGATCTCTAACGAGTCCAAGCGTGTTATGACTTTTCGCTCTGCGCACGTCTGTCGCATACGTCAATGTATGACTGCACCATATGGTTTTATGATACTCTCTGGTACGCTCGAGCCATTCCTATCACGAACAAATTTTCATTGTCCCAAAACGTGCCATTGAAGTTCGACTGTAATGTCGAAAGTATTCATACTTTTTTTCTATTATTCCAGCTATGGCAATATTAATCCATTCAACTTCATCGAAGGTTTTATAAAGAATCCCGGAGGTTACACCGTCGGCACACCATTTGATACCAGGGGAGACTTCATTAATTTTGTCAGAAGGGTGGAGTTATTTTCTCAACAGGTAAAATATCATGTCATCGCTACAAGTTGCAAACTAGATATGCAATAATATCTTTTTTCAAGAAAAGCCTAAATCGAAAAGCGCATCCATCTCTAGCCACATTTACAAACCACATACATCCCAAGCCACAATCATCTCAAGCCTCAATTACAAAGCACATCCATCTCAAGCCACAATCTCAGAGCACAATCATCTCAAACCTTAATTTATGCAAAACAGATCCACCTGATGTCACAATGATCACAGAGCATAATCATCTCAAACCTCAGTCACAAAGCACAACCATCTCAAGCCACAATCACAGAATACCAAGCCTCGATTACAAAACACATCCATCTGAAGCCACAATCACAGAGCACAATCATCTCAAGCCTAAATTTACAAAACACCATCATCTCAAGCCACAATCACAGAATAACAAGCCTCGATTACAAAGCACATCCATCTGAAGCCACAATCACAGAGCACAATCATCTCAAGCCTCAGTTACAAAGCACAATCATCTCATTCCACAATCACAGAGTACCAAGCTTCAATTACAAAGCACATCCATCTGAAGCCACAATCACAGAGCACAATCATCTCAAGCCACTATCACAAAGCATATACTTTTGAAGTCATCATCTCAAAGCACATCCATCTGAAACCACAATAACAGAGTACACCCATCTCAATCCTCAATCACAAAGCACATCCATTTCTAGCCACAACCATGAAGCATAAACATCTAAAATCATAATCATAAACCATATTGCCTCAAACCACTTAAAGACAGAAAGATACTTGAAGACAAATTAAATATACTACATCTTGAGAAAATGTGTTTGATTATGGCTATGTAAAACCGTTTTAAGAACCCCAGTGAAATGCTTTTTACTGACCATTCCAAGGTGGGGAGGGGTCTTCTGTTGCGGTTTGCTTTTGTTATAGTTTGGCTTTGTGTGTAACTTTGCGGGGATAGCTATTTTGCCATTTTGTGGGAAAATAACTGTCCTTTTGGCTTTTCGCTTGAAATATTTAGTTATTTCATGTTCATGTTTCTTGGCTTTTTGTTTTGTTTGTTTGATTTGATGTTTAACGTCCCCGTCAACACTGTTAAGGTCATTTTGGGGACGTCGCTTCCAATTTTGTGGGACTTTTACCCGACATTGTGATGAAATGACATCTCAAGCCCTGTTGCCCAATGAAACCAATAAGGTTTATTAGCATGGGCGGTCCGCCTCGCATCGCAGTTCCTGGACAGGCTTAGATCCTCTGAGCTGTTTACCAGTACTAGTGTACGAGCCGAATTCAGCTCTGCGTGGAAGCATCATGCAGCCCATATATTTATTCAAGCCCCTATGGGTGGGGGCTACTTGGCTTTCTGTGTCTCTGGTGGGAGATGTGGGGTAATTGTATGGATTACCGGTCATTGCCTTCACTTCTTTTTGCCATTAATTTTGTGCACCTCAAAGGTGCATATCAACATTTTGGTTTTCCCTGCTATGATAGTACAGTACCTCAAGTTTAGGGTCTTAAGGTGAACTTGAAGGGGAATGGATACATTTTCGGGGGAGGAAACGCCTGCAAAAGTGTTTTTGTCTGCCATGTCAATAGGGGTCAACCCATTAAAGATAGAATAAGCTCCTGAGGAGCAAATTCTTTCCTTTCAGAGTAGATCCCGAGCCTATAGAAAAGTGAACAGGTCAATAGAAAATAACATTCAACCAGACATGACATCTGACGCAAAAGTAAACATAAAGAGTAATAATTTTCAGGCAAATGAAAATACCGGAATGCTTTAATTATTTCATGAATTTCTTAAAACGATATCCCACAAAGAAGTTTGATATGCTAAAAGTGAATCAGGGGACGAATGTCGTACATATGATACGGAGGGCCACTGTCTGGCAACCCGAGGCTTGCCGATTGATGCCGGACATTCATATCGAGGGACGGATGTTTAGCTCACTTGAGTACGAAGTGCTCATTGTGAGCTATTGTGATCAGTGAATGTCCGTCGTGCGTCGTACGGTCTGCGTCGTCCGTCGTCAACAATTTGCTTTAAATGCAAACTCCTCCTTAACAATTTCGTTAATTTGATTAAAACTTCACAAGAATGTTGCCTGGGTGGCTCCCTACCAATATAGCTAAAATTGTTCCGCTCCGATAAACAAGATGGCCGCCAGAGCTAAAAATTGAAAAATCACTAAACCACAACTCCTCTTGTACCCTTAGGCCAATTGCGTTCAAACTTAATAAGAATTTCGCTTAGGTGTCCCTCTACCAAAATAGCTTAAATGGTTTCGCTTTAACGGGCAAAATGGCCGCCCGAGCTAAAAATAGAAAAAAAACATCGTAAGTTTGCTTGCGAACTCCTCCTAAACCCGTGGTCCAATTTGATAAAAACTTTACACAAATGTAGCCTGGATGGCTCCCTACAAGATAAGCTAAAACGTTCCACTCCATTAAACAAGATGACCGCCAGTGCTCAAAATAGGAAATATATTTAAACGACAACTCCTCCTGTATTTTTGGGCCAATTTCATTCAAACGTAATATGAATGTTGCTAAGGTGACTCTCTACCAAAATAGCTAAAACGGTTCTGCTCTGATAAGCAAAATGGCCACCATAGCTAAAAGTAGAAAAAAAAAATATCATAAAATTGCTTCAAATGCGAACTCACCATAAACCCTTGCGCCAATTTGATTCAAATTTCACAGGAATGTTGCCTTGGCTGCTCCCTACAAATGGGACTCAAATCTTTACACTCCGATAAACAAGATGGCCACCAGAGCTAAAAAATACAAAAATCTTTATACGACAACTCCTCCTATACTTTGAAGCCAAATTAATTCCAACTTCGTATGAATGTTGCTTAGGTGACCCTCTACCAAAATAGCTAAAACGGTTCTACTCTGATGAGCGAAATGGCCACAAGAGCTAAAAAAAAAAAAAAGAAGAAAAAAAAAAAACGTCCTAAACTTGCTTCAAACGCGTTTTCCTCTAAAACCCTTGGGCCAATTTGATTCAAACTTCATAGGAATATTGCTGAGGTGACCCTCTTCCACTAAAGCTAAAACACTTCGCTCCGATGACTGCCAGAGCAAAAAAAAAATAAAAAAACAGAAAAACATCGTAAATTTGCTTCAAACGCGAATTCTTCCTAAGCCCTCTCAAACTTTACAAGAATGTTGCCTAGTTAACTCCCTATCAAATTAGCTTAAATGGTTTCGCTTTGATGAACAAGATGGCCACCAGAGCTAAAATATACAATTTTAAACGACATTGGCCATATTATTCAAACTTAATAGGAATGTTGCTTAGGTGACCCTGTACCAAAATGGCTAAAACTGTTCCACTCCGATTAGCAAAATGGCCGCCGCCGAGCAGAGAATAGAAAAACAACGTAAATTTGCTTCAAATGTGAACTCTTAGTAAACCTTTGGGCCAATTTGCTGCAAACTTCAAAGGAATGTTGCCTAGGTGACTCCCTACCAAATTAAAGCCGACTCTCATTATCTCCAAGGGACTGGTATATTTGGTTTCAGATAACAGTAGATTGAGATAAAAGGAGTTGAAATCTAAGGAACATATAGCAACACTAACATAACTGCACAAAATTTAGTTTTACTTAAGCCATTGTTTGAGATATCAGACTTTAAGATTATGAGAGTCTTATGTAGCTAAAATCGTTCCACTCTGGTGAACAAGAGCTAAAAACAGAAAATCGTTAAACAACAACTTCTCCTGTACCATTAGGCGGATTTCATTCAAATTTCATATGAATGTTGCTTAAGTGACCCTATACCACAAAGGCTAAAACGGTTCCCCTCCGATGAGCGAAATGGCCATCCGAGTTAAAAATAGAAAAAATGATAAATTGCTTCAAATTTGAACTTCTCCTAAACCCTTGGTCCAATTTGATTCAAACTCCACAGGAATTTTGCCTATGTGGCTCCCTATCAAACAAGCTAATACAGTTCCGCCCTGATGAACGTGATGGCCGCCAGAGCTAAAGGTAGAAAACTCATCAAACGTCAATTGATCCTATACGCGTGGGCCAATTTCTTTCAAATTGCGTAGGAATGTTGCATAGGTGACCTTTTAGAAAATTAGCTAAAACGGTTCTGCTCCGATGAGCAAAATGACCGCCAGAGCCAAAAATAAAAGAATGTAAACAGTTTGCTTTAAATGCTTATTCCTCCTGAACCGTTGGGTAAATTTCATTCAAACTTCACAGGAATGTTGCTTAGGTAACCCTCTACTGTGGTGAGCAAAAAGGTCGCCAGAGATAAAAATAGAAAATCATAAATTGGTTACAAATGTGAACTCACTCTAAATGATTTAAACTTCACAGGAGTCTTGCCTCGGTGGCTCCCGAACAAAAAAAGCTATAATCATTCAGCTCCGATGAACAAGATGTCCACCAGAGCTAAAAAGGTGATAATCTCTCTAAGTGCAACAATTATGCTTCATGGAATGGCTGTCACCCACATGAATTTCAGAAGCTATGTGAGATCTTGAAATCAGGTGATCGATTCAAGGCCATCTTGGCCCTCTTGTTCTATCTACTCATAACTCACCTGTAAGATTCAGGTTCATGCATATCTTTCATTTCTGACAGCAGACTTTTATAATGCAGTCAGTTAGATTGTCGACGTCCGTTTGATGACAATGATGCGACATTCGTCACGTCACTGCACGTGCAGTGTCGCCAGATTTAACGACGGCGTACATGACGTCATATTCAATAAGTTCACATCACTCTATTGCTATCCTATACTTGGGTAGGATAACCTGGGTTATATACGAATTTCTATTCCAGTGTTAAGTCCAGGATTCCCCTATCTATTAAACATTGTCCTGTTGAATATTTAGATATATCACACCCACTACTGATTATCAACCAATCGGATTATTTGATGCAAATTATTGTGATAAATTCATAAATTGAATGACAAACAATGAAGATTTTGAAGCCATCTGGTCTGGATTTTCAATGTTTGAAAGATAAGACATATCCGGGCTCAGCAGGACAAGGGTTAAGCAAGAAACTGCATTCTTGATTACACCTGCGGGACGTATGGAACCAAAATACAAATTAAGATGGTCAGGCAGGGACATATTCACAGAACACAGGCGCTCAATGGTAGCATGTAAATAGCTGTTTAGAGAAGCTTTGCGACAAGGAGATCACTATGCTTATCATAGGACTGAGAGTACTTGACTGGTGGGTCTAATGTATTTGAGTAAAGGCTGAGAAAATAGTCCTGACTGAGACTGAAACTGTTTTGTTTAACCTTTAAATAGAGGATCTTACATGAGTGTTCATGTATTATTGAATTTATTAAACGAGTTGAAGAAAAGGGATTAAATGCGAGGCTGTGCCGAGCATTTTATCCTTTTTCTTCAACGAGTTTAATAAATTCAATAATACATGAACACGAATAGAAGATTCTTTTTATCATATGACATTTAAAACACATTTTATTCACGACTTGTTACAAAAATATCAATATTCCACCATAAGTAAACGTGATGTCGTTAAGGACGTCGTACATGTAACGTTACGTCACGTATCTTGCTAATTTGCATATTTAATCCACTAGTGGATTATCGAATTTATTACATGGCGTTATTACACTCTCAGACGCGACGTCATATGATAAATTCCAGTTTTTAAGCAAAAAAGTAAAGACACTGACCAGATCAGATGCTGCGTTTTGCGTTGTCTGATCAATTAAATTTCTGCACTGTAAGCAAACAGTGTAGACCGTGATCAAACGCCGCATTTGCGGCGTTTGATCAGGATCTACACTGTTTGCAAAGCCAAACAAATGATTCCGGCCCAGATTCTATAATGACCATATAACGAATCTTCGATGACGTTCAAGCAAATAAGTTGCCTAGATTTCCTAAAAATCAGTGATAATCACATGTACTTAAGCACTGAAGAGATTTTATGCTTAGTAACTTTGGGTAGATTAATAAACAGTCGACAATAAAATGGAAATAGAAAATAACGACAAAGCATCAAACAGAGTTTATTCAAACATTAGCATAAACATTTCCTTGTAGTAATGAGCCACATATAATGAACAAAATAAGAACCACCGCAGTAGTATAGGGGGCACTATGGGGACCAGTGTTTTTTATAGGGACTAGAAATGCTTATTCAGGCTAAACTTGAAAGTTTTCAAGTCCCTATAAAAAATCTGGTCCCCAAAGTACCCCCGCTTGATGTAAGCTTGAATAAGCTGGTAGGGTATCTGTGGTGTTTTTGTGTTGATTACCTTGGTCCCTACAGTGTTTTTGACTGGGTACTATCAAAGATGGGATTAGTTGTTGTGGTGATTACCTTGGTCCCTAGAAAATCTTCAGTTTCTGAAATTTATAGGGACCAAGTTTAAATTGACTTAGCTTATGGTTATTGTTGAAAATAACTGAAGGTTTTGATGATCTTTCAAGTAGATCGATGTTTTTGTGTTGATAACCTTGGTCCATATAAATCTTCAGTTTCTGAAATTTATAGGGACCAAGCTTGAATTGGCTTAGTCCCTATAATTTTTTTATAGGGACAAAGGTTGTAAAATATTTAATCTTTTTTGTAGGTTAAATTTTGTAGGGCTAATCATGAAAAAACTTAGTCTCTGGTGTGAAAAATGTTTGACACGAATAGGGCTCGAACCTATGACCTCCTGCTTATCAGACAGGGGCTCTGTCAACTGAGCTAAAGTGCCTGGATATACTCTGCTTAATATAATGGTTTTATAACATCCACATCTCAAATGTGTAACATCCACATCTCCACATTCAAATTTTGGAACCTCCACATCTGCACATTGTGGAGGTAATGTAGAGCAAATGTGTATGTAATGTGGAGAATGTTGATCCACAATGTGGAAATTCCACATGTCCACAACTACACATTCGGCAATTTTGCAACCAGCCCTTTCTGGCTTCAAAGTTTCAGCTTAAAATGCTCAATGTGGAGCGATGTGGATGTGATGTGGATAATGTGGATACACAATGTGGAGATTCCACACGTCCACATCTACACATTTTACAATAGAAGCCTCCGTGGTGTAGTGGTCATGCAACTCACCTTGTAAACCAGGGATCGAAGGATCGATCCCGGGCTTCTCCAGACTTTCGATGAGTCTTAAAACCGAGGTCCCGTCTCCGAATGACCTTCGCTGTTGGTGAGACGTAAAGCTAAAACACTCACTCACACATTTAACAATTTGGCTTAGAAAACTGGCTTCCTGACCGGCGGCGGGTATGACTAACCTTGTGGTTGGAAAATATATCTTTTGTAGGATCAAGCTGTTTTGGAAACAAAAAAGAACAAGAGAATTAGATGCCGCCTCTGACGGCAAACAACCTCACCAGTGTGCTTGTGAGTTGCATTAATGGGTTCCCTTGCAACTATTCGCGATAGTTTGCTATTATCTCGAATACACTTTAGAACCACCTAAATGTCTCTATGGACCAGAGTGGCTCCCATAGCAGAGGCTTTGCAATGCGCGTGGATCCCCTTAAAGTAGCCTGAGCATAGCTACCTTCTACTCTGTTTTAGCATATATTCGATAATATCGCATCTGTGGACAAAGCCGGAAAAACAGGCAATGCATTGATCATAAACCACACACCAGTAAGCTAGATCACTAGCCTGTTTGTAACCAAAAAACCACGTTGTATATATAGTCAACACAAATCAATTTTCCATGAAAATGGTTTTGTGAATTTCCAAATGAAAACCTTTCTTTTAAATTTAAGAAAAACAAGACTATGTTCTATGAGTGATATATAAAATTTTAAACTCGTATGATATTTATTTCGAAAAACAAATATTTGATCCCATTTGAGCTACAAATAGCAAAATGATAATGATTTTTATCAATTTTTATATGTTCCTATTTTGAGAGTTCAATTTTCGAAAACCCAATAATACAAAATACTGAGAGTGGATATTTATAAATATTTTCTAAAAAAAGGGTTACCCTTTGGAAGCAAGGAATACGCCACAGAAGTGAAAAATATGGAGTGTGCATGTTTTCTGGGCCAGACTAGCTAGTTTCGGCCAATTAGGCCTCATCAGTGACCCTCAGATATTTTCAAAATTCCACAATGGAGTCAATGATCCAAAAGAACAAGACAATATAATCTACACTATGATGTAGGGCAGGGAGACGTTTTACCGCCGCCACACATTCCCACACACCAGCTGTAGTGAAGTTAAGTATTTTCTTTAAAAGGGTTATCCTTTGGGAGCAAGGAATACACCACAGAAGTGAAAAATATTGAGTGTACATGTTTTCTGGGCCAGACTAGCTAGTTTCGGCCAATTAGGCCTTATCAGTGACCCTCAGATATTTTCAAAATTCCACAATGGAGTCAATGATCCCAAAGGACAAGCAAATATAATCTACACTATAAAGGCGTTTTAAAGCTAACTCATATTCTTAAGGGAGCTCCAGACTTATATTTGGTTATTATTTTTTATCATTTTCTTATTAGTATTGACATAACTAAATGTGTGTGAATTCGGGTTTAACATCGCTTTCAACAATTTTTCAGTCATATCACGACGGTGTCTGGTTGCGACAGGGAGCTCAATGCTCACTTTTATAGTGCTGCCTCACTGAAGTATCATGTCCCAGACATATTACATGATACCACACCCAGTCACATTATCTTGACACTGGGTCGACCAGTCCTAGCTCTACTCCGTAAATCTGAGTGCCAAACGAGGAGCAGCTAGTACCATTTTTAACGACTTTAGTATGTCGCGGCCCGGGATCGAACCCGTGACCTCCCGTTCCCCGGAGCGGACACACTACCAACTGAGCTATCGGGGCCTGTACATAACGAACAAACTATGAATATATATTGAAAGTATCGCATTCCCGGTAAATGTCAGGTGATTGGATTTTCCGAAAATCGATCAATAGCAATTTTTGTCAATTGAATTTATAAGTTGCCAATTCCCGGAAAAAGATTGGTTTTCCGATGATTATAAATAGTAAGAAAAAGAAAACTGACTTTTTTTATGACGATATTGAATAATTAATGTAACCTTAAATTTGTCATATTTTGTGTTGCTTAAGAAATGACTGAAATGCACAACAAGAACACTGTCATTTAATAGAAGAGAAACCATATAAATATTCAGCGGGACATGGTTAAACATTGAGGGTCCTGATCAGACGCCACACCTAAATAATGAATGACTTCTACCTTACATCGCTAAGTGACAGCTCCTTGGACATTTTTCCAACAAACAAACAAAACAGTTTTACAAATGAACTGAACAAATTATTTGTCTAAACCGCGACGGAAGTAAGGGCGAGGATTGTGGCCACGTAAAATTGATTTAAGCCCCCCCCCCCCCCCCCCCGTGGAAATCTTTCCCTTGACCGTTCCAAGGCGGTTCTTCTGTGGCGGTTTATTTATGCCGTTGTTTGTTACTTACTGTGTGTATCACTTGTGTCTTTTTATTTTGGACGGCCATATGTCCATTTTGTGGGAAAGTAACTGTCCTTATGGCCTTCCTTTGTTTAGGTTTCCATTAAGGTCTGGTCGCTTAATGTTGGTGTTTCTTTCCCTTTGGTGTCTTTGATGGGTGGAGTAAGTTAATTGTATCGATTCCTGATCTTTGTTTTACTTCTACTTTATGGTGAGACTAGATCATCCCATTAACATCAATGAAGATAATTGAGAAGTTGCACTAGTAGAAATTATGGCCCCAGCACAAATGCTGAACATCACTGGGAAAATAACTTTTTCTATTTGTTTTTTTTTTTCTGGATCAAGGTTACATTAGAAGACATGGTTTCGAAAATGTCACAGAAATGTGTAGAAATACGAATGCATGTGATAAATTTTAACTGATCATTCCACCTAGCAATTATTTTTCTCCCATTGATTTGGCGCAAAAAAGCCATCTTCTATCAATGCGTTTGAGAAAGGATTATTTAAACGTGTAAATGTTGAAATTTGAGTTGTTTTTGATGAAAATTCTAAACGCATGAAGATAATTTGTCAAGATGAAAGACAAACTAGATTACAGTTTTCCAAAGAGTTTGGAAAGTTATTAGAAGCCAATCCTTCTCTAATAGGAAAACCTTTTCGGAATGGAAAAGATTCATTTATTTTAATGAAGATCTGAATGCTCCACATGATACGGTTTTCATATATTCAGATATTGCAGATTTTTTAAATGTTGGTGAAGGCACCGATTTTGAGAATTGTTCCATTTAATCATACAAAGTATGCTACTTTTTTCATACAGAACTAAAAATTTGCACTTTGTGCCAGTAGCCAAATCTTTCATTGACCAAGTTCATATCGGCATAAAAACAGCCACTGGTAACAATGTACCTTTGATGACTGGAAAATCTTTGGTTAAATTACAGTTAAGACACAAACAGTTTTTGAAAATGATATAAATACTCTGCATTAATACTAACTTTGTCAGTTTATCAGACTTTTGAAAAGAAATAAGATGGTTAGTTCAGAGAAACAGACAAAAACATCCTGCAAAAAGATGGTCAAATGTAAAAAGTTTCCAGTGACACAAATGCCTAGTAAATACGAAACAAGTTATGGAAAGATGCGGTACTTGATGAAAAGACTGAACACAGTTCTGAGCAATAATCTCAGGAAAGAACGGCCCTCCAGATTCTGCAAAATATGTAATGCGAAAACTAGACATCTGAAAAGAAGTCGTCTTGCTGAACCAGGAAGAAAAATGAAACAGCAATGTCCTGATACTCCCAGGAGACCTACGTCTTTACCACTAAAGAATATCAAGCGTAAAAGAAGAAGTGAACTTAGAGACAAACAGTCACAGACAGTTGCAGAAAATTGTGCAGAAAGTTAGAAAGTTTTGTGGAAGAGTATAAAAGGAGTGACAAGACTGAATAAAAATCAGTTCATTATTTGACATCCATGGGGAGATATCAGTGCCATCAGTGTTTTCAAGAGTTTGCAAGATCAGACAGTTTGAGAAGACATAGATCAAGTGGGGTTTGAAAAGAGGATAATACAGAAATGCCAGATGACGAAGAAAGTGTAGAGTCTTCAAGCCAACGCCATAATTTGGGAAAAGGAGAAGATATATTAGGAAAATATGACTATATCAATGATTCTGACGTATACACCGAAGACGATGATAGTGATGACGAAGATGAGATACCCGAAAGGAAAAAATGAAATCTAAGTACAGGCCATTGGAACGAACAGTTAGGAAAACCCAGGATAACTTACAAGATGCATTCAATGAGACTGTGGAAGAAGATACTTATATCAACACAGGAGATGTTGAAAATTTGGCATACGAGGATCTCAAACCAAAATATACACAAGCGCTTGCCTGCTTCTACAGAACATTGGTTGGACATACAGAAGCACTGAAGAAAGATCCAGTGCATTAGAAAATCATAAGCACAGTAGAACGACTGAGGTTCGGAGAAAGATTACGATGGAGATGTATCCATGAACAGTGCCGTCAAGAAACGCAGATTTCTCTTTGAGAATAAACTGGATGAATATGATTCACCTACCTATGACGAGGAAGAGTCTGTTCCAGAAACAAATTAAAAGACATTATTAAAACCAATTCCACAACCACGTTTAAACTTAAAATTGTAAACGATGACAGAGGGACGGTCCTAATCCTCTGGTTATCGCAATCAAGTTAGTTAGCGTGGCAACTAAAATAAAAACTTTTCACCAATCATTTTTATCTTTTCACCCCTGTTCAGTACGAAGAGGTAGTAGTAGTATCTATACTTTAGATGGCTAGAAAGTACATCCACCAGACTGACGCTTCATGGTCAAATTTCTTGGTACTAATGAAACAAAAAAATAGATCTTGAGATACAAGTTCTGTTGGTGATTCCACTAACAAGTTGCTACTATAAAGCCTCAATATATTTGCCAAAACACTTGAAGCTTGGCAGTCAAGTTTCTATTGATGAAGAAATAAAGTCTTGAGATACAAGATTTTATTTCTCATAGAAACTTCTACTAGATAGCCCCAATATATGATTAGTCATACTCGCTGCCGGTCAGGGAAGTCAGTTTTCTAAGCCAAATTGTTAAATGTGTAGATGTGGACGTGTGGAATCTCCACATTGTGGATCCACACTCTCCACATCACATCCACATTGCTCCACATTTAGCATTTTAAGCTGAAACTTTGAAGCCAGAAAGGGCTGGTTGCAAAATTGCCGAATGTGTAGATGAGGACATGTGGAATCCCCACATTGTGGATCCACATTATCCACATTACATCCACATTTGCTCCACATTACCTACACAGTTTCAATGTGGAGATGTGGAGGTTCCACAATTTCAATGTGGAGGTTCCACAATTTGTATGTGGAGATGTGGAGGTTCCACACTTTGAATGTGGAGATGTGGATGTTACACATTTGAGATGTGGAGATGTGGATGTTAAGAGACCATTATATTAAGCAGAGTATACCCAGGCACTTTAGCTCAGTTGTCAGAGCGCCTGTCTGATAAGCAGGAGGTCATCGGTTCGAGCCCTATTCGTGTCAAATATTTTTCACATCAGAGACTAAGTTCTTTCAAGATTAGCCCTACAAAAGTTTACCTACAAAATAGATTAATGTTTTTACAACCTTGGTCCCTATAAATTTCGTAACAGTCAATTTATAGGGACAAAGCCAATTCAAGCTTGGTCCCTATAAATTTCAGAAACTGAAGATTTATAGAGACCAAGGCAATCAACACAAACACATGGATCTACTTGAATGATCACCAAAAAAACTAAGTTATTTTAAACCATAACCATAAGCTAAGTCAATTCAAACTTGGTCCCTATAAATTTCAGAAACTGAAGATTTATAGGGACCAAGGTAATCATCACAGAAACTAGGCCCATTTGATAGTACCCAGTCAAAATACACTGAAATTATAGGGACTGACGTAATCAACACAAAAACACCACAATTACCCTACTAGCCTAGTCAAGCTTACATCAAGCGGGGGTACTTTGGGGACCAATTTTTATAGTGACTTGAAAACTTCCAGAAAATTCAGTTATTTTCAAGTTTAGCCTGAACTAACATTTTAAGTCCCTATAAAAAAATCTGGTCCCCAAAGTGCCCCCCTATACTACTCACCGGCAAGCCCATTTTCATGACTATACATGAATCATTACGAAAACTCGACTATACAAATGCCTTGGAAACTTTACCACAAAAAAAAAAAAATGTGATATTTTTATCTTCTTTCTGCTTAGAGCAGAATTACAAAAACTAAGCTTTAACCCTGTAAACCCCAGTTTTACTATATAAAATTGGGTTTCAAGGGGGTCAAATTGTTTTTGTGATGGTTATCTTATTTTTCAGTATGAAGAAATGATGGAACTTGCGCGAATGGCTATTGACTGGAAAACTACTAACCATAATGTGTCTGTGGTAAGAGGTATTATTATGAAAACACGCCCATACAAATACATTGTAAACTTTACCACTGAAAAAACGAAAATTTTAAGATGAAGAATTATGATATTTTTCTAATTTATGCTCAAAATATAGATTGTGGGTACTTTTTAGAACCGCTTCATTGTGGCGGTTCTAACGGGTGCCCACAACCTATATTTTAGAGCAGAAATAAGAAAAATAGGGGTTACCCCTACAAACCCCAGTTTTACTAAATAAAAGTGGGGGTCAAAATTATATAGAAGTGTTTTCGTGATGTATGTATTATCATCAGAAAACCTCATATGACTTTCAATTAGTGAGGCGTTCGTGACAGAATATTTTAAAATAATTAAAGAATTTAGTTTGGAATGATTTGTTCCAAATCTGCACCAGAATGTTTACCAACACATTATTTAAGGGAAATGGGAACACCTTCAGGAAAGATAACTCCTGCAAAGGCATTTTTGTCTCCCATGACAAGAGGGGGTCACCTCTTAAGGGAAAGAAATTGCTCCTGAGGACCAAATTCTTTCCTTTAAGAGTTGTCCCCTTTTTCTGCGTGACAGAGCTTATAGAAAAGAGAACAGGAATTTCCGAAAGTTGTCTCCCTTTGTAAAATGGCTGGAACATGTGCATGGTGTTCCGATTCCCCTTAACATAGAGATTTTTTGTTTTATTTGTTCTGATATCATTGATTGTCTCGGAGAGGCAGTCATTGCATGGAAATTATATTAATGTCTTCCCTGGGGTCCAATCTATATAGGCTGCGTTTTCGTGATGGTTATTGCGAAGAAAGTTTCAAGCTTATTTGTATTGCTCTCGAACACTCATTCGGGATGATATCACGTGCGCAAGAGACCGTGACATTAATGCCATTACTACTCATTTACACATTTCATTGGTGGAATGGGGCAGTGGCAACACGCATCTTGCCCAAGGACACAACTCGCCTCCGGTGGCCGAATTCGAGGTAGCATGTTGAGACCCAATCAGGCCATATACTGCCATGGGAAGTAAAAATGAAATATTTTCTACCATTATTCTCCCCTTTCCGCTGATTGAAGAAGGGAAGTTGTCCATTACTGGTGAAAGAATATGTACTTAGTACTGGATAACCGCTTAGGTCTAAGCCAACCCAGGAATAGTTCAGTTCGGTTAACTGCCCGCTATCGATATAATCCGCCCCAAATCTGCCAAGTACCATTACATTCCTCCCAAGGCTTCTTAAACCTCCACTCTGTCATCCGAAATCATTCATTTTCAACAAATTTAAAACATATATAATACTATAAAGAGATATCATAGTCATTTAGAATGTACTAGAGACAGTGACACTCAGGTGAGCGAATAAGAGCCATCTTGACTCTCTTGTTCAACATTAATGTGCTAAGTCACCATAAAATTCAGGTTCCGAATACTTTACACCAAATGATGGAATCAGAGACATGCCCTAAGAAACTCAGAATCTTTTAAGGTTAGCCAGCGCATGACAAAATCTACAAGAAAGCTTTTGCAACCAGCAAAGACTCAGATCAGCCTGCGCTGTCTTATCAGAGTCTTTGCTGATCGCAGTACCTAATATAGGCTAATATCTATACAAAGAGACTTAGGCAAAAGGTATTGTCATAGTGGATGGTGCGCAGGTTGATTAAAGCCTCTGCTGTTCGCACCGGTCTTATTGTAGGTTTTATCATGCGCTGGCTCTAATTATATTTTCAGAATCGAATTTCCACTCAGATAGATAAAGTAATTGTTGATAACCCTGTTGAATTTGTCCTGTACAAACCTATAAACGAGTCTGCCGCTGAAGTCTTCGATGATGATACGTAAGTATAGATATGGTTCTCCTTTTATTTAGCGGATTTTCTCACTCTTGCTACCGAAGTGTCATCAGGAGTAACACATATTTGACTTATTATCCATCTTAATATTTTCAGATCATACATAGAGTCACAGCTTAATACAGCAATCAGGAACTTAGTTGATAAGTTAAAAGAAGTGAAGACGTTTATTACAAAGGTATGTGAAAACCAATGGGATAATTTAAAAGTTTACGAAAGAGTGTTAATGTATCATTCTAAAACAATTGAAATATGGAGTAAAATGAAAAATTATAAAAACTATTTTCAATTAAACATGGGACGAATAAACGCCATTCTGATAATCCCGTTTCAGTTGTAAATGTAAATATTGTGCAGGAAGACGAGAGTTATCATATTTTACATGCATATAAATCCCTATATTTAGATGGCCTTTGGGTTGTTTTACGGTGTCTTCCACTGCTGAATTTTGAAAAAATCTGAGGGCCACAGATGAGTCCTAATTGGCCAAAATTATTATAAAAAAAACTAGTCAGGCCAAGAAAAAACTTGCGCACTCTATAGTTTTCTGTTTTGTGCTGTAGTCTTTGTTTCAAAAGTATAACCCTTTTACAGAACATTTAAGACTATTTTGAGCATTCCCAATGGCTGTCTCTCACCAGAGAACTCTGGTTATAGAAAACAAGATAGGAAAACTGAAATCATTCAGGAGGAATAAAACAGAAGAAGCTCATATTAAAAGTTTAACTTTAATGTATTTTTCTCGCCTACACGAGAGAACAGGAAGGCTACTACGGACAACTTAGCTATTGTGTCGGCCTCCGTGTCCACGTTGTCAAAACAAATATGCACCTTTACATGCACGTTTTCCAAAAAACAGGATTTCACACTGCCTTAGTTCATGCTTGAATAGTTTAAATCGGTACTTTCGCAGTTGCTTAGTGAACGAAAAGTAAAGGGTATTGACTAAAAATACCATAACGTTGACGCTTTAAATACAAGGTAATCGCCTTAATAGAAATGAAGGCAATGATCAGGAATCGATACAATTAACCCACAGCTCCCATCAGAGACACCAAAGGGAAAGAAACACAAACATGAAACAAGTAGACCCTAATGAAAACATCATTAGCGGAAAGCCAAAAGAACAGTTACTTTCTCCGTAAATGGCCAATTGGATAACCAAAACAAAATAATATAAGCGGTACACACCCTCAAAGACAAGCCCTAACAAAAATAAACCGCGACAGAGGAACCGCCTTGGAACGGGTTGGGGGTGGGGGGGGGGGGCTTAATCCTCGGCCTTACTTCCGTCGCGATTTAGACAAATAATTGGTTCAGTCTGCATGAAGACATCTTAACTCATCAGTGCAACATCTTCGTGAACACAAAAATCAAACAACCACAGAGATGAAACAACGGTGAGGAATCGGCAGCAGGAAACCACTGAAATGCTGGAGTAAAAAAAAAAACAACAGTAAGACTCCGATGAAACAACGGCGAGGACTCGACAGCAAGAAACCACTGAAATGCTGGAGCAAAAGAAAATCAACAGTTGGACTCCGATGAAACAACGGCGAGGAGTCGACAGCAAGAAACCTCTGAAATGCTGATAACTTTGCTTTCCTCTTTAATTGTACGCCGGCAGATCAGGCCTCAGATTCTATAGCAGTTCCACCGTAAAGGATTACTTAAAGTTTAGGTAATGTCGGGAGATAAGATTGACTAGGTGGAGCTATCGTTTGCACCTGCCTTTGGAATGTTCTATTCACAAATTGATAAACCATGTCACCCGATTGTGTGAATTCAGCTGTAACACAAACAAAGCTATGGCGTTTGTTTGTTTGTATTGAAGTTTAACGGCCCTGTCAACACTATTTTAGTTCATTTTTGAGCCTGTCACTTTACCTATCAACACTTTTCCTGGGCAGGCTTATGCATACATGTAAGCGGTTTACCAGTACAGTGCATATTCTTTCGCCAGAAACTGACAACTGCCCTTCTTAAATCAGCAGAAGGCAGAGAATGACCGTAGAAAAGATTTCATGATCGATCCCCACGAAAGAATGTTGCCGACTCCGGCAGGTATCGAACCCGCATCCTCCTGATCACCAGTCAGGCGCGCATCCGATTGAGCTTCCGAGGCCGGCTATGGCGTATATGGCCATTTGGTCTGCTTGCAGAAAGCATGCTTAAGGCACTCGACCGAATATTCTGGTGGACTCAGCGAATTTGACATATTGACAACACCCGATAGCTCCACCTAGTCAATCTATCCTGCGACTGCAATACCTGATGCTCTATGTCTTGTCGGGCCCACCGGAGTCTTACTGTTGGTTTTTTCTTTGCTCCAGCATTTCATTTATTTCATGCTGTCGGGTCCTTATCGTTGTTTCATTTCTTTAGCCATTCGATTTTTATGTTCTCGAAGATGTAGCACTGATGAGTAAGAAAACCTTCACGTGGACTGACCAAATTATTTGTCTAAACCTTAACAGTACCAAGGGAGCGGATTGTGACCATGTAAAAATAAAAAAAAAACTTAAGCCCCCCACCCCCCACCCCGCCCAAACACACACTCACACACCAGTGAAATACTTGTTACTGACAATTTCAAGGGGGTTCTTCTGTCGCGTTTATATTTGTTATAGTTCGTCTTTGTATGTACCGCATAAGCTTACGTATTCGGACAGACAGGACTGAGTCTACAGTGTAGATCCAGATGAGACGCATCAGTTTCTACACGGTTTGCCACTCATCAAGCTGTTTTAAGCTAAACATCGGGTATTAAATTTTACTTGTTCAAATTTTAGAGCAAGTAAGGTAAGGAGTTTAGGTGTCTGCATATCTAGGTAAATACTGTTTGTATAGCTTATATTTTTTATTTTGGATAGCCGTTTGGCCATTTTGTGGGAAACTAACTGCCCTTTTTGGTTTTCCACCTGTGAAGTTTTCATTAGGGTTTAGTTATATCCCATTTGTGTTTCTTTCCCTCTGGTGTCTCTGATGGGAGATGTAGGGTAATTGTATCGATTCCTGACCATTTTATTCACTTCTATTTTACTGCAAGTCATTAGGCCAGACCCCTTTGAAACAGGTAGAAAAATGGATTCCTTACAGGGCCAGCATAAAGTTGAGGGCAAAAACACATTTTTTGTTGTTTTAATATACAGTTGAGTAGTGAAAGTAAAGACCTTATCAGTAAAAGTCCTCACAATTTTCGTATGTTTATTGGACATTTATCGGCGTATTTTTGTGTGATTTATTAGATACTTTAATCCTTATAGAAAACATAGATATAGAAAGAAAATATGGCCTTTTTCACGTGATTTACACTTGTATAATATTAGCAAATTATATTGTAGGACTACATGCCCAATTCAAGACAAGGACTTGGGGTTGCCCACCTTGCTAACGGTTCTGACTACTACAAGGCGTGCTTGAAATGGCATACTTCTCTTGATATTACACCAGAGCAGGTTCACCAAAAGGGGTTAAGTGAGGTTGATAGAATAGCCAAAGAAATAAAACAGGTAAAATTCTGAATAAGCATGCATACCTAAATTAAAAAAAATTCTTAGTACGTACGAATATTTGCTTCTAGATGTATTTCTTAAGCCAGAGGTTTGGGTAATTTGCTACAGACAAAGGAGCATATACCACTTCATTTGCTACAGACAAAAAAAAATCAGCATTATGTATAGTTTTTGAGAGAACCTGCATGACTGAAAGTCAAAAACTGAATTACATTGTCAAAACCTCAGATGTTCTACATTTTTGTTTTTCAAGCCATCGATAATATGTTTCAGTTGTAAGGAGAAACGATCATACCCAAACCTAAAAACCTATACCTTATTTTTCTCAAGCCATCGATATTATATTTGCAAAAATAACTTACAATCTTGCATGGTCGAGCCCATATGGTACGTCGCCACCATAGATCGAACTCACAGCCTCCAAATTCAGGATAAAACTCTCCATCACATGCGGATGTGCAAATGAAGCAGCTTGGAAGACTCTATCTTCAGCTTATGAACAAATGATAGGCAGTGCATTAGAAAGCAGTGGTCACTCGAAACGCCAAGTGTCCAAACACTAAAAGATCACATCCATCCGCAATCGAACTTATACTTCAACATGGCACAAAGCCAGTTGTGGATTTATGTAAGGTTCAGTTTTCGAGAGGATTCGAATTACAGCACTGCATATAACGGAGGAGTCAAACTGCTTGAATATGTCGTAGTCCAAATAGGAATTTAGCTAGATCCGGAATCTGGCTAGGCCAAATAGGAATTCTTATTTGGCCTAGGCAGATTCCGGATCTGGCTAAATTATTATTTAGTTTAGCCAGATTCCGGACATGGCTGAACTCAGTTTAGTCCAAATAAGAATTCCTATTTGGCTAGACAGATTCTAGATCTGGCTAAGCCAAATAGGAATATATTGGTTTAATGGAAACATATCAACTTTGAATGTTGATTCGTCGCATTCAATAACAGTTTCTATTTCTCAGAGAACTGTTTTAACTAACGAATGATAAGAAGTATTTATTGGACTCATTTTGTCTTCAATAATGTATTGTTTAGACCACCCTGGTTTATTCCTTACTTACTTACTCATCTGTCTGATTCAAATATGTGTGAAAAACAATCAAAGACATTTTATACAAACATTATGCACAATATACTGTAAGAAAAGATGAAAAAAAAATCTCAATTATTTATGTCCTAAAATTTAATCACTACAACTGGTGTTAAAAACAAGCAAACTCCTATGGTTTCTTCTTTATTGTTAAGTATGTGTATCTAAGAGTTCAGTTAACAAGCAAGTGTACACGAGATTGTCTTAGTGAATGAAACATTAAAACTGTCAGAACAAAGAGAACAATTTTTATAAGCATTTGGATAAGTATTGTTCCTTTAATCAAAAACCAACATGTGTCACCACCCAGGACTTGTATGATAAAGTGTTGCAAGCATTACAATTAGATTCCCTATAAAGTGGAGTTTAGTGGTGTGTTCATTATATGGACCTGTTAACATGATGTATGTTGTATGATACATGGTACAATCTGTTTTCCATATCATGATCTGACTATCTCAT
This sequence comes from Lucinisca nassula, assembly GCA_963580285.1. NCBI lineage: Eukaryota > Metazoa > Mollusca > Bivalvia > Lucinida > Lucinidae > Lucinisca > Lucinisca nassula. Next base: position 92,436,667 of record OY757024.1, on the reverse strand, counting down.
TTAAAGTTTGCCATAATGTTGGCAATTCTATGACCTGCAGTCCCAATTAACTCTCCTTTATACAGGGATAATACATTTAAGGTGAGGACCAGTTTTCTTATTTCTGCTCTAAAACAAAGATTATCTAAGGCAAAATTCTATGTTTTGGAGCAACAAAAACAGGAGAAATATCTTAATGTCAATATTGTATGTCTTAAATGAGTAGATAATAACAATAACTTTTTTATTGAATGTGTTCTTATAAATTGAATGTATTCTTATAAAAATGATAAATATTTTGTTTGCTGTCAACCTTCTGACCAAGTGAAATTTAACTACCTGCACAAAGGCCAAACAATTGAATGGCTGTTCATGAAAAAGAATTAATTTCGTTTTCCTCAGAAAGGAATTTTAAATTCTGTTTGCTTGCTACAACACCAAACAGCTAACAAATTATTTATAATGATGGCCACAGGGCTACTGACATCTTAAGAGACATTATTCATAGAACAAGATTCCTATTTGGCCTAACCAGTTTACCCAGATCCAGAATCTGCCTAGCCAATTAGGAATTCTTATTTGGACTAAACAGAGTTTAGTCAGATCTGGAATCTGGCTAAACTAAATATTAATTTAGCTAGATCCGGAATCTGCCTAGACCAAATAAGAATTTCTATTTGACTTAGCCAGATTCCGGATCTGACTCGGCCCCCACCCATAGGGGCTTGAAGAAATATATGGGCTGCATGATGCTTCCACGCAGAGCTGAATCCGGCCCGCACACTAGTACTGGTAAACCACTTAGAGGATCTAAGCCTTTCCAGGAACCGCGGTGCGAGGCGGACCGTCCATGCTAATAAACCCTATTGGTTTCATTGGGCGACAGGGCTTGAGATGTCATTTCATCTCAGTGTCGGGTAAAAGTCCCACATAATTGGAAGCGGCGTCTCCAAAATGACCTTTACAGAGTTGACGGGGACGTTAAACCTCAAATCAACCAACCAATCCGGATCAGAATAAATTCCTATTTGGACTTCAAGATATACATTTGCCTGAATATTTATGCGAAACGTAAATGCTCTTGTGAAAGGGCGTGAAAATTTTTGTCCCATATTGCAATAAATACATTAACAAATGTCGCCTTTTTTAGAATACAGTTAATATTCGATTGTACGAAATAGAAAGTAAATTTATATAAGATTTGGTACAAAGTTTTTAGACAGAGTGTTGGAATTCAGATGGGTAAAAATTGCCCACCACTTGTGACTGATTTGTTCTGGTTCTGCTATGAGTAGTTTAGGTCGTAGTACCAAAGCGTTAATCCAAAATCGTTAATCCATAAACAAAATGGCAAATATCAATGTTCAGATCATTAGACATGGACTCCAGAAGAGTGTAATCAGGCGTCCGCGGATATTAAGCATTACTTGGTAAGCAAGCTTCGCCCACCATGCCCATGGACCAGAACGAAGAAAATGTGTAAATGCCGCGAAGGGTATGTCTGAGATTTTGGAATTCTACCTATGGCTTTCCATTGGCAAACATATCAGAAATAATTCTGGAAATGGCCACATTGTACGGATGCACAAGATCATGGTGCCTCCCATAGAACTTCTTTAGTGTTGATACCAGTTTGGTTTTTTGATACCCCTGGCATAACAACCTGTTAGTGAGCACCTTACCACGTTCCATAAAGTCCTGATACTTGGAACAGGCTCTAGCATAACGGATTAACTGTGAAATGTAAACTTCATGATGCCCCTTTCAGTTGAGAAGTTATTGAGGTTTTTCGCTGGACGTCTAGAATTTTTGGTGATTTAGTTAGAATTGCCTATATCTATTTCCATGGTTTGACCCGGCAAATTTACCCTTCTGAACTTCAATTAAATAAACCATATTCTTCCGATACCAAAGCAGAAGTAAAACAAAGATCAGGAATTGATACAATTAACTTACTCCACCCATAAAAGACACCAAAGGGAAAGAAATACAAACATTAAGCGACCAGACCATAATGGAAACCTAAACAAAGGAAGGCCATAAGGACAGTTACTTTCCCACAAAATGGCCATATGGCCATCCAAAATTAAAAGACACAAACCCCGAATTTGTATTAACGTGTATCTATTGTAAATGGGTTTGTTTCATGCAAAATGCATCATAAGCGCTATGATTTTGAGAGTGTAATTTAAGTTTCTTCTGCAAAAAGGCCTATTGGAACCTGAATTTTATAGTGACTTGGTCTATAAATTCCAAACAATACATGCTTGCAATGATTTCAGTACCTAATATCATAAAATCATTTTTCAAAAAAAAAAAGATTGGGTACAACATGAATATTATACGACATACTGTATGTATATGCATGGTAGTTAACCTTATCCAAGCTTGTTATCACGTTTCATAACTTTGCTTCCTTTGGCGGGTCGGGCCCCTGACTCTATGACGGCTCATGCATAAAGACTTACTTAACATTTCAGTTAATGTCGGTTGGTGCTTGATACTCTGTCATTCGCCGGGTTGTTGTTTGTCTTTGGCTCAAACTGTGCAGTTATTTTATGCTGTCGAGTCCTCGTGGTTCTTTCGTCTCTGCATTCGTTTGGTTTTGATAGTGATTTTGCACTGGTGAGTTTGAAATCATTCATACCGACTGAACAAAATATTTGTCTTAACCGCGACAGAAAAAAATGTTGAGGATTGTGGCAAATTAAAATCGATTTAAGCCCCCCCCCCCCCCCACCCCCAGTGAAAGCCTTTTTTAACCGTTACACTGAAACACTTCTGTTGTGATTTATTATTGTTATAGTTCGTCTTCTCTTTTTGTACATGTATTGCTAATATCTTTTTATTTTGGGATAGTCGTCTTGTCATTGTGTGGGAAAGCTTCTGTTCTTTTGACTTTCCGTGTGTGATGTTTTTATCATTGTGAAGTTGTTTTAGGTTGGAGTTTTTTCTCTTTGGAAGCCTGGAAGAGAGTTGTGTTGCGAGGTATTTTGTGTCGATTCCTGATCATTGCCTCCACTTCCATTTAGGAAAGGCCAGGACAAAAGAACACAGCCACGTCAAGCCCCCGAGAGACTGTAAATACGATTGTCGTTCAATATTTAACACGCCTAACATAGTTATTGACCAGTGGCAAATGTACACTTTTCAAATATAATACACCAATGCCTTATACATGGTTACCCAAAATTGTATCAGTTAGTCCAGTAGTTGTAGTCCGTGCGAGGTAAAATAACATGGCAGGGGTCGGTGTTTCCGATTTTTCTTCACAAATTGAGTACAGAGCAGTGATTAGGTCCTTGTTTTTGAAAAAGAAGACGAACCAGGAAATTCACGAGGAATTAATTGAGCCCCGCCAAGCGCATTTGTGTCTTCGAGCATTCCGTCATGACAAATTGTAACTGCGCATGCCCAGCCATTCAGAGGGGACAGGGATATGGCTTTCTGTCTGAAGGTTCCTTTTGATTCAGTGCTTGAATGAGCGAGCAGCGAAGGTTCTGGCGAGACTGCGCGGATGCGCAGGCTCGCCTGAACCTTCGCTGCTCGCATAGGCGATAAGTACCAAAATCGCTTGACGGGACCCATATGAAATTATAAACCTGTAATACAGAGTATACTAAGAACGGAAAGACTGCTTCTTCGTTTTCAACTGTTAAAAATTGGATGGCTGTTATGTCCCCGGTAGCGATAGCGGGGACATATTGTTTTTGCCCTGTCTGTTTGGTTGTTGGTTTGTATGTGGACAACTTTAACGTTGGCCATAACTTTTGAACCGTTTGAGTTTTCATATTTGGCCTGAAGGTTCCTTGTGACAAGACCTTCACATTCATGCAAAAAAATTTGACCTGTGACCTTGACCTTGACCTTTGACCTACTTAAAAGAAAAAAATAACATTGGTCATAACTTTTGAACCACTTGAGATACAGCCGTCATATTTAGCATGTATGTTCCTTGTGACAAAAGTTTACATTCATGCAAAAAATTTTGACCTGTGACCTTGATCTTCACCTTTGACCTACTTAAAATATGAAAATAACATTTTCGCCATAACTTTTGAATGTTTTGAGATAGAGCCTTCATATTTTGCATGTAGGTTCCTTCTGACAAAAGCTTAACATTCACACAAAAAAATTTGACCTGTGACCTTGACCTTGACCTTTGACCTACATAAAAGAAAAAGTTAACATTGGTCATAACTTTTGAACCGTTTGAGATACAGCCTTCATATTTAGCATGTATGTTCCCTGTGATAAAAGCTTTACATTCATGCCAAAAAATTTGACCTGTGACCTTGACCTTGATCTTTGACCTACTTAAAATAAAAAATAACATTTTGGTCATAACTTTTGAATGGTTTGAGATAGAGCCTTCATATCTTGCATGTAGGTTCCTTGTGACAAACGCTTTACATTCATGCAAAAATTTCGACCTGTGACCTTGACGTTTGACCTACTTAAAAAAATAAACATTTTTGGTCATAACTTTCAAACCGTTTTGGATAGAGCTTTCATATTTGGCATGTAGGATCCCTGTGATTAAAGCTTTTCATTCATGCAAAATGTTTGACCTTGACCTTTGACCTACTTTAAAAAAAATAAAATTGTTCATAACTTTTGAACCGTTTAAGATAGAGCCTTAATAATTGGCATGTAGGTTCCTTTTGACAAGAGCTTTACATTCATGTAAATTTTTTTCACCCGTGACCTTGACCTACTTTAAAGAAAAAATATTATTGTTCATAACTTTTGAACCATTTAAGACAAAGCTTTCATATTTGGCATGTAAGTTTTTTGTGTCAAGGGCTTCCCACACAAACAAAAATCTTGAACTGTGAGCAACTTTGAATGAAAAATGACCATGCCCGGGGACATGTTCGTGTTTCACAAACACATCTTGTTTTACACGTGGTCTGCTAATGGGATACAATTACATGCGATATCAGCTTCTTACTTTTTTTGCGAATCACATATTGATATCAAATGCAGACCATGCAAATGTTAAGCAAAGCAACCAGCTCTCCATTCATCGACGAGGTGATTACAGTGGTTTAAAGGCTTATGATATCACTAGATGGACCTTCCTTTTTTAAGGTTACATTTGGCTACCTAACATCATCGCCGTGAACGTATCATTTTAGATTTTTATGATGACGTCAGAGGGTAATTGCATAACTTACGTAATTTGAAACGACATTCTGGCGCCATGTTGTTTTGCCTGTCACATTTGAAGGGTTTATATTGAGTGTATATTAAGCTTTGGCATGCTTTCGTCAAAATTTGCCATTTGAATCGTAAGAAGTTTAGGTCGTAGTACCAAAGCAATAATCCAAAATCATTAGTCCATAGACAAAATGGCAAATATCAATGTTCAGATCAACAGACATGGACTCCAGAAGAGTGTAATCAGGCGTCCGCGGATAGTAAGCATTACATGGTAAGCAAGCTTCGCCCACCATGCCCATTACAAGTTATGCAATTACAACGTCATCAACGTGATTATTCCATTACAATAACAAATGCCGAGTCCCTCGGAAGATATTTGAACATACGGCCTAGCGGCCTCGTGTTCAAATTATCTTCCTAGCAGCCTGTAAATGCATAAAAAAAACACGGGTGATCCCTTTAATTACAACTTTAGTGCATTAATCACATGACTCATCATTGCAATTGGTTACAGCATCACGAAAACACGGCTATATAATTTTGACCCCCTTGAACCCCACTTTTATATAGTAAAACTGGGGTTTACAGGGGTAAACCTAATTTTTCTTATCTATATTTTGAGCAGAAATAAGAAAAAATACTAAAAAAATCGATTTTTCGGAGGTAAATATGTTCCTGAAAGGGTGAAACATATGGAGTGTACATGTTTTCTGGGCCAGACTAGCTAGTTTCGGCCATTTAGGCCTCATCAGTGACCCTCAAATATTTTCAAAGTTCATCAACGGAATCAATGATCCAAAAGGAAAAGAAAATATAAACTACACTGTGATGTAGGGCAGGGAGACTTTTTACGACCGCCACCCATTCAATGTATTTGTATAGGCGTGTTTTCGTAATGGATACGCATACAGGCCATACACAGTGGAAAGCAAAGCAACAATGCCTCTCTTCCCCGACGAGGTGATTACAATAATATAGAGGAATTGAAAAAAAAAAACAAGTGAATCAACCAGGACTTATCTTGAAAATAATATGAACATATAATATTACATGTATAATGAAGAAATACCACGATTTCTCAAAGAATTAAAATGGTAATCACCTCTGACCCAGGAAGATTTATTTCCTCTAAGGAAATATTTCCCTTTAGCCGATCCTACTTTTCTAACGCAATCGTTATATTTAGACGCGGGAAAGTTTAATTCACGCCGGCACGTTCTTGACGTCACGTCAGTGGCGTCTCAGAAGATGTCAACAAAGTTCGGAGTGCATGACGTTTGTCTCGGAGGCAGCGTTGAAATAAAGATTACACTGAATTAAGCGTAAGTTTGGTTACAGTAATCTTGCATTTTTAATTATTTTATCACTATAATAATTTAAGTTCTTCCATGTTCTTTCGGTACAACAGAAAGTGCTTTCAAGGTGGCGCCTATAAAGTTTTTGTTTCAGTCAGCTTACGTGTAACTGCGCCAACTACCGTTTGCAAGGACTGTATGTTAACAATGAATTGTACTAAGAATCAGATTCAAAATTATCTATCAGCTATATCAAAATGCATGTAATATTCAGTATATTGACTCATCCCATTTTAAATATGGGACCTAATTGCGCACAACTTGTGGCTGATCTGTTTTTTGTTTTGTTATGAGAGAGACTTCATGATGTCCCTTTCTGTTGAAAACCAGTCTGAAATCATTGAAGCTTTTAGTTGCACTTCTAGATATTTGGATGATTTATTAAATATTGATAATACCTATTTCGATGGTTTGATCAGTCAGATTTACGCCCCAGAACATCAGTTAAATAAAGCAAATTCTTCTGATACCGAGGCCCCGTTTTTGGATTTACATCTATCTATTGCAGATGGGTTTGTTTCGTACAAAATTTATGATAAACGCGATGATTTTGATTTTGAGATTGTAAATTTTCCTTTTTTGGATGGTGATGTTCCTCGTGCGCCACCCTATGGCGTTTATATTTTGCAATTAATTCGATTTGACAGAGTGTCTAGTCATGTAACTGACTTCAACACTCGTAATAAATTGTTAATGGCTAAACTTCTTAATCAGGGTTATCGGTACCATAAACTACGCAAAGCCTTTTCAAAATTTTATAGACGTCATTCTGATTTAATTTCAAAATTCAATATTGGACTTAAATCTCTTCTGCAACAAGGTCTATCGGAACCCGAATTTTATGGTGACTTAGTATATAAATTCAGAAAAATATATAACCGCAATGACTTCAGCACCCAATTTCGCAAAATCTTTCTATATTCGATATAAAACGATTGGGTACAACATAAATGTTATACGACAGACTGCATGCATGGAAGTTAACCCAATTACGGTTGACAATTTGCTTCCCTCTTTAATTGCACGCCGGTAGGTCAGACCTCAGATTCTATATCGGTTCCAACGTAAAGGCTTATTGAGAATTAGAGAGATCTTATTCAAGGTAATGTTGGTTGGTGCCTGATGCTCTGTCTCTGGTCGGGCCCATCGGAGTCTAACTGTTGGGTTTCTTCTGCTCCAGCATTTCAGTGGTTCCTTGCTGTCGAGTCCTCACCGTTGCTTCATCTCTGTGGTTGTTTGATTATTTGTGTTCACGGAGATGTTTCACTGATGAGTGAGGAGGCCTCCATGCGGACTGAACAAATTATTTGTCTAAATCGCGACCTGAAGTAAGGGCGAGGATTGTGGGCATGTAAAATCGATTTAAGCCCCCCCCCCCAGTGGAATTCGTTTTCTCTGACCGTTCCAATGCGGTTCTTCTGTCGCGGTTTATTTTTGTTATGGCTTGTCTTTGGGTGATTATTTTGGATAGCCTATTGGCCATTTTGTGGTAAAAGTAACTGTCCTTTTGGCTTTCTGCTGTTGGTGTTTCCATTAGGGTCTGTTTTTTCATGTTTGTGTGTCTTTCCCTTTGGTGTCTCTGATGGGGGCGATGGGTTGATTGCATCACTTCCTGATCATTGCCTCCACTTCTATTTTTATAAACCGCAGGAGGTTGAACATCCGATAAAGAAACTCGTGCACAAGGACACTCGTTTCTTTATCGAATATTCAATCTCCCTCGCTTTAGAACCCCAGTATTTAAAATGGGCTGTGTAATAAACTCTATGTCTATAGCATTTTAATGATATTGGATACTAATATTCTATAATGTTTTGCAGGCCATGGTTCGTCTAAAATTTCCCTCCGACTTTACCATCAAAGAAGCGTATGCAGCCATGGCAAATGACAGTCAGTTCTTCATAACTGATGGGGTAAGCAACCTTGGTTTTTATATCTAGAGGATCATACATGAGTGTTCTTGAGTTTATTAAACGAGTTTTAGAAAGGGATAAAAGCGAGCCCTCTTCGGGCATTTTATGCCTTTTCCTCGACGATAATAGACTTAATAAAACATGAGGAGGAATGCAAGATTCCATTTATCATATGACATTTTAAATATACTTTATTCACGATTTTTTTTTACAAAAATGTCAATATTAGTTAACGCGACGTCGTTGAGCATGCCGTACATGTAGCCTTCCGAGGCGTATCTAACTAATTTTCATATTTACCTTTACTAAGCTCTCAGAAGCGAAGTCATATGACAAAATGATATCACCACTATGCATTAGATCATTTTATTAAGAGATGGTATGATTTGAATTTTCCACGCAAACACTACAGATGTGCCTCTGTGCGCCTGTAACAAATTTCCACGTGTAAACTTTGAGATGTTTGTGAGGGAAGCAAGATTTCTTTCACGTCCGGATCGAATATTTATTTTTTATGGAAATTATGTTCTAAGGAAGGGTTTAATACTAACTGTGTAATACATGACAATTGATACACCTTACGATCAGGAGTCAGAACTTTTCTCATGACATAAAATGTATTCTCTTCTAAAAGTAAGATTATGCGAGTAATTCTTATAAGTTAAGGTTTTCATGCGAGCCATAATTGTCTTTTATCCTTCGGAATTGGGTCATCCTGCTAATATTGGCGTACCCCGTACAGTTGCGCATGAAAGGGGCAGAGAAGGTCTCACAAGAGTTGACTTTCACCCCATTGCACAACAGCAAACTTTGATTCCAGCAAAACCATTTAGTACTTTTAAGTTTGTCTTCAATATGTTTTATGTTGTGTAGCCACGGTATTAGTTTTAAACAACTAATAGATAGCTGTTCTCCGTTTTCAGGAAAAGACCCTTGAAAGATACAGACAAATCATATTTGAAAGAATTCAACCGAAACTTCAAAAGTATTTCAAAAACATTCCAAATCTACCGCTTATGTAAGTCTTTCGAACCCTTGACTTGTTCAATATGCAAAACAACTAAAATAACATATGAGCCAGGGCATTGCAAAAATAAACGGATACCTTTGCGAGCAGCACTTGCTATGACCAGCCAGGGCATTTACCAACACTGTCCAAACTGTCTGCTTGGCCCAAAGGGTATAGACGGCTGATCATACTGCACTGAGTCGCAGAGTCGCAGGCTGAACAAAACAGAAGTGGGGGCAATGATTAGGAATCGATACAATTAACCCACAGCTCCCATCAGGGACACCAAAGGGAAAGAAACACAAACATGAAACAACAGACCCTATTGGAACCATCAATAGCGGAAAGCCAAAACGTCAGTTACTTTCCCACAAAAATAGGCTATCCAAAATAAAATAATATAAGCGACACAAACACCCGAAGACAAACCATAACAAACCGGCCCCGATAGCTCAGTTGGTAGAGTGTCCGCTCCGGGGAACGGGAGGTCTCGGGTTCGATCCCGGGCCGCGACATACCAAAGTCGTTAAAAATGGTACTAGCTGCTCCTCGTTTGGCACTCAGATTTGCGGGGTAGAGCTAGGACTGGTCGATCCAGTGTCAGGATAATGTGACTGGGTGTGGTATCATGTAATGTGTCTGGGCCATGATACTTCAGTGAGGCAGCACTATAAACGTGAGCATTGAGCTCCCTGTCGCAACCAGACACCGTCGTGATATGACTGAAAAATTGTTGAAAGCGACGTTAAACCCGAATTCACACACACAAACCATAACAAAAATAAACCGCGACATAAAAACCATCATGGAATGATCAGTGGAAACGTCTTATTTAAGCTATATGCCGCTCCATATCACATGTTGCATTACATTCGAAAAATATATTTCTCCAAGAAAAGTTAGACTGCTGTCTTCAAATGTTAAACATACTGGAATTATATACAGTGAAACAACTTCCTAGGTGTTGACAATGCTATACCCATTTGGGCTTGAATCCCCACTTACCCATATACAGGAAGTAGAGAATGTAATAACGTTTGTATGACTCTCCATCCGTAATTGCCTCTGTCCTTCTGCAAGATATATTGAGAAGAAATTAATGGAATTTAACAATTTTCATACATAAAGTAATACTGGCATTATTTGTTTTGGATTGTTTTCGTCATTTTCCGTCAATTTGCGTTGGAGTTTCTGCCTTCGATTGCCGTCGGAAAATGATTCCCATGAAATGTCGATAATGTCTGATCTCCACTGAATGTCTGTAGAGTATGTTTCAAAAATACAAAACTGTTCCTCTAGTATTTTCGTCTCTTTATATCAGAATTAATCCTCTTGATTGCCGTAAGAACAAAAGATTTCCATGTTTTTCTCTCATTAAATGTATCTTGTGAAAGATGTAATGGATTTCGATCAAATTTCAAATGCAAATTCCTTCAAAAACAAAAAGACATTAGGAAAACATGTCCGTGTAATAAAATGGCGTCCAACACTGTGTCAGAAATGACAAACTGTTGAATAAAAATGATAACTTCTTTCTTATTTCTGCTTTCAACACAGATTGTGATTCCTCGTTAGAATGATACGGTTCTAAAGAGTACCAACAATATATGTTTTTGACGAAAATAAGGCAGATAATGTATACCCAGTAAAGCCCACTTTTCTCCATATTAAAGTGCTCTCTCTCTCTCTCTCTCTCTCTCTCATGTCGGGCCCATCGGACTCTAATTGTTGGCTTTCTTTTGCTCAAGCTTTTCAGATTTTTCTTGCTGTCGAGTCCTCACCGTTGTTTCATCTCTGTGGTTGTTTGAATTTTTTTGTGTTCACGGAGATGTTGCACTGATGGGTAAGGAGGCCATAATGCGGACTAAACAGATAATTTGTCTAAATCGCGAGTGAGGTAAGGGCGATGGTTGTGGCCACATAAAATCGATTTAATCCCCCCCCCCAGTGGAATTCGTTTCACTAATCGTTCCAAGGCGGTTCTTCTGTCGCGATTTATTTTTTTGTTATGGTTTGTCTTTGAGTGTTTGTATTGCTTATGTTATTTTGTTTTGGATAGCCAATTGGCCATTTTGTGGGAAAGTAATTTTGGCTTTCCGCTATTGATGTTTTCATTAGGGTCTGTTTTGTCATGTCTGTGTTTCCTTTCCTTTGGTGTATCTGATGGGAGCTGTGGGTTTATTGTATCGAATCCTGATCATTGCCTTCACTTCTATTTTAGAAGGGTCTTCGTTTCACGGTCTTTTTATCGTGATGAAACTGACCCGCATGGAAGATACCTTGCTCAAAACTGAGTATTGACAGCAACCCATTTCGTTTGTCTTTCGGTCGATCAAATTACTTGATATAATGTATCAATTAAACCCGTAAACGACATGCCAAACAGGGTAGATCATGATCAGAAACCATCTGATCTGGATTTACACTGTTTGCAAAGGTAGGGGTTGTTATGTTCTGCATGATAAGGGATAAGAGTATCAAAAATCAGGACTGAGGATTTAAAAACAATCCTCCACCAGAGCAGAAGATAACCATCTGCTAGATTTCGGATGTCTAACCCCTTCTTACTATTCTTTCAGTGGACTGGGAAATAGAGGATCTTTCACAAGTGAACATTTCATATGATATTTATGAAAATAGCCAAGGGCGAGTTTAATAATGAATTTCATTTGAAATGTTCCATGGAGTGTAGGATTCTGTTTATCATATAACGATTTTAAACCGGACTTTATCGCTGAAGAAGAGATGTCACGGACGACGACAGGGTGGTGTTCCGCGCCAGAAGTCATTATTTACTACATGCGTGATCCTATGATATTTACGTTATAGTGTTATCCAAAAACACAACGGCGGCGTCACGTGATTAATGTGGTTTTTCCTGAGTCTGCTTTGTTTTAATTGCAGTGTTAGAAATTCTCCCAATGATGGTATATCTGGAGAATATATGTCAGGATCTGAGGATGGTACAATACCGGGAACATTCTTTGCTAATGTCAGAAGATCAGAAGACAAGTAAGTTTTGATTGTATTATAACAGTAACAGCTTAGAGCAAAATTGATTTAAGTCCCACTTCTACCCCAGTGAAATTCTTTTCACGGACCGTTCCAAGACGGTTCTTCTGTCGCCGTTTATTTTTGCTATGATTAGCCTTTGAGTGTGTGTACCGCTTATACATTTTTGTTTTAGATAGCCAATTGACCATATTGTGGGAAAGTAGACTGTCCTTTTGGCTTTCCACTATTAGGGTCTAGTTATTTCAAGTTTGTGTGTCTTTCCCTTAAGTGTCTCTGATGGGGGCAGTGGGTTAATTGTATCGATTCTTAATCATTGCCTTCACATCTATTCTAACTGCATCTTCGTTGCTTTTGTCGCAAGTTAAGCGAAATGGATACATCCAACATATTTCAGCCATTTAATGTCCAAGAGAAACAACTTTTATGGATTCTTCGTCTTTGCGTTCCTGTAGTCTATGTCCCTTTGAAAAGGGTTCTACCTCAGGAGCAGGAATAAAATGTTTACTTCACGTGATACACCTATTGGTAAGGGAAACAAAATATCTTGAAGAGTTGTCTCCCCTGATGGTTTTATTCCTGTGAATTCTTAAAATAAGTCAGATACATCAAATACAAGTTTTTTGTTTTCTAAAATAGAAGTGAAGATCAGAAATCGATACAATTACTTCACAGCTCCCACCCAAGACACCATCGCGAAAGAAACACAAACACAAGCAAAAATAATAAGTTCAAGATTTGTAATGCCATATTGAGCCAAATAGATTTCAGCATAAGCTGTAGTGAACCGATAGGCTATCAGGAGAGAAAACACTTTCAAAAATATTCTGTCTTCCTTAACAACAGGGGTCAACTCTAAAGGGGGAAGTTGCTCCCCAGGAGCAATTCCTTCTTTTAAGAGCAGACCCCATTTTCTCAGCTACTGGTTAACAGGAAACAAACAGGAAAAATCGAAAGTTATCTCCCTTGCGAAAATTGTTCAATTTGCGAACAATATACGAGAATTTTTAATTTCTCAAAAACAGAACCATCAACATTTCAAATTGTTGCAATGCTAATGATGACAAACACAACACTGTTGTCGGCTTTGTTATCTGCTGGTTTCACTTTAAAAGCCAGTGTTGAAATCAACTATCACGAAAACACGGCTATATAATATTGACCCCCTTGAACCCAACTTTTATATAGTAAAACTGGGGTTTGCAGGGGTGAATCTTATTTTTCTTATTTCTGCTCTTAAATATAGATTGTGGGTACTCGTTAGAACCGCCCACAATCTATATTTTGAGCAGGAATAAGAAAAATATCAAAATTTTCCAGCTTAAAATTTAACTTTTTAGCGGCAAAATTTACAATGTATTAGTATAGGAGCAGCTTGAGTCTGTTCATGACCAGTACTGAAATGTGCAACACCGACCACGCCTTCTATTTTCAAAATGATTCAAAATTCACTCAATGATCCTAAAGGACCAAAAAAAAAGCCTGTTTTAAAAAAACGCACGTATTATGTCGTGGCGTTGTTCGTCCGTCATCCCGTAAACATTCTTGTACGTTCCATAACTCAGTAACCGTGACGGCTTTCTTCATACAACTTTACGGGAATATGTATTATGTCAAGACGAAGTGTCGCTCACAAGAATGATTGATCCCCCTTTCTTAGTTTCCAAGTTATGCCCCTTTGGTTATTTTTTCTTAACTGTCCGTCTTTAAACTTTCTTGAACACTCCTTAACTAGGTAACCATTATGGATTTCTTCATGCAACTTTATTGGAATATATATTGGGTCAAGACGACGTGTCGCGCACAAGAATGATTGTTTTTCCTGTCTTTGTTTCCAAATCACGCCCCTTTGATTAATTTTAGCTAAGGTTAATTGTATCGATTCCTGATCATTGCCTCCACTTCTACTTTTTATCCAGAATTATTGTACGCTCCATAACTGGGTAAATGTTAATGGTATCTTTATGCAACTTTATAGGAATATGTATTAGGTCTAGACGACGTGTTGCGCACAAGAATTATTGTCCCCACTTAATTTCCAAGTTACCAAGTTATGCCCCTTTGATTATTTTTGCCTAACATTTTATCCAGACTTTTTGCATGCCTCATAACACAGCAACCGTTAGAGATACCTTCATGTAACTTAATAGGAATATGTACCAAGTCACAACAACGTGTCGAGAACAAGAATGATTGATGACCCTTTCTAAGTTTCGGGGTTATTTTTTTACCCTTTCTAAGTTTCAGGGTTATGTCCCTTTAATACTTTTGTTCTAAATATTCTTATACACTCCTTGACTCAGAGTAACTAGTAGAGATATTTTCATGCAACTTCACAGTAGTGTGTATTACGTCAGGACGACGTGTCGCATATTAAGAATAATTCTTCCCCTTTCTTAGTTTCAGAATTATGCACCTTCGATTAATTCTTCCAAACGGGCGTATAATGTGACGTTTGCGAAGCTCTTGTTTCGTTTCTGGCTTATTCCTCCTACAAATTACATTTGATCAAGCCGAAACTTCTTGATTTATGTATAATGACACATATTGTTTTGAGGTTATAGTCCACCAAATATCAGCAGTAATGGCCCTTTGAAAAATTCATAAGCTAACTCTTCCTTTAGTTTAGATTGGTATATTTGATCAAGCTAAACATTGCAAAACCTTACACCATGACGTGGCACAGCATATACCACTTTTTGATCACAATCAAACAAATATTAGCAGAGTTACCCCCCCCCCTGTCACTTTTCATTTTTAGCTAATTTCTACTAAAGTTATCATCAAGCTTAAAGGTTATTTATAGCGAGACCTTGATACGAAGCATCGCATTTGGTTTAGAGGTTATAGTCCACTAGTTATTAATAGATATATGCCTTTCTGTCTGCCCATGAACTTTTCTTTGTAGGCTAGACTCTCCTACTATTTGCCAGTATGTGTTGTAGCCGATTTCTTGCCAAGGGCGTATAATGTCCCTAATGAGCTCTTATTCACTACACTACTTTTTTCAAGAAGTGTACCTTTCTGACATTTTTATACAGTGTTATCCAAACAAACAGTAATGTATATACACTGAAAATGTCCCGTTTACTTTGTACAGAAGTTACGGAACAATATAGTTCCATATTGTACTTGTCAAGTTCATATTGCCCGTAGATAAGCAGTCTCGTTCACAATAGAACTACTTTCAAGTCTGTTCATTTCGATACTGAGCATCGGCGGCCATCTTGTCGTGCGTATCGACTGAAAGAAAGTAAACAGAAACGAATATAGGCTGTGACAAAGTGCATAAAATGCATGTTATCCTAGCCAATATGACCTACCTGAAATCTGTTTAGATATTCAGTAATTTCTTTTAGGAAATCAGGAGTATTATGAAAGAAATAAAACGCACGCTTAGAAAAAAATGGCGTCCTACGTCGGGAAACGTCAAAGTTTAAATGACGCCACATCTATATATCTACTTATACTGCGATCGGTTACATTTGACAATTACTCGCAGTTGTACATTACGTACACACCAGGTTTGCAGGATGAAAGCCTACACAGTAATCTTGTAATTACGGTAGGGGTCTTTAACTTGCACAGGGGACAATCATCCCTGCAAATGATGCCAATAGAGCGTGTTCAGACACCAAAATAATCATCCCGCCGGGGATCGAACCGGGGTCCTCTAGCATCAAAGGCAAGTGCTTAAACGTATGAGCTATCACGCACCTTTATCCACCAACGTTAACGTCGTCTTTACTTTGCCGCCAATGGGCGTGGTTTTTCAACGTGTAGGAAGACTCTTAACGATGTTGCTTTAGTTTCCATTTCAAACCACTTTAAGATGTATAATCTGATTTTACTTTAGATTTGTATGCCAGGCATTCCTGAATTCTGGCAGTCAATCCAAGTTCTGGGTATATACAAAGAGGTTATTGACTTTATATTGTGGAATATTCGGCACTCGTTCTTATGGCGGAGACACAGTCACAAGCTCGTGTGTCCTTCGCCATATGAACTTGTGCTAAATATTTCACAATATAAAGTCAATTACCTATAATTGCAACACAGACAAGTAAACAAGTGGGTCATGATGGCCCTGGATCGCTCACCTGTTCCAGAGAGCAACAAGTGGGCCCGGGGATGGCCATTACTGGCCCCAGGGCTATAATTTGCATACTCTTGAGGGAGGTCTAAAATGTGAAGCTTCATACCAAATATCAAAGACCGGAGCCTTCTAGTTTCAGACAAGAAGATTTTTACAGGTTTTTCTTATATAAGTATGTATAAAACCTGTGGGCCCCAAGGCGGGGCCATTTTTGGCCCAAGGGCTACAATTTGAACAATCTTGATAGAAATCCACAAGCCTCATACCAAATATCAAAGACCTTGGCCTTCTGGTTTCAGACAAGAAGATTTTCAAAGGTTTTCCCAATTTAAGTCTATGTAAAAAATGGGACCCAGGGAGGGCCCATTTTTGGTCCCAGGGCTTAATTTGAACAATATGTAAGAAATCCACTAGATGAACCTTCATACCAAATATCAAAGACCTCGGCCTTCTGGTTTCAGACAAGAATATTTTCAAAGGTTTTCCCTATATAAGACAACATAAAACCAGTGGGTTCCGGGATGGGTCCATTTTAGCCCAAGGGCTACAAGTTGAACAATCTTGGTAGAGATCTACTAGACAAAACTGCATACCATATATCAAAGACCTAGGCCTTGTGACTTCAGACAAGAGGTTTTCCCCAAAATAAGTCTATGTAAAAAAGTGGGCCCAAGGGAGGGGACAATTTTGGCCCCAGGGCTATAATTTGAAAATTCCTTGTGAGAGGCCCACAAGATGAAGCTCAATACCAAATATAAGAGACCTGAGCCTTCTGGTTTCAGACAAGAAGATTTTTTACAGGTTTTCCCTGTAAAAGTCTATGTAAAACCAGTGGGGCTCATTGGCGGAGCCATTTTTGGCCCCAGGGCTATAATTTGAACAATCTTGTTCGAGGTCCACTAGTCAAAACGTCATACCAAATATCAAAGAATGGTTCCTTCTGGTTTCAGACAAGAAGTTTTTTAAAATAGTGTCCTATATAAGTCTATGTAAAAAAGTCGGCCCCCAGGAGGGGGCATTTTTGGCCCATGCTATAATTTGAACAATCTTGATAGCGGGCCACAAGACAAAGCTTCATTTCAATTATCAAAGACCTGAGCCTTCTTGTTTCAGAGAAGAAGATTTTTTTAAGAATTTCCCCTATATAAAAATTGAAGTGGAGGCAGTGATCAGGAATCGCTACAATTAACCCACAGCTCCCATCAGGGACACCAAAGTCTATGTATAACAAAAGGGTCCGGGGGCGGGGGCATTTTTGTACCCAGGGCTATGATTTGAACAATCTTCATAGAGGTCAACTAGATGAAGCTTCACACCAAATATCAAAGTCCTGGGCCTTGCGGTTTCAGAGAAGAGGATTTTAAAAGATTTTTATAAAGTAGAAGTAAAACAAAGATCAGGAATCGATACAATTAACTTACTCCACCCATCAAGGACACCAAAGGGAAAGAAACACAAACATGAAGTGACCAGACCATAACTATGTAAAATCAAAAGGCCCAGGGGTGGGGGAATTTTTGGTCACAGGGCTTTTATTTGAACAATCTTGATAGCGGTCCACTAGATGAAGCTTCACACCAAATATCAAAGACCTGGGCCTTGCGGTTTCAGAGAAGAAGATTTTTTAAGACTTTCCCTATATAAGTTAATGAAAAACTAAAGGGCCCCAGGGCGGGGGCATTTGAACCCAGGGCTATAATTTGAACAATCTTGATAGAGGTCTACTAGATGAAGCTTCATACCAAATATCAAAGACCTGGGCCTTGCGGTTTCAGAGAAGAGGATTTTAAAAGATTTCTCTATATAAGTATGTCTGTCTGTCTGTCTGTCTGTCTACTGATACTGCGTCGGTCACATTTGACCATTACCGCAGGTGTACATAACATACACTCCAGGTTTGCAGGATGACAGCCTACACAGTAATCATGTAATTACGGTAGGGATCTTTAACCTGCACAGGGGATGGTTCTCCCTGCACAGGAGGCCACCAGTTAACGTCCCGATCCGAAGGACGGTGCACTTTATGACATTCATCCCTGCAAATGATGCCAATGGAGCGTGTTCGGACACGTAAAATCAAAGGGCCCAGGGATGGGGGAATATTTGGTCCCAGGGCTTTAATTTGAACAATCTTGATAGCGGTCCACTAGATGAAGCTTCACAATATTAAAGACCTGGGCCTGGCGGTTTCAGAGAAGAATATTTTTTAAGACTTTTCCTATATACGTCAATGACAAACCAAAGGGCCCCAGGGCGGGGGCATTAATTTGAACAATCTTGATAGAGGTCCACTAGATGAAGCTTCACTCCAAATTTCAAAGACCTGGGCCTTGCGGTTTCAGAGAAGATGATTTAAAAAAATCGCTTTATAAGTCTATGTAAAATCAAAGGGCCCCGGGGCGGGGGCATTTTTGGCTCAGTGGCTATAATATGAACAATCTTGGCAGAAGTCCACTAGATGAAGCTTCATACCAGATATCAAAGACCTGGGCCATGCGGTTTGAGAGAAGAAGATTTTTTAAGTTTTCAGTAAGAAAAAATATATTTTTGGCTCCTGTGACCAAAATGTGCAACGAACCGGAATCATTTGAACAAATTTGAAAGGGGATCAGTTCTGTGAAGTTTGGTCAAAATCCGATCAGTCGTTTAGGAGGAGATGTCGTTTGAAGAAAAAGTTTACGGACGCACAAACGCACGCACAAACGCACGCACGACGCACAAAAAAGGGACCCCAAAAGCTCACCTCGTCACTACTATGCTAACAAAGGTGTCAGAGAAAATTTTAAATTTTAATTCAGTATGGACACAAAGCTCATCAGAATACAACCTTCCCCCACTTGCATGAAGGAGGTTTGTCTGTATGGTCAACCAAATAAGTTACAGAGAGGACTCTTACCTGACTGCGCGGTTAAGCAGACTGATCTTAGTCTTCTTTGAGCGAACGTGCTCTAAGACATCGTTTAGCTCATGTTTAAAGAAAATGTACCTTTTAAGTATATTATCTATAGATAATTGTTGTTTTTCTTTTTTTTCAGTCCTACATATGCAATGGTTTCACTCAGCCTTCACGAGGCTATCCCGGGACATCATCTTGCGGTATATATTCTTTTATCAGCTTTTGAGTCTGCATTCTATAAAGGGGAATGGATAAACCTTCACACGAGATAACTCTTTCTAAAATAGTTATCCCTCCCCCCCCCCCCCCTGTGGAATTCGTTCCACTGACCGTTCAAAGGCGGTTCTACTGTAGCGGTTTATTTTTGTTATGGTTTGTCTTTGAGTGTGTGTATCGCTTATATTATTTTGTTTTAGATAGCCAACTGGCCATTTTGTTGGGAAGTAACTGTCCTTTGGGCTTTCCACTATTGATGTTTCCATTAGGGTCTAGTTGTTTCATGTTTGTGCTTCTTTCCCTTTGGTGTCTCTGGTGGGAGCTGTGGGTTAATTGTATCGCTTCCTCATCATTGCCTTCACTTCCATTTTGTTACCCATATTGGAAGGGGTCTCCCTTTAAAGTAAACTGAAAGGAATCATTTTGCTCCTGAGGAGCTAATTCTTTCCTTTAAGAGTGGACCACTTTTTCTGAGTCATTCCCAAGAAAACGTAACTAATAACACAGGCGGTATCCGAAGCTAGCTTATATAAAGTAGAAGTAAAACAAAGATCAGGAATTGATACAATTAACTTACTCCACCCATAAAAGACACCAAAGGGAAAGAAATACAAACACTAAGCGACCAGACCATAATGGAAACCTAAACAAAGGAAGGCCATAAGGACAGTTACTTTCCCACAAAATGGCCATATGGCCATCCAAAACCAAAAGACACAAGTGATACACACAGTAAGTAACAAACAACAACATAAATAAATCGCCACAGAAGAGCCCCGTCTGATCGCAGCCATTACAGATTGACCGTCCACGTTCTAGCAATAGGGTAAGACAGAATGGCACTTACCTTGACTTACAGAAGTAGATGCAGATCTATGTCTATCTATAGTCGTCGGTGTTGTCATGGTAAGCAGTGTTTTGGGGAATATCTGATGTACCGTATCGATCCTAATTATGGGGACAGATAGGCCTTACCAAACATTGCAGACTCAAATCAGAGTGCTCTGATCAGGATCTACACTTTTATGCTTTCGGTTTGAACCTTTTGGACTCCTTGCAGGATTGTGAAACAAATATGTTTACATTTTAAGGGAATTTCATAAAGTCCCCAATTTGTCCAAATTTTTAGGAGTTTTACGGTAAGTTAGGCCACGACGTGCGAAACTTTGATTCCCGACACACGCATTCAGCAAAACTCAGATCAGACTGATCAGTGTTCCAAATATAGTGGATATAAAGGCTGGTTTGTGTTTTTCTTGAAAAAAAAAAACATTTTTATTTCATCACTCATCGTAATGCTTACTATTTATTAAACGGGGATATAAAATATACAAAATAGCTTGTTAGAAAATTGCTCGGCTCACCGGAGCTAGCGGATCAGTCATTGCCGATTTCATTTGGTTACAATGGTATATTAATGCCTTTTGATGTGTTCGGATATGTTGTTGTTACAGATTTTAACTTTCTGAAATGACATTATGAAGTAACTTGATTATTGATAATCATAGGTGTGTAAAATTAATTTATTCAACAGAAAAAAGGTTAAAGGAAAGAGTTTGCTCTAGATGAGCACATTATTTGCTTGAGGAGACTTTATAAGGTAGGAAAATATGTTCAACAGACAACATAGTGCAGTTTATATTTTACTTTTGGTCCTTTAAGATCAGCGTGAATATTCTGAGAAATCAGATATAAATTATTGGTTTAGACTCATATTCTAGACAGGTTTTCAATTATTTGGACCCCATTTTGATTTATATCAGTCTTTGAATCGACTGTCTGTTCGAAATTCACAAATTTGCACTATGTTTCCTCTGGCTTTCGTTGCCGGATCATTACAGGGTCACTGATGAGGCTTTATTAGCCGAAACTGCGTAGTATGACCCATCTTCTTTCTTATGAATGTTTTCATTGCTCTTAAAGGAACTCATTTTTTATTTTTATTTGCCTCACGCGAAAATGTATTATTTCCACCATGAGTAATTTTACACTTTCTATTCACAGGAGAGCTATGGCATGACCTCTGACCTTCCAAAGTTCAGGAAATATTACAATTGGAGAAGTTACAGTGCCCCGTTCTATTTCCCTTTCTTCAACTCCTACGTTGAGGTAGGTTTCCCTTTGGTGTCTTTGGTGGGTGGAGTAAGTTAATTGTATCGATGCCTGATCTTTGTTTTACTTCTACTGTTCTTACTACATATTTTAGTGTTCGTTATTTGGCGTGTACGTGATACTCAGTGACTCTCATTTCAATATTTGATTACCAAACTTCAGATTATGGCATCATATACTGACAAGAATAGAAAAGGTATTAGGCAAGTTGTGAAACAACAAGACTGCAGATAGTTGATAACACGTCAGTCATCAGACCTGCCCCTGTGACATGTCAGCAGTACTAAGAGGCTGGTCAGAGTTTGATGTATCTTTCTGGTACACTGACCTCTGAAATAACATTAGTAAACATTAAGACTAGAGCCGTCATATAGTCTGAGATCGAGCTCGCCGGTGTGCATTTAATAAAGCAAAGTTATCAACCGTGATTGTGATAACGACCATGCAGTTAGTCTGTCGAATTACATTAACGTTGTGTCCAATCGAAGAAAGGGAATTGAAATCTTTGCAAGCAAATATTGTTCTGAATTAATATACTAAGTCACCATAAAATTAAAGTATCGGGAGGTCTTGTTGCAGAAGAGATTTAAGTCCAACATTGAATTAAGAACCTAAATCGTAATGACGTCTGCGAAAATTTGGAAATGCTCTGCGATGTTTATGATACCTATACGCCTTTATAAGCCTAAATACATTTTAGAAAAAAATGTAACTCAGAAAAAGTCACAATAAATGAAAAAAGCCACCTCTAGCCATTGAAAGAAGAAAAATAGTAAGTGACATGAAAGCAGAGAGAGAGAGATAGAGAGAGAGAGAGAGAGAGAGAGAGAGAGAGAGACGAACACAACAAATGAAACAAGAGGCTCAATGAGCCTAAACCGCTCACCTGAGGAACTTAAGTTTTAACAATTCACAGACTTGACTACTAAATCTGCTAATAGAATCCAGCCCATTGACCCTTACAGGATATAAGTCATCATTATTGCATTGCATTCCAAGTTTGAGACTTCTAGCTTCTATAGTTCCTGAGAAATCTTTGACGAAAATTTAACATTGGTCAAAATGGAGAGAAAGAAGAATGAAAGAACAGATGAACAAATAAGCTGAGAAAGCCCAATGTCTCTTACACAAAATAAGTCATCAATATTCTATTGAATACCAAATTTGATGCTTCTAGCTTTTATAGTTCCTGAGAAATCTTTGATTAAAAATTTAACATTGGTCTATTATCTCTATATGGAGAGAAAGAAGAATGAAGGAACAGATGAACCAGACTAGCTCCAAAACCTAATGCAGCCTTTCCCCTTGCCCAATGGTGCTACACATAAAATTTAAACAAGATTGGTCGACTGCCTTCTGAGATATGCTTCATTGAAAGTGTGGACGACGGATGGACGGACGACAGACGACGGACTCCGGAGCCTTGGTATACTATCAGCTCACTGGAGCCTTTGGCTCAGGTGAGCTAAAAATTCAAGTCGCTATTTCTGTCACAACATTTTCCCTACGTTAAGTCTATGGGCAAATTTTTTTGTCTCTCAAGGTCACGTAACTCCGAGGTCAATATTCCGATTCGGCCCAAAATCGAACTTAACCGAGATTTTATGCCTGTCCTCGTTACCTGCAAGTTTGAAGCTGATATGAATAAAAATAAAGTTGCTATCGTGGTCACAACGTATTTTTTTATGCTCAAGGGCAGGTAACTCCAAGGCAAATATTCCGATTCGGCCCAAAATCGAACTTAACCGTGATTTTATGTCTGTCCTCGTTACCTGGAAGTTTGAAGCTGATCTGAAAAAAATTCAAGTCGCTATCGTAGTCGCAACATTTTCCCTAATTAAGTCTATGGGCAAATTTTTTGTCGCTCAAGGTCACGTAACTCCGAGGTCAATATTCCGATTCGGCCCAAAATTGAACTTAACCGATATTTTATGCCTGTCCTAGTTACCTGCAAGTTTGAAGCTGATATGAATAAAATAAAGTTGCTATCGTGGTCACAACGTTTTTTTTTTATGCTCAAGGGCAGGTCACTCCAAGGCAAATAATCCGATTGGGCCCAAAATCGAACTTAACCGAGATTTTATGTCTGTCCTCGTTACCTGCAAGTTTGAAGCTGATCTGAAAAAAATTCAAGTCGCTATCGTAGTCACAACATTTTTCCAATGTAAAGTCTATGGGCAAATTTTTTGTCGCTCAAGGTCATGTAACTCCGAGGTCAATATTCCGATTCGAACTTAACTGAGATTTTATGCCTGTCCACGTTACCTGCAAGTTTGAAGCTGATCTGAATAAAAATAAAGTTGCTATCGTGGTCACAACGTATTTTTTCATGCTCAAGGGCAGGTAACTCCAAGGCAAATAATCCGATTCGGCCCAAAATCGAACTTAACCGTGATTTTATGTCTGTCCTCGTTACCTGCAAGTTTGAAGCTGATCTGAAAAAAATTCAAGTCGCTATCGTAGTCACAACATTTTCCCTATGTTAAGTCTATGGGCAAATTTTTTGTCGCTCAAGGTCACGTAACTCCGCGGTCAATATTCCGATTCTGCCCAAAATCGAACTTAACCGAGATTTTATGCCTGTCCTTATTATCTGCAAGAATGAAGTCGATCAGAAAAAAATTGACGGGGCTAGAGTGATGACAAGCTTTTTCCTATGTTAAGTCTATGGGAGCTATATGTTGCCATGGTAACCAGAGTTCCACTCAGATATGCATGAAAACCTTATGCAGTCTTTCCACTTGCCCAATAATGTTACACATGAAATTTGGTCAAAGTCGGCCAAGTAGTCTTCAAGATATACATTTTTGAAATTCACATTAACCCTTATGCAAAAATGCACAAGGGCAGGTAACTCCTAAGTGTATGATCCGATTCTGCCAATTATCGAACTTGACCGAAATTTCATGGCTGTGCTGGTTATCAGTAAGAATGAAGCCAATCCGAACAAAATTGAAGCAGCTACAGTGATGACAACATTTTCCCCATGTTAAGTCGATAGGCAATTTTTCGGGCGCTCAAGGGGACGTAGCTCTTGAGTGAATTATCTTATTCGGCCCAAAATCGAACTTGACCGAGATTTTATGCCTGTACTGGATATCTGCAAGAATGAAGTCGATCAGAAAAAAATTGACGGAGCTAGAGTGATGACAAGCTTTTTCCTATGTGAAGTCTATGGGAGCTAGATGTTGCCATGGCAACCAGAGTTCCACTCAGATCTGCCTGAAAACCTAACGAAGCCTTTCCACTTGCCCAATAATGCGACACATGAAATTTGATCAAAGTTGGCCAAGTAGTCTTTAAGATATACATTTTTGAAATTCCCATTAACCCTAATGCAAAAACACACAAGGGCAGGTAACTCCTAAGTGAATGATCCGATTCTGCCAGTTATCGAACTTGACCGAGATTTCATGGCTGTGCTGGTTATCTGCAAGAATAAAGCCAATCTGAAAATAATTGAAGCAGCTACGGTGATGACAACATTCTCCCCATGTTAAGTCAATAGGCAATTTTTTTAACGCTCAAGGGCACGTAACTCCTGAGTGAATAATCCGATTCAGCCCAAAATCGAACTTGACCGAGATTTTATGCCTGTTCTCGTTATCTGCAAGAATGAAGTCGATCAGAAAAAAATTGACGGAGCTAGAGTGATGACAAGCTTTTTCCTATGTTAAGCCTATGGGAGCTCTTTGTTGCTGTGGCAACCAGAGTTCTCATCCGATCTGCACGAAAACCTAATACAGCCTTTCCCCCTACCTGATGATGGTTCATATGAAATTTGATCAAGGCCGGCCCACTGGTTCCAGAGATATACTTCGTTGAAAGTGTGGACGACGGACGACGGACGCCGGCTCGTGGTATACTAATACCTCACATGAGCCTTCGGCTCAGGTGAGCTAAAAAATCAACTATGGCGTTTACGAACATTCGTAAATTAATGTTAGCTAAATAGCTAAAAATCAGTACCACCTTCCATTTGATGACCTGAAAGCGTATCTGAAAGAAACATTTCTTCCTCTACTTTCATCCTCTACTTCGACCCCTGCCAATAAGGGCTTGAAGAAATAAATTGGATGCATGATGCGTCCTCGCAGAGCTGAAACCGACTGCACGCGAGTACTGGTAAACTGCTTTAAGGATCTAGGTCTGCCCAGGTAAAGCGGTGCGAGTCGGACCGTCCATGCTTATAAACCCTATTTGATTCATTGGACGACAGGGTTTGAGATGTCATTTCATCTTAAGGTCGGGTAAAAGTCCCACAAAATTAGAAGCAACGTGGCCAAAATGACCTGTACAGTGTTGACGGGGACGTTAAACCTCAAATCAACCAAACAAACAAATCTTCCTCTACTTCTTCTTCTGAAGTACACAAAAACAATAGAAATACGAGCCTCTTTTACTCCTGTACGAAAGTTTCTCAATTGCTATACAGCTACTGTTACCCGTCAATTAACTCAAACATGAACAATCACTCATTCCATTCTTGTATTCAACAAAATAGTTATGTTATTTGTGATCCATAGACCTTATGTTATGTAGCTTTTAGTGCAGTAAGAGCTATTACAAATCCCCAACATCGCCAAGTGCTGGCGGGTTTTGGCGATAGCATTCCAAAGTTTTGTTTTACAGTTCTTATATTTTCTATGCCCTAATTCAGAAGGCGCTTATACTTGATATGTCAAAAGTTCATTTAATACTACTTTCTGTGGTATCCGTGACCTTGGCCCTTTGTCCTTTGTAACTTTTCAGTCAAGAGCATCACTATCCGGCAATAGGTTTGTTGCAAAGTACGCTACACTGTAATCTTAAACAGGAATCGTTTTTTTTTTTGTTTCATTTTATTTATTTATCTTATTGTCCGTCTCTGAATTAAGGGAATATTCTTCGGTTTGATTTCAGGGATGGGCGCTGTATGCAGAATATTTGGGAGAAGAAATGGGTGTCTACGAGAATGACTATGAATTGTAATGTAGAGATTGTCTTTTAATCTTGTTTAAAGACACTGTTGTTTCATCATTTTACCATTTGTTTAAATAGGTCGGTAAGAAAATTTCTGTGGCGCCTGAACTTGGGATACTGTATTACGTTCTGAATGGTGCATTGTTCACTGTTTTCTGAAATAACAAATCCATCCTGGTTTACTTTGTTATAGTTTCAAATACAACAAAATATAAAATTCAATAAATTCTACTTAACATAATCTTCAGAGAAATAGAATAATGTTAACGATGTAGACGCGTTTATTATTTTTTTTATTTCATTTCACTGCAGCTGATGAGTGGATTTAACCCTTTAACACTCTCAGCAGACGACAAATTGTTTAAATTTTATATTGTTTATATGTTTTTTTTTTCGAAAAGAGGACTGGACATCTCATGCAAATTGTTTCCAAGAATTGCATAAAATGTCAAAACCAGTTTGAAGAATAGGAAACATATTTCAAATCGTCGTCTGGTGGTATATTTCATTGGGATCATTGAATCCACTATAATAACCAATCATTGAACCCATTTTAGAACATTTGAAAATGGTTTTCCACTGAAGTCTACTCTAGAGGACGTACATTACAGCACTTTCATGAAAACTCGGTAAAACCAGAGGAGGCCTTACTTTCTGTAATATGTAATTTGTTTACAAACTCAAACCTAAAGCTTCATTTGTCTGTTTAGCACACAAATAATATATATGAGAGTACATGTATGTGTGATGTTTTATTCCAGAATGGGGCGTTATAGTGATGAAATGTGGCGAGCTTGTCGTTTAGTAATAGATACTGGAATACACTACTTCAAGTAAGTACTTTTAACCCTTGTCCTGCTGAGCCCGGATATGCCTTATTTTCCAAACAATGTAGATCCAGATCAGATGGCTTCTGTTTGCCATTCAGATTGTGAATTTGTTGCAATAATTTGCATCAAGTAATCTGATTGGTTGATAGACAGAAATGGGTGTGGCTTAATTGAATATTCAGCAGGTTAAAGGTTAAGAGTTGTGGACCTGCTAGAGTTTTTCATATTCTCGCTTTTTCATAAGTGATCACTATTTAAATTGTGATCGCCTTCCATATTTTTTCCATTCCCCTAAAGATTCCGGTATTGCATTTGTTTGCATACGAAGAAAAACCCAAGTTCCCATTTTCAACGAAAGAAGACGAAGTATCGGTCGAGCCCCTGACACTAGATTTTCTAAAAACTCATAATCTTCTGTTTTAAACAATTGTCAAAAACCTTAACGCTTACACCTGTTCATAAATCCGCTTGCGTTTGGCATTTTATTCTTTGTTTCAGCTGGACAAGAGAACAGTCAATCAACTATATAATGAACTATACAGCGATAACCAGACAGACCGCTGAAATCGAAATAGATAGGTACGCCACATGGCCTGGGCAAGCATGTGGATATAAGATAGGCGAAATGAAAATCAAAGAACTCAGGAAAAATGCAGAGAATGTTTTAGGTAACTACGTTAGATTTTTTTCAAAATAGATACATAAACGGAATGACAAATGGTAGCTAATCCTTTTCTTAATGAAAGGTGTGGTCGCATTATGATGAAATTCTACTTAATTGTTTTTTTTTTTTTTTTTTTTTTTGCTTTTGTTACATGTAACACTCACGACAGTATTTCCAAATGGCATTTGAGCATGTGATATACACTCATCTTTACGCCTACTGAACTTATTAGTACAAGGACACATTAGCCCCATCAGGACAGCGTTGAGAACATATGGTGGAAAGTAAAATATCAAAGGAATGCCTTTAGATAGTCTTGGTTGTTATTATAAGCAATGACAAATTTCTACAAGTCTCAAGCAATTTTCAGAAATCTGTAAGCTTACATTCGATTCGACTTGTTCATTTGAAGGTCAGGAAAGATGACATATGTCCTATAAATGTCTGGTCTTAATATTTATATTCTCAGCGCATTAACGGGCAAAAACCTATAGTAAACGGTTGGACACAGTGTTGATCATACCCTTATGAATGCTTTGGCTAACACGGCGTCAAAAGATCATTAAGTGACGTCAAAGTAAAATATGGTTGTGTCAAATGGTA
Source organism: Lucinisca nassula (assembly GCA_963580285.1). Taxonomy (NCBI): domain Eukaryota; kingdom Metazoa; phylum Mollusca; class Bivalvia; order Lucinida; family Lucinidae; genus Lucinisca; species Lucinisca nassula. Next base: position 92,407,854 of record OY757024.1, on the reverse strand, counting down.
AGGTATGGTTCCGATGTCAAGAGGAACATTGATATCTTGTTTCAATTTTAGCCCTAAAACAGAATATTTTTTTTCAATATTTAAGAAATAGATCAGCTCTAACTGTGATTTGTTGAGTAATAAATCACAGTTGGAGGTCAGTTGTAAAGTAGATCAAATCACGCGCGCATAGCGCGCGTGATTTATCTATTACAACTGACCGACAAACTGTGATTTATTACTCCACAAATCACAAACTAGAGCTGATCTATTTCGATTCTAACAGGCTGAAAATCGGCAATAATGCTTTTAGCCATTGTTAGAAGAAATCCCGCTAAAAGTATCGACTGAAGCACACGCATTTATACCCTTTTCAAACGTTTTCGATGCGAGAAAATGACGTTTCACCGTCTAACGTCAAGGAAATCGACTAGTGACGTCATTAATTAGCAGTTTTTAATGACGTCACTCGTCACGCTCTTCCTTGCCGTGATTTGCTGTAGAATAAAACACAGTTATTTTCCATTGCCTATATAGGCGCGCTGTGTTAGAATGTGTGGTAAATAATACAAATATAAGTAATAAAGGTAATTTGTCTAACCTTCATTAGAGTATGAACAATCGGTCCACGAGCAAAGTTGAAGCGAGCCCCTTCGAGTTTCTTAAAGGAATGGCTAAAGATGGGGTTTTATCAATTTGCTTATTTCTTCTTTCAAGGTGCTGTATTCGATATCCGTGGCTTCCATTATGCAATACTGAGCAATGGACCAGTTCCATTGAATGTTCTGGAAGATATTATAAATAACTGGATAACCTCTATGAGCCGCAAACCACTTCTACCAACTCAACAAACTTGTAAACCTGTAATCTCGGACAATTCTCACAATACTTTAATGCATACAAATTTAAGCAAAATACCGGAAACTGTCAGTATGAGACCTGCGCATGCCACTGCACCAACTGCAAAACCAAGTGCAAAGTCTCCTTATCCTAACACTAAGCCAAGTGATTCAAATTCGAGCCCGAACGTTCACTTACAATGCGTCTTAATTATGGTTACATTTCTTTTCGGTACAGCGTATTGTATGTAATAAGTATGTAGTGTGGCATTTCATAAAATGTATAAAGTCAAATATTCTTTTTTTGCTCATTTAAATACATATTAATTAAACAAGTTGTGTTATAGTAAATATGATGAAAATGTTACCTAGTAAACAGCACAACCATCTCAAGCTTTCAGAAGAAAAGAAAGACTTAAGTCCTAAGATGGCTTCCAAAGAATTACCTTTCTCTAGAACATATTTAATCAAATAGTACAACCATCTCATGCCTTCAGAAGAATATAAATAGAAGTGAAGGCAATGATCAGGAATCTATGCAGTTAACCCACACCTCCCATCCGAGACACAAGAGGGAAAGAAACACAAACATTAAATAACCAGACCCCTGTATAAATAGCCAAATCCCAACTGACAAATTAACAGCAGAAAGTCAAAAGGACAGTCACTTTCCCACAAAATGGCCAATTGGCTATCCAAAACAAAAATATGTAAGCGATACACGCACACTCACAGACAAACCATAACAAAGATAAACCGCGACAGAAGATTTGCCTTGAAACGGCCAGTCAAAAGAATTTCACTGTGCGGCTTAAATCGATTTAACGCGGCCGCAATTCTCGCCCTTGATTCCGTCGCGATTAGGACAAATAATTGGTTCTGTCCGCATGGAGGCTTCCTAACTCATCAGTGCAACATCTCCGAGAACACAAAAATCAAACACCCACAGAGATGGAACAACGGTAAGGACGTTAGTCTTAAGATGGCTTCCAAAGGACTAACTTTCTCTGGAACATATTTAATCAAACAGCACAACCATCTCATGCCTGCAGAAGAAAAGAAAGACTTTGGTCTTAAGATTGTTTCCAAAGGAATACCTTTGTCTAGAAAATATTTAACTTCACCACAGCTGGTGTTAAGGGAATGTGTGGCGGCCGTAAATAGTCTCCCTGCCCTTCATCATAGTGTGGGTGTATTGTCTAGTCATTTAGGATCATAACTGATACCAATGCGGAAGTTTTAAGATATATAAGGGTTACTGATGAGTCTTAATAGGCTGCAACTAGCCAGAAAAACCTTTTACACACCACAGTTTTCAGTTCTGTCTTGTAGTCCTTGCTTCCAAAGGATTACATTTAACTAGAACAGATTTAGTGGCATAATGACACACACACGCACACACACACACACACCAACAACAACATCAAAACAATTTACATTTGAGCCAACGCACGTCAAACCTGACAATAAGATTTGCGTGACCAACGAAGAGCAGACCCACCCGTGCATCCGTGTGGTCTGATCAGAATCATCTATGATCACATGAGCCTTCGACAGCATTCGGGCTAACCATAGTAAGGTGAGCAAAAACTGGTGCATCAGGATAACATATCCGTGTAATGAAGACCCCTCTTAACGCCACTTTGTACAGAGAAAAATGGTGATTATAGGTGAATTCATTATTCCCTAATTATTGCTCGAGGCGGTTCTAAAGAGCGTCCAAAATCTATGTTTTGGCTAGAAATAAGAAAAATAGCACATTTTTCATCTAAACACAATGCTTATTCTAGAGACAGAAAATACGCCACTTTCGCATATGGGTGTATTATTGTATGATATTGGCCGGAAGTCTAGGCTAATCTTAGGTTGTGTTTTTTTTTTGTCGCATAGTTCTTCTTGTAGGTTTTGTCGTGTACCAACTCATATAAGTCACTACAAAGGATTAAGCAAGTGTCGTCTACAGCGAGACAGACGTTTCCTTAGTAAAATTCTTTTTGTATGAAACATACAAATATAGATGAATCATGTTATATATGTCCATCAATTATATCTATTATGGTTGATGATATGTGTACTATAGGGAAAGTTTGACTATGTGTCTTTGTTCTTTTTCATGTTCTCATTCCAACAAAGAAACTTGATACCCTGGGAATGTCTTTTGAAAATATTTTAAAGATCAATAATATTTCTTTATAGTCTAAAGTTTGGGTATACATATATAAAATTGAAAGAAAAGGTTACTCAGAAACGGTCACGAATAAAAGACATAGCTATTCAAAGAAATGACAAAGAATTAATGACATGAAAGCACACACAAAAGCTCATAAAAACACGTGCACCGGCTACATAATAGAAGTGAAGGCAAAGATTAGTAATCGATACAATTAACCCACAGCTCCAATCAGAGACACCAAAGGGAAAGAAACACAAAGATGAAACAAGAGACCCTAATGGAAACATCAATAGCGGAAAAGCCAAACGGACAGTTACTTTCCAACAAAATGGCCAATTGGCTATCCAAAACAAAATGATATAAGCGATACAAACACTCAAAGACAAAGCATAACAAAATATACCGCGACAGAAGAACCCATCACGTGAACAAGTCCGTGAAATGAACACCCCCTTACACCCCACTTTATATAGAGAAAACTGGGGTTTACGGGGGTAAACAATATTTTTCTCATTTCTGCTCCAAGACATAGGTTGTGGGTACTCATTGAGGCGGTTCTAACGAGTACCCACAACCTATGTTTGCAGTATAAATAAGAAAAATATCACAGATTTTCGTCAGAAAAGTAGCCATTTTGGAGATGTAAAAATTGCACTATCTCGCACGGGTGTGTTATCGTAATGCGCCTTGGAACGGTCAGTTAATTAACATATCAAAATAGAAGTGAAGGCAATGATCAGGAATCGGTGCAATCATCGCGTGAACAAGTCGGTGAAATGAAGACCCCCTTATATAGAGAAAACCGTGGTTTACATTATCTTTCTGATTCTGCTCCAAGACATAGAAAAGTAGCCATTTGGACATGTGAAAAATGCACTAGGTCGCACGGGTGTGTATTCGAAATGTGCCTCACACCTCCCATCCAAGACATCAAAGGGAAAGCCAGACTAACATAAAATAACTTCACTATAATAAAATCGTCGTAAGTGGAAAGCCAAAAGGACGGTTACTTTCCCCAAAAATGGCCAAACGGCTATTATTAGCAATACATAAATTAAAATTGCGAAGTACGACCACCAAAGGACGGTCTTAGGTCTTTACTCGTCCTCAGTTCCAATCAAGTTTTATATATAATGCCATTAACAACTTGATATGCATGGAGGATTCCTAGCTAAACAGTGAATCATTACAGTAATATTCAGAGATAACAGAGGAAAATAAACTATAGATAACACAATAAAATAATCAGGGTTGAGGACTCAACAATAATCTGACGTCAGAACAGAAGATCACACAACTATGATGCGTAAATACTAAAATAAACATGGCAGCAAAAATTGTGTGCGCTTTGATTACATTGGTGTGCTCATCAGTATGAAAGCATAGATGTTAAGAACATCATTCAAACCCCAGCAACCAAAGCTATAGATTACAATTCAGCAGTTCGGAGGAGAAAGCAGTTCTTGACAACAAAGAAGAATTTGTGCTTTTTCTCTTTGGGTCCAAATGATTACCCGACAGAATACTTTGAGGTGTATGAACTAAAACAGAGAGAAAATGTCCAGAACACTGAGAACATATATTTCTTGCACACCAGATGAGGAAATCTTTGGTTTTACCCTGGGATAGAAATTCTTATCCTGCCCAGGTTATCCTACCCAGGGATAGGATAAATGGAGAATTTTTGCGTGTCTGATGTTCACTGATTGAATAGGTCGTCACGTACGTCTTCGTTAAGTTTGACGTCACTTTACATAAAGTGACGTCAACAACATCCCATTATTCGTCTTCAAAATGTGGCGGACGTCCACAATTGAAGTGACTGCATTATAGTAACACACACACACACACGCACATACACACACATGAAAGGCATCTGATATGGGTGTGAGGGATAGATAGAAGTATCCGACCCTCGGGAAGACTGTCCGGCATCACTCAGCCAACGACGGTCAGTGATGTCGGCCAGTGACCCTCGGGACGAATTTTTCTGTCCACCCATCAAACCCATCATGATGGCAAACATAAACAGTAAAAAGGGACGTGCACCAACAGACAAAGAGAATCCAGCCGAATCCAAACATATATATGAGCGTTCTTATATTATTGAATTAATTAAACGAGTCGAGAAATGCGTGGCTTCGCCGAGCTTTTTATGTCTTTACCTTAACGAGTTTAATAAATTGGATAATGCATGAGCACGAATGCAAGTATGTATTTATCATATAATATTTAAAACGCATATGATTCGCGATTTTGATTTACAAAAATGGCAATATACCGCCATTAGTAAACGTGAAGTCGTTGAGGACGTCGTATGTGTAACATTAGGGAGAGGGAACTAACTACATGTAATTTGCATATTAAATCTACTAGTGGATTTCTGAATATGTTACATGGAGTTATTACATTCTCAGACGTGACGTCATATGATAAAGGGCGTTATTAAATTCTCACTCGCGACGTCATATGATAAATGACGTTATTACATTCTCAGACGCGATTTCATATGATAAACAGAGGATCTTACATGAGTGGTCATGTATTATTGAATTTATTAAACGAGTTAAGGAAAAGGGAAAAAAGCGAGGCTTTGTCGGGCATTTTATCCCTTTTCTTCAACGAGTTAAATAAATTCAATAATACATAAGCACGAATGCAAGATTCTATTTATCATATGACATTCAAAACGCATTTTATACACGATTGTTTAACTAAAATGTTAATATTGCGCCATTAGTAAACGCGACGTCGTTAAGGACGTCGTACATGTAACGTTACGGGGCGTATCTAACTAATTTGCATATTTAATCCACTCAGTGGATTATCGAATTTATTGCATGGCGTTATTACACTCTCAGACGCGACGTCATATGATAAGTGACGTTATTTCATTCTCAGACGCGACCTTATAGATAAATAACGTTATTAGATTCTAAGACGCGACGCCATATGATAAATATACAAAGGAAGCTGCAACGGAACGACCGCCCGAATCGGGCCGGTCATTTGAAAAATACTCGGTGGGGGGTCTTCACTGTCGGAGTTGATGTTACTTAATGTAGCAGAAAGATTTGGTTCATAGTAATTTCAACTGATATATCTAAGAGCAGCGGACAGTTTCGGATATAAAGCTACCATCAAGAAGCAGACAAAGCGATTTCATATTAGAACTAGATAAAAACGTGAAGATGAAAACGTGCTGCCCACAGAGGTCTATCCATTTATTTTGAAAATGCATTGACTTGCCATATATCTGGCCGAAACATTGTGGTAAGATACCTATTTTAGAATAATAATTATCAAATTGCCAAATATGACCGCTTCTTTGCTTATGCTGGTTTTGGTTAAATTCCTAATAGCGCTTCATATTCAAGAACAATTCGCCCCCTTTTTGATGCCGTTAAAGGGCAGAGCTGTTTCCTGTGGATCTCCGTTATCGTTGAATCCAAATGCAATACATCACGTGAACAAATCTGTGAAATGAATATCCCCCTAAACCCCTCTTTATGTAGAGAAAACTGGGGTTTACGGGGCTATACATGATTTTTTCTTATTTCTGCTCCAAGACATAGGTTGTTGGTACGTGTTAGAACCGCCTCAGTGAGGCGGTTCTAACGAGTATCCACAACCTAAGTTTGCAGTATAAATAAAATATCACGGATTTTCATCAGAAAAGTAGCCATTTTGGAGATGTGAAAAAATGCACTATGTTTCACTGATGTGTTATTGCAATGTTAGCCTGTGTAATCACTGTTCTCTGTGTAAACACTGTACACATAAGACGGTCATGTCATCCTTCATTATCATGAACCAGCTCGTGAAAAAATAGTCGTTATCGCTAAAGCGGCCATCAAATGCTTGGGTGATCCCGCACATGCGCGCTGTTTGGCCAGAGGCCATCAGCAAGTTCAATATAAGAACCACGATCACTAAACCGGAACTAAAGTAAGATCCAGCTGTCTCGTCAGTTTGGTTTCTACGGTTCGACCAACGAGGTTACGATCGTCGAACCATGGTCGACGGGTTTCACTAGAACCAGTAATTTCTTTAGTAGGCATTGATTTGTTGTTATGCTTACACGGGGGAAGGTGCACTAAAAGTAATACCAACCAAACTAAACTACAGATGATCGAACTGCCTCTATATTACGTAGTTGTCTGCGCGTGCGTATTTGTAAAAACAACGCGACACGCGATCCGGATATTTTGTATTAAATGCTGAACCTCGAGCGAAAATTTGCCATCTGTAAAAGGCATTTAAGCCACCCCCACCTCCGATAGGTTGTGCTGCCGATTTTTCTTAGGCGGGGGTTGGTGGGGGTGTTTTATGATTATTGCTTTGTTATATTCTACCAAAGTTGTGTGTTTGTTTGATTTGAGGTTTAACGTTCCTGTCAATACTGTATAGGTCATTTTGGAGGCGTTGCTTCCAATTTTGTGGGTCTTTTACCCGACATTGAAATTAAATGACATCTCGAGCCTTATCGCGCAATGAAACCAATAGGATTTATAAGCATGGACGGTCCGACTCGCACCGCTTTACCTGGGCAGGCTTAGATCCTCTAACGGGTTTACCAGTTCTCGTTTGCAGTCGGTCTCTGCGTGGAAGCATCATGCAGCCCATATATTTCTTCAATCCCCGATGGGCGGGTGCCATCCAAACAGTTGTACTTGATAAGGGGAATGGGAACACCTTCAGGGGAGGCAACTCCTGCAAAAGTATTTTTGTCTCCCATGTCAATAGGGGTCAACTCTTAAAGGAAGGAAATTACTCCTGAGGAGAAAATTATTTCCTTTAAGAGTAGATCCCTTTTTCCGTGGGATATGGCTTATTTTGTTTGTTTGTTTGATTCGAGGTTTAACGTCCCCGTCAACACTGTAAAGGTCATTTTGGAGACGTTGCTTCCAAATTTGTGGGACTTTTACCCGACATTGAGATGAAATTACAGCTCAGTCCCTGTCGCCCAATGAAACCAAAATGGACGGTCCGCCTTGCACCGCGGTTTCTGGACAGGCTTAGATCATCTAAGCGGTTTACCAGTACTAGTGTGCTGGCCGGATTCAGCTCTGCGTGGTAGCATCATGCAGCCCATATATTTCTTCAAGCCCCTATGGGCGGGGGTTAGGGATAGGGCTTATAGAAAAGCGAACAGGAAGTCCCGAAAATTATCTGCCTTTTAAAATGGCGCAAAAGTATGCCGGGTGTTCCAATTCCCCTTAAATTCTTTCGATTAGTCTAATCATCGTATTTGGATGAATCTGCTTTGTAAACACTTGTTGTTCTGTGCGTTCCCTGTGAGTTTTATGACGTCACATCAACGTCGGTGCAACGTCATGACGTTTATGCAACGTCACATCTACGTCCTAGCAACGTCGTGACGTTGCACCGACGTTGATTTGACGTTGCCATAGCGCTGTGTGCCTGCTGGATCGTGTCCTTGGGGCTCTCCCCGCATTTTTCTTTTTAATTTTTGTTGAATGCTTAGGATCCTCTTCTCATATGTCTGCTCATAAGTTTGGGTCAAGGGATCATTACCCCCGCGTCATTGTCATATGAGTCCCGCCAAGCGAATTTGTGTCTTCGAGCATTCCGTCATGACAAATTTTAACTGCGCATGCCCAGCCATTCAGAGGGGCCAGGGATATGGCTTTCTGTCTGAAGGTTCCTCTTGATTCACTGCTTGTATGAGCGAGCAGCGAAGGTTCTGGCGAGGCTGCGCGGATGCGCAGGTTCGCCTGAACCTTCGCTGCTCGTATAGGCGATAAGTACCAAAATCGCTTGTCGGGCCCATATGAAATTATAAGTAGAAGTAAGACAAAGATCAGGAATCGATACAATTAACTTACTCCACCCATCAAAGACACCAAAGGGAAAGAAACACCAACATTAAGCGACCAGACCATAATGGAAACCTAAACAAAGGAAGGCCATAAGGACAGTTACTTTCCCACAAAATGGCCATATGGCCGTCCAAAATAAAAAGACACAAGTGATACACACAGCAAGTAACAAACAACGACATAAATAAACCGCCACAGAAGAACCGCCTTGGAACGGTCATCGGAAAGATTTCCAATGGGGGGCTTAAATCGATTTTACGTGGCCACAATCCTCGCCCTTACTTCCGTCGCGATTTAGACAAATAATTTGTTCAGTCCGCATGAAGGCCTCCTAACTCATCAGTGCAACATCTCCGTGAACACAAAAAAAATCAAATAACCACAGAGGTGAGACAACGGTGGGGACTCGACAGCAAGAAACCACTGAAATGCTGGAGCAAAAGAAAACCTGTAATAGAGTGTATACTAGCTGCAACTTCCTATTCCGGTTTGCTCTAGCCATAATGTGTAAGGAACTGGATTTATTCAGAAAAAAAAAAACACGATGCTTTGTGTTCTCATTATGTAGAAAAACAACATATTGCTCTGTGTTCCCATCATTTAGAAAAACAACATGTTGCTTTGTATTTCCATTATTTAGAAAAACAACATGTTGCTTTGTGTTCCCATCATTTAGAAAAACAACATTTTGCTTTGTATTCCCATTATTTAAAACAACAACATGTTGCTTTGTGTTCCCATTATTTAGAAAAACAACATGTTGCTTTGTGTTCCCATTATTTAGAACAACAACATGTTGCTTTGTGTTCCCATTATTTAGAAAAACAACATGTTGCTTTGTATTCCCATTATTTAGAACAACAACATGTTGCTTTGTGTTCCCATCATTTAGAAAAACAACATGTTGCTTTGTATTCCCATTATTTAGAAAAACAACATGTTGCTTTGTGTTCCCATCATTTAGAAAAACAACATGTTGCTTTGTATTCCCATTATTTAAAACAACAACATGTTGTTTTGTGTTCCCATTATTTAGAAAAACAACATGTTGCTTTGTGTTCCCATTATTTAGAACAACAACATGTTGCTTTGTGTTCCCATTATTTAGAAAAACAACATGTTGCTTTGTATTCCCATTATTTAGAACAACAACATGTTGCTTTGTATTCCCATTTTTTAGAACAACAACATGTTGCTTTGTATTCCCATTATTTAGAACAACAACATGTTGCTTTGTAGTCCCATTATGTAGAAAAACAACATGTTGCTTTGTATTCCCATTATTTAGAACAACAACATGTTGCTTTGTATTCCCATTATTTAGAACAACAACATGTTGCTTTGTATTCCCATTATTTAGAAAAACAACATGTTGCTTTGTATTCCCATTATGTAGAAAAACAACATGTTGCTTTGTATTCCCATTATTTAGAACAACAACATGTTGCTTTGTATTCCCATTATTTAGAACAACAACATGTTGCTTTGTATTCCCATTATTTAGAACAACAACATGTTGCTTTGTATTCCCATTATGTAGAAAAACAACATGTTGCTTTGTATTCCCATTATTTAGAACAACAACATGTTGCTTTGTATTCCCATTATTTAGAAAAACAACAAGTTGCTTTCTGTTCCCATTAAAGAATCATAATATGAGTATGTACCGAATGTAAAGGTGGCAGAAGTGATTTGAGATGTTAAACAGATAATTGTTTGTGTGTTTTTTTTTGTTTTTTTTTTTTATTTTATTGTTTTTTTTGTCTTGTTGTTTTTGTTGTCGTTTTTTCTTCTTTATTCGTAAATTGTTTATTTCTCAGTAAATGCTTTTCATTTCTATATTATTATTATTATTATTATTATTATTATTATAGGAAATATGTGTCTACGCTTGTTTGTATTCATGTTCATATGACTTTTCATTAGTATTATTTTCAAAAATGTACATCTCCGCATGTAAAAACGCTATTACATCACATGAACAAGTCCGCGAAATGAACACCCCTAACCCCCCACTTTATATAGAGAAAACTGGGATTTGAGGGGGAGGGGGCATGCATTAGTTTTTTTTATTTCTTCTACAAGACATACGTTGTGGGTACTCGTTAGAACCGCCTCAATAAGGCAGTTCTAACGAGCACCCACAACCTATGTTTGCAGTATATAAAAGAAAAATACCAGGAATTTTCATCAGAAAAGTAACCATTTTGGAGATGTGAAAAATGGACAATGTCATGTCGCACGGGTGTATTATCGTCATGGAACTGTAACAAGCTTACGGGGCTTTGAATACGTGAAGATAATCCATCCGTTCTTTCATAGCTCAAAGTATGACACTTCTCTCACGAAAATGTTTCATATTTTTCTTACATCCACACAAGAAAAACAACATGTACTGTGGGTTTTCATTAGAACCGCCGCATTGAGCCGGTTCTAACAGTTACCACAATCTATGATTTTCAGCAAAGAAAAAATATGAAAAATATTGTAAATCCCTGTAAACCCAAATCTTCTATATTTAACCCATTTAACGGGTACCCTGGCAAACAGTGCAGGCCCAGAGCAGCGGCGTCTGATCAGCGGCTCCACTGTTTGCTAAAAGTTTAGCCATTTCCCAAAGAAGTTTTGATGAAAACTCAACCTGACACTCCTAAATTTTGAAATGAAAAGGAGGAAAAGGGTTAAAGAGATGTTTAGAACTCAATTGAGCATGGAATTTATAATGCTGATAATTATTAAAATACCAACATTTTAATATTGTTTCATATTTACAGTTGAGTATGCTACTTCTGCGCATTGGGATTATTTCAAAATTAAATGAATCAGATTAAATGTTTTCATTTCGTCCTTGGACAGGTACCTAATTAAGGCGTAACTATACCAAATTTAGTGACACAGAGGCCTTTCTGATATTTAATCTTCACCAGTGTGTCTCAACCCCAAAATTCTGAAACCGAAACGGTTTCATAAAGCTTCATATATTATTTGGGGGAGACTTTGACTGAAAACTGGGCGAATGAAATCCATTTTTTCATCCGAAATTAGCACCACAAGCCCTTATCTAATTTTGAAAAACGTTACTGACAGCAACTGAACCATCAGCTTTTAAGCAAACCTGGCCGAGCAAGTATACCAAAAAAAACAAAAACAAAAAAAAACAACACTTTTCTTGTCTGAAGTAGTTCATTTTGGCTGGGTGTTATTGTTTTGATGCGCGGAATTAGCAGGCTAAATTGATGGCGTCTTAACATGGAGTGGGGTGTCTTTTTAAAGACAGACCACAACATAATTGCAACAGAGATATTTATTACTATTGTCTATTAAAAAGCTTAGACAACTGTATTGCATACTGCTGAAAACAGGTTTTTGTTCACTGGAATGGTTGAAACAAAAGCTCAAAGTCTAAAGGGGAATGGGGAAACCATGGTAGGCAACTCCTGCCTAAGTGTTTTTGTCTCCAATGTCAATAGGGGTCAACTTTTAAAGGCAAGAGCAAATTATTTTCTTTAAGAGTAGACACCTTTTTTGCGTTGCACAGGGCTTATAGAAAAGCGAACAGATAGTCCCGAAAGTTGTCTCCTTTTGAAAAATGGCGGAAAAATCTGCCAGGTGTTCCCACTCCCCTTAAGTGCGCAGGATAAGCCACCAGCACTGTATATATGTAGAGGGTGGTATTTGTTGTGCTAATGAAAGAACAATAGTTGTTGGCATGTTCGTACTTATCAGCTGGATATTTTTTTTTTTTAGCACGCTTCTTTTTTTTTATTACGAACACATAATCATAATGGAGTTTTCCTAAAATAATTTGACTTTGTCTCCCATGTCAATAGGGGTCAACTCTTAAAGGAAAGAATTTGCTCCTGGGGAGCAAATTAATTCTTTCCTTTAAGAGAAGACCCCTTTTTCCGTGGGAGAGAGCTTATAAAAAAGTGAACAGGAAGTTCCGAAAATAGTGAGAAAAATCTGCCAGGTGTTCCCATTCCCCTTAAGAGCTTGTTTTTGTGCTCGTTCCTTAAGAGTCTCTCTCTCTCTTCTTCTTCTCCTTCTTCTTCTTCTTGGGCAAGGCTAGTTACTGTGTTTTTTTTTCCTTTTAAATCTTTACTGATATACTGTTTGTACTTTTACAGGTGCCGCATTCGACATTCGCGATTTCCACTACGTCATCTTGAGTAATGGGCCAGTACCTCTGGATGTTCTGGAGAACATCGTCAATAGCTGGGTGCACTCCGTGATACAGGCACCCATTCAACCAGGATCTACACCGTGTAAACCTGCAGGGACAGTCAGTGCTGGTTCTACATTCCAGATCAATTGTGGTTTCACCGCAACCTTACTCTTACTGCTGAAAACTATTGTGTAAACAAACAATTCGATATCAAACCCGTGCCTCATAAAACATGTTTATAGCCGTGATATAAACTCCGCAAATGTCACTGGCGAATCGAGTGCGACCATACAAGCTTCTTTTGAAACCTGATTCCACACTGAAAAGTGCTGACTACTCACAGTATTCGCAGATCGCAGCCAGTGTGTAATATTCACCATATTTGCATTATTTGCTGGCTCCGTGCTTGCACATTGTCAATATTGGAAAAACAGGTAACCAGACCCCCCTGACCTTTCAAGGTCAGGGGGGGGTCTGGTTACCTGTTTTTCCAACACTGATAACCTTCAGACAAGGAACCAGCAGATAATGCAAATAAGGTGAATGGTTTTCGTTTGTGGATACTTTTAATGCACAGCGAAATTCCGCTATTAAAACTAACTAAAATTAAGACTTATTCTTGTTTTAAAGATTTCAGTTTTATACACCCCCACCCCCAAAGTACGGGGGTATACTGTTTTCACGTTGTCTGTCTGTCCATCCGTCCGTCCGTTTGATTGTTTGTTTGGATTGAGGTTTGCTGTCCCCGACAACACTATTTAGGTGTTGTTGGAGACGTTGCTTCCAATTTTGTGGGACTTTTACCCAACATCGAGATGAAATGACATTCAAGCCCTGCCATCCAATGAAACCAATATGGCTTATATGCATTGGACGGTCCGACTCGCACCACTTTGCATGGGCAGGCTGAGTCCTTTTAAGTGGTTTACCAGTACTTACGTGTGGTCATTTTCAGCTCTGTGTGAAAGCACTATGCAGCACACTCTATTTTTCCAAGCCTCTGTCGGCGGGGCACAAATCTTGAAAAAGAATTGATGGATTATGATCAAATTTTGCATGTGAATTTATATTGACAAAATATAGCTTGGGATTGTTACATGGCATTTTGCTTTTATTTTTAGCAGAGGTATGGCCTTGAATGATGTCAAAAGTTCGTTTCTGCTCAACAGCTTAAGAAAGAATTGATGGATATTGATCAAATTTTGCATGTGAATTTATGTTGACAAGTTTTAGCTTGAGATTCTTACGCGGCATTTTGCGTCAGTTTTCAGCTGAGTTATGAAGCTTGAAGTGCGTCTAAAACTCGTTTCCACCCACTCAATATCTTGAGAAATAATTGATGATTTTTGATAAAATTTTTCATATGAATTCATGTTGACAAGATATAGCTTGGTATCTTTACACCGTATTTGTATCAATCTTTTAGCAGAGTTATGGCCCTTAAATGACATCAAAATACGTTTCTGCTCAATATTTTGAGTATGAATTGGTGGATTTTGATCAAATTTGTCATGAGAATTTATGATGACAAGATAAAGCTTGGGATTGTTACGGGACATTTTACGTCTATTTCCAGCAGAGTTATGACCCTTAAATGACGACAAAAATTCGTTTCCACTCAACATCTTGAGAAAGAATTGATGAATTTTGATCAGCTTTGGCTTGTGAATTTATGTTGACAAGATATAGTTTAGGGGTGTTACACGGCATTTGGCGTTTATTTTCAACAGAATTATGACCAAAAATTTGCTTCCGCTCAATAGCTTGAGAAAGAATTGACAGTTTTGATCAAAGTTGGCATATGAATTTATGTAAACAAGATATAGCTTGGGATTGTTTTACGGTATTTTGTCAATTTTCAGCTGAGTTTTGGCCCTTGGTATCAAAAAATCATTTATGTTCAGTATCTTGAGAAAGAATTGATGAATTTTGACAAAATCTGTCATGTGTATTCATGTTGACAAGATATAGCTCGGTATCTTTACACGGCATTTGTGTCAATCTTTTAGCAGAGTTATGGCCCTTAAATGATGTCAAAATTCATTTCTGCTCAATATTTTGAGAAAGAATCGGAGGATTTTGATCAAATTTGTCATGAGAACTTATGATGACAAGATAAAGCTTGGGATTGTTTACGTGACATTTTACGTCTATTTCCAGTAGAGTTATGGCCCTTAAATGACGACAAAACTTCGTTTCCGCTCAATATCTTGAGAAAGAATTGATGAATTTTGATCAGCTTTGGCCTGTGAATTTATGTTGACAAGATATAGTTTAGGGGTGTTACACGGCATTTGGCGGTTATTTTCAGCAGAATTATGGCCAAAAATTTGCTTCCACTCAATAGCTTGAGAAAGAATTGATGCTTTTGATCAAATTTGGCATATGAATTTATGTTGACAAGATTTAGCTTGGGATTGTTTTACAGTATTTTGTGTCAATTATCAGCAGGATTTTGGCCCTTGACATCAAAAAATCGTTTTTGCTCAGTATCTTGTAATATGAGAAAGAATTGACGGTTTTGATCAAATTTGGCAAATGAATTTATGTTAACAAGATATAGCTTTGGATTGTTTTACGGTATATTGTGTCGATTTTCAGGAGAGTTTTGGCCCTTGGCATCAAAAAATCGTTTATGTTCAGTATCTTGAGAAAGAATTGATGAATTTTGACAAAATCTGTCATGTGCATTCATGTTGACAAGATATAGCTTGGTATCTTTACACGGTATTTGTGTCAATCTTTTAGCAGAGTTATGCCCCTTAAATGATGTCAAAATTCATTTCTGCTCAATATTTTGAGTAAGAATCGGTGAATTTGATCAAATTTGTCATGAGAACTTGCGATGACAAGATAAAGCTTGGGATTGTTTACGTGACATTTTACGTCTATTTCCAGAATAGTTGTAACCCTTAAATGAGGACGAAAATTCGTTTTCACTCAATATCTTGAGAAAGAATTGATGAATTTTGATCAGCTTTGGCCTGTGAATTTATGTTGACAAGATATAGCTTAGGGGTGTGACACGGCATTTGGCGAGTATTTTCAGCAGAATTATGGCCAAAAATTTGCTTCTGCTCAATAGCTTCAGAAAGAATTGGTGCTTTTGATCACATTTGGCATATGAATTTATGTTGACAAGATGTAGCTTGGGATTGTTTTACAGTGTTTTGTGTCAATTATCAGCAGGGTTTTGGCCCTTGACATCAAAAAATCGTTTTTGCTCAGTATCTTGATAAAGAATTGTTGGATTTTGATCAAATTTGGCATGTTAATTTATGAAAACAAGATATAGCTTGCGATTGTTACACAGCATGTTGTGTCAATTTCCAGCAGAGTTTTGGCCCTTGAATGAAGTAAAAAATATGTTTCTGCTCAATATCTTGAGAAAGAATTAATGGATTTTGTTCAAATTTGGTTTGTGAATTCATGATTGTTGACAAGATATAGCATGGAATTGTTACAGAGTATTTTGTGTCAATTTTCAACAGAGTAATGGCGCTTGAATGGGATCAGAAATTTATTTCCACTCAATATCCTGAGAAAGAATTGATGGATTTTGATCAAATTTGGTATGTGAATTTGTGTTGACAAGATCTAGCTTGGGATTATTATGCGGCATTTTGCGTATATTTCCAGCAGAATTATGGCCCTTGAACGATGTTGAAAATTTGTTTCTGCTCAATATCTTGAGAAAGAATTGATGATTTTTGATCACATTTGGTATGTATATTTATGTTAGCAAGATATAGCCTGGATGTTACACGGCTTTTTGCATCAATATTCAGCAGAGTTATGGCTCTTGAATGACCCAAAACATATGTTTTAAACTGCTGCGGGGTATATGTAAGCCCTGCTTACTAACATCTAACTTCTTTGTGTTTCTATACCCAACATTCTCCAGTGAGGGACCACCTTCGGAACTGTTCAAAGGTGGTCTTAAAGGCCACAGTTGAACAGTCCCAAAAGTGGTCTTCATGTGGGAATTTTACTGCAATTTTTATAAGGATTAAACTTAATTTAGTATTTATTTATTTATTTACAGTTCTTCAATGCTGAGAAAGAAATGTATGCAATAGTGTTTGCGTGTAAGCGGTTTCATACATATGTATATGGTCGGAACACTGTTGTCGAAACAGATCATCTACCAATTGTGTCGATAAAAAAGAAACCTTTGTATCTATGCCCACATAGGCTCACTAGAATGCTCCTACAGCTGCAGAAATATGACCTTGACATTACTTTCAAAAGGGGGAAAGAGCTACACATAGCCGATGCCCCGTCCAAAAACATGTAGTAAGATATTCTAACTGACTGGTATTAGAGAGGCTGTTGGGTATTTATATTCCATCGCAGTGCGCTCCAGTCAGGTGTAACCAGTAGCATGCAACGGTTATAATAATATAACATCAATCACAGACTGTTGATGAGTTCATTACAAAGTTAAAGCTCCTTGCACAGGACTGCAGTTTTACGAATATGAACAATATGATACGGGACAGAATAGTTTTCGGAGTAACCTCTCCGAAAATTCGTGAAAAACTCATCAACGAGGGCGATCAGCTGACCTTGGACAAAGCTATTCAGATAGCCCAGAGCTACGAGTATGCACAAGAGCAGCTACGTACGATGGCCGCTGCTCCCGCAGAAGTTCACGTCGTGAGAAACGCTAAAGGGGCGTCAGCGTCGCATGGGGGACAACCGATGAGCCAGCACAAGGGGATGCCGAGTCCGGGACGCGCCGATGACAGGAACGTGTGTAGCAATTGTGGATAACAGCATTTAATAACAGAAACTTGCAGGGCCAAAGGAAAACAATGTAATTTTTGTAAAAAGTGGAACCATTTTAGTTCAGTGTGTAGGGCTAAGAAATCAAGTTCGCCAAAGTCATGTATAAAATAGAAAGAAAATTGACTTTTTTTTTCGATAAATACCCCAAAAAATCCATCTTATTGAGAATTAGAGTAATTCAAGGTAATGTTGGTTGGTGCTTGGTGCTCTGTCTCTGGTTGGGCCCATCGGAGTCAAACTGTTGCTTTTCTTTTGCTCCAGCATTTCAGTGGTTTCTTGCTGTCGAGTCCTCACCGTTGTCTCACCTCTGTGGTTCTTTGATTATGTGTGTTCACGGAGATGTTGCACTGATGAGTTAGGAGGCCTTCATGCGGACTGAACAAATTATTTGTCTAAATCGCGACGGAAGTAATGGCGAGGACTGTGGCCACGTAAAATCGATTTAAGCCCCACAGTGGATGTCGTTTCCGCTGACCGTTCCAAGGCGGTTCTTCTGTCGCGGTTTATTTTTGTTATGGTTTGTCTTTGGGTGTTTGTGTCGCTTATACAATTTTATTTTGGATAGCATATTGGCCATTTTGTGGGAAAGTAACAGTCCCTTTTGACTTTCCGCTATTGATGTTTCCATTAGGGTATGTTGTTTCATGTTTGTGTTTCTTTCCCTTTGGTGTCTCTGGTTGGAGCTGTGGGTTAATTGTATCGATTCCTGATCATTACCTCCACTTCTATTTTTGGTAGGTATTTCTAGGTATCAAACGTGGGGATGAGAAACGTACATTGAGATGAAATGACATCTCAAGCCCTGTCGCCCAATGAAACCAATAGGTTTTATATGCATGGACGGTCCGACTCGCACCACTTTGCCTTGGCAGGCTTAGATTCTCTAAGCGGTTTACCAGTACTCGTGTGCGGGTCGGTTTCAGCTCTGCGCGGAAGCATCTATTTCTTTAAGCCCCGATGCGCGTTTTAGCGATGTAACGTTGTCCCAGTGAACGTAGCATTTTTATGTGTTGCAGAACAGACATTATCGTTTTAACAACGTTTTGACCCAGCCGTCATGCCCCTTTATTTTAACGGTCGCATGTGAAGAGGTGATATGGAGTTGTGGGGCGTTTTCGTCACAATCTGCCGTAGGAAATGCTAGATGACGACCATGTATGTTTATTTCATTGCAATAACATTTGTCTGGTCGAAGATATTCAGACAGCTTCTTTGGAATCCTGCAAATGTTATTCATGAAAAACTATGGATGATCCCTTTAATTGTTCAAATGGGGCTTGAATATATTGGAACGTGGCTTATGAGGCCTACTTTGCCGAAACTAGCTAATCTGGTCTAGAAAAGTCGACCACACGATGTTTTAATTTCTTTGGGGAATTTCATTTTTCCAGAGCATAAACCTTTACAGAAGACCTATACATGTACTTCGCCTGATATAAAGGGACTGTTCACCGATGTTTGTTTTTTTCACTCTTGTTCTTGTTTCTTTTCTTTTTTTCTTTTTTTAATTTTCGGAAAAAAAAATACTAGCAAGTATTCAAGCTGAATAAATTTATATTGGTGTTCGAGGACTGTTCAAATATGAATGCAACTAAGTACATAAAAATGATTCCGTGATAGATTTCGATGAAAAATTTATTTTGTCACCTCAAAGTATTCCCCTTTAACAGATATACAAACTTTCAGTCTTCTGATCCAATCATTAAATGCATTTTGGTAGTCTTTTCGAGGTATACTATGAAGGCACTGGAATATTGCAGAACCAAGGTGTTTGCGCTGTACAAATTTTCGACCAGAAAGGTATTTTTTTTCAGCCGCGGGAACAAAAAAAAGTCACACGGGGCAAGGACAGGGGAATACGGGGGTGAGGGAGTTCAACAACCTTTTCCTGCTTCAGATAGTCTTGCACAATGAACGCCTTGTGCGATGACGCATTGTCATGTAGCAATCT
The DNA here is from genome assembly GCA_963580285.1 of Lucinisca nassula. Lineage (NCBI taxonomy): Eukaryota > Metazoa > Mollusca > Bivalvia > Lucinida > Lucinidae > Lucinisca > Lucinisca nassula. The sequence goes on along the minus strand of OY757024.1, from coordinate 92,388,113 downwards.
GACATTGGCCAAACCAGTTGCGGGTCTTCGTTCTTTGAAATATTTCTTCAATTTTCGAAGAACTGTATAAAGCTTCGCATTTACAGATTTGCCTTTAGGCACAGCAACCTGAATAGCAGGGCCATGATTTGAAAAGAATATGGCATACATTACCTTCTTGACGCTCATGGTCCGCTTTGCAATGCATGGTCTTTTGCAATACTTTGTTGCCCATATTTTGTTCTGAATCTTTCGTTTTGGCTCAAAAAAGTGAACCCATGTCTCGTCACCTGTGACGACATTAGCGAAAGACTGTGCATTTTAATTTTGGAAACTTTTTAAGCAACTTCTTGGCGCACTGAACGCGTGTCTTTTTCTGCTCATCTGTCAACAGATGGGGAATCCATCTAGCACAGATCTTTCTCATTTTCAAATCCCGTTTAAGAATTGTATGAGCTGCTCCTAATGAGATGCCAACCATACTAGCTATTTGCCTAGTGGTGTATCGTGCATCGGTAGCAACTATTTCTTTCACTCTAGCAACCATCTTGGCAGATAATGCTCTTTTCGGCCGACGATCATGTGGTGCATCTTCTGTTGAGCCCAGCCCACAGCTGAATTTCTTACACCAACGAAAAACTGTCGGCAAAGACATTTCATTATGCCCATAAACCGAACATATTTCATCAAAAATGTCTTTGCACCGTATACCAAGAATACAACGATTCTTAATATAGGACCGTATTTCAACGGCGTACTCTGACCTTCTTCCAACCATGTTTTGTATTAGTATACAAGAGTAGACAGTGTTTATCGAACGATATACATGGCTAAAGTCAACAGATTTTAACATGTTTGGTATCATTGTATAGGTAAAATGTTTTTCTACGCTGTGATATTTATTTCCAGGTGGTTTTCGCATTAGTGCATGAGAAAACGTTCTACTTGCATTCACATTTGAACAGTCCTCGTATAATGACCAAGCCAACACTTTTTAGGTCATTTGTGAGCTGGTTAGTTTCTCCTACGTAAACGGTAAACCAGTACAGTACAGGTCTTTTTACCAGAAACTTCCAGTCGGAATCGGTAGCTCAGTCGGATGCGCGTCTGACTGGTGATCAGGAAGACGCGGGTTCGATACCTGCCGGAGTCGGCAACATTCTTTCGTGGAGATTGATTATGAAATATTTTCTACGGTCATTCTTTCCCTTCCGCTGATTCAAGAAGGGCAGTTGTCAGTCTCTGGCGAAAGAATGTGCACTGTACTAGTTAACCGCTTTCAGGATAAGTGTTGATAGGTAAACTGACCGGCTCAAAAATGACCTAAATAGTGTTGACTGGGCCTTTAACTCAAATACAAACAACCAAACAAGAAACTTCCAACTGCCCTTCGTGTATCAGCAAAAGGGAGATTATCACCGTGGAAAAGATTGCATGAACAATCTCCAAGTAACATGTTACCGATCCCGGCTGGTATCGAACCCGCGTCCCCCTGGTCATTAGTCAGTCACGCATCCGACGGAGCAACCAGGCCGTTCACTTGCCTAGGAGGCTAACACTTACCCGCTAGGTCTTTGAAAATAAAATGAGTTCCTCATTGTTGATATAAACACCCCCATTAACCCATGTATGCCTAGCACATGTGCAAACATTGCAGACCAAGATCAAACGCCGCAACACCTGGCGTCTCATCTGTGTCAAAACTGTTTGCTGATTTTTTGTTTGATTTAAGGTTTAACGTCCCCCTTAACACTGTAAAGGTCATTTTGGAGACGTTGCTTCCAATTTTGTGTGACTTTTACCCGACATTGAGATGAAATGACATCTCAAGCCCTGTCGCCCAATGAAACCAATAGGGTTTATTAGCTTGGACGGTCCGCCTTGCACCGCGGTTCCTGGAAGGCTTAGATCCACAAACCTGGCTTGCCTACAATTGGATATGGACCACTCCAAACTGCCTTATATGGGCTAATGACGGGCTGCATATTGCTTCCGCGCAGAGCTGAAACCGATCGCACACGAGTACTGGCAAACCGCTTAGAGCATCTAAGCCTGTCCAGGCAAAGTTGTGCGAGTCGGATCGTCCATGCTTATAAACCTTGTTGGTTTCATTGGGCGACAGGGATTGAGATGTCATTTCATCTTAATGTCGGGTAAAAGCCCCATAAAAGTGGTAGCAACGTCTCCAAAATGACCTTTACAGTGTTGATGGGGACACTAAACCTCAAATCAAACAAACAAACAAACACAAAGAATCACATAATCGACCCACACTGCGTACTGTTAACCCATTTTGTACTGAGTGGAACCATCAACCTTATATCAGTATGAAACGAGTCCATTTCAAACTGTAGGGATCTCTGATTGTGGCTTCTTCAAAATTTATTTGGAAAATGGCTTATCCCTTCGCAAACATGCATTGTATGCCCTAATGAGACTCCGCGTTCTGCGGTATCTGATCTGGGCCTGCGCTGTTTGCCAGTTTTGGGATTTCCGGTACAAAATGAGCTGTTCTTTTCATTCACATTTTTACACGGAGAATCCCTAGGCCCCCGCCCATAGGGGCTTGAAGAAATATATACGCAGAGCTGAATCCAGCCCGCACACTAGTACTGGTAAACCACTTAGTGGATCTAAACCTGTCCAGGAACGGCGGTGCGAGGCGGACCGTCCATGCTAATAAACCTTATTGGGTTCATTGAGCGACAGGGCTTGAGATGCTATTTCATCTCAATGTCGGGTAAAAGTCCCACAAAATTGGAAGCAACGTCTCCAAAATGACCTTTACAGTGTTGACGGGTACGTTAAACCTCAAATCAAACAAACAAACACAGAGAATTCCTTCAGCGAATCCCTGTCACGGTAAACTTTATGGATAAATTTATAAAACATTCAAGTTATAATATTTATTTCTACCGACTGCTTCATTTAATGAGGAACTTTTGAAACTGTTTCGAATATTGCGTTATATTTTCTCACGGTGTCTCTTGGTGGTGATTCGGTCGTATGCATTAATGCCAAAAGTAGTTCCAAAATCACTCTTCAATAGTCTGGGGCTATCGCCCCAATAATTTTTTAGTCCGCATGTGGGATTTTTAACTCATCAGTGCAACATCTCCGAGAACATAAAATCAAAAAACAACGATCAGGGCTCGACAGCATGAAATAACTGAAATGCTGGAGCAAAAGAAAACCATCTGTTAGGCTCGTTCATTTTAGACTCCTTTCTTCCGAAACCTGGTTCCAAACTAAATCAATGAACTGAGAGTACTGGTGGGTCGATCGTCTCTAAGTGTAGATTGGGAAAATAGTCTTTAGCTGAGAATCGAACTGTTCGTTAAATTTTAAGCAAGCACAGTAGAGCTGATCAGACATCGCGTTATGTGGCGTCTGATTATGTAGATTCTGTTTGCCAATGCCCAAGTGTACGAGCACAGTCCACCCGTCCCCGCCCACCGGGACTTAAATAAATAGATGGGCTGCATGATGCTTCCACGCAGAGCTGAACGTCACGTAACATTGGAAGTAACGTCTCCAAATGACCTATATAGTGTTGGCGGGGACGTTAAACCTCGAGAACAGTCCAGAATTTTCTTCTTACCCTGCGCTCTGACGTCTTAGGGTAGTTCTAAGCATAGTGATGCCATTATTTTGTGGTAAGTTTTAGAAAAACGCATGTACGTTGAGCAAACAGTTTAGATCTTGATCAGATGCGGCGTCTGATCTGGGATTGCACTATTTGCCAATGTCTCAAAAAGGGCCGCTAGGCATATATGGGTTAATTCTATTAATTGGAAGTCAATGTAAAAAGCAGGAATACTCATTTCCCGGTAGGATGGTGAAATGCATTGGGATCATTATAAAATTTCAGTTCATTACGAAAACACGCCATTTCAAATATATACAGAATTTTGCCACCCAAATGAAAATTGTCCGATAAAAAAAAATCTGATTTTTTTTTTCATATTTCTGCTCTAAACATATATTGTGGGTACTGGTTAGAACCGCCTCGATGACGCGGTTCTAACGACTTTCCACTGTCTAGGGGTCAAAATTAGGCAGGCGTGTTTTCGTGATGTGAAAAAAATATTCTTTTTTTTAGTCCAAATATAGATTGTCGGTGCTCGGTGTTCTGCAGCCCCTAAAAAGAAAATAATGTACCCCTGTACACCCAATTTTCTCTATATAAAGGTGGGTTTATAGGGTTGTTCCATACATATGGGGTAGCCTCAATGTGCTTCTAGTGCCCGATTGCCTTAAAATCAAGATCATCGTTGTTCAGTACACACACTTGTTGTTGATGTATAAATGATTTTCTTAAGGATTTGTAACAAGATTACAAAAGATAATTCTGTCACTTGAGTCACACTTCTCTCGGAGTCTCAAACTTTTCATGGTCACTCAGAATTTCCAGGACGGGATTACGAAGAGAGTTTGACAGTTGAAATCAGTAAAAACAGTTTTGCAGAGTCCAGTTACAGGCAGATAGTCTAACTAGCTGATACATGTAACTTATTGTCCGAGTTGTATTTCACGAAGTAAATCAATCAAGTGTGCTTGTTGTAGGGTGGTCTCTATGAAAGTGATATGTCATTTTTTCTTCATTATTAAACGTTCCTTTATAAGCGGTGGGTGAAGAGAAAGACAATTTTAAACCATTGCAGAACTTGTCTCGATCGTGCCTCGAACTCAGGCAGAAAGAGACCTCATACATGTCATTGTTCATCGGTATCACGACTCCCCGAAATCACCGAAATCACCCCGAAATCACCACAGAAATAGACGAAATCACCACTGAAATAACAGAAATCACCATTGTGGAATTAATATATGGACATGTATAGTGTATTTAGCTTACAAACATTATTTTTATTGTCAATGATGACTTTTGGGTACCTTTTCAGCCAAAAACACTTAACATTACGATAACACACCCGTGCGACATAATGCATTTTTTCACATCACCAAAACGGCCATTTTTCTGATTAAAACCCGTGATATTTTCCTTACAAATACTGCAAACATGGGTTGTTGGTGTTCGTTAGAACCGCCTCATTGAGGCGGTTCTAACGAGTACCCACAACCTATGTCTTGGAGCAAAAATAAGAAAAATAATGTATACCCTCGTAAACCCCAGTTTTCTCTATATAACGTGGGGTATAGGGGGGTCTTCATTTCACGGACTTGTTCAAGTGATGAATTGTACGCTCGGGATTTCTTCCGAAATCTTGCGAAATCACCTGTCATAATGCACTATTCTAGGGGCATATATACTGTTTATTACTGAATATTAGTCTTGTTTTCATTCTAAGGTGAGCATATAATGTTCCAGGTTAAATTCAATAAAGAATGTCCATTTTCAGCACAGAAGCATTTTGTTGGTGTGTGTATTGTTATTACCTCAGAAGTGTCCCTTACAGTTATCATGATGAACATTTATCAGACCATAACTTTTAGTTAATGTGTTTGTATCATTGTTTAATTATCTATATTTGTTTCTGTATTTTTTAGGTAGCCAACTTGATATCAAAGGTAGGCACTGATTGTAATTAACATCATTATTGACACTTTACTAACATCAAGTTAATTGAGGATAATTGAATTTATCGGCTGATATCAGACTGTCATTTAATTACATATCGCGACCGATTAACTGGATTAGGCAATCATCTAACTCGAGGTCAATTAACAATACTGGAAAACTGAATAGACCGAATAATAGATTGTGGGCACTCGTTAGAACCCCCGCCACAATCAAGTTCGGAGCACCAGCACAGCTTTTTGGCGTTCGGTAAAATCGCCTCCCCGAGGCGGCTCTATCGAGTGCTCACAATCTATGTTTTTTGCAGAAATATTAAAACTATAACAATTTTTGCACCTTAAAATCATCATATTTTGGTGGTTAAATTTATTTGTATAGGCGTGTTTTCATAATAGAGGCGATTCTCATAAGTTCAAACACCGCCCCCGCCCATAGGGGCTTGAAGAAATATATGGGCTGCACGACGATGCTTCCACGCAGAGCTGAATCCGGCCTGCACACTAGTACTGGTAAACCGCTTAGAGGATCTAAGCCTGTCCAGGAACCGCGGTGCGCGGCGGACCGTCCATGCTAATAAATCCTGTTGGTTTCATTGGGCGACAGGGCTTGAGATGTCATTTCATCTCAGTGTCGGGTAAAAGTCCCACAAAATTGGAAGCAACGTCTCCAAAATGACCTTTACAGTGTTGACGGGGGACGTTAAACCTCAAATCAAACAAAACAAAAGTTCAAACAATCTATGTTCGGAGCAGGAATAACCAAAAGTGGCAATTTTTATTTCACTACATCGACGTTCCCTCATAATGCAAATGAGGCTTTGAAGATAAAATGATGCACAGACTGAGCCGAGTTTGTGTTGGGATCCGATTTTAACTGAAAGAATGCCAGTCAGCCACGGACTCGATTGTAACCTTTTCCCACAATCTTTATAATTAGCAGAAGTGTAAAATACATATATATATCTGAAAATATTCTGATGGTATTGCTATAAAAAGTTTTTGAATTTGCGTGTTTTCATACAGATATATACTTTTTCTCTCACTACTCCCCTCATCCCTTCTTCAGATTCATAAATACTTAATAATGGATGATGATCAGACAAGGTCCGATAACGCATCTTAATAATGCTTTATTTTTTGGTGATTCCATAGGAGTTTGAACGGCCCAGTCAGCAATTAGGTCATATTTGAGCCAGTCATTTTATCCATGTACTGTATGTCGGCAAAATGCCGTATCTTTTTATTCTTTTCATATCCCATGCCGGCGAAATGCTACTCCGATTAAAGAGAATGAGTCTCCAATTAATTTTGTGAAATTGCATATGGTAATTAAAGGACGCCTTTTGGTCATAATAAAGGCATTTTAATGAGTTTTTTTCTGTTTCCATTGTTGATTTCTGTTATTTCTGTGGTGATTTCGGTGATTTCAGTGGTGATTTCGGTTATTTCTGTGGTGATTTCAGTGATTTCGGTGGTGATTTCGGTGATTTCGGGGAATCATGTTACCCTTTGTTGCGTGTCAAACGAGTAATTTAAACGCTTAACATGGTTCTGTATTTTCTGACAAATTTTCCTCCAGCATAAAACTTGTGGAAGTGGGCATCTCCCACATTCAGCCTTCGCTCTTCATAAATGCCGATTTATTATTATTTTTTTTTTTTGAACCATTACATTTAGATGGGCACCGACGTTGCGGTTTCGCTCCTCGCCGGGTCCGTGAATATGTTTCTACGTACAGTGTCCTCCTTTCAATGGTTTGAGACGGACAGCTAACACTGAAACAGTTTCCGTAAAAGTCTTACCAGGAAAATCGATCGTGCTTATTTAGAGCGACAACGTCGATGTAACGTCAAGACGTGGCATCAGCTTCATGGGCATGACATGGGTCTTTTTCACAAAGGCGACCAGCACTGACTCAGACGAGGCTGCGAGAACGCGCAGCCTTACCAGAGCCTTTGCTGCTCTCGGTTATGTAGAAGAGAAGATGCGCTTTAGTTGGCTACGCACATGCATTTGACAAAATGTATGATTATAAGGGAGGAAATACAGAGGAAATGATTAACTTCTTAAGCCCCAAAACCTGGGAAATCGAGTGAAAAGAAATGTGAAAATTATTGTTTGTTTTTTTTACCAGTTTATAACTTTACTTGAAAATAAATTTGTAAAACAGCACAAATGATTGCTTGCAGGTAAACTTCAACCAAATGCGGACGCCGATGCTTACGCCGACGATGGAGGCCGGGGTATGGCAATAGCTCCTCCTTACTTTCGAAAGGCGAGCAAAAATGGCGGATTTTCAACTTTATAAACTGGGGAAGCCTTCCTTTTAAAAGGAAACTTTATCTTTCATTTCTTTCATTTCAGTAAGGAATTGACATTATTATGCTATTTCGTTTAACCCTCAGATGTCACTATTTAAGCAAACAGTGAAGTTCCTGTGCAGCCTGCTGATCAGACGCCACATTCCGCGGCGTCTGATCTGGGTATTATCCAGCACACGATTCCTGTCAAGACTCTATAGATAGCTCTTGTTGCATCGATAAAAATAGCGCAACGTTTCAAGTTCTATTAATAAAAGATAATTATATTGGTTTTCCCAAATCAGTGATGGTCACGTGGACAACTGTATGAATTCCGTTTGGCCATTTAGTAACCCAGTTTAAGATCGACCCAAAAAGTGCTGAATGCTCATGGTATTCGCGGATCACAATCAGTTTGCAATATGATTTTCTTTTGTGAAGACATTTAATGCAGAGTGAAGTTCCGGAGTTTTGCTTGAACGATTGGGCCAAGCAAATCTAAACTAAATCTTTGAATAGGTGTGTACGAAACCCGGGAAGGGACATGATTTTTTATTTTTATTATGTTGTGCGAGCAAGATAATATCTTGAGCGGACAAGATATTATCTTGTTCGGACAAGATATTATCTTGTGCGGACAAGATATTAATATCTTGTGCGGACAACATATTGTCTTGTGCAGACAAGATATTATCTTGTCCGCACAAGATATTATGTTGTGCGAACAAGATATTATCTTGTCCGCACAAGATAATATCTTGTCTGCACAACATAGATCTTGTTCGCACAACATAATATCTTGTGCGCACAAGATATTATCTCGTTCACACAACATATTATCTTGTTTGCACAACATAGATCTTGGGAAGTTGTGCAGACAAGATATTATCTTGTGCGGACAAGATATTATCTCGTTCACACAACATATTATCTTGTTTGCACAACATAGATCTTGGGAAGTTGTGCAGACAAGATATTATCTTGTGGGGACAAGATAATATCTTGTGCGCACAAGATCTATGTTGTGCAGACAAGATATTATCTTGTGCGGACAAGATAATATCTTGTTCGCACAACATAATATCTTGTGCGGACAAGATAATATCTTGTCTGCACAAGACAATATGTTGTCCGCACAAGATAATATCTTGTGCGGACAAGATATTATGTTGTGCGGACAATATATTATCTTGTCCGCACAAGATAATATGTTGTCCGCACAAGATAATATGTTGTCCGCACAAGATAATATCTTGTCCGCACAAGATATTATCTTGTCCTACTTATTGATATTAGTCTCGATTGAATAAATTGTAATTTGCGATTGGTTAAAAATGTGTAAACTTCTGTAAAAAAAGTAGCGGTGCGTATAGCGTTTACCGTTGTTTGACAAATATATTTGTGGCTGAATAATCACTTAAGTATGACATTTATCCATTTAAAGTTGTACAGTACGGCAATGCAGATGTTAAACAGTGGAAAAATATCCATTATCTAATAAAATAGTTGCAAGGAAGTAAATCATTATAGACAAGCTTTTAATTTTGCACAGTGTACTAGACTGGGGTAGGGACTAGGCTATCCCACTCCGGTCTAACCTCGCGTTGTGTTTTAGTTATTTTACATTGACAGTCAGCCTGCATTGAACAACCAAGTTTCATATCACTGGACTTGAGTTGAGGCCTGATGGTCAAAAGGGATTGAAAAAATACCACTGAGAGTATTTAAAATCTTTACAATTTATAGCTTTCTAAATACAATACTCGTTTCAAGTTCAACTTCTCTTCCTTCAACTGTGTTAAAATTGCATGGTCTTAATTTTATAAATAAACAGGAACTAGGCCTATGCCTTATGCTCGGTAGAAATATTGGCAACATAAATAATATTGTTTGTTTGTTTGTTTGTTTGATTGTATGGGAGTTTAACGGCTCAGTCAACACTATTTAGGTCAATTCTGAGCCGGTCAATTTACATATCCACACTTTTCCTGGGAAGGCTTATACGTAAGCGGACAACCAGACCAGTGCATATTCTTTCGCCAGAAACTGAGAACTGCCCTTCTTGAATCAGCGGAAGGGGGAGAACGACCGTAGAAAAGATTTTATGATCAATCTCCACAATGAATGTGCTCGACCCCAGCAGGTACCGAAACATCGTCCGCCCGATCACCAGTCAGGCGTGCATCCGAATTAGCTACCGTGGCCGGCGAATAAAATTGATCATTCCTAACAAGGAAATAGATTGATTGATTGTTTTGTGTTAAACGACACTTCAATTCTTATGGGCCATTTTCTGTCTTGCCCCAAAGAATGGGAGAAAAGAGACAAAAGAGATAGTAGAGGTGATTAAAGCGAGGGACAGTGAAGAATGAGGACAATGAATGGACGTGTAGAGACAGAAGAAAACACATCACCCCCTCCCCGCCCCCTCTAAGTTTACCTGCTGCAAGAACAGCAGGCATTTTCCAACTGTAAGTCAACATCGGGCTTGAAGAAATAGATGGGCTGCATGATACTTCCACGCAGAGCTCAAATCCGACCGCCCACGAGTACTGGTAAACCGTTTGGATGATCTAAGCCTGCCCAGGTAAAGCGGTGCGAGTCGGACCATCCATGCTTATAAACCCTATTGGTTTCACTGGACGACAGCGCTTGAGATGTCATTTCATCTCAATGTCGGGTTAAAGTCCCACAAAATTGGAAGCAACGTCTCCAAAATGACCTATACAGTGTTGACGGGGATGTTAAACCTCAAGTCAAACAAACCAAAACAAACAACTGTAAGTTAGAAGCTCCAGTAACTGCAACACCTTTGCCATCACCCAAAAACCCAAATAGGTTTGTTTTAAATAAATTGGAATCAAGATGTTTTCGTGCTTCAAGTCTGTCTACAATATGATTTTCTACACTTTACATTACACATTCTCATAATCTTATAAAAGAAAAACTTAATGATTTAATTGAATGGACATTTCATGGGGAAGTTTCCCTCTATCTTGCTTGTTATGTAAGAAATGCTCTATTCACTTCAGAAGAGCATAAAATTAGAAAGGATAACCCTTTTATAGAACATATTTAACGTCACTACAGCTGGTGTCTGGGAATGTGTGGCGGCCGTAAAAAAGTCTCCCTGCCCTACATTATAGTGTAGTTTATAATTCTTGTCCTTTGGGATCATTAATTCCATTGTGGGGTTTTGAAAATATTTGAGGGTCACTTATGAGGCCTAATTGGCCAAAACTAGCTAGTCTGGCCTTGAAAACATGTACACTTCATATTTTCCGGTTCTGTGGTTTATTCTTTGCTTCCAAAGGATAACCCTTTTATAGAACATATTTAGGGTCATGCCAGAAAGTGTGTGAAGCTCTCACCTTTCTACTTGACAATATTCATATAAGATTTGGTACTAAGTTATTTAGACAAATTGTTGGTATTCCGATGGACACTTATCGCACACTCCTAGTGGCTGATCTGTCATTATTTTGTTATGATAGAGACTTAAATATGCCCCATTTCGTTGAAAACCGAACTGAAATCATTGAAGCCTTTAGCTCGACTTTTGGATATCTGGATGATTGATTAAATATTGACAATTTACCTATTTCGATGGTTTGATCGGTAAAATTTACACACATCCCCCCACCCCCACCCCCACCCCACCCCAGTTAAATAAAGCAAACTCTTCTGACACCGAGGCTCCGTTTTTCGATTTACATCTATCTATTTCAGATGGGGTTGTTTCCTGAAAAATATGATAAATGCAATGATTTTGAGTTTGATATTGTAAATATTCCTTTCTTGGATGATGATGTTCCATGTGTGGCATCCTCACAGTGTAGGACCGGGAATGTACTGTGTTTGGGATGATTAAATGTGACCTGTTATTCTGTGCAGTGACTCCAGTCTTCCATATCCAGCGTTTAAAATGTCGCTACTTGAATAAATAATTGTAAACTTACTTGTATTGTCATTGTACAGTGAACTGAGATCTTGTACATGGGCCTGAAATTTATGTGCTTTATTGTGAAGAATTAACCCTTATCTTGCTGTCTCCGACATCCCCTATCTTTGCAGTGTAGATCCAGATCAGATGGCTTCTGATCAGGATCTTCACTGTTTGGCATTCAGTTTATAAATTTGAAGCAATAAATTACATCAAGTAATTTGATTGGTTGATAGACAGAAACGGGTGTGGCTTAAATGAATATTCAGCAAGATAAGAGTTAAAGGTGCAGTTTTACACAAAATACATCGAAAGTACACGTGCACTCTTTCGACTTTGAGAGATATTAAAATTCAACCTTTAAAAGACGAGTTCGGAGTCTGTCTTCTCAAATGTTGGGGCCAGTTGCAAGTATTAAATTCTTTATTGCATGGGTCCCTACTGAGGCTCAGCGCAATTGTTAAGTGCATTTGAAAAGTCTTTTTGAGGTCGTGTCCTTTTTCAAAGGGAACTGTTCTGAAAAGATTCAGTCCAGATTAAATGCGCACCTAAGGTTGAATCTTTCGGCGCACTAACCGCAGCCTTATTGCAAATGGAGGTTGGAAAGGGTTGGGGGTTTAGTAAGTCTATAATGCAACTTCAACAGTTTCTTTTTAACAAAAGATTTTGATTGCCTTTGCTTTGAGCCATATTTTGGGCTCTTTCTTTTGTGTATTCGAGTTTGGTCAATACAGAGTTATCTATCTTACCGAGGGGTTATCGCAGGGCGTAACAATGTTGAAGTTTGGTACAGATGTGGACAGTGGTTCAACATCTTGTATACACCAGAAAAAGACTGCTTCTTATCTGTCCTTTTCCTTGTTAATTTTCTTTTTCTCAATATTTTACACATTAGTAATTTGGGTCAGAATTTTCCCAGCAACTATAAGGGCTGCAAAGTTGAAACTTAGTACACAAATTGATTATGATGTATACCAGAATCAGCCTGCTTGTGCTTATGTTCCATTAGTTTCTATAGCAACCGAATCTTTCAAAATCTCCTCTGTGAGGGCTGCTTGGATTTTTTTTCACAGGAATGTTTCTTCAATAGGGGGTTTTCAAATATTGTTAAATCAATTCTGTTGGGCAGGCCTGAAGAAATAGAATGGGCTGCACAGTGTAACACTTTGTACTCTTTAACAAAAAGGTGCCCAATTGGCACGTGTTTTTCAAATACTTTTTTATACTGTTTTTGAATTTGTAATAGATCTAAAGTTTATATTTCAAAACAGTTCTTCTTTTCATATTGAACCACAAAATAGTTTCAATATTCATATTCCAGTATGACTTACGCCGTTTATTTCTTGTTTGTAATGCGGATCAGGAAAAACCACGTACACTAAAAGGGAGCTTTCCACTAAATGTTTTCCATAGGTGACAATAGTACCCTTTTACCTGCTCCCACAAAAACTACACATACAAAACTTTTCAAACATTACTTGTTTATAGAGCCATCCAAGCCCAACAAGTTAATGAGAAAAAATCCACATGTTGATCGGCTCATTTTCAAGTTACAGTCAACCATATTTGTTTACGTGCTAGAACGGAGTGAATAAAAGCAACTTTTTTAAAGGAGGGGTGACCATATAAAATCAGCAAAAATTTCTTTGAGCTTGCAGATATATTTATAAAACATGCATCGTTTTAGTCCCTTATACCGATCATTTTCTCACATTGAAATAAAACATGGGATATATATCCAATGGAAGCAAGTCTGGTATTTAGAACGCAACTAAAAGCTCTGTCCCAAAGTGATAAAAACCGACACCTCCCAGTATTTAGTGTAAGGGACAGTGATAAAAACCGACACCTCCCAGTATTTAGTGTAATGCTACCGAAAACAGCCGTCTATTAGGTGCACATATCAATACAAATTCTAACACAAAGAGCCCGTATAGGCAATGGTAAAGAACTGTGATTTATCATGCAACAAATCACTTGCGAAAAGTTGCCGTTTTACGACATCACTCGAAGCTGCTTTGACCGTTACTGACTCGCATCCAAAACATTGCAAATGATATAAATGTTTGTGATAGAATCAATAATCTTTTAACAATATCGAAAGGTTGGGAAAGTTTTAACGGAAACAAATTTATCGTCGTGTTGTCGTTGTTGTTGTTGTTGTTGTTGTTGTTGTTGTTGTGTGTGTGTGTGTGTGTGCGTGCGTGCGTGCGTGTGTGTGTGTGTGTTCGGGTTTAACGTCGCTTTCAACAATTTTTCAGTCATATCACGACGATGTCTGGTTGCGACAGGGAGCTCAATGCTCACTTTTATAGTGCTGCCTAACTGAAGTATCATGTCCCAGACACATTACATGATACCACACCCAGTCACATTATCCTGACACTTGGTCGACCAATCCTAGCTCTACCCCGTAAATTTGAGTGCCAAGCGAGGAGCAGCTAGTACCATTTTTAACGACTTTGGTATGTCGCTGCCCGGGATCGAACCCGTGACCTCCCGTTCCCCGGAGTGGGCACTCTACCAACTGAGCTATCGGGGCCGGTCTACATGAACTCGTAATTCTTCTTGAACAAAATTCTTTCTACACATTATGAACACGCTTGCAATACCAATTCATCACGGTGCATCATCATGGATTACCCGCCAGGCTCTTGTCTAAGAGTTCGCTCTGAGAATGAAGATATGGTTAAACCTGTCTTAAATTTTACTTCACCTCGACATCTAATGTCATATAGAGACGAGACCACGGTTTTCTAACAACCGGTAGTCAAAAGCTATGGAACGAACAAGTGACTCAACGTTTATAAATATATTTTATAAAAGGGGTCTATAAAAGCATAAATGAATCCAGAATGAGCGAGTGCCCGAATTTTACGTCTCAACAGCATCTAGGATCATACGAAGACAGGACCTCGATTTAAAGATATTCGAATTCTGGAGAAGCCCGGGATCGATCTTGCGATCCCTAGTTGGTAAAGCGAGTAGCATAATCACTACACCACAGAGGCTTCTAAAGTGAATCCAGAATAGGCTTCAGAAAGTTAGGGTATACTAGGAAGAAAACCCATCTAAAACGAAAACCTACAAGCATGTTCATACAAAAAATAATACTCAACATAGATTTAACATACCGTCCGTCAAAGCTTCTGTGTTTGGCTCGGCACAAGGTTATGTGTACTCTTACACCTTCGACCTGCTGCTCATATTACGTTCATTTTTCAGGGTATATATAGAGGATCTTACATGAGTGTTCATGTATTATTGAATTTATTAAACGAGTTGAGGAAAAGGGATAAAATGCGAGGTTTTGCCGACCAATTTATCCTTTTTCCTCAACGAGTTTAAAAAATTCAATAGTACATGAACACGAATGCAAGATTCTATTTATCATATGACACTTAAAACGCGTTTTATTCACGATTGTTTCACAAAAATGTCAATATTCCGCCATAAGTAAACGCGACGTCGTTAAGGACGTTGTACACGTATCGTTACTGGGCGTAACTCACTAATTTGCATATTTAATCCACTAGTGGATTAACGAATTTATTACATGGCGTTATTACATTCTCAGACACGACGTCATATGATAAATATCTATAAACACTACAGGAAAATCATGCATACCCGTGCTAGCTCGCTATAATTGTGAGAAGTATAGATACTAGCCATAATTATAGCCATGCAGCAAATTTTAACAGATCATTGATCTCCGTTACAATTGCATTTCTTTGGGGGAAAAAATGATGAAACTTCCCTACAGATCAATGGTATAACTCCCGTCGGTATGAATGTCCACAACATTGTGATTGGCATGAAAAATATATATGGCACTATTTTGCGCCTGGCGACTTTTGAGGCAAACTATATAAAATCAGTCTTATAGCGACCAACTGTATGGCGAATAATTTCCTCACAAACCACTCATGCATACATCGTATGATATATGCACAATTTGTGCGTGGAGCGGCATATTTTGCCTACTATATTTCACCTAAAATATTTTAGTCGCGCTGCTTTGCCATATACCTACTAAATTTAGACGTGCATAAGCACCAGATAGGTTTCCTATTCCATCTCGTAACAAAGGTTTCCCCTTTTGGAGAAAAAACAATCAGAAATGTTTTTCTTTATGCACCGGGATGGCATAAGATGAAGCCTATCCGAATAAAGACAGTTATGTACACAGCAATCGTGCGAAAATTATCTGCTAAGGCAGTCTGCCCCCAAATGTTTGCTAGCAAAATTTGCTAGTAAGCCAGGGTGGTTGCCCCAAAATTGTCCTTTTCCCCCGGCACTCTGCTGTTTGTTAGAAAAAAAAGGATATCGTTTTAATAATACTGGTGGGAGCCTTACTGGCTTAACTTATTTGAGTGGCTTCACAGGTTCTGACACTAGTGTTGTATATAAAATTTGGTCTGTCTGACACGTCAGTCCTACAAGGTGCTGTTTTCTCAGCCCTTCTATTTCCTCACTCTGCTCTGACGTTAGTGTATGTGGGACGCTAACGTCACTATCACTTAACGGTTGCTTTGCACTTTCAAAACTGCGATCTTCAAATGAAGACTCGTCGGCGTCATTAGTGTCTGTCGACAGAATAGACTCAGAGATAAAAAAATGAGACGTCACAATCTGATGCTCCACATATTGTTTCAGAATGTAAGCGTGATATGTGTTAACATTACCATTGACGTCAATCTAATAATCCATTCCGATAACTACCTCATCTACTTCATAGGGACCTTTCCATTGAAGCAATAATTTATTACTGTCTGCCGGTAGAAACAAGAGTACTTTATCGCCGACGTCAAATTTACGCGACCTCGCGCCTTTATCGTAATAAGCTTTATGCTTAATCTGAACCTTCTTTATATTATCACGCGCTAAATTGAATGTCTGCTCTATCCATTCCCTGAGCTCAATAACGAACGGATACGCCGAAAGAACTTGCTCATCGCGTACCATCAGCCCATAATTCTCTTAATATTGCCATTGGACCTCTGACAACTCAAAAGGGGAAAACCCTAATGACTCTTTTGGGACTTCCCTTACCACAAATAACAAAGCTGGCAGATATTTATCCCAATCTTTTTGACGTTCAGCACACATGCGACGTAACATCTGCTTTAACGTAGCGTGGAAACGCTCAATCAAGCCGTTGCAAACTGGGTGCCTTGGACTACACGTTAACTGTTGAAGAGAAAGCAGTCTGCTGACTTCTTTCATTACCTCAGCAGTGAACTGGGATCCAAAATTTCATCAGGGATACCAACCCCGCTAAACATTTCAATAAGCGCTTCCGCGACACGTTCCGTCTCTATACTCGGTAAAGCTATTGCTTCTGGATACCTCGTCGCATCGTCTATCATTGTCAAAATATACAGAGATTTCCTATCAGATCGAGGCTCAATTGGACCAACTATATCCACTGCCACCCTCTTAAATGGCGTATCAATCAATGGCATTTTTCCTAGAGGTACTTTAGTGCCCCGACCTTTCAGAATGATTCTCTGACAAATATCACAAGATTTACAGAATCTAGCGACATCACCGGAAATACCGGGCCAGTAAAACTCAGTTACAATTCTATCCAAGGTCTTCCTAATGACCATATGTCCATACAGAAGCGTTTCATGAGCATGCGATCATAGAAGCGCAGTGCAGGGTAAACAGGATAAAGTTGACTCAAACAAACCGAGTGGTAAATCGGATATTAAGTGTAGCATATGCGGTAACGGGCATTTAACAATTAAATATTTTAAGAACCCCGACAGAAAACAATTATATACTGCAGAGGTAGGAGCAACTGGAGATGGAGACAGCGGTGTTAAGGAAATTTTTAACACGCGCGTAGAGGCTCAAGGTACACAGGTTAAAGGCATTTATTCTTGTAACAGTAGGACACACCGTGTGTTCATAATTGTTTTATTGTCCCTTGAGATATACTGACTGTAGCAGATCAAAGGCGGCCCTTAACAGGGTGATTACTAGCTCTTGTTGTATCCCTTAACCGAGGCACTTAAGGGGATTTTAATAATGTACACCAGTCAACAGTTAGTAAATTGTTGATTTTCCCCCAAGAAGGCCCCATACCTGTTGAAGACAGAGGACTTCTCTCCAGTCAGCTCTGAGGCCTACATAATATTATGTAATGAAATGATAGTCCTTAATACTAAAAAATAAATGCCTTTAAGAATGAGAATACGCAGAGTGTAGGCCGTGGTTATACACGTGGTCGTGGTAATTTTGGAATCTTATTCTACTGGAATAATTATTTCTGTCCATTTTATTTTTAAAGGCTCTTAGTGACATGCACCCAGCATTGTATAATCGATTCCATGTGTAGCTATCGGTCGCGGTCGGTTGTTCACGCTGTAAATGATCACTCTGATTTGAGCACAGATTTCCGTTTTGTTTCAACTAAAATTTATGATGATAAGCGCGATGATTTTGATTTTAATATAGTTAACTTCGCATTTTTAGATGTTGATGTTCCTGTTACACGTGGGTTTACGGCGTCCCGCAAACCCCCATGCTGACAAGACAACCGAGCGTGATCTCTGACAAATGTACGGGCAGCTGTGGGGTAAGGCACAAGGAAGATATTAGATGAATGACATGAATTATTTACAGTATCTACATTTAACACTTACTAACACAAAACATTACAACTTGTTGCGTCTGTAGCCAGCTCACGACGTCCGCTCCGAAGGCAAAACAATGTTCTGTGCTCGGAACGGGTGACGTGAATACCTACAGAAGCAAACAACAAAAACAACAACAAAAACAAAAAAAGAAACAACTCAAGACGCGACTGGCCAGTTTATAACTTAGGGTGAATCCCCCTCTCGCGTGAAACTTCCTCTCGCGAACTAGTGCAAACTGCAAACTAGTCTATCGACATAGTTGCCGATCACAGGTTTAGCGATCACAGGTTTGCCGATCACAGGTTTAGCGATCACAGGCTTGCCGGTCACAGGTTTAGCGATCGTCCGAATCACCTGCAGGTTATTTAGTTGACCTCTTCCATGGTCTCACATTTGTTGACAATGAACAATGATTCTGATTCTGATTCTGGTATGCGCTGATTACGGCGGTCTGTCCGCCCTTGCTGGACCCTAACCCCCAGCGTCGTACCAGTACCTGCTGCTATGAAGCAGGGAGCAGCAGGTCACACATTGTTGTGCCTGCAAATTACGATAACTGGACTAAGACACAAGTCACAAAACATACATGCTATATCATGATTCCCCTCCCAGAGAAGTAAGAATATGTCCATGCATATACCGTTATTGCGCATGCGCCGACCAGACACACAGGCTGATTAGTGCATGCGACAAATAACCGTACAGCAGAACTCAACTTGACTGTGCATCAAATTATCAGCACCCAGCGCTTGACACAATAATACTCAAAGTTCATGTTTCCTTACTGAGCACTACAGAAATCAATTAATGCTCACTACTACTGAGCATAATACTCATCAAATTTGTGCTCACTACATTATCACAAGTAAGAGGCAATTGAACAGACCACGCCTTTGCGCTACCTGGTCAGCCGCCAATTAAGGAAACATAACAATCTCTATTTCATATCCTTCTCCGCGACACGGCTCACAAATATAGCTATTCACAAATTCATTACATTTACAACAGATAGAAACTACAAACAGAAGATTTTCATCTATAATCCACAACATTTGTTAGTGTCTCATAAGGGCCAACACTGTTTGCCGTAAATTCTCTCTGTATTTGGTAGGCACCCCGTCACAACCGTCCTCGCGACGCCGATGACGCAGCTGACGTCATCCCCGCCGCTCAGGCCGCTACGACGTGTGGCGACCAGATACTCCCACTTATCATCATCACGTTCTTTATATGTACATACATGCACAAACTGAGTTATCAGACAAAAACGGCATCATTACAAAATGAACTCGTAATTCTTCTTGAACAAAATTATTTCTAATCAACTTGAACATGCTTGTAAAATAAAATTAATTACGGTTCATCATCACGGATAACCCGACAGGCTCTTGTAAGAGTTTGCCCTGATGATGAAGATAGGGTTAAACCCGTCTTAAGTTTACGTCCCCTCTACACCTAATATCATATTGGGACGGAACCACGGTTTTCTAACCACAGCTAGTCAAAAGTCATGGGTCAAACAAGTGACCCGACGTTCATTAATTACATTCTACAAAAGGGGTCTAAAAGCCTAAATGAATCTAGAATGAGCGGGTGTCCAAACTTTACGTCTCACCAACATCTAGGGTCAGAATGAGACAGGACCTCACTTAGAAAGACTCATTCCACTACTGGAGAAGCCTGGGATCAATCCTGCGACGTCTAGCTGGCAAAGCTAGTAGCCTAATCACTACAGGCCTCAACAGTGAATTCAGAATAGGCTTCAGAAAGTTGGGGTATACAAGAAGTAAACCCCTCCAAAACCTACAAGCATGTTCATACAAAAATAATACTAAACATAGATTTAACATACCTTTCAATATTCTTTCTATTTCCCGACACAATGTTGTAGGTACACGTTACAACTTGACCTGCTGCTAAAGTGTTCGTTTTTCTCAGGGTTTATATATCTATGAATACTACCAGAAAATCATGCCTACTCATATTACCTTGCTTAAATCGTGGCGAGGTGGAGATACCGGCCACAAATGAAGCCAGATAGCAAAAATCGAGCAGATAATGGATTTGCGTTCAAATAGTATATTTCCCATAGGAAAAATTGATAAAACGACCCTATAAATCAATGCCATGACTCCTGTCAAAACGAACACCCACACAACACGTGACGGGAATGAAAATCATATATGGCACAATTTGGCGGTTGGCGATTTTTAGGCAAATTTTATAGAACTCAGTCTTATAGCGGCCCCCTGTATTGTAAAAACAGATCTCTATAAACCACTCATGCATACATCGTATGATATGTGCATGACTTGTTCATGGAGCAGCACAGTTTGCGTACCATATTTCACCTAAAATATTTCACTCGCACCGCCCTACCATATATCTACTAAAATAATTTAGATGTGCATAAGCACCAGAGAGGTTTCCTATTCCATCTCGTAACAAAGGTTTCCCCTTTTGGAGAAAAAACAATCAGAAATGTTTTTCTTTGTGTACAGAGATGGAATAGGATGAACCTATCTAAACAAGACAGCTATTTACACAACAACCGTGCGAATAATTACCTACGAAGGTAGTCTGCCCCCAAATTTTCCTGGCCCCGAATTGCAACAATCCGAAATCTATACGGCTGTAGTTTCATTGCCCAACGCATAATTCGAGGACTGAGAACTTTTGCTGTTTGCATATAAGACAAGGGCTTGTGGTCTGTCTCAAGCAAGAATTCTACTCCGTAAAGATACTTGCGAAATTTCTCAACACCCCAGATAATAGCCAAACATTCCTTCTCTATCACAGAATAGTTTTTCTCACGAGGCAAAAGTTTCTTGCTGGCATAAGCAATGGGAAGTCGTCCTTCCCCTTCAAATTCTTGGAGCAAAACGGCTCCTATACCAACATCAGAAGCGTCCGTCCGGAGTATGAACGGATTCCCATCATGAAAGATAGGAAGACGAAGAATAGGACTAGACGTGAGTCTATTCTTCAGGGTCTGGAAAGCCTTTTCATGATGGTCCTGCCAGTCTGTGATCTTGTTTGGTCTTCTTTTCTTAATTAAATCTGTCAAAGGGGAAGCAATAGATGAGAAATTTGGAATGAAACGGCGGTAGAAACCAGCCAACCCAAGAAATGACTTTATTTGTCTCTTAGTAGAAGGTCGAGGAGCATCCTTTATAGCTTGTATCTTGTCTTCTTGCGGTCTAACTGACTGCGCAGCTACACTGTGACCAAGACATTCGATACTGCTATACCCAATCATACACTTGGAAGGTTTTGCCGTCAACTTGGCTGTCCTGAGTCTATCCAAAACTTCACGTAATGACGTCAGGTGGTCTTTCCAAGTTTCGGTAAAGATCCACATATCATCGACGAAGCTATCAACGTTAGAAAGTTCGGACAGAATCTTTCTCATCAGCCTGCAAAATGTTGCTCCTGAGTTTACCAAACCGAAGGGCATAGTTTTGAATTGAAACAAGCCTTTGGGGGTTTCGAACGCAGTTAGGGGTTTTGCCTTAGACGTCATTTTTACCTGCCAATAACCTTTTGACAAATCTAATTTGCTAAAGTATTTGTGCCCCGACATTCTATTTATAACCTCCTCCATATTTGGCATTGGTTCTGCATCGAACTCCGTCACTTTATTAAGTTTACGGAAGTCAATGCAGAACCGCACCGAACCATCTTTTTAGGGACAAGTACTACAGAAGATGAGTATGGAGATATTGATGGCTCAATAACTCCTAAATCTAACATATCTTGAATTTCCTTTTCCATTACATCCCGTACTTTATATGGTATGGCATAACCTTTTGACCTCACTGGTTCCGACGTCAGCAACTTTATGTCGTGTTCTATTTGGTCAGTTCGTCCTGGTACACTGGACAGTACGTCCGGGTATTCTTTTATCAACGTCTCTATTTCTTTACGCTGATCCTGCGTTAACATTTCTGAAATATTGACGTCCTTAAACGTCTCTGGTTGCTTTGCAGTAGGAAAAGCGCAATCTTCCAATGAGAATTCGTCAACGTCATCATTTTCAGTTGACGGAATGGACTCTACAGAAAGCAAGCAATGTGACGTCACATTTTGACGTTCCACATATTGCTTCAGTATGTTAGCGTGATATGTGTTAACATTTCCATTGACGTCAACCTTATAATCCATTCTGTTCACTACCTCAACCACTTCATAAGGACCTTTCCATTGAAGCAATAATTTATTACTGTCTGTCGGTAGTAACAACAGCACTTTATCGCCGACGTCAAATTTACGCGACCTCGCGCCTTTATCATAATAAGCTTTCTGCTTAATCTGAACCTTCTTTAAATTATCACGCGCTAATTTGCATGTCTGCTCTAACCGTTCCCTAAGCTCAATAACGTATTGATACGTCGAAAGAACTTGCTCATCGCGTACCTCTTCAGCCCATAATTCTCTTAATATTGCCATTGGACCTCTGACGTTACGTCCATATAACAACTCAAAAGGGGAGTATCCTAAAGACTCTTGTGGGACTTCCCTTACCGCAAATAATAAAGCTGGAAGATATTTATCCCAATCTTTTGGACGTTCAGCACACATGCGACGTAACATCTGCTTTAACGTAGCGTGGAAACGCTCTATCAAGCCGTTGCAAATAGGGTGTCTCGGACTACACGTTAACTGTTGAAGAGAAAGAAGTCTGCTGACTTCTTTCATTACCTCAGCAGTAAACTGTGTTCCACAATCAGTCAACATTTCATCAGGAATGCCAACCCTACTAAACATTTCAATAAGCGCTTCCGCGACACGTTCCGTCTCAATACTCGGTAAAGCTATCGCCTCTGGATACCTTGTCGCATAATCTATCGCATAATCTATCATGGTTAAAATATACCGAGATTTCCTATCAGATCGAGGCTCAATTGGACCAACTATGTCCACTGCCACCCTCTTAAATGGCGTATCAATCAATGGCATTTTTCCTAGAGGTACTTTAGTGACCCGACCTTTCTGAATGGTTCTCTGACAAATATCACAAGATTTACAAAATCTAGCGACATCACCGCAAATACCGGGCCAGTAAAACTCAGTTACAACTCTATTCAATGTGTTCCTAATCCCCATATGTCCAGACATAAGCGTTTCATGAGCCAGTTTCAACACCTTTCCTCGGAAACTTTGAGGGACCACAAGTTGGAAAGAGACTTTGTTACCCTTTGTGAACTCTCTATATGCCAAACCCCTTTTCTCAATAAACCTAGTTTCACCTCGGTTTAAACCACGACTCACAGTCTTGTTCCCAGATACAACCCTTTTCCTGATGTTTTCCAAAGTTGGATCATCAACCTGAGCTTGCTTGAAAGCCTCCTTGTCATCGTTAATGATCTGATCGGGAACCTTAAGTTTTCTGTAAGGCTTCTCATCCTGCCTAGTTTGAGACCTAGTTACAGCTGAGAAATGAGACATATCAGGAAGTTTTGATCCATCAATGTTACCGATAACCAAATCGTACAACGTATCATCCATACACAAAGCTTCAGTTTTCCCAGTGAAAAAAGGAAAATCAATGCCAATCATTGCCAAACGATACCTTTGTGTGGATTCATCAATCAACGTAACATTTGATTCCTTCCCTATTAACTGACTATCCGAAACCAAACTTCTCCGAACGACACAGCCTGTACACCCAGTATCTCTTAATACAACCACCTTTTTATTATTAACCAATCCTTGTGCCGTCGGTAACCTTGCCTTTAAGAAGTAACAGACACCTTCCCTAGTTTCCTTACTACACTCCTCCCTATCCGAAATCAAAGGATCACCAACCTTATTTTCAAAAATACTTCCAATCTCATCACCTTTCCTAGTTACTTCCGTTTGACAAAAACTAACTTGGTGTGCTGCGCCACGTGGTGTGCTATTATTTTTACCGCGTCCGCGAAAAGACCCTCTAAAATTACCACGACCACGTGTATAACCACGACCTACATTCTGCGTATTCTCATTCTTAATCTGATAACCTTGAGTCTCTACGCGCGTGTTAAAATTTTCCTTAACACCGCTATCCCCAACTCCAGTTGCTCCTACCTCTGCGCTATACAATTGTTTCCTGTCGGGGTTCTTAAAACATTTAATTGTTAAATGCCCCTTACCGCATATGCTACACTTGATATCCGGTCTACCACTCGGTTTGTTCGAGTCAACTTTGTCCTGTTTACCCTGCGCTGCGCCTCTATTATCGCGTTGCCCCTTATTAATGCAACTATATACGCCCCCGCGCACTTCTGCAAACAAATCTGCCTCCCTAGCCATTTCATCTAAATTACCAAACTGTTTTGGCTTCAGATGTACATACAGTTCTCTATTACATGACTCCAGGAACTGATCCCTTGTCATGAAATCACAGACAGCCGGAAAAGATTTTCTATCTTTGCCATATTAAGCCATTTTTCTAAATAACTTCTCAGTCTACTACTGAACTGTATGAACGTTTCTGATTTCTCGGGCCTACTATAACGAAACTGCTTCCTAAATCCGCGCTCTGTCATGTCAAAATTCTTTAATAAAGCGTCCTTAACTTTTCATAATCCGCCGCATCCTCATTTGACAACCGGTCATATACATCAAGTGCGCGCCCCTTGAGCAATGCACTTAAATACGCGGCCCAAACACTCTTATCCCAATAATTAGCCGTAGCATATTTCTCAAACCTAGATAAATAACTATCCATTTTATCTTTACCCTCTTCAAAATAAGGTAACTTAGGATCCCGGGCATGAGCCACCTTCTCAGCTTTTTGCTTTTCAAATTCTAGCTCGAGCTTCGTTCTCTGCATTTCTAATTGGTTCCTTAATTCTTGGTGCTGTAGCTCAAACCCATGTTTTATTTGTTCTAAATGGGCCTCACTAATCTCTTTTGCCTCCCTTTCACTCTTAATGCGTGCCATTTCAAGTTCCTTATTAACATTCAACATAGCTAGTTCATGTGCCCTTTCCTTTTCCTTTTCCTCCCTTTCCTTTTCCTTTTCTTCTAACTTAGCTAGTTCATGTGCCCTTTCCTTTTCTTTTTCAGCCCTTTCCTTTTCCTTTTCCTCAGACCTTAACCTTTCTAAATCCCTTTGCTCTTGCCTTTCTGCCCGCTCAATATCTTGCTGCTCTTTAACAAAACCTTGTAACTCCTTCCCCTCATAACCTAACTCCTTTCCCATTTGCATTAAACGCTCCATTATTGATAACGTAAATCTCACGTTACTATCAAAACCACTATAAACTGATCAGTTATGATCAGTGATGATTGAATGGGCTTAACTAAAACGTTAAGATATGTGTTATACGCGTTAATCTAACTAAAACGTTAGTTATTAAAGCACACGCGATTTGAAATGTCAAATGCTTTCAGCAAAGTATGACGTTGCGTACTGGTAGTCTAATATGACGTCATAAACTGACGACGTTTACAGTAAAATGCTACAATCCGAAGTTTCATCACATTACAAAACTCCGATCATAACAAGTCACCATTAATGTTTCTATTACGTCATACCTAACCTCAAGCCACTGCGTAAATATTAACGCTACCGTTATGTCAACGTCAGTAAATTGTTAACGTCACTACGTTAGAACCATGTGTGGGTAAGATCAATTAGTAACTCCAGTTTAACTTAGTAGAATGTCAGGTAACACAATTAAGTGGGGTCTACTTAAATTTTTCGTTATCAAGAAAAAGTGGGGTTTGCCTTGCCTTCCTGCTCAGAAATTATCAACTTGTCAGTATCCATTTAGTTGAATACATGGGTTTCGCACTTCATCAACGCAGGAAGGAAGATTCAAATTAATTTCTAAATGTGGCTGTCAATACATTTTTTTTCTTTTTTAAATTGATGATTCAGAGTATCAATATGCCGTTCCACAGCCGGGAACACCAGCCAGAGATCAAAATCCCACTTCTGACACCAAATGTTACATGTGGGTTTACGGCGTCCCGCAAACCCCCATGCTGACAAGACAACCGAGCGTGATCTCTGACAGGTGTACGGGCAGCTGTGGGGTAAGGCAAAAGGAAGATATTAGATGAATGACATGAATTATTTACAGTATCTACATTTAACACTTACTAACACAAAATATCACAACTTGTTGCTTCTGTAGCCAGCTCACGACGTCCGCTCCGAAGGCAAAACAATGTTCTGTGTTCGGAACGGGTGACGTGAATACCTACAGAAGCAAACAACAAAAACAACAACAAAAACAAAAAAAGAAACAACTCAAGACGCGACTGGCCAGTTTATAACTTAGGGTGAATCCCCCTCTCGCGTGAAACTTCCTCTCGCGAACTAGTGCAAACTGCAAACTAGTCTATCGACCTAGTTGCCGATCACAGGTTTAGCGATCACAGGTTTGCCGATCACAGGTTTAGCGATCACAGGCTTGCCGGTCACAGGTTTAGCGATCGTCCGAATCACCTGCAGGTTATTTAGTTGACCTCTTCCATGGTCTCACATTTGTTGACAATGAACAATGATTCTGATTCTGGTATGCGCTGATTACGGCGGTCTGTCCGCCCTTGCTGGACCCTAACCCCCAGCGTCGTACCAGTACCTGCTGCTATGAAGCAGGGAGCAGCAGGTCGCACATTGTTGTGCCTGCAAATTACGATAACTGGACTAAGACACAAGTCACAAAACATACATGCTATATCATGATTCCCCTCCCGGAGAAGTAAGAATATGTTCATGCATATACCGTTATCGCGCATGCGCCGACCAGACACACAGGCTGATTAGTGCATGCGACAAATAACCGTACAGCAGAACTCAACTTGACTGTGCATCAAATTATCAGCACCCAGCGCTTGACACAATAATACTCAAAGTTCATGTTTCCTTACTGAGCACTACAGAAATCAATTAATGCTCACTACTACTGAGCATAATACTCATCAAATTTGTGCTCACTACATTATCACAAGTAAGAGGCAATTGAACAGACCACGCCTTTGCGCTACCTGGTCAGCCGCCAATTACAGGAAACATAACAATCTCTATTTCATATCCTTCTCCGCGACACGGCTCACAAATATAGCTATTCACAAATTCATTTCATTTACAACAGATAGAAACTACAAACAGAAGATTTTCATCTATAATCCACAACATTTGTTAGTGTCTCATAAGGGCCAACACTGTTTGCCGTAAATTCTCTCTGTATTTGGTAGGCACCCCGTCACAACCGTCCTCGCGACGCCGATGACGCAGCTGACGTCATCCCCGCCGCTCAGGCCGCTATGACGTGTGGCGACCAAATACTCCCACTTATCATCATCACGTTCTTTATATGTACATACATGCACAAACTGAGTTATCAGACAAAAACGGCATCATTACAAAATGAACTCGTAATTCTTCTTGAACAAAATTATTTCTAATCAACTTGAACATGCTTGTAAAATAAAATTCATTACGGTTCATCATCACGGATAACCCGACAGGCTCTTGTAAGAGTTTGCCCTGATGATGAAGATATGGTTAAACCCGTCTTAAGTTTACGTCCCCTCTACACCTAATATCATATTGGGACGGAACCACGGTTTTCTAACCACAGCTAGTCAAAAGTCATGGGTCAAACAAGTGACCCGGCGTTCATTAATTACATTCTACAAAAGGGGTTTTAAAGCCTAAATGAATCTAGAATGAGCGGGTGTCCAAACTTTACGTCTCACCAACATCTAGGGTCAGAATGAGACAGGACCTCACTTAGAAAGACTCATTCCACTACTGGAGAAGCCTGGGATCAATCCTGCGACGTCTAGCTGGCAAAGCTAGTAGCCTAATCACTACAGGCCTCAACAGTGAATTCAGAATAGGCTTCAGAAAGTTGGGGTATACTAGAAGTAAACCCCTCCAAAACCTACAAGCATGCTCATACAAAAATAATACTAAACATAGATTTAACATACCTTTCAATATTCTTTCTATTTCCCGACACAATGTTGTAGGTACACGTTACAACTTGACCTGCTGCTAAAGTGTTCGTTTTTCTCAGGGTTTATATATCTATGAATACTACCAGAAAATCATGCCTACTCATATTACCTTGCTTAAATCGTGGCGAGGTGGAGATACCGGCCACAAATGAAGCCAGATAGCAAAAATCGAGCAGATAATGGATTTGCGTTCAAATAGTATATTTCCCATATGAAAAATTGATAAAACGACCCTATAAATCAATGCCATGACTCCTGTCAAAACGAACACCCACACAACACGTGACGGGAATGAAAATCATATATGGCACAATTTGGCGGTTGGCGATTTTTAGGCAAATTTTATAGAACTCAGTCTTATAGCGGCCCCCTGTATTGTAAAAACAGATCTCTATAAACCACTCATGCATACATCGTATGATATGTGCATGACTTGTTCATGGAGCAGCACAGTTTGCGTACCATATTTCACCTAAAATATGTCACTCGCACCGCCCTACCATATATCTACTAAAATAATTTAGATGTGCATAAGCACCAGAGAGGTTTCCTATTCCATCTCGTAACAGTTCCTCGTTCTTTATATTATGCTTCGCAAGAGTGTCAAGTCATGTCGCTGATTTTAACACTCGAAAATAAAGTTTAACTGCTAAACTGCTACATCAGGGATATCGATATCATAAACTTCGGAAAGCATTTTCTAAGTTTTATCGCCGACCCTATCAATTAATTTCTACATTTAAGGTTGACTTTTGTTGGAGGGGATGTCACAGCCTGAGTTTGTTTTTTTTTGGGGGGCGACATTATATATAAATTAAGAAAAGTTAAAGGCAATTCTAATTTTTCGGAACAATTTCAGGATATTATTAAACGTTACAAACGCATTGGATATAATATGAATTCTATTCAGCAGTCTGCATGCATTATGTTTGACCCAATCGCGGTCAGCCATTATGCTTTCCTCTTTAATTGCATGCCGGTGGATCGGGGTTCAGACTCTATGGTGACTTTGGCTTAAAACTGTTTATTAGTTGGGCGGAGCCGGAAATTTTATGTCTGTTGCTTAGTTTAACAGGGTTCAACTGTTGGTTTTCTTTTGCTCCAGTGTTCCTGTGGCGTTGCACCGGGTGGCTAAGCGCGTTTTACTGTCGATTCCTCATCCTTGTCTCAACTTTGCTTTAATTGTGATTTCTTTGTTTACCGGGTTGATTCACTGACGAGTTAGAAAACCTTCACGCGGACCAAACAAATACATTGTACTTTGTTGAACACAGTAGAAGTGAGGGTGAGGATTGGATCCGTAAAGTTAACTTAAACCCACCAGTATTTTTTCTGACCGTTCCATAAAAAAAAACACGCCTATATAATTTTGACCCCCTTGAACCCCACTTTTGTATAGTAAAACTGGGGTTTCCGGGGGTATATCTTATTTTTCTTATTTCTGCTCTAAAATATATATTGTGGGTACTCGTTAATACCACCTCGATGAGGCGGTTCTAACGAGTGCCCACAATCTATATTTTGAGCAGAAATAAGAAATATATCACAATTTTTCATCATAAAATTTTCATTTTTTCGGCGATAAAGGTGGCAATGTATTTGTATAGGCGTGTTTGCTTAATCCAAGTTGGTGCTTTTGCTGTGGTTCCTACTTGGTTTGTGTTGGTGGTTCTGATTCTTTCCCTAATCATATATGTTGTTACGTTGATGATTCTGATTCTTCCCCATATTTGATTGTTCATGTTTAATTACTTTTGTCCTTCCCGTTTAAATGTTTGTCTTGTTGGTGATTCTGATTCTTTCCCTAATCGCATATGTTGTAACGTTGATGATTCGGAATTTCTGATTCTTCCCCATTTTGGGTTGTTCATGTTTATTTACGCATTACGAAAACACACCTATACAAATACATTGCAACCTTACTAAATATTATCCAAAAAATAAAAATTTTAAGATGAAAAATTGTGATATTTTTTCTTATTTCTGCTCAAATATATAGATTGTGAGTACTCGTTAGAACCGCCTCATCGAGGCGGTTCTAACGAGTACCCATAATCTTTATTTTAGAGCAGAAATAAGAAAAATAAGGTTAACCCTTGTAAACCTCAGTTTTACTGTATAAAAGTGGGGTTCAAGGGGGTCAAAATTATATAGGCATGTTATCGTGATTTTTGTCCTTCCAGATTAACGTTTGTCTTGTTGGTGATTCTGATTCTTTTCCCCAATATGTATATTGCTCTTTTAGTTAGGTTTGGATATTCTGAGTCACCGCCTATTTGGGAAAGAGCTGCTGACTCGGTTTACCTGTTGTCCCTTTTATTTACTGTCGTCACTCCATGTTTCGACTTCTTTCCTTGGTGATACTGTGGGAAGAATTTGGGATCTGATTGTATCAGTTCCTGATCGTTTCTCTTTTTAATTTCCCTAGAAACTACTTCCTCGCACAAATTCTTACTCGGCCATTGCGCATGTTAATGACCTGGTATGGTTTCTACATTTGTACCGAAAATAGCATCTAGCTAGAAATCTGCGAGGGAGTAGTTTGTGCATTTCGAAAACACGCCTAAACAAATACATTGTAAACATAACCGCCGAAAAACTTCTGTTCAAAATATAGATTGTGGGTCTCGTTAGAATTGCCAGATCGAGGCGGTTCTATCTATATTTTAGAGCAGATATGAGAAAAATAAGGTTTACCCCTGTAAACCCCATTTCTATTATATAAAAGTGGGGTTCAAGGGAGTCAAAATTATATAGGCTTGTTTTCGTAAAGGTCATTTTTTCCTGAGATAAGTGTCATCAAAAGGGAGGCATTCAAAATCACAGCGGTGCTGTTGATGGGCGCCTGTTCATTCCGTTTTTAATATCTTACTTCAGTGTATATTCTAACGGTATTAACAAAGATTATTCTTTATAAATGAAAAGCAAATTTAATCGTTTTGTTCGACCAGAACGTAAACAAAAAGTAGTTCCCGCTCATAACAGTGAAACAATATAAATGGTATCAGTCACTAGTGAAGTGATATGGTATCATTTCACTAGTGATTGATATCATTTCATTTATTTCAGATATGTATTGATTTCACTGCTAACTATAAAATAAAAATAAATATGTCAACGTTATGAAAAATGGAAAATCAGTTATTATTGTCATCAACAAAGTCAAATGTATAGCTTCAAGACATGAAAGGCATTCCACGAGTTTGCGAACACGCGCCCTCAGTCATCAGAGCCGACCCGATATATTCAGAGCCGCCCTAAACCATCTGACCCATTCTTTATATACTCATAGCAATTTCATTGTAAATAATGCAAAACATTTCAGTCACATATTGATTTGACGGAATAACCGGAATTAATGTTGATGTTCCTCCGGCGATCTGTTGATTGCACGCTGGATATCTATATCTAACACCTGTCCATTGCTGTTTGTGTTTGATATTCACCAAGTTGGGTGAAAGAGTTAAGGAAAAAATAATAATTAAAAAGTAACCAACATATTAATCTACTATACTATGAGTTGGTACTTAGACATTACTTGTGAAAGATTATACTTATGAGTTATCTCGGCCAGTAGAAGGTTTTGAAATGAAATGAAATGTTGATTGACTGCTGATCATCTCGCGCCTCACGTGATTCAGACAAATTCTTACACATTTACCAGTTTTCCATTTGAGAGGAAACCAGTTAAAAGATTTAAGAACAGCATGACATTCTCCTATTTTAGAAAATTTGTCTCATAAAAATAAATTTCCATTATGTATTATAAACCTACGTACCTTAATTATTTGTCATTCAAGCCGATATATTCAGGGCCGCACGTGCCTCGGAAGATGCACATAACATTTGCTTATCGGAGCCACTGGCACCGGTTATGAATGTTATTACCCGTGTACATGGTGCATCCAAGGCGCAGTTAAAACGACGATTTGAGTACGCACGCCTGAGAAATTCTTCTTGCCGGTATTTGGTCTATGATTTCCATTGTGTCACAGCCTCTCTTGCATGTTTCGAAAAAAGATCTAATCACATCGAAATATATCAAAATTGGTTTAAATTATCATTTTTAATTACAGTGTTTTTTTATTTAAAAGGTAAAAAAAAAGCTTCTTGTCGGTCCATATTGGTACTTGATCTTTCCTGCAAATAGGCATACTCACCAGCAGTGGTGACCCACTACTGTTGGGGAGTTTGGCAGGGTGACCAGAAAACAGCGCGTTGTTGTTAGTGGTGTATCTTCAGAGTGGGCACCAGTTTTGTTTGGAGTCCCACAGGGGACTTTTTTTGGTCCACTGTTATTCTCCCTGTACATCAATGATATTTCCACTGACATTGACTCAGAAATTGTTCGCAGGCGACTGTGTTTGCTACCGGGAAATTATAGATACAGAGGACTCGCTGAAACTTAAGAATGATATAGAAAGATTATGATGTTGGGCACGAAAATGGGGCATGATATTTCAGCCCGTTAAATGCAATATTATGCAGATAACTAGGAATAGAACAAATGAAATTGAGGTTTCTTACACCTTAGAGGGAACGGTCCTCGTGAACGTGGATTTCTTTGGATACCTTGGTGTGACACTCACACACAATTTGAGATGGAATACACATATTAGCAACATAGTGTACTAAGGCAAATAGAACGCTTGGTTTCCTGAGGCGAAATCTTCATCAGTGTCCTCAGGATGTATAGGAGGCAACATACAAAGGTCTTATTCGCCCAAACTTGGAATATGGTAGTTGTATTTGGACCCCAGCGGAGTGGTCCTTAATGAAGAAATTGAAAAAGCTCAGAAAAGAGCTGCTAGATTTGTAACAAGCGATTACTGTTTTGAAACAGGGAGCATATGACTGGAATACTAGGAAAATTAAGATGGGAGTCTCTCAAGAAAGGGAGAAAAGACAGTAGGCTCATACTTTTACACATAGGTCTAAAGGGTCCTGCCAGCATTCCAACAGATGACCTTGTTTCCCCAGCTAGGCACTGTAGAAATCATCATTCATTGGCGTTTCAGACCCTTACTGCAAGAACTGACATTTCTAATAAAGAATCATTCCCTCCTCGAACCATTAGAGATTGTAATGCCCTTCCATTCGATTATTTCAGCAGCTGAAGATGGTGAGGATTGTGTAGCTAAGTTTACCATTTTAGTGAGAGCTAGGGGCTTAATTCCCATCACAGGTCCTGATGTATGAATGTCATTTGACGTGTCACCAGTAAAAATTCTGATTCTGATCCGATACGGATTCTGATCCTTTCCTTTCTTTCTTTCTTTCTTTCTTTCTTTCTTTCTTTCTTTCTTTCTTTCTTTCTTTCTTTCTTTCTTTCTTTCTTTCTGTTTCTACTGATACTGTTACATTTTACCATTACCGCAGGTGCACATTACATACACTCCAGGTTTTCAGGATGAAAGCCTACACAGTAATCATGTAATTACGGCAGGGATCTTTAACCTGCACAGGGGATGGTTCTCCCTGCACAGGGGGCCTCCAGTTAACGTCCCGATCCGAAGGACGGTGCACTTTATGACATTCTTACCTACAAATGATGCCAATGGAGCGTGTTCGGACATTGAAATTTTATCGCCGCTGCCGGGGATCGAACCCTGGACCTCTAGCATCAGAGGCAAGTGCATTAACCACTGAGCCATTGTTGTTGTTGTTTCGTAAAGCTCCCCAGCTGACTTTCCGGTGCACAGGTCGTTGACCTTATCAAGGTAGAACTTGAAGCTCTCAGATAAAATTATTAGTCTATTAGTATTATTTGTGCTGGTGGTGTTTGTACAAAAGTGCTTTTGCTTATTTGCATGTACACAATCCTTTCGTCTCTAAACCGATTATATTTCAGACAGTTTTTTTAGTGCTGTTATGCGCCTTATATGCAGCTTATAGAGGTATTCTCTGGTGTGAAGTTCAAACGTTCTTAACTCTTCTACATTGGCCTCTTCAACACTGATGACCCTTGAACAATCCAAAGTTATTTGCGTGAGAAATCTTGGATCCTGTAGCTGTTAAACGTGATGTTGAAGAAGATTGATTTGTCTAAATAGGATTTTCTTTCACAAATATAGGCAGTGCACACTCCGATAAAGTGCGCACGAGTCTCTGGTGCCGAAGAGCAGAGTTTACAGGTTGAATTCACAGCTTACTGATTAAAGGCAGCTCTATTCGCTTGCAGTATATATGTACCTGTTAACAATCTACCTTTTATCTGTGCCCTTCTACTATCGACTACATTATTTCTCACAGTGGACCATATATGATGACTGTTGCCAATACATAATACACTGGGATTCAAATATTTGGTAGATGACTTACTCTCAATATCAGCCTTCCATTCAGACACAATCAACTAAGGCTGCCACGATTAATCGTATAATCGATTAATCGATCGATAAATTCCACAAAAATGATTATCATTTCTGATTTGCTTTTAATCGATTACTTGATAGGTACAATTTACTACCCAACGTTATGCCTAAAATAGCTGGATGAGTGGCAAACTGTGCAGACCCTGGTGAGACGCCGCATTATGCGGCGTCTCATCTGGGTCTACACTGTTTGCTCAGGCCTGTCTGTTCAAATATACATATGGTAAAGTGCAACATATGGTAAGAGTCATGCTCAGACAGAAAGCCAGACAGGTAAAATAATGTCAAAAATCTTAGCGATTACTAATCGATTATCGATCGCAATGACAGGACTGATAATCGATTGTCTTTTCAGCTCCGATTAGCCAGCCCTACAACCAACTCATGCACTTTTTAGTTAAGCGTACATTTCCATTCTATTTTGGTTGGAGGGTTCCCCAACAAGTCAAATACAGACGACAACCCGTAATATACCAAAATGCTTTTAATATAAGTGAAAATACTCTCTCTTGGGGAATCTCTCATTACTAATTGTCTTTTAGCTGTTTCAGCTTCAACAGAATTGTCATTTCTAATGAAGTTGACAAACAGATTTAACAAGTTTTTATGTAAAATATTTTCTATTGGTAAAATACCAAGGAGAGCCAGACAAGCTGAGTTTGAGGTGTTATCTGGCAGACCCTGAATTTGTTTTAAACATTTACGTTGGAATTTTTCAAGGGCCTCTATGTCTTTCTTTTTTAAGGACTTGCACCTCAAGACCATACAGTAATCTAGGTATAACAAAAGTAGACGGTATGTGTCCGCCCTGGGCAGCTTTTACCCCCCCCCCCCCCTATGAAACCCTGCCCCCATTAAGGAATAAGCCGTTTTTTCTCCCTAATGTGACTTTACCCTCCACATCAACTCTTCTCGAGGTATTTCTGGCTATCCCTAGATGCACTGTTGAGTCTGTTATATCAACTCTTTCTCCAGACAGGATTATTTCCGGTTCAGTGGTTGTCTTCCTTTTGTCAGTGTAAAATAAGGTGTGACTTTTGTTCGGGTGTATAGAGTATCTCTCACGGTCAGCACTATGACCTACATCCCAGACCATGATTTGCATGCCATCTACCTTTTTCTGCAAGGAGAGCCAGATCGTCAGCCACAGTTATGTGTGGAATGCTAGTAGCTCATATTCTTGTCCCTGCATATCTTCTCTCCAGCTGCAACAATAGGGGGGCCTATAGTGTCCTGTTGAGAGAACCCCGCCCTGTCTAACTCCCTGCTAATTTAAGCCCCCCAGTAGAAATCATTCCACTGACCGTTCCAAGGCGGTTCTTCTGTGGCGGTTTATTTATGGCGTTGTTTGTTACTTACTGTGTGTATCACTTGTGTCTTTTTATTTTGGATGGCCATATGGCCATTTTGTGGGAAAGTAACTGTCCTTATGGCCTTCCTTTGTTTAGGTTTCCATTATGGTCTAGTCGCTTAATGTTTGTGTTTCTTTCCCTTTGGTGTCTTTGATGGGTGGAGTAAGTTAATTGTATCGATTCCTGATCTTTGTTTTACTTCTACTTTTAATACTGATCGGGAGTGACAACTCACCAGCCCACTTAACCATGGACAAGCAGTCAGAATAGAGATCTTTCAATAAAAGCCAATCCCCACCCTGTATCCCGTCCAGGTAAAGTTTTCTCATTAATGAATTCTGGTCAACTACATCAAAGGTTTTTTGAGTATCTAGAGTTGTTAAATACAACTCTTGTTTATTGTTCCCTGCCTCTAGTATGCATTCACTCAAAATAAGGGCTGCATTAAGAGATGAACAGCCAGCAGTAAACCTTTTTTGAAATCGTTATTGTGTTTCCTGTAAAACTGAGAGATGTCGTTTATTAATGATATGCTCAAGAGTCTTAAGCAGGACTGGGGTCACTATTATAATGTTATGAATCAAATAATTTCGTATTGGCCCAGTTACAGGTCCGAGGTCTGCTGTATTGGCACGAGGCCGAAGGCCGAGGCCAATACAGCTGACCGAGGACCTGTAACTTGGCCAATACGAAATTACTTGATTAATGACAATTTTATTAATTGACGCAATTAAAAACATGATTTATGATTTTGGAATATTGATTGACCTGGTGTAATACAGGATAAACAATTAATAATATTCTGTAATTCCCTGGATTGCCGGGGTCGCCCTTCTTAAATACTGGCGTCAGTATACCTACCTTCAGGATGATACTGATGGATTTAGATTTGATAAGATAATTAAGAAGAGATGCGAGGAATGCCTTAACTTCCTGTTGGGCCAGTTTGAAATTCTCGCTAGTAATGCCCATTATATCAGCGGCCTTATTATTATTTAGTCGTTTAAAGGCAGCTGTGACTTCCGCCTCTGTCACTGGAGTTACTGGGGGACCATAACACTTGCAGGGCTCTTCTATGGCTTCCATATCAGAGTCAACCAATTGTTTATACTGTTGATCAAATCTGGGGCTCTCTGTGGGCGTCGTAAGTTTATGGAAATGGTCCGCCCAACCCCCACGGATCTGCTCTGGGGATTCGCATTCCTTGTCTGGATGTTCGTGGGTACATCATTTACCCTCGGAAGAGGGTCTGCTTTAAAACCGTTATGATGCGTAATAAAGCGTAATGATGCGTAACGATGCGTAATGTAGCGTAAAGATGGACAATTTATGCCTGAAAATGCCTGGCCGCGTTTGCGGTGGCCGATCTCGGTCTGCGTTCCATTTATTGGACGACATGGGTTAAAGCTCAACCCGTGACTCGTAGAGGTGTGACTAGGACTTGTTGCCATTCCTCGAATCATATTATGCAGGTACGAGGCGGTTCTAACGAACGCCCACCTATCTATTTTTCTGTCATCATATACTGTGGCCACCGCCCATCGCTGCTTGAAGAACTGAAATCCGACCGCACACGAGTACTGGTAAACAACTTAGAGGACCTAAGCCTGCCCAGTTAAAGCGGTGTGAGTCGGACCGTCTATGCTTATAAACTCTATTGGTTTCATTGGGCGATAGGGCTTGAGGTGTCATTTAATCTTAATGTCGGGTAAAAGTCCCACAAAATTGGAAGCAACATCTCCAAAATGACCTTTACAGTGTTGAAGGGGACGTTAAACCTCAAATAAAACAAACAAACAAACAAACAAATCTTCACGGTCATATTTGGCCATTACCACAGTTGGGTGGGTGGCTAAATTTAGAATTTAGCTTAAAAAAGAGGACACTGGACGAGTCCTTAAAACTATTTACTATCTGATTAATAGAGGCATACTACAACGCATACCTCTGAGTCCCAACCTACACTGTACGGGCTCTGAACTCCTCTGCGGACTTTGGCATCTACCGCAGACGAGGGAAGACTATTCCACTGAGGAATAGTTCTTGGAAAAAATGCTTTAGGGCATCACTATAGGCCAGGTACGTACGATAGTGTGTGTTATTTACCACTGATCTATGTTTGCAGTTGGAATTATAAGTATATGACGGATTTTCATCAGAGAGAGAACTGGGGGTTTATTGAGAGGGGGGGGGGGATATACATTTTTTTCTGCTCCAAGACATGGGTTGTGGGTACTCGTTAGAAACGCCTCAACGATGCAACCTATATTTGCAGTATGGAAAACTATCACAGATTTTCATCAGAAAAGTTGTCAGTTTGGAGATGTAAAAAATGCTATATATCGCACGGGTGTGTTATCATAATGAGAAAGAAAGACCAAAGGAAAGAAAGAAAGAAAGAAAGAAAGAAAGAGAAAGAAAGAAAGAAAGAAAGAAAGAAAGACTTGCAGGCATATAGTGAGTGCAGGTGTGAATGGTTATTTTATATCAAATTCAGGCAAAAGGTAACATCCTTACGCTACATTACGCATCATTGTGAAAGAAAGAAAGAAAGAAAGAAAGAAAGAAAGAAAGAAAGAAAGAAAGAAAGAAAAAGAAAGAAAGAACAAAACATAAATCGCAGCCTTTTGAGAGACACTGGGCCTATAACGGGGGTTGTGTATTCCTCACTGCCGTCTTGGCTGTCCTTCCGAAGCTGAATCTTGAGAGCCCTTCCTCGAGCTTGCTACTGATTTGGGGCACCACGGCCTCGAGGAAAGTCCTGGGGTCTGCACTATGAGGATTATTGGCAGGCATGTCCATCTGCCAGCCCCTCAAGAAGTCGCCAATGACCCATGGGGCCTGACTGAAGACTAGCTTTTCTTTTATCTGCTCAGCAGATGTAAACAAGTCCAAGATCTCATCCTGATACTCCTTCACGGATCTCAGGACTTTCTTGCGGGAGATAGGGTCAAATTCCTCTTCAATGGCCTTTCTCTTCGCGGTCTTTTTTTTGCGTGGTGGTGGGATAGGTCGATATTTTTTAGGCTGTAAGGGCTTTAACAAGCGCCCTTGACAGAATCTGGGATAGGCTCATCCAAGATGTTTTGAACCACATGATGGAGAGTCGAATTATAATCAGGTATTTCTGCCAGTAACTGCTCTATGTATTCATCGATAGTAGCCATGTTGTTACTGCAGCTTTAACTTTACCTATATACTAACAATTTTCTAATAGGAAATACATTGGAAAATATTTCAGCATTTTTCTTTGACTTTACCTATATCTAACAATGCTCTAATAGGAAATAAATTAGAATATAACCATCTAAACTCTTTTTAACCATACTAGATAGAAATGGCAGATAGTCGTACTCTTTTTGAACCCTACGATTCTTGTTTATGTAATTTATGGTAATAACTGATTTAACACCACATTGCATACAAAGAAGATGGTGTGTTTTCACCGACACTCCAAACTTTGTACATAGTAGTGGTTCTGTTCTTCCTACCCTTTTACTGACACTATTGTGTCGCCCACAGAATTCTCCGCGGCAATTATTGTTGCAGGGTTCTCTCTTCCCCACAGGAATCCAAGGACACTTGTTCACATTTGTGATGTATTTGCTGTATGTTTTAAGTCTATATTTCTATAATACCAACACACCCCGCCCGGTGGGGCTGCTGGCGAGCTTAAAAGAGCGCAGGCTGGTCATGACCGGCGAGTATATATATCTTACGCCGGTTCTTTTCATTCTCGCGAATTAGCATATAAGAGCCCTTTGATTTTGCCCAAGCTTTTTTCACCAAAGAGCATTTAGAAGTAAATCAATATACCAACGGACGACCTTGAGCTATCTACAACAGTCTAATTTTATATGTTAACATTCAAACAGCCCATAGCAACGCCGCTCCTGTATGAGCGCCGCGTTGCTATGGGCTGTTTACCTTAGATAGGTAGTTGTATATCAAGGGAAACAACTCGAGAATGTATGGATCAATTTACTTAATATTTTTACCCCGCCTAGTGAAACCAAAACTTATACACAGTCGCTCCTGTATGAGCGCCGTTGCTATGGGCTTCTTTACCTTAGATACGGTGGTTGTATCAGCCAGAGTGTGCTTCTATATACTTATGTATTGATCTGTGCCAGTGTTGGAACGCTGATTGGAGCGTCTGAATAAATTATGTGCCAGAACCTAGTGGCAACCAGAGTGTACTGCAATGCCATATGGCAGCCAGAGTGCAAACAAAAATTTTATTATATTGCACCCCACTCGGTGGGGCCCAGCCGGGGGTGGGTTTGTGGGCCCCACAGTATTGCGGGTGCGGGGATGAAAAATAAAATTGTCCCAGAACCCCCACTTTCTATACTACTCCCTGTGTGTATCAGGATTCGGGGGAAAAAGTTTTATCTGTTCTGGAGTATTTCTAAATCCATAAAATATTCTAAATTTCGCATCATTATGCCTTTTTAGGCATCATTACGCATCATTATCCATATTAGAGCTAGGGACTAACTTCCCACATCACAGGTCCTGGTGTATGAATGTCATTTGACGTGTCACCAGTAACAATTCTGATTCTGATTACGCATCATTACGCCACATTACGCATCATTACTGTATTTAGGTACATCGCTCGGAACTTTCATTGATTGTCCAATGAGAACACGCCTTACATAAACATTCGGATAGTTTGGGAATATGGCCGCATCCTTGTACAACATGTAGCCGGGTTCCCAAAAGTCGGTAATAGTCCTGTACAACATGACCTATTGACCTTTTTCCCCCAGCTAGGCACTGTAGAATCACCATTCGTTGGCGTTTCAAACCTTTACTGCAAGAACTGACATTTATAAAAGAGTCGTTCTTCCCCAGAACCATGAGCCTCCTTGTACCACATCAGATCTCGAACTGTACCAATTCTATCTATCTATCTATCTACTGATACTGCGTCGGTCACATTTGACCATTACCGCAGGTGTACCTTACATACACTCCAGGTTTGCAGGATGAAAGCCTACACAGTAATCATGTAATTACGGTAGGGATCTTTAACCTGCACAGGGAATGGTTCTCCCTGCACAGGGGGCCTCCAGTTAACGTCCCGATCCGAAGGACGGTGCACTTTATGACATTCATCCCTGCAAATGATGCCAATGGAGCGAGTTCGGACACCGAAATTTTATCGCCGCTGCCGGGGATCGAACCCGGGACCTCTAGCATCAGAGGCAAGTACACTAACCACTGAGCTATCACGATTTAGGGAGATTCGTCAGAAAAAAGCTACAATGTTACCTTAACCTGTGACATTAGTTCACATGTTATTTTTTATTAAATACACCTGTTGTACTGGTACTTGTTGAAGAAAAAAGTTAGTGCTGTCAAATTGTGTGCAATGAATGAAGTAAGATTATTATCCATACCCCCTGATTTCTCCACTAGTCAAGGAGCTCAGCGCTGTCTGACTGGAACCCTGAATATTTTGATTGATGTCAATAAACTCCATTCCTGATTTTTGTTATCTGGGCACTTTGCTCATTCTGATTACTTGGGATGTTCATCCGGATTTCCTCGTGCATAACAACCAATCATTACGGTGACAACAAAAGCAGTCCTCTGACCTTGGTACGCTTTGTTGCACACAAATTGCACTGTCTTAACACGCTTGTTTTGTTGGTTTCAGAAAGAAAACATTTTGAAAAAA
This sequence comes from Lucinisca nassula, assembly GCA_963580285.1. Lineage (NCBI taxonomy): Eukaryota > Metazoa > Mollusca > Bivalvia > Lucinida > Lucinidae > Lucinisca > Lucinisca nassula. The sequence continues at coordinate 92,346,322 of OY757024.1, read as the reverse complement.
AATGCCTTAAAGTTGTGGTTCGGTTGGATGTACGAATCACAACATGATGAATCCACTGAAAGTGACATTTCGCCGGTTTTCAGCTGATCCGGTAGGATATGAACGTTGGGTAAATGCCTGCAAAAGAGTCAACCAAGACGACACAAAATTGGAAGCTGACAAACACACAGTACTGTTTCCTGCACAGTTTTTGACAGTTAAATAACCTGTCTTTTTCGCCTGATATTTTTGTTTTGGTCCTGGATAAATCATTTTGCTACACCCATGTGTAACTGTAAACAATGCATTACTCGATAGATCTTGGGTATTTATTCAGTTCACAAACGGTTTTATTTTATTTGCTTTGGAGTTTTACAGCCAAGTCAACACTATTTAGGTCATTTGATCTGATAAGTTTAACTAGCCACACTTCCTGGACAGGCTTATACGTAAGTGGTTAACCAGTACAGTGCACATTAGCCAGAAACAAATAGGTATGGAAACCGCATCCTGATCACGTCAGGGCATCAGACTGAGTCACCCCTGCTCATCGGGGCTTGAAGAAATAGATGGGCTGCATGATGCTTCCATGCAGAGCGCACACAAGTACTGGTTAAAATATAACCGCTTAGAGAAAAGTTTTTGCAGGACGAAGTGAAAAAATGGCTGAGGTTTAACATCCCTGTCAACAGCACGTCATTCCGAGGCGCTGCTTCCAATTTTGTGGGGCTTTATCTTGTCACTGAAATGAATGACATCTCCAGTCCTGTGGTCCAGTGGCAGACCTAAACCTACTAAGTGTCTTACCAGTACCCTTGCAGCTCTGCTTCGAAGACTTTCATGAATCAGAATCAGAATTGTTACTGGTGACACATCAAATGACATTCATACACCATGTGGTTGAAGACCACTTGGTTTGTTTTGTTTGATTAGAGGTTTAATGTCCCCGTCAACATTGTAAAGGTCATTTTGGAAAAGTTGCTTCCCATTTTGTGGGACTTTTTTCGAATTTTGATGAAATGACATCTCAAGCCCTGTTGCCCAATGAAACCAATACCGGTAGGGTTTATAAACATGGGCGGTCCGACTCAAACCACTTTGCCTGGGCAGAAAATATATACACTCCATGTTTTCCAGTTCTGTGGTGTATTCCTTGCTTCCAAAGGATAACCCTTTCTAGAACATATTTATTTCCTCTAAATGGTTTACCAGTACTCGTGTGCAGGTTGGTTTCAGGTCTACGCGGAAGCATCATCCAGCCCATCTATTTCTCCAAGCCCTGATGGGCGGGGGCCGTAAGACCACTTGGTTGAATGTATCTTTCCATCAAATGATACTGTTCGTCAAACCAGTTTTTGGTAGAATTTTCATCGAAGAAATCATCCAACTGACATTTAGTCACAATTTGTCGAAGTTTCGTGGAAAAACTGAAAGGAGTTAAAAAGAGGGTAAACTGCAGTAGGTGTAATCATTTGTGCGTGCAAGCTTGCTATAGGTTGTGGGTACTAATTGAGGCGGTTCTAACAAGTACCCACAATCTATGTCTTGGGACAGAGATAAAAAAAAAATATTGTATTCCCCTACATCTTTTATTACATCACGAAAACATGCCTTTATAAATTTTAGGAAGTGTCTGCTGACAGCCGGCTGGCACCAGACTTTTAGGTCTAGTGACAGCCGGCTGTCACCAGACCTAAAAGTCTGCTGACAGCCGGCTATAATATTTGTTCAATAATAAGCGTATTCTTCACTATTAAACTTATCGTCTTTTATGGGATACTATACTACTAACAGAACTTTGTTGAATAGTGAAGGATGCAATATTTTTATGCCCCCGGAATCTAAGAGATTCGGGGGCATATAGTTTTTGGTCTGTCCGTCTGTTTGTCCGTTTGTCCGTCTGCAAAAACTTTAACATTGGGCATAACTTTTGAATGGTAATAGATAGAGCTTTCATATTTCACATGTGTATACCTTATCACAAGACCTTTCCAGTGGTACCATAATTTTTGATTTCGTGACCTTGACCTTGACCTTTGACCTATTTTTTTCAAAATTTTTAAAAACATTAACATTGGCACTGTCCGGGGGCATCAGTGTTTCACAAACACATCTTGTTTTATGTGTATTTGTATTTTTGGTCAAATTAAGTGTAACATTAATGCTGCAATAAATTTGCAACTTAGAAATCATAATCAGTAAATAGCAAGAAGGATATTTCCAGGCATATCACCAGCAGAACTTACAAGTTCCAACCTGTGGATAAAGCTGGGCTTAGGCTTAAATCCATCACTGGTTGCTTTTGCATATGCAAAGCAGTGGGGTTGGGGGTGGGGTGGGGGTGATAGGCACACACTGCATCTGGGTTTGAACAAACATAACATAGAAGACAGATGCTGCAATTGTAATATAATGGGACCTCAACTGGTGATTCACTGAATGGCGAAGTCTCCTGGAATAAAGTGCATGCTACCAAAATCCACCTAGCTGAAGAACAAATACAGGTCCTACCGTCCTAGCCAAGAGGCTTGCCGCTTTCAACTACATGTACATATAATAAAGAAAATAAACAGTTTTTTTTTTATAAGAAAAGTATGCCCCCACTAGGCACTATGAATATGATCCCAATAACTGATTGGCTTGAAAATGAGGACGGTCTCATTTAGGCTTTGTTATGTTGCGGGCATAGTGGGTAGAAGCATTTACTCTTAAGACTTAATCATTAGGTCTCACACTTTTGTGGGCTGTGATTCGAGTCTTGCTCAGGTCATGGCTTGTGTGTTGCCAAGTTCTGCAAGGGAAGGTCAGGTGTTTTTCTCTGGGTACTTCAGTTTTCATCAACTAACAGTTCGCTCAAAATAATCTTGAAATACCCATGAATCCAAAACAAAAACAAAAAAAACAACAAGGAGAGAGGGACATGTATTAGATGCGGATCATGTCTGCATTGACATCAGCGACTCAGCATGACCTGTTTGAGGCACTGTATCACCTGAAGCTATTGCAACCAAACTTACATGGTTATATCACTAGGATGGGGGAGTGTCATTACGTTTTGATGACCTTTTATACATGTACCTTATTTTCAAGGGCACAGCCCCTAAAAGCTGTCAATTTCGGACCAAAAATGGCTAGTCTGCACACATAAAAAAATAAATCAATGAATTTCGGTCATGCTGCATTACCACCTACCAAACCAACCAAAGGTTTGATAACTCCAGATTTTGGGGACCTTGACCTAATTTTAAAGGTCACTGGCTCCTGAAAACTTAATGTTCAGCCCAAAATGGCTTTTCTGTATCCCAACTCATGCAAAAATTGATGAATTTTGGTCTAACTTTGTACATTTCTAGTTCTGTAATTGGATCAGGAGATATGGTGAAGATAAGCAAAATTTGAACTCTGTTTGGACCCTTGCGACCTTGAAAAGTAGATCCAGGTCATCTATTCAAATTTGGCTGGAATTCATTATTTGGTTCAGGAGATGTGCAAATTGGGGAAAAGTTGGAAATTTCGTAAATATGTTGGGCCCTTTTGACCTTGAAAAGTAGCTCATGGTCATCAAAATTTAGTCAAGTATTTTGTGTGTTGAACTGATAATAGACCATATTAGACTAGAGATCATCATTTGGTCCAGAAGACATACAACAGAATTTTTGTTTTGTTTGGCTGTGTTGAGGTTTTACATCCCTGTCAATACTATTAAGGTCATTTTGGAGATGTTGCTTCCAGTTTTTTGGAACTTTTACCTGACATGTAGATAAAATGACATCTCAAGCCCTACCGCCCATAGAAACCGCTAGGGTTAAAGGAGCAGTCCGACTCACATTGCCTTTTCCTGGGCAGGCTTAGACTTGAGCGGTCCACCAGTACTCAAATTAGATGGATTTCAGTGGAAGCGTCATGTAGCCCAGTCTATTTCTCTAAGCCCCCATGGAGTTGAGTCAGGGTCATAACTTAGTCACTGTCATTTCTCTTCTTAGTGATGTGCTTAGTACAATATGTGGAAGACCTTGCCCCATAGCCTATAATAGTTCCCCATCCACTTTGCTGGGCGACAAAATTATTATAGACTCATTTGGCAAGTTCTCCCATATATTGTACTTCTTTTTGACTCTATCAAGCTTTTTGGCCCCCGCACATCGCTGCTCGATGAAATAGATGGGTTGCATGATGCTTCCACGCAAAGCTGAAACCGACCACATACAAGTAATGGTAAACCACTTAGAGGATCTTAACCTGCCCAGGCAAAGCATTAGTCAGACCGCCCATGCCCATTGGACGACAGGGCTTGAGATGAAATTTCATCTTAATGTCAGGTAAAGGTCCCACAAAATTGGAACCAACATCTCCAAAATGACCTACACAGTGTTGAAAGGGACCTTAAACCTCAAATCAAACAAACTACCAAGCTGATATAAAAGAAGTTTTAACAAGAACAATCAATGCTGGGAGGTACAAAATTCACAAAGTCCAATTAAAGTGACATATTTTTGCATAGTTTGGCAGCATACCAAAAGATTTCCAAACCTTATCAGTTGTATGCCTCAAGCTTTAGTATAGAATCTGTTAATAAAAGTCCACGGACCAGACCGATATCATTTGGATGAACCCCACCCACCCAGACATCCCCATGAAATATTAGCTAAATTATATACAACTAATAATAATTTTTCAATTCCATTTTCACTATATAACAAAGTTTAGAAAGTAGTATAGTACTTTATGAAAAAGAATAATTTTAAAAGTGTAAAAGAAATACAAATGTACTTACTATTGAACAATTTTCATTGCTGGCTGTCAGCAGACTTTTAGGTCTGGTGACAGCCGGCTGTCACTAGACCTAAAAGTCTGCTGACAGCCGGCTGTCAGCAGACCTCGCCTAAATTTTAGCCCCTTAAACCCCACGATTTTATAGAGGGAAATAAATGGGGCATAGAGAAGTGTACATTTTTTTTCTATTTCTGCTACAAACGTACATTGTGTGTACTCGTTAGGTCTATAGTCATGGTTGGCGAAGCTTGCTTCCCAAGTAATGCTTACTATCCGCGGACGCCTGATTACACTCTTCTTGAGTCCATGTCTGTTGATCTGAACATTGATATTTGCCATTTGTCCATGAATTAATTATTTCCGATTAACACTTTGGTACTAGGACCTAAACTACTTATAACCCAAAAACATTTTTTTTTGTTGTTGTTGTTGTTGTTGTTGTTTTTTTTTTTGTTTTTTTTTTTTCAAGTTTTCAGTTTTTGGTGGTAAAAATGTCAACATATTTGAATGGGCATGTGAAAAAAGATAAAGGGAACTTTAGTGCAGATCTGTAAATAAATAAATAAATAACATGTATATTGTACCGGCCCCGATAGCTCAGTTGGTAAAGTGTTCGCTCCGGGGAACGGGGGGTCACGGGTTCGATCTCGGGCCGCGACATACCAAAGTCATTAAGAATGGTACTAGCTGCTCCTTGCTTGGCACTCAGATTTACGGGGTAGAGCTAGGACTGGTTGACCCAGTGTGGGGATATTGTGACTGGGTGTGGTATCATATAATGTGTCTGGGACATGATACTTCAGTGAGGCAGCACTATAAAAGTGAGCATTGAGCTCCCTGTCGCAACCAGACACCTTCGTGATATGACTGAAAAATTGTTGAAAGCGACATTAAACCCGAATTCACACACACATGTATATTGTTTGTATTAAATTCACAATGTCAGAAAACTCGTTGTTTTTTTTTTAACTTGTCTGGCAGGGTTTCGCAACAGAATTCTGAATAAGAACACTTTATAAAAGCATCTTTCTTAAATTAATTAAATTTGCAAACTATGAAATCATTTGGTCAATTAATTAATTTCACTTTGCTGGTGAATCAATAAGGTGCTTATACAAATCACCCAGCAGGTAGCCTGTTTGGACATTCATTCATGTTCATTGCCTCCAATTTACGATCGTATCGGGCTTTTGCTTCATCGGGCAAACGATCATAATACTATTTCGACATGTTGACACAAATTACAAACATGCAAATGAGCTTTCGCGGTTAATTACACTTTGCTTTATATGGTCGCTATGGACAGGCATTCACCGAGTAAGGCGTTGCTAAGGGGATGTAGAACCCATATTGACCGGATATGACGTAGGACAATAATGCCGAATTGTAAGTTCAATGTGTCCAAATGGCAGTGTCATAATACCAAAAATCAGTCGAATCCAGGAGAGAGGGTGATTAGAATGTTTTCTGGAGCTGAAAAAGTGTGGAAATTTGGAGTATAGGGAAGCCAGCTATCTATGATAAACTGAGATATGACACATTTATCTTAACATTCTCTTGCTATTGTGAATAATAAGTTAGAAAAGGTGAATTTTCATTGAAGTCTGCATACCTTCTTGTCCGTAAATCGTGAAATCCTAGTTGTTTGAGAATTGGTTCCCTTAAGCCCTTCGGGACATCGTTTGGTGGTAGCTCGAGCATGAGCTACTCACGTGCCAACGTATGAAGTTATGAAAAACCAATTGTAGATTTGTTCTTGCCTAAGTCCAGCCTATAAACTGAAATGGAGACAATTGCAAAGTTCCGTCCTTTTAAATTTTAAATAGAAATATATGGTCAAAATGGTTCGAGATATGATACAAGGAGGCTAGAGATTGGAATGCCCTTCCCGATTGGATTATTTCGACAGCTGAAGGTGCTGATGATTGTGTACATGTAGCTTAATTTATCTCTTTGGTTAGAGCGAGGGACTAATTTCCCACATCACAGGTCTTGGTGTATGAATGCCATTTGGCGTGTCACCAGTAACAATTCTGAATTTCTGATTCTGATTAACAATCCTCAGCACCTTCCGCTGTTGAAATATTCAAATCGGGAATCCATTCCAATCTCTAATGGTTCGGGGGAAAGAACGATTCTTTATACATGTCAGTTCTTGCAGTAAGGGCCTGAAACGCCATGAATGGTGCTTTCTACAGTGCCTAGTTGGGGGAACAAGGTCATTTGTTGGGATGCTGGCAGCACCCTTAAGACCTTTGTATAAGTGTATGAGCCTACTGTCTCTTCTTCTTTTTATTGAGAGACTCCCATCTTAATTTTCCTAGAATTCCAGTCATGCTCCCAGTTTCAAAGCATTAATTGCTTGTTACAAATCTAGCAGCTCTATTCTGAACTTTTTCAATTTCTTCATTAAGGACTACTCTGCTGGGGTCCCAAATACAACTACCATATTCCAAGAATGGGCGAACAAGACCTTTATATGTTGCCTCTTATACATCCTGAGTACACGGATGAAGATTTCGCCTCAGGAAACCAACTTTTTCAATTTCTCATTATGCACCTATCAGTGTTTTCCTCTGGGGGAGGGGTGCGACGGGCATACCCAGGGGATTCAACACAAAAATATCTCCATACCGGGAATTAGACAACCGATGTTTTTCCATGGGTGGGAAATTCGACAAGCATGACTGCCTGTGGTGGGAAATTAGACAGTAGACCAAAAAGTGAATTAGGTGTGTTCTAAAATGAATAAAATCACAACATATTAAACCTTTTGGTTTGCTTTGTATGCAACCACTGAGTCAACATTATTTTGGCCATCTATAGCCGATCACTTTAAATATGCACACTTTTTCTAGGGTGGCTTATACTGAAACTGTTCCATGGTTAGCTAGAAAAGGCAAGTTTGACAGAGAACAAATCACAATGCCGTAGAAATTATTTCATGATTTATATCCATGGGTGAATGTTGCATGGATCCCAATGTCATTATCAGGTAGGGCTGGCTAATCGGAGCTGAAAAGATAATCGATTATCAGTCCTGTCATTGCGATCAATAATCGATTAGTAATTGCTAAGGTTTTTGTCATAATTTTACCTGTCTGGCTTTCTTCTGAGCATGACTCTTACCATATGTTGCACTTTACCATATGTATATTTGAACAGACAGGCCTGAGCAAACAGTGTAGACCCAGATGAGACACCGCAGAATGCGGCGTCTCATCAGGGTCTGCACTGTTTGCCACTCATCCAGCTATTTTAGGCATAACTTTGGATTGTGAATTGTACCTATCAAGTAATCGATTAAAAGCAAATCAGAAATGATAATCATTTTTGTTGAATTTATCGATCGATTAATTGATTATACGATTAATAATTGTGTCAGCCTTATTGTCAGGTAGTTTAACAATCATGCGCAGACAATGGCGCAAATCCCCAACTACGGTGTGCATCTGTAATGGTTCTAAAAAAATAAACTGAAAGGATATTTTACCACTCACATAGACCTTTGTGAACAGCGAAGGTTGAGTGTGGCGAGCTGTTCACCAAAGCAAATTAAATGGTGGAGGAAATTTTGTCAGAGAAGACAGAACCATGCACATTTCAAGTTTTGGAAAGGATGCTTTAACCCATGTTCTGCTGAATATTCATGTATGCCACACCCACTGCCAATTATCAACCAATCAGATTACTTGATGCAAATTATTGCAAAAAAATTCACAATCTGAATGGCAAACAATGTAGATCCTGATCAGATGGCATCTGATCTGGATCTGCATTGTTTGAAAGATAAGGCATATCCAAGCTCAGCAGGACAAGGGTTAAAATTGTTCATTTGAGGCATAAAAGTGATTTCAGAGATAAACAATGACACATTTTGCAGATTGGGAAGGGGCCCGTAATGAGCCATTTCATCTGGATCCAGAGCTCTCACTAGGATTTTGAAAACAGGATTCCAGGAATCCTTCCTTGTAAAAAGTTGGATTCACAGGTAAAAAGTTGGATTCCCATATAAAAAGTTGGAGTTCTGATCTTGATTGCGCATAGAACATAGACAAAAATTTCTTATTATCAGGCTACACATCCATATGAATAACTGATGTGTAGATTGTGGGTATTAGTTAGAACTATTTCACTGATTATGTGTTAGAAGCAGCCACAATCTGATGATTTGTAGAAATATTAGGAAAATACTGTATACCCCAGTAAAACCCACTCTCCCCCCTCCCCCCCCCCCCCCCACAAAAAAAAAACAAAAAAAACATGCAGTTGCTCCGATTTATTCTCATACTTCTAGCCAAATAATGCCATATATCATAAAAATCATGATTTGTTAGGATAACAACAGATATAATGTAAGCCCAAATTCTATACAGCCATGTTTATGCTTTCATGTATGTGACAATAGCTCATAATTTTGTGAACAAATACGTAGGGCAAGCATCCTAACTAAGTCTGACTTCCTGTAATTGTTAAAATGATTGCATTTTGAAGAATTACAGACATTTGCGTCACCAGTAAACATCGAAACACTCTTTGACCGAGCGATAAAAAGTATGATCGTGTGGTCGCGAAAATACATGACATTGGTAATTCGTCCATTATATCGTCTTTGCCGTAACTCTGGTTTAACTAAATGTGATATTTTACCGACTAATATTAATCCGTTGATGGTTAATGCTCACATCAATCAGTAAACTAATTAATTGTAATCCGTAATAACAGGGATTAGCGCGGCGAGATTAAAACGATACAATCAGTTTTAACACGTGCCGCAAACCTACCACTTTCAAAAATACCTGTCAATATGTGGCACGTGTACTTTCAACACAAAACGCGGCGCCACATTTGATCTTTTACTGGTATTGCGTAAGCGGCCTAAATTTTTGTTTAGGTTTTATGTTCCCATCAACACTATTTAGGTCATTTTGGAGACTGTCTAGTAAGGCTGACACGATTAATCGTATAATCAATCGATAAATTCCACAAGAATGATTATCATTTCTGGTTTGCTTTTAATCTATTACTTGATAGGTACAATTTACTACCCAAAGTTATGCCTAAAATAGCTGAATGAGTGGCATCTCATCTGGGTCTCCACTGTTTGCTCAGGCCTGTCTGTTCAAATATACATATGGTAAAGTGCAACATATGGTAAGAGTCATGCTCAGACAGAAAGCCAGACAGGTAAAATTATGACATAAACCTTAGCGATTACTAATCGATTATCTATCGCAATGGTAAGACTGATAATCGATTATCTTTTCAACTCCGATTAGCCAGCCCTACTGTCTAGTTTTGACTATTAGATAACATTGAGAGGAAATGGCATCTTAAGACATACCGCCCAAACAAACCAGGTCTATAATGCATTCTTATATCTCATAAACTTAATTTCGTGATAAAAATGTGATATTATTTATGTCCCCACCCCCAATGGAGGGAAGGGTTGCATATTGTTTTCGGTGTGGATACCGTTGGCTTCGGCATAGTCTGTTTGAAGCACTATATCTCCTGAACCTATGGATGCATATTGACCAAAATTGCATAGTTATATCATTAGGATGGGGGAAAACAGTCATAAGATTATGGTGACCTTGACCTCATTTTCAAGGTCACAGGCCACATAAAAAAAGTCAATTTTGGGCCAAAAATGGGTTGTCTGCACTCTGTCTCATTAACGAATTGATTAATTCTAGTCAAACTTAGTAAACTATATTGTTACAAAATACTACAGATTTGATAACATTTTGGTGACCTTGACCTTTTTTAAGGTCACAGGTTCCAAAAAACAGTCTATTTTGGGCCAAAAAGTCTTGTCTGCACTCTATCTAATTTAGTCAAACACTACATCATTACAACATACTGAAGATTTGATTAGATTTTGGTGACCTTGACCTTTTTCAAGGTCACAGGCCCCCAAAACAGACAATTTTTGGGCCAGAAATGGCTTGTCTAGACTATATCTCACTAACGAATTGATTAATTTTAGTCAAACTAGGTACAACGTATCATTACAACATACCACAGATTTAATTAGAATTTGGTGACCTTGACCTTTTTTCAAGGTCACAGGCCCCCCAAAACAGTCAATTTGGGCCAAAAATGGCTTGTCTGCAATTTTAGTCAAATTTGGTACAATACATCATTACAACATACTGCAGATTTGATGAGATTTTGATGACCTTGACCTTTTTCAAGGTCACAGGCCCCACAAAACAGACAATTTTGGGCCAAAAATTGCTTGTCTGCACTATATCTCATTAACAAATTGATTAATTTTAGTCAAACTTGGTACACTGTATCATTACAACATACTGTATTTCAGATTTGATTAGATTTTGGTGACCTGGTGATCTGACCTTTTTAATGACTGTTGTCATTTTTACAGACTCCCCAAAACTGTCAGTTTTTTTGCCAAAAATGGCTTGTTTGCAGCTTACATTTTGGTTACCATAAGCCCAGGGTTTTTTGGCTTGTTTCTTATTACATGTATTATGCCCCTGCAAATTTGGTAGGGGCATATAGTTTTGCCCTTGTCCATACCTACGTATGTCTGTATGTCACTTTTTTATGCCCCACCATTCAAAAAATGGCGGGGTATTATGTTATACCCTCCGAAGTTTTGAGTGTTCGTCAGCGCCCCATAGTCCCGTGTCCGCTCCATAACTCTGGTTCTGTTTGAGATATTTTCACGAAACTTCACAGTTATGTAAAGCACTATCAGAGGACGTGCAGAACATATAAAGCTTAACTCTGATTTTCCTACTTTTGGAGTTGTTGCCCTTTGAATATTGAACATAGTCATTTCTATAATAGTTTCATGTCCGTTCCATAACTTCAATACCATTTGAGATATTTCCATGAAACTTCACAGATATGTAGGACACCAATAGACGACATGCAGAACATATGAACCGCAACTCTGATTTTCCTACTTTTGGAGTTATTGCCCCTTGAACTTTGAACATAGCTGTTGCTATCAGTTTCGTGTCGGCTCCATAACTCTGGTACCATTTAAGATATTTTCACGAAACTTTACAGATGTGTAGAGCACCATCAGACGACGTGCAGAACATATGAACCATAACTCTGTTTTTCCTACTTTTTGAGTTATTGCCCTTTGAACATTTGAACTACCCATTTCTATCATAGTTTCGTGTCTGCTCCATAACTTCGATACCATTTGAGATATTTCCGTGAAACTTCATAGATATGTAGAGCACCATGAGACGACATGCAGAACATATGAACCATAACTCTAGAGCATCATGCAGTGCTTGCAGTTTTTTGTAGTACTATTCTTGTCTCCGCAACTCCTCCTAAAGTGTTTGATGCAGGGCATTGAAACTTGCAACTCATTTATCGTGTGCTTAAAGGAAACAGGATTCTGATACAGTCACTAAGTGCAGAATTATGTCCTCATGAAAGACTTAAATATTTTATATTAAATATTAAATATTTTGGCCATATGTGTAGCATAGGATGTTAAATAGTACTGTTTGTGTCCCCACAACTCCTTCTTCAGTGTTTGATGCAGGACATCACATGAACAAGCCCTTGAAATAAAGACCCCCCCTAAACCCCACTTTATTTAGAGAAACCTGGGGTAAACACTATTTTCCTTATTTCTGCTCCAAGACGTAGGTTGTGGGTACTCGTTAGAACTGCTTCATTGAGGCGGTTCTAACGAGTACCCACAACCTATGTTTAGAGTATAAATAAGAAAAATATCACAAATTTTCATAAAAAAATTACCATTTTTGAGGTATGGAAAAAATGCACTATATCACACGGATGTGTTATCGTAATGACATCGTAACTTGCAACACAGTTGACATGCATTGAACATATAAAGGAAACAGGATTCTGATCCAACCCCCAGTTGCAGAATTATGTCCCCTAGATAATATCTTGTGCGCACAAGATATTAAGTTGTGCAAACAAGATAATATCTTGTCCGCACAAGATCTATGTTGTGCAGACAAGATATAATCTTGTGCGGACAAGATATTATCTTGTCTGCACAAGATAATATGTTGTGTCTGCACAAGATAATATGTTGTCCGCACAAGATAATATCTTGTGCGCACAAGATATGTTGTGCGGAAAAGATAATATCTTGTGCGCACAAGATATGTCCGAACAAGATAATATCTTGTCGGCACAAGATATTATCTTGTGCGTGCAAGTTATAAAATAAAAAAAATCATGTCCCATCCCGGGTTCTGTAGATGTCATAAGCAGATGGCATTTTCAGATGTGGTTTTCGCCCACCTCTGATTAACGATCGGCTCGATATGAGTGAAATAGTCTTGAAAGGGCCATAAAACCAAAAAAAAATAAAAATTTCAGATGTAATATGGAATAACCCGTTTTGGAATCTGATGGTATAAGGATAAGGGTGGCCCAGTCAAGTATTTTGTGACATTTCGCAAGATTTTCCATGGCCCATAGAAATGCTTGTTTGGCCCTTTTTGCTACAAATGTCCCATGAAATTTTTCAGATGGTGACATAATTCAATTGTGTCCTCATAATTCTGATACACCCATAAAAAGTCCTCAAAATCACCACAAACATCCCCTAAAATTTGAGGCATTGAAGACATAAAACTCTGATTTTAGATAACTTTTTCATAAACAGACGACTTTTAGGACTTCCTGTTTAATAGGTTTTCTGTAACTCAGTTCCATAGAAAAAGGGTCGACTCTTAAGGGAAATGGGAACACCTTCAGGGGAGACAACTCCTGCAAAAGTATTTTTGTCTCCCATGTCAATAGGGTCAACTCTTAACCCTTTTCCACTCAGATACGTGTTTTTACGTGTCTGCACCCCCCCTCCCCCCATTTTAAGCCCCAGTAGCACCTAAAATCTGCATTTCTACCCCTGGATAGTTATGTTTGCTTTAGGATTTGTTGGGCAAAAATGTGACCTGTTTTTTCGCGCGCCTCCCCACTAAAAATATTCTGGGGGGATTGAAGCGCCCCCCTCACATCCCGAAAAAGTTTGGGGGCATGGCCCAACCGGCTGCTAAAATTTATATCTGAGGGTGTCTGGGGTCAAAAATACCTGAAAATTGATGCTGATAAAACATGCTGCAAACAGTGAAAATGGCCAGTGCCAAACACCTTAATTGTTGCCTTGACAGCTGTGTGAAGATTAAAATGTGATCAAAAATTCATGTGAAAACACACTTTTTGGCAACTTTGAGATGCCCCCTCTTTACCATGACAACAATGATCAAGTCATGAAAGGTTGCATTTGAAAGGCTACTGCCCAATGAACATTCATACGGAGTTTCGTGTAAAACAGACCATCCATTATGAAACAATGGCTAGTTGAAGTTGCTGTCAGGTGCAACACTGTGAAAATCAGCGAAATTCACAAAATCCCTGAGTGGTAAAGGGTTAAAGGAAAGAATTTGCTCCTGAGGATTCTTTCCTTTAAGAGTAGATCCCTTTTTATTGGGACAGGGCTTAATAGTTAAGTTAACAGGAAGTCCAGAAAATTGTCTCCCTTTGAAAAATGGTGGAAAAATCTACCAGGCGTTTCCATTCCCCTTAAAGGAAAGAATTTTCTCCATAGGAGCAAATTCTATCCTTTCAGAGAAGACCAAACAAAAATATTTTTGCAGGATTTGCCTCCCCTAAAGGTGTATCCATTCCCTTTAAGGGGCACAACTTTTGAAGACTAGACAGCAAAATGCAGTTCAGGGGTAGCCACAAGATCTGCCAGCGGTGCTTCAACATTCTCCGACATGCAAGCTTCAGAAGCAGTGCTGTTCATCGGAATGCCAGCTGGAGTTCCAAAGAAGTCAGAAGATCCTTTCTCGATTTCTTCTGTAACAAGTGGGGTCACAAGTTTGTGCCGTCAATGTCTGTCATACCAAAGAAAGGGGAGGGAACCTACTTTACAAATGCTGGCATGAATCAGGTAGGTCGAGCTGTTTTCAGCCATATACACCACATATGTAAGAACCTCAATATTTCCCTGGTGTCGGTAACTCAATCCGCTATTAAGACCACTTGAAATTAAGACTAAATCTGCTTTTAAAAGCTTATTGAGAACGTTTCAATTATACTTTCTTTGTGTTTTATAGACACAGTGTTGCCTAATTAGAAACCACCACCCAAAGGTGGTCTTAATATAGGAATCTTACTGTATATGCTTGGGATGTGTGGTTTGAGATTGTTAATGGGCAATATCTGTCAATTTTTGACAGAGTTTTTGGGGCATTTCTGGTCAATTGCTTGAGTATTTTTTCACATATTTTATTTACATTTTGCTTATACATTGGTATCAAGGATGTATGATTTTGGATTATCTGTCAACTTTTGACAGAGTTATTGCAATTAAATTGTCCCAATAAAAGGCTTTTGACCTCTTTTTTTTTTCCTTTACTTAAAGGAATATATGGAGGAAACTTCACAGATATAAATTCCACTGAAGGAAGCATATTGTGGACAAGGCCCACTTCTCTGACCATCCTTGTTCTTGAGGTATCTGCCCTTAATAGATGTGAAAAATGTTTACAGCCTTTTTTTCCTTTGCTAAATGGAATATCTTAACTTTTACAGATATATAAACCACTGAAGGAAGCATATCATGGCTATAGACAGTCACTCTGACCTTTCTGATTCCTGAGTTATCTGCCCTTGATGTATGTAAAAAATGGGTTTTGACCCAAAGATTCTTTACAATATGGAATGCCTTGAAATTTTACAGATGCATAGAGCACTAAAGGAGGCATATTGTGGTCAAAAACCATACTCTGACCAGTTTAGGTCTTGAGTAGGGCTGGCTAATCGGAGCTGAAACGAAAATCGATTATCAGTCATGTCATTGCGATCGATAATCGATTATTAATCGCAAAGGTTTTTGTCATAATTTTATCTGTCTGGCTTTCTGTCTGATAATGACTCTTTCAATATGTTGCCCATTACCATATGTATATTTGAACGGACAGGCCCGAGCAAACAGTGTAGACCCAGATGAGACGCCGCAGCGGCGTCTCATCAGGGTCTGCACTGTTTGTCACTCATCCCGCTATTTTAAGCATAACTTAGGGTAGTAAATTGTACCTATCAAGTAATCGATTAAATACAAATCAGAAATGATAATCATTTTTGTGGAATTTATCGATCGATTAATCGACTATACGATTAATCGTGTCAGCCTTAGTCTTGAGTTACCTGCCGTTGTTACCTTGTACATGTACATGTAAAAATGGTTTTGGCCCATAGGTCCTTTCATTAGTTAAGAATCAAGCTTCATAAATATGCTACTATGCAATGGGCAAGTACTTCTACTCTGTCTTTTCCATCTCTGAGTTATCTGGTCTTATCATCTGTCGGAAAAGCTTTTTGGCCTGTATTTCTTCTGAATATGGAACCGCTTGATGAAACTTTATGAATGTACAGGGTACTCAAGGTTGCCTGATTGTGGCGAAGGACATTAAGTTCTGAGTTATCTGCCTTTGATGTGTCCAAAAAATAGTTTGTTTTTGCCTGTAGTTTCTGTACCAAATGGAATAATCCAGTTTGAATATCAGAAGATATAGAAAGTTTTTGTCAGGGATAATATAAAAGCTTTTGGATACTGGCTGTCCCATTTCTATTAAAGGTTGCCTACTCTAGAAATCGGCCCTGCCCATCAGGGCTTGAAGAAATAGATGGGCTGCAGGATGCTTCCAGGCAGAGCTGAAATCGACCGCAGATGAGTACTGGTAAACCGCTTAGAGAAGCTAAGTCTGCCCAGGCAAAGCGGTGCGAGTCAGACCGTCCATGCTGATGAATCCTATTGGTTTCATTGGAAGACAGGGCTTGAGATGTTGTTTCATCTCATTGTAAGGTAAAAGTGCCACAAAATTGGAAGCAATGTCTCCAAAATGACCTATACAGTGTTGACGGGGATGCTAAGCCTCAGATCAAACAAACCAGTCTAGAAACACCTAATAATGCATGTTACTGGCCTGACTGGCCTGCAGTGGTGGGTAACCAAACTCAATAAAACCGAGTCTGCTATTTTCGTTAATTTGGTGTATTCTTTGCTTCCAAAGGATCTAACTATTCAGAACTTATTTATCTTCACTGCAGCTGGTGCTGTGCCGTGTGGCGGCCGTAAAAGTCTCCCCGTACATCCATCATAGTGCAGATTATATTTTCTGGTCCTTTGGGATCATTGATTTCAATTAGAATCATTTTGAAAATAGAGTTCTGCTGAAGCCGGTGCTAGGGGGCGTGGCCGTAGTAGCACATTTCAGTACTGGTCATGAACAGACTCAATAAAACTGAGTCCGCTATTTTCGTTAATTTGGTGTATTCTTTGCTATCAAAGGATCAAACTATTCAGAACTTATTTACCTTGCTGTGTTTATGGTACTTTTATTTATTTCTATCCTTGTGAATTTTTTAACTAACCTTCTTTTGCCATTAGCGAACAAAAAAGGCGCGGATCAGACTGCACATTCGTGCAGTCTGATCAGCACCTTTTTGTTCGCTGCTTGGTTGGTAAAATACCTCTACTTTCTTCATCTGAAGTTTCAATACACCTTCTTGTCTGAGCAGCTGTTCAGGCTGGTTTGTGTCGCAAATCCACAAGACAAGTTTACTCTTCACAGGGCTCATATTTAACCCTTTTCGTACCAAATGGTATCTTTAACCTTATATATACACAGTGCAGTCCCTTTATAACACTATGTTCGGGATGCATAAAACAGGACCATGTTATAAGTGAATTGTGTCATTAAGGGATATTTTTTTATAGAAACTAAAGTAAACTGACAATTTCGGAGGCAAGATAACCAAAACCGTGTAATAAGGAGTAGATTACTAAAGGGACTAAAGAGTCGATTTCAAAATTTAGTCGTGTCAGGTTGTGTTTTTGGAAATTGGCAGAAAATTTTGCAAACAGTGTAGACCCTGATCAGATATCGCATTCTGCGGGGTCTGATCTGGGCCTGCGCTGTTTGCCAGGCATCCCTTTTAGAGATTTCCTTCCTTGAAGGCTAGATGGATAATACTCAAATTGTGATGTTCTTGTGTCCATAGTTTATATTGCGATAACGTTTTTCCTACATGATGTACATATGTACGTGTATATGTCAGTGCAGAGGAAGTATAACAGTTCTTTCTTGACAAAGGCCAAGAAGCTGAAAATTCGGAATAGAGTTACTTTTGTAAAAGATTGTTTGTTTGTATTAAGGTTTTATGTCCCTGTCAACACTATTTTTGTCATTTGGGAGATGTTGCTTCCGATTTTGAGTGACTTTTACCCGACATTGGAATGAAATGACACCTCAAGTCCTGCCACCCAAAGATGCTGCTACAGTTTAAAGAACACTCCGACTCACACCCTATTTTTCTAAGCAGACTTAACCTTCTAAGCGATTCACCTATACTCAGGATAGGTCAGTTTTTACTCTGAGGGGAAGCGTCATGCAGCCTCATAAATTTAAATAGTTTTTGTTTTCAGTTTAAACCAATTTTTCTGGGCACAATACCAGCTGGGTCGGAACTTGAGAACTACAAGCGGGTTGCTAATAGCCAGAAATGTATCCGAGTAGGTGGGAAACACAATGACCTTGAGGATGTGGGTCAGGACCTGACACATCACACATTCTTTGAGATGATGGGAAGTTGGTCATTTGGAGATTATTTTAAGGTTTGTTTGTATTTATAAAAAAATGTAAGTTTGTTTACATGATGAGCATGTTTTGTTACAATGCTTAGTGTCCACACAATGCTTAGTGACCATGTGAACAATAAGCGCTTGGGCTGTCTTAATATGTGCAAGTCCAACGCTTATTGTTCACCATGTCATTTCAACTTAGTATTTATTCAACTTCAAGGTGTATTTTTTTAGTTCACCGTCACGTAGTGACGAGGTGAGCTTTTGGGATCACTTTTTGTCCGTCGTCCGTCGTGCGTGCCTGCGTCCGTGCGTGCGTAAACAATTTCTTTAAACGACATCTCCTCCTAAACCACTGATTGGATTTTGACCAAACTTCACAGGAATGATCCTTAGGTGGTCCCCTTTCAAAGTTGTTCAAATGGTTTCGGTCCGTTGCACATCTAGGTCACAGGAGCCAAAAATAGATTTTTTTTTCACAAAAAACTTAAAAAATCTTCTTCTCTGAAACCAAAAGGCCCAGGTCTTTGATATTTGGTATGAAGCTTCATCTAGTGGACCCCTACCAAGATTGTTCAAATTATAGTGCTGGGGCCAAAAATGCCCCCGCCCCAGGGCCCTTTGGTTTTACATAGGCTTATATAGGGAAAATCTTTAAAAATCTTCTTCTCTGAAATCACAAGGCCCAGGTCTTTGATATTTGGTATAAAGCTTCATCTAGTGGACCCCTACCAAGATTGTTCAAATTATAGTGCTGGGGCCAAAAATGCCCCCGCCATGGGGCCCTTTGGTTTTACATAGGCTTATATAGGGAAAATCTTTAAAAATCTTCTTCTCTGAAACCACAAGGCCCAGGACTTTGATATTTGGTATAAAGCTTCATCTAGTGGACCCCTACCAAGATTGTTCAAATTATAGTGCTGGGACAAAAAATGCCCCCGCCACGGGGCCTTTGGAATTACATTGGCTTTTAGTTTTATAGGGAAAATCTTTAAAAATCTTCTTCTCTGAAACCACAAGGCCCAGGTCTTTGATATTTGGTATGAAGCTTCATCTAGTGGACCCCTACCAAGATTGTACAAATTATAGTGCTGGGGCCAAAAATGCCCCCACCCCGGGGCCCTTTGGTTTTAAATAGGCTTATATAGGGAAAATCTTTAAAAATCTTCTTCCCTGAAACCACAAGGCCCAGGAATTTGATATTTGGAATGAAGCTTCATCTAGTGGACCCCTACCAAGATTGTTCAAATTAAAGTGCTGGGGCAAAAAATGCCCCCGTCCCGGGGCCCTTTGGTTTTACATGACCTTATATAGGGAAAATCTTTAAAAATCTTATTCTCTGAAACCACAAGGCCCAGGAATTTGATATTTGGTATGAAGCTTCATCTAGTGGACCACTACCAAGATTGTTCAAATTATAGTGCTGGGGCAATAAATGCCCCCGTCCAGGGGCCCTTTGGTTTTACATGGCCTTATATAGGGAAAATATTAAAAATCTTCTTCTCTGAAACCGCAAGGCCCAGGACTTTGATATTTAGAATGAAGCTTCATCCAAATGACCTCTACCAAGATTGTTCAAATTATCGCCCTTGGGCCAAAAATGCCCCCACCCCATGGCCCTTTGGTTTTACATAGACTTATATACGGAAAATCTTTAAAAATCCTTTTCTCTGAAACCACAAGGCCTAGGTCTTTTATATTTGGTATGAAGCTTCATCTAAAAAACCCCTAACAAGATTATTCAAATTATAGTGCTGAGGCCAAAAATGTCCCCGCCCCGGGGCCCTTTGGTTTTACATAGGCTCTTTAAATATCTTCTTCTCTGAAACTGCAAGGCCCAGGACTTTGATATTTGGTATGAAGCTTCATCTAGTGGACCCCTACCAAGATTGTTCAAGTTATAGTGCTGGGGCAAAAAATGCCTCCGCCTGGGGCCCTTTGGTTTTAAAAAACATAGGCTTATATAGGGAAAATCTTTAAAAATCTTCTCTGAAACCACAATGCCCAGGACTTTGATATTTGGAATGAAGCTTCATCTAGTTTGAGAGATTGTTCAAATTATAGCCCTTGGGCCAAAAATGCCCCCGCTCCAGGGCCCTTTGGTTTTACATAGACTTATTAAGGGAAAATCTTTAAAAATCTTCTTCTCTGAAACCACAAGGCCTAGGTCTTTTATATTTGGTATGAAGATTCTTCTAAGGGATCCCTTCAAGATGATTCAAATTATAGTGCTGGGGCCAAAAGTGGCCCCGCCCCGGGGCCCTTTGGTTTTACATAGGCTTATATAGGGATAATCTTTAAAAATCTTCTTCTCTGAAACCACAAGGCCCAGGACTTTGAAATTTGGTTTGAATCTGCATCTAATGGACCTCTACCAAGATTGTTAAAATTATAGCCCTGGGGCCAAAAATGCCCCCACTCTGGGGCCCTATGGTTTTACATAGACTAAGATAGGGAAAATCTTTAAAAATCTTCTTCTCTGAAACCACAAGGCCTGGGTCTTTGATATTTGGTATGAAGCTGCATCTAGTGGACCTCTATCAAGATTATTCAAATTATAGCCCTGATACCAAAAAGTCCCCGCTCCTGGACCCTTTGGTTTTACATAGACTTATATAGGGAAATCTTTAAAAATCTTCTCTGAAACTGCAAGGCCAAGGCCTTTGATATTTAGTATGGTGCTTTATCTAGTGGACCTCTACCAAGATTGTTAAAATTATAGCTCTGGGGCCACAAATGCCCCCACCCCGGGGCCCTTTGGTTTTACATAGATTTATATATCCCCGGGGCCATTTGGTTTTGCATAGGCTTATGTAGGGAATATCTTTAAAAAAAAATCTTCTTCTCTGAAACTGCAAGGCCCAGGTCTTTGATATTTGATGTGTAGCTTCATCTAGTGGACCTTTGCCAAGATTGTTCTAATTATAGCCTTTGTTGATGTTTGCTATGAAGCTTTAAGACCTCCCTCAACATTATGCACATTAAAGCACTGAGGCCAATAATGGCCCTCTCTGGGGCCCACTTGTTACACTATGGATCAGGTGAGCGATCCAGGGCCATCATGGCCCTCTTGTGTTTTATATTAGGATCACTTTTTGTCTGTCATCCGTGCATAAACAATTTCTTCAAACGACATCTCCTCCTAAACCACTGATCGGATTTTGACCAAACTTCACAGGAATGATCCTTAGGTGGTCCCCTTCCAAAGTTGTTCAAATGGTTCCGGTCCGTTGCACATCTAGGTCACAGGAGCCAAAAATAGATATTTTTCACTGAAAACTTAAAAAATCTTCTTCTCTGAAACCACAAGGCCCTGGTCTTTGATATTTGGTATGAAGCCTCATCTAGTGAACCCCTACCAAGATTGTTCAAATTATAGTGATGGGGCCAAAAATGCCCCCGCACAGAGACCCTTTGGCTTTACATAGGATTATATAGGGAAAATCTTTAAAAATCTTCTCTGAAACCGCAAGGCCTAGCTAGGTCTTTGATATTTGGTATGAAGCTTCATATAGTGGACCCCTACCAAGATTGTTCAAATTATAGTGCTGGGGCCAAAACTGCCCCCACCCCGGGGCCCTTTGGTTTTACATGGGCTTATATAGGGAAAATCTTTAAAAATCTTCTTCTCTGAAACCACAAGGCCTAGGTCTCTGATATTTGGTATGAAGCTTCATCTAGTGAACCCATACCAAGGTTGTTCAAATTATAGTGCTGGGGCCAAAAATGCCCCCGCCCCAGGGCCCTTTGGTTTTACATGGGCTTATATAGAGAAACTCTTTAAAAATCGTCTTCTCTGAAACCGCACGGCCCAGGTCTTTGCTATTTGGTATGAAGCTTCATCTAGTGGACCCCTACCAAGATTGTTTAAATTATAATGCTGGGGCCACAAATGCCCCCACCCCGGGGCCCTTTGGTTTTACATAGGCTTACATAGGGAAAATCTTTAAAACCTTCTTCTCTGAAACCCCAAGGCCCAAGTCTTTGCTATTTTGTATGAAGCTTCACCTAGTGGACCACTACCAAGATTGTTCAAATTATAGTGCTGGGGCCAAAAATGCCCCCGCCCCGGGGCCTTTGGTTTTACATGGGCTTATATAGGGAAAATCTTAAAAAATCTTCTTCTCTGAAACCGCAAGGCCCAGGTCTTTGATATTTGGTATGAAGCTTTATCTTGTGGACCACTACCAAGATTGTTTTAATTATAGCCCTGGGGCCAAAAATGCTGCCCCCCAGCAGGGGCCCTTTGGTTTTACATGGTCTTATATAGGGAAAATCTTGAAAAAATCTTCTTCTCTGAAACCGCAAGGCCCAGGTCTTTGATATTTGGTATGAAGCTTCATCCATTGGATCCCTACCAAGATTGTTCAAATAATAGTGCTGGGGCCAAAAATGCCCCTGCCCCGGGGCCCTTTGGTTTTACATAGAATTATATAGAGATAATCTTTGAAAATCTTTTTTTCTGAAACAGCAAGGCCCAGGTCTTTGATATTTGGTGTGAAGCTTCATCTAGTGGACCTTTATCAAGATTGTTTAAATTATAGCACTGAGGTCAAAAACACCCTAGGCCCGGGGCCATTTGGTTTTACATAGGCTTATGTAGGTAATATCTTTAAAATTATCTTCTTCTCGGAAACTGCAAGGCCTAGGTCTTTAATATTTGGTGTTTCGCTTCATCTAGTGGACCTTTGTCGAGATTGTATAAATTATAGCTTTGTTGATATTTGGTATGAAGCTTCACCTATTTAGACCTCCCTCAACATTATGCACATTATAGCCCTGGGTCAATAATGGCCCCCCCAGGGGGCCCCCTTGTTACTCTATGGATCAGGTGAGCGATCCAGGGCCATCATGGCCCTCTTGTTTCAAAATTTCATATGTCGACCGCCACTCACCAGAAAGCATTCATATTTGGACCATCTGTACCCTGGAGGGCTGGCTTTCATGCCATGACTCCTGACCCCAAGTTTGATGTCCCAGGATGGGGCTAGACATCAAAATATTTTTGGCTTTTTGATATATGAAAACCATACTTCAGAATTATGAGAAAGTATGACTCATAATATTAACCCTTCTCTTGCTGAATATTCATTTAAACCACACCCATTTCTGTCTATCAATCAATCAAATTACTTGATGTAATTTATTGCTACAAATTCATAAACTGCATGCCAAACAGTGTAGATCCTGATCAGATGGCTTCTTCAGAAGCCATCTGATCTGGATCTACACTGTTTTCAAAGATAGGGGTTGTTGTGAATAGCAAGATAAGGGTTAAAGTATAGAGTTCATATATAAAAAGGGAAGCCTCTGTGGTGTAGTGGTTATGCTACTCACCTGAAAAACCAGGGATCGCAGGATTGATCCCGGGCTTCTCCAGACTTTCTGATGAGTCTTTAAACCGAGGTCCCGTCTCCATATGACCTTAGCTATTGATGGGAGGTAAAACTAAAACAAAAAAAAATCATATACATGTATAAAAAGTCTTCAGGATATCAGGCAAAATCACAGGACCATGAAACATATGTCTTGGTGACCTACTTTTATTTTGAGGTCAAAAATCAAGCAATACTGTTTAATAATACTGAAGTTTGAAGTTCATTATGTATACATCAAAAGACATCAAGATATATTGCAAGATATAATGCCAAATCACTGAACCGTGAAATAGGCCCAGATTTAAATATATCCTGATGAGAGCCCAAATGCAGCTCCGTTAATGCATTACAGGTCACTTTTGTCAATAGCATGTTAAATTCTGATCAAGACGTAACTATTGCAATACTTACCCAAGAGTTGATATGCCAAAATGAACATTAAATGTTGTGTGGACACTAAGCGGCTTTACAATTCTTATACTCAAAAGAATGGGTTTTCTTGCATGCCAGACAAGGAAATCCGTGATTTTACCCTGGGATAGAAATTTATGTACTGACCCTGGTGTTCCGACCAAAAATCGAATATAATCGCATGTTTGATAAATGCATTGGTTGATTACGACCTCGTTTGCGCCTTCGTTAAGGTTGACGTCATGCACATTACGTGACATCACTAAACATTCCTGTAGTGTCATCACAATATGGCGGACGTTGGTAACCGAAGACTGCAGCATTAAAATCAGAGCTAAGAAATGGAAGGTGTGCAAAAAAAAAAGAATCCTATATAGGTGTGAGGGGTGGATAGAAAAATCCGTCCCTCGGGATCACTGTCCGGCATCACTCAGCAAGCCTCTTGATGCCGGACAGTGACCCTTGGGAGGGATTTTTCAATCCACCCCTCACACCCATATAAGATTCTTATAATACTATACCTGCTGTCATTGGTGACTCAGTCGCATCAGGTTAGTCAGTGAAATGAACAACCCTGTAAACCCCATGCTATTTGTAGAGAAAACTGGGGTTTACAGGGGTATATATTATTTTACATATTTCTGCTCCGAGACATAGGTTGTGGTTACTGAACCACACCTTTTTTTTAGACTGAATAAGATAAATATCAGGGGCCAGTTGTTCAAAACTATAGACATCGTTAGTTAACGTATCGTTAAAACTTTGATCATTTATTATGGCAAATATGCTAATATTTTTGCTGAAAAAATGTGAGCAGCTTTTGCAGATGCAAAACCTGCTCACATTTTTTCAGCAAAAATACCAAAATTTTAGTTACCGTATTCGCTCTAATTACCGCACCGTGTGCTTAGTTTTTTCAAAACCATGTCAAAAAAGTCACAGTGAAAAATCTACCTAATTAGCGCACACTCGATGCAAAATCAATAGCCCCCGAGATTATGCATACTGATATTTAATGGGAGGGAAAATGATACTAAAGCATTGCCTTCACTGTTGAAGAAATAAGGGTTAGTTTTGTATGGATTTATTGTAAGAGGTTCCAGGGGAAGGTTACTGTAAAGTTTGAGCTTATGCATTTCCTTTTCAAAAATAGCTTTGGTGTGCGCTTATAGGAGCATGTGCGGTAATTAGGGCGAATACAGTATTGAACTTGCTAGAACACTTAACAATATGACCACTAACGAGCTCGTTAAGCTAACCGTGCTTTGAACAACTTGCCCCAGAAGTTTGCATCGGAAGAAACATCCAGTTTGAAGGAATGAAAGAATCCACTGTGGCAGATGTATTTGTTGTCGTAATGCAGATGCACAGCCAACTGATGATCAGGAGACCCCCAGGTTGGCATAGAAGCATGTGGCTGAGAGAAGTTTATTCAAGGAACATTTCTATAAAAGTTTTGTCAAAATATCTGCAATGACTTGGCATACTTGACCCCTGTGGCAGTTTCAACCTGAACAAGGGCATCAAAAGTAAACAACTCAGAATATCGTATGGAGATCATGAGACTCAGACAAGTTCAGTTCAATCCCTCCTGGGTGTGGCAACATTCTTTCTTGGGGATGGCTCATGAAAGATTTTCAGCAGTCATTCTTCCCTTCTGCTGACTCAAGAAGGCCAGTGGCCAGTTTTTATGCATGTATATTGTATTGGTAAAAGGCTGAAGTACATGTTTTGTTTGATTTGAGGTTTTACATCCCCGTCAACACTGTATAGGTCATTTTGGAGATGTCTCTTCCAATTTTGTGGGACTTTTATCCGACATTGGGATGAAATTACATCTCAAGCCCTGTCGCCCAATGAAACCAGTAGGATTTATAAGCATGGACACCACTTTGCCTGAGCTTAGATATTTAGTATGTAGCATTGTCAAGTGGTCTCCTACACTAATGATTTTCTGGTACACAGGTGAGCGATATAGGGCCATTGGGCCCTCTTGTTATGAATGTATATTGTATTGGTAAAAGGCTGAAGTACATGTATAAACCTGACCAGGGAAAGTGTAGTAAGGTCAACTGACAGGCTCAGTATGACCTTAACCCTTGTCCTGCTGAGCCCAGATATGCCTTATCTTTGAAACAATGTAGATCCAGATCAGATGGCTTCTGAAGAAGCCATCTGATCAGGATCTTCATTGTTTGCCATCCAGTATATGCATTTGTTGCAATAATTTGCATCAAGTAATCTGATTGGCTGATAATCAGTAGTGGGTGTGACGTATTTAAATATTCAGCAGAACAAGGGTTAATAGCGTTGAATCAGCAGTTATCTCCAACCCCAAAATAGATATGCATTAGTTCCTGATAAAGAGGTATGAGGATAAATAATGGAAAAATTGCCTTTTTTTTTGTTGGAATTGCCTTTGTGAGATGATTCAAAGAAGTTCATGCACCTGCAACATACATTTTTATGAAAAAAAAAAAAAAAAAATTATCTCTTAACCCTTATCTTGCTGTTCACGACAACCCCTATCTTTGCAAACAGTGTAGATCCAGATCAGATGGCTTCTGAAGAAGCCATCTGATCAGGATCTACACTGTTTGACATTCAGTTTATGAATTTGTAGCAATAAATTACATCAAGTAATTTGAATGGTTGATAGACAGAAATGGGTGTGGCTTAAATGAATATTCAGCAAGATAAGGGTTAATAGTGTTGAATTGGCGGTTATCTCCAATCCCAAAATACCGTATTCGCCCTAATTACCTCACATGCTCCTATAAGCGCACACCAAAGCAATTTTTGAAAAGGAAATGCATAAGCGCACACTTTACAGTAATCTCCCCTTGAAGCTCTCATAGTAAATCTATAAAAACTTATCATTATTTCTTCCAACAGTGATGGCAATGCTTAAGTATCTTTTTCTGTCCCATTAAATATCAGTATGCATCATCTTGGAAGCTGTTGTTTTCGTATCAAGTGTGCGCTAATTAGGTAGATTTTTCACCATGATTTTATGACATGATTTTGAAAAAACTAAGCACACAGTGCGGTAATTAGGGTGAATACGGTAGATATGTAGTTCCTGATAAAGAGGAGGAATGAGGATACATAATGGATAATTTGCCTTATTTTTTGTTGGAATTGCCTTAGTGAGATGATTCAAAGAAATTCATGCACCTGCAACATACATTTTTATGAGAAAAAAAACGACGAAAAATTATCTCTTAACCCTTGTCCTGCCGAATATTCATATATGCCAAACCCACTACCGATTATCAACCAATCAGATTACTTGATGCAAATTATTGCAACAAGTTCACAATCTGAATGGCAAACAATGTAGATCCTGATCAGATGGCTTCGTCAGAAGCCATCTGATCTGGATCTACATTGTTTCAAAGATAAGGCATAACCGGGATTAGCAGGACATGGGTTAATCCTCATCCTGACCTTCTGCAAAAGTTGCTCACATTTTTTTAGGAAAAATATTCATATATTTGCCATATTAAATGATCAAAATTTTAATGATTTGTTAACTAACAACAATGTTAGTTTTCAACAACCGGCTTCAGGAGGAGCATTGGCATTGAAGTAAGCTTCCATGTTTACATAAGTTTTTTTAAGAGTTCATATTTTCAAGACTATACTATGGATGTCTTCCCCCGCCCATCGGGGCTTGAAGAAATAGATAGGCTGCATGTTGCTTCTACGCAGAGCTGAAACCAACCGCACATGAGGACTGGTAAACCGCTTAGAGGATTTAAGCCTGCCCAGGAAAAGCGGTATGAGTCGGACCGTCCATGCTTATAAACCCTATTAGTTTCATTGGGGAACAGGCTTGAGATGTCATTTCATCTCAGTGTCGGGTAAAAGTCCCACAAAATTGGAAGCAATGTCTCCAAAATGACCTATATAGTGTTGACGGGGACGTTAAATCTCAAATCAACCAACAACCATACTATGGATGTGGTTTACATTTGGTAGGCGGATATGGGTATAGGCCTTAAAGTTTTGTTGTTTTTTTTTTTTTTCAGCTATACCCTGCTAATGCACACGGCCTTAAGGTCAAGGTTATGAATAAAAATAATAATCATAAAAAAAAACAATGGTTAAGTTTTTTGTTCATTTTTTTAACAGCTTATGTTATCTAACCTTATGATGTTATCTAACCTTATGATGGATTTTTATGATGATAGATACAGCTCCTCAGTTTAAATCACGAATATGTAACCTTAGATTTAAAAAAAAGTGTTTTTTTTTTTTGTAAAAATTTTCAAACCATATGATGGCTTTAGTATGATTGATATATGGTAGATCTAGTAACACTCTTAACCCTGCCCATGACCTTAAAGGCTTACAATCTTTTGTATAAATGAGCCCCGCCAAGCGAATTTGTGTCTTCGAGCATTCCTTCATGACAAATTTTAACTGCGCATGCCCAGCCATTCAGAGGGGCCAGGGATATGGCTTTCTGTCTGAAGGTTCCTCTTGATTCACTGTTTGTATGAGCGAGCAGCAAAGGTTCTGGCGAGACTGCGCGGATGCGCAGGCTCGCCTGAACCTTCGCTGCTCGCATAGGCGATAAGTACCAAAATCCCTTGACGGGGCCCAAATGTTAATGGTCTACATTCAAAATTTTAACAGCCCATTGTTTCCAAACCACATGGTGAATTTGTTTTATATGTGATGTAATGACAGATTGTTACCAATAACAAACTCACATCCCTGTCCTTGACCTCAAGGACAGAGACTAAGACATCTTTCCAGGTTAACTGTGCTGTCTGATGACATCTCTTGTTTACAGAAAGAAGCGTGTGCAATGGCTCTTGAACTACTGACAGAGGTTTATAAATTACCACTAGACAGGTTGTACTTTACCTACTTTGGTGGTACCAAGGACCTGGGGTTGGCGGCTGATGAGGAGTGCAGGGATATCTGGAGACAGCTGGGGTATGAGCTACAGGAAACACATTGATATATTGACCCTTGAACAGGGTCTATATTGTTTGCTTAGAGGAAGGAATTGAAGGGTAAAATGAAGAAGTCTGAACTCTTATCCTGCTGTTCACGACAAGCACTACCTTTGCAAACAGTGTAGATCAAGGTCAGATGGCTTCTAAAGAAGCCATCTGATCAGGATCTACACTGTTATTCAGTTTGCAAATTTGAGTGAATACATTATACATGTATCAAGTAATTTGATTGGGTGATAATCAGAAATAGGTGTGGCAAAATTAGTTTATTCTGCATAACCATGGTTAAGTATCTAAACAATTTTCATAATATGAAGCATGTTCTTCACGACCTGTACATGTAGTTATTTAGGATACTTTAGAGTTCTTATTTCCTCTTGTAATGGTTTGTTATGTGTACTCATTAGAATTGCCTCAATGAGGCGCTCCTAACCAGTACACACACTATAACTCATAGAACATAGAGATACCGCCTGATTGACGGGCATCTGTGGCCTTATTGGCAAGACTGCTGGCACTTGGCCATTAGGTCCCTCACCGCTGTTGTTTGAGCCTCGCTCAGGTCACATGTGAGACACCAAGTTCTGCAACGGAGGATAGGATTTTTTTTCTCGGTGATACTCCCTTCTCTGATTAACCCTTGTCCTGCTGAATATTCATATATGTCACTCCCACTACCGATTACCAACCAATCAGATTACTTCATGCAAATTACTGCAACAAATTCACAATCTGACTGGCAAACAATGTAGATCCTGATCAGATGGCTTTGTCAGAAGCCATTTGATCTGGATCTACATTGTTTCAAAGATAAGGCATATCCGGGATCAGCAGGACAAGGGTTAACAGTTGGCTAGAAATAGACTACACTTATATAATTCTACCTGACATTATTTTGTCTATTTAAACAGAGTCCCTTCTAGTCATGTACTTCCGTTTGGAATGAAGGACAATTTCTGGGATATGGGAGAGGTTGGTCCCTGTGGTCCCTGTACAGAGATCCACTACGACCATCTAGGGAATAGGGATGCCTCCAGTTTAGTGAATATGGGAGTCGCAGATGTGGTTGAAGTATGGAACCTGGTTTTCATGCAGTTCGAAAGGTAAATTACAATAAAAAGACTTCAGTAATACAAAGTTTATGGAGAAATAGATTGGGCTGCAATTTGTTTCCAAACATAGCTGAAACTGACCACACATGAGTACTGGTAAACCGTTTAGAAGGGCTAAGCCTGCCCAGCCAAAGTGGTGTGAGTCAGAAGGTTCAATGCATATAAGCCTTTAGGTTTCTTTGGGTTGCAGGGCTTGAGATGTCATTTCATCTCATTTTCGGGTAAAAGTCCCACAAAATTGGAAGCAACATCTCCAAAATGACCTAAATAGTGTTGACAGGGACATTAAACCTCAAACAAAAACAAAGGGGGAGTTCCAGCCTATAGTAAATTTCCATAGGGTTCTGCCCACGCACAGATTTTCATGATATTGTGCATAATTACTGCTTGGTAAATGACTATTCATTATTTAGCTATTTCACTCTTATATCTGTTTTCATTATAAATCTACAATGTTTTGTTTAAGTCCACATCTGAAAGTAGGGGTACCCCCAAACTAGTGTATATATACATTCCATCTTTTGATGTTTTGGAGTTATTTTGTTCTCATGCATAGCTGTAGTCATCTGTGATTATCTTTGTATCGCATTTAGCATTGTTTAGGCAAAGTTTGATACATCATGCTCAATTTCATATGGAGCAGACCCCAGAATTCACAACCATAAAATCTTTTGGAGTATGTTTGACGTTTGATTTCACACTGTTGCAGTTCTTGTCACCCCATCATTTTAATATGAAAATTGACCATATATATGTAGAACATTTTATCAAACTTTCTTGAAAATCTGAGATCGGTAACATACCGCCTTTGAACATTGTATAGTAATGGTCAGAGTTTTGAATTGTTTCAAACCATTTGTAGATATCATATGGTGCGACATTTTCAATAAAAAATTGCTCGCCAATATATAATAAACATGAATATATGTATGTTAATATGATGGTGTATAGTATGAGGTCATATGTAATCAGCATTTGTATCAGTTATGATGCCCTGATGAACACCAAAAACACAATCCATTTCGAGCTTTCGTTAAAAATTCAATCAGATTTTATTTAAAAATACTTCATTTTAGAACAAGAGTTTTTGCATTAATGTAATTCTAAATAGAAGTTGAGGCAATGCTGAAGCTTAGTAAGACAAAGATTGTTGAAATGGCAAGTAAACTGGATGGTTCTGTAAACCAGACAATTTTACTCGACTCTAAAAAGTATGCATTTAACTGATGCAGTGATCTTCAAAAGTTTGAAAAGTCTGATTGTCATACTGGAATGACACAGGTTGCTTGAATGGCCAAGAATAATAATGTTTGATCTTTTGGCCCACTGTATACACAGATAACTGTAGACAAAATGGTACTGTTGTTTTTGGCTCACTCTGACAATTCCCCTTCAGTCTACTTCAATCGTACTAACTGTCACCTTGTAAGAAAGTTATATTCTTAAATATGATCATCTATGTTCTAAAATATGATCCAGAAAACAAGCAGTTATTTTTGGAAAGCATTTATTTATATAATAGAGATAAGACTTAATTCAACGTTCAAACACTTTCACAATTTAAAATAGCAAACAGTACATTTGCTAGCAGTACTTTAGAAAAATGTGAAACCAGCTGCAC
Source organism: Lucinisca nassula (assembly GCA_963580285.1). Lineage (NCBI taxonomy): Eukaryota > Metazoa > Mollusca > Bivalvia > Lucinida > Lucinidae > Lucinisca > Lucinisca nassula. Next base: position 92,314,445 of record OY757024.1, on the reverse strand, counting down.
TGATTTTGATTCAGCCACTGTGGTAGTGGTACAGCAAACAAGTGATTCATGCTGCCATTTGTAAATCTTCGCCCCCGTCCATCGGGGCTTGAAGAATTGATTTGGCTGCATGTTGCTTCCACACAGAGCTAAAACTAACCAAACACGAGTACTGGTAAACCGCTTAGAAGGACTAAGCTTGCCCAGGCAAAGTGGTGTGAGTCAGGCCGTCCAATGTATATAAGCCTTGTAGTTTCATAGGGTGCCAGAGCTTGAGATATCATTTCATCTCAATGTCGGGAACAAGTCCCACAAAATTGGAAGCAGCATCTCCAAAATGACCTAAATAGTGTTAACAGGGATGTTTAACCTCAATACACACAAACAAACAAACCATTTGTAAAACAAATGAATACAGAGCCAGAAAACTTAACATAGATGACAAGTATTGCATACATAAGACTACATATGCAAATGGTATTTCAGCATCTAAATACAATATCAGCTGTCAAATAAATGTTTTACAGCAACTTGCCTTCCATCTATATCATTTCGGGAAGTGTATGCAAGATGATAAATGTGCAAATAGTTTCAGTGTGAATAGTTATGCATTTATTTTGAAGACTAAACCATTGCAGCAAACACTTTTGCCTTTGTTATAATGAACCTAGAAAAAATGCATAAAATGCTTTTAATGGTCTCACAAAACCTTCGATGTGCTTGTGTGTGTGTGTGTGTGTGTGTGTGTGTGGGGGGGGGGGAGTCTCTTTGACCAAGTGATGTAAGAAAAAAAAAGTACCAATACATGGACTGATCAATAATAAGAACAAATCAGAAAATCAGCCTGTCCTTTCACAGACGGCAAATTATTGACTGCTGTTTTATTTTAAAGAGGGAAATGTCAACAATAAAAACAATTAAGGAAACAACAGGATTATGAAAGTAATTTATTAAGCTAACTCAATACACCATTGTGTATTACTGACATTAATATCTTTGTATTGCGGGTTAAAAAAAGACCAAATAAAATAGGGTAAAAAATATCCACCTTGTCTTATTCCTATTGTGTCATAATACATTTTTTCAGCATAACCACTTTTGCAATGCTGTAAACACTAACACTCATCGTGATGACTGCAGGAGTGCATTATATTTTTCTCTCTGCTAATGTATCTTCTCATCTACTATTTAAAACCCAAACTAAAAATCATTCTCTGTCGAACAGTGTATTTTTGTTTGTGTGTGTGTGGGGGGGGGGGAGGGGGGGGGGGTGCAGGGGCGGAATTACGTAAATGCATATGCTAAGCTTTGCATGATAAGGTGACACTATATTGTCATAAAAATACAATAAAAATATACTTAAAAGAAAATCTGGTCCCCTGGTCAGGTCAGGTTCGTTCCTGCTACTAGTAACATGTAATCTAGTACAACCTGTTGCATGTGGGCAGATGGGACTCGTTACCTCGGGAGAGCAACCCATCTAGGAGTTGCTAGATCTCTAAACAAAGCTAGCTTGGGTAGGTGGAACTCATAGCCTTGGTTGGCAACCCACCTAGGGGTTAGGCCCTTAAACAAAACCTAGCCTGGGTAGATGGAACCCACAGCTTTGGTTGGCAATCCATCTAGGAGATGCTAGACCTCTAAACAAAACTAGCTCGGGTAGGTGGAACTCGTAGCCTTGATTGGCAACCCACCTAGGGGTTATAGGTCCTTAAACAAAACCTAGCCTGGGCAGATAGAGCCCATAGCCTTAGTTGGCAATTCCTCCTAGGAGCTGGTAGGTCTCTGAACGAAATCTGGCTTGTCACATTCACTTATCTGGAGAGCCTGTGAGTTGTCAGAAACTTGAATGTGCTAAGCTATATATCCTGACAACCCTTCTAGGAGTTGGTAGGTCTCCGAACAAAACCTGGTTTGTCACACTCATTTATCTGAAGAGCCTGTGAGTTGTCAGATACTTGAGTGTGCTAAGCCATATATAACGACCTCCAGGGTCCTGGGTATGACGTAAAAATGCATCCAGCTGTGACACTCTAAATGAGTGTGGGAATGTGAGGTTGCCCATTATCACAGTTGCCTCCCCACCTTCAGGGTTATGAGGCTGCCACAACCTGGGTGGCAGAGCTAGGCAGCAACCATCTACAGACCGATGGCTTGGTGTACTAGCTACTGTGGTTTGGCGGATGATCCTTGCTGTACAAGGACAACGGTAAAGCACACCTGCCCTAGTGAGTTGGGAACGGCGGCTTGCTCAGGTGCCGTAAAAGAATTGAGTAGGGACGTCAGCCAGGACAGGCGGTCCTGTAAACTACAACCGTCAAAACATATCATGGCAGCTACAAATTCAGAATCAAGGTTAGGCGGTGCCAACAGACAACAAAGCTCTGTTGGTGACGTCTCCGGCTTGGCCTCCTCTCAGGTGTGGGAGGCAGGGTCGGGCCATTGTGGCGAATCAAGCAAGCGCCTGAGGAAATTCAGGGTGGGAACACTCAATGTCAACACCCTGAGAGGAAGAGTTTGCGAGGTAGTGGAAACACTATCCCGCAGGAAAGTGGATGTCTGTTGTGTTCAGGAGACCAGATACCGTGGTGGAAACTGCCGCACGATCAAGGGCAAGGACACCAAGTATAAGCTCTACTGGTCTGGAAACGATAAAGGCACTGCTGGTGTAGGAGTGTTTGTGGCAGAAGAGTGGATAGAGAAAGTTTTTGAAGTGCAAAGAGTCTCAGACAGAATCATCATGGTGAAGCTTGTAGTTGGCCAGTGCGTGGTTACCCTTCTGTCTGTGTATGCCCCACAGAGTGGTTTAAGTGCTGAAGTCAAGGACTTGTTCTTTGACCAACTGCGTGCTGTGACTGCCAGGATCCCAGGATCCGAACTCCTGATCCCATGCGGAGATTGGAATGGCCACGTAGGCCGTGCAGGCACTGGATACAAGGAAGTGCATGGTGGGATCGGGTATGGTAGACCTGAACCAGATGTTGAGGGTGAGAGGATCCTAGAATATGCCCTGGCTTTTGACCTGCTTCTTGGAAACACATGTTTCAAGAAACGTGACAGTCATCTTATCACATATAAGTCAGGAAGCGCAGCGACGCAGATAGATTTCATCCTTTACCGCAGGACAATGCGCAAACTTGTCACAGATGTGAAAGTGATCCCTGGGGAGGAAGTAGCCCTGCAACATCAGCTACTCATATGCGACATGAGGATTGATGTGCCACCAAAACCCAAGCGCAAGTTCACCCCCAGACTAAAAGTTTGGAAGCTGAAAGAATCTCAGACAAGAAATCATTTCCAGGAGGTTTTCAGCCAGCATGTGAGTGCTTCGGCAGTTGTAGCAGATGCTACCACTGAGGATATATGGAACAGCATCAAGACCGGTCTGCTCAAGACAACTGAAGAGGTGTGTGGCACAACTCGGCCCCACCGCTGGCGTCGCGAAACCTGGTGGTGGAATGAGGATGTTAATAAGGTCATAGCAGCCAAGCGGCAAGCCTTTAAAGCTTGGAAGACTGGTAAGGGCACCCGTGCATCATATCTTGCGGCCAAACGCATAGCCAGACGTGCGGTGCACCATGCTCGCCAAGAAGCTGAGAAGGAGATCTACAAGAATATTGACCCTAAGTCCTCAGAAGTATACCGCCTTGCTAACCAGATGAGAAGAGAGAATGCTGATGTTGTAGGTGACAAACCAGTAAAGAATGATGCAGGGGAGATGTCAATGAGTGATGACTCAAAGCAGAGGGCCTGGTTAGAACACTACCAAAGGCTACTCAATGTTGAGTTCGACTGGGACCCAGACCACCTGTCTGATGAGCCACCAGTGGAAGGGCCACCCATCCCAATCACTATTGATATGGTTAAGAAGGCTATCTCGCAGATGAAGACTGGCAAAGCACCTGGTCCCTCTGGCATAGTGGTGGAGATGATAAGAGCTGCAGGTGATGCGGGTGCCTCGATGATCCGTGACCTTGCAGCTGCAATCATCCGTGATGGGAAGGTACCCTCTGACTGGGAACAGAGTTTCATTGTCTGTCTCTACAAGGGCAAGGGCGATGCATTGGAACGGGGCAACTACCGTGGTCTCAAGCTGACAGAACAGGTCATGAAAGTCCTGGAGAGGATTGTGGATGGCCTCATTAGGCAGTTGGTGTCCATCGACGATTCCCAGTTTGGCTTCGTCCCAGGAAGAGGCACAACAGATGCAATTTTTGTTGTCCGACAGCTGCAAGAGAAGTATTTGGCGGCCAACAAGCGACTCTACATGGCTTTTGTAGACCTGGAGAAGGCATTTGATCGAGTGCCTCGGAAAGTCATCTGGTGGGCACTAAGAAAACTTGGAGTGGACGAGTGGATTGTGAAACTGGTCCAAGGGATGTACGCAAATGCTCGGAGCCGTGTCCGCGTTGGTGATGGTTACAGTGAAGAATTCGAGGTGAAGGTGGGTGTTCATCAAGGCTCTGTTCTCAGCCCACTGCTTTTCATCATTGTGCTTGAAGCCTTGTCATGCGAGTTCCGCTCTGGAGTCCCCTGGGAGGACCTGTATGCTGATGACCTTGTCATCATAGCTGAATCCCTTGAGGAATGTGTCAGGAGGCTCTTAACTTGGAAAGAGGCAATGGAGGCGAAAGGGCTGAGAGTGAATGCAGGAAAGACAAAGATCATGATCTGTGGTACAGGTCTGGACCTCTTGCAGAGTACAGGCCAGTTCCCATGCGCTGTATGTCGCACTGGAGTTGGCAGCAACAGTATCTTTTGTAATGGCTGCAAGTTCTGGGTGCACAAGAAATGCAGTGGGCTCAAACGCTTGATAGAGGACCCTGAGTACAGGTGTACACGGTGCCAAGGAACTGCACGCCCCTTAGATGGCAGACCACAGAGGGAAGTTCAAGTCGGATCAGACAAGCTGGAGGTTGTAGCTTCCTTCTGCTACCTAGGTGATATGCTCTCTGCAGGGGGTGGTTGCGACCTTTCAACTACATCACGTGTGAAAACAGCCTGGAAGAAATTCAAGGAGTTGCTACCAGTTCTCTCTTCCCGCCACCTCTCGTTCAAGACACGTGGCCGTGTGTATAGCTCTTGTGTGCGGAGCGCAATGCTCCATGCCAGTGAGACATGGCCATTGACAAAGCCAAACCTCCAACGTCTACAGCGAAATGACAGGGCAATGATCAGACAGATCTGCAATGTCAAGCCACAGGACACTGTCACCATCAGGTCCAGTGAGTTACTGGAGCGTCTTGGCATTGAGGACCTGGACCTCATCCTGAAAGAGAGAAGACTTCGCTGGTATGGACATGTGGAACGCTCCAACGGTGCAATCAAGACTGCCTGTGACATACAGGTAAGTGGAAAGCGGGGGCCAGGAAGGCCCAAGATGACCTGGAAGCAGCTAACAGAAAGAGATTGCAGAGAATGGAAGCTCTCTGCTATCGATCCTCATGATAGACAAGCCTGGAGATCTGGTGTAAGATCTGCCATGCGTGCAGCAAGCCAGCTACCTGGAAGGGGGCCCACTTATGTGGACGTTGCCCCTGTACCTGCACGTTAATCAAAAATCCGTTGATGATGATGATGATATTGCAAATGACTTCATCACAAAAGTATACCTAAACACATATCTGGCAATCAAAAACAATGTTACCGGTTTCTATTTTTTTTTAAATTTGTTTCCTATATAGAGGATATATGTGGCCAATTTTATGTGTAATATCTTGGGGTGACAAGATCAGTATCACATCTAACACTTGGGATAAACATTTTACTTTTTATAAATTTTCATGAAAAATTTAAGAAATTTTGTAAATAAATTCATCAGAAAAATTAAACGACCTAGACACATTTTTACTTTTGGTATTATATGAATCCTTATATAGTTCTGTTGCCAATCAAAGCAACAAAATTTGAAAACAATCGAGCTTGTTGATTTAAGAATGAAAAGTTCACAGGTGTGTATGACCTCTACAGGGGATTACCTCAGGGAGCTCTCCTTAGAACTATAGTAATTAATCAAATAAAACAAAGTTATATATATAGTTGATAGACCTAAAGTAAACAACAACCGAAGTTTCAAGAAAATGTGTGCGTGGGCAGATTTGGAACTCCCCCTTTTACAAAGTCTATTGAAAATAAAGAAAGCTCCTTAGGAACATATTGATATGAAAGAAAGAGATAAGACTAATACTAAGAAAGAAAAACTGTAAGAATGAAACAAGAAAACTTATATTAACCCATTGCATGCGAGAAACCCCTAAAGGGGTACCTTGGCAAACAGTGCAGGCCCAGATCAGATGCCGCAGAACGCAGCATCTGATCAGGGCCTGCACTGTTTGCTAACAGAATTTTCCTCTAAAAATAGAATAAAAATGGCAAAATAGGCCTGGCACCGCTTATATGATATATGGACTTGCTCGTATAGCAATGGAAGAGTCCACTAGCATACAAATGGTTAAGCTAATGATGCTTAAAACAACTGGGCGCAAAAAGTCACATTTGAACCCCAGGTCTATTAAGATCCTCGGTTGCTTTGTCAGATTTGCCACTGACTGGTGATGAGGAGGAGGATGTGGGTTTAATTGTCGCGCCTGCTATTAGCATGGCGCAATATAGGCACCCGGTTTTCCGTCTGTTTGTCCCTCTGTCAGTTCGTTCATCCGTCTGTTTGTCAAGGCGTCAACATTTGTGACCACCCTAGCGTTCACCCTAATGGTCAAGTTTATTTCTCAAGAACTATATGAGCTTCATTAAAGATACTTGGTACAAACTTGTATCTGGGGATGGCAAATTAAATGCAAGCATCCATATTTGACCTTGACCTACATTTTATGGTTCACTGACTTTGTAAAATATTGTGAACACCCTAGCGTTCACCCTAATGGTCAAGTTTATTTCTATAGAAATATAATAGCTTCATTAATGATATTTGGTACAAACTTGAATCTGTGGATGGCAACTTAAATGCCAGCATCCATATTTGACCTTGACCTAAATTTCATGGTTCACTGACTTTGTAAAATATTGCGACCACCCTAGCATTCACCCAAAGGGTCACATTAATTTCTCAAGAACTATAAAAGCTTCATTAATAATATGTGGTACAAACTTGTATCTGGGGGTGGCAAGTTAAATGCAAGCATCCATATTTGGCTTGACCTAAATTTTATGATTCACTGACTTTTTAAAATATTGTGACCACCCTAGCGTTCACCCAAATGGTCAAACTAATTTCTCAAGAACTATAAGAGCTTCATTAATGATACTTGGTACAAACTTGTATCTGGAGATGCAGACTTAAATGCAAGCATACATATTTGACCTTGACCTACATTTTTTGGTTCACTGACTTTGTAAAATATTGCAACCACCCTAGCGTTCACCCTAATGGTTAAGTTCATTTCTCAAGAATTATTTGAACTTCATTAATGATTCTTAGTACAAGCTTGCATTTAAGAATGGCAACTTTTATGCAAGCATCTGTGTTTGACCTTGGCCTAGATGTCATGGTTCGGTGACTTTGCGGCCCCCACAGGCGCGACATAGCCTTCGGCGGAATTCTTGTTCCCACCAGGTTGGCATCATTCTTTCATGGAAATTGATCATGAGATCTTTTCTACAGTCATTCCCTTCAGCTAATTTAAAAAGGCCAGTTGTCAGTTTCTGGCATAAGAATTTGTGAATAAGCCAATCAAGAAAAAAATGTATATATTGGCTTGCTCAACAGTTGAGGTGACATAAATAACATTGACTGGGCCATTGATATTTATTGTTTCTATACAAGAGGAAGATTCAAGGATCTTCTGTAGCTCCAGATTAGGAGGTATATTGAGAATTATTTTGGGATAATATTTCTTATTTCTTCATTGAAACATATCTTGTGGGTACTTGTTAGAACCGCCCCTGAAAAGAAATTGAAAAATACTTATGAAGGAGACTTCCTGGATGCATCATTTTGGTGCAGTGACTCGGTTTGAGTTGATATCTCAAACAATATACAGTGAAACTTCGATAACTCGAATACAGATTATTCGTTTACCATGGCTAATTCGAACCAACTCTTGGGTACCTAGAGAATTGTTCCTATAGCTCCAGAAAACAATGTGTTTATGTCAATTTATGGAAGTTTGTTTCATTTTAACATTAAAATGTATGTTGTGTATACTCATTAGAATCGCCTCATTGAGGCGATTCTAATGAGTGCACACAGCATACATTTATTTAAAAAAAGGCGAAAATATCTCCTTTGGTCATCCCCAGCCTAGCAGTATCAGTAACCACAAATAACTCGAACTACCCCTATTTCGAACACAATTTCATGGTCCCGAAGGTGTTCGAATTATCGAAGTTCAACTGTATTAGTCTTCATAAAGTGTTTACTGACTTCATTTCTGTTTGCATTTCAAGTACATTTCTGTCAGTAATTTGTATCTTATACAGATCTTTCTTTCTGTTTTTTTACGCCAGTCAATGTGTTCTTACTTGACATCATCGTCATTTGACCCATTTAGTATCAGAAACTCCAAAACAAGTACCCTAGCAAACAGTGCAGGCCCAGATCAGAGGCCACAGAAAGTGGTGTCTGATCAGGGCCTACACAGTTTGCAAACGGTTCAGCCATTTTCCTGATCAATTTTGAAGAAAACACAACCTGACACCCCTAAATTTTGAACTGGACGCATACTATATATAAGGAGGAAGATTCCATTTTAAGTCCTGTAACAGTGACATCATTTCCTGTCTACTTGTTTGTTACAGTAACAGTTGATAAAGGTCATTGTTTTGTTTGTTTGATTTGAGGTTTAATGTCCCCGTCAACACTGTATAGTTCATTTTGGAGACGTTGCTTCCAGTTTTGTGGGACTTTTACCTGACATTGAGATGAAATGACATCTCAAGCCCTGTTGCCCATTGAAACCAATAGGGTTTATCAGCATGGACGGTCCGACACTCACACCGCTTTGCCTGGGCAGACTTAGATCCTCTAAGTGGTTTATCAGTACTCGTGTGTGGGTCAGATTCAGCTCTGCGTGGAAGCATCATGCAGCCCATATATTTCTTCAAGCCCCTATGGGCGGGGGCCGTAAAGGTCTTTGAAGGCCAAAATGTTGTGTAAAAAAAGATTTCATGTCATTTTGAAGTTGATGGCTGAACCTTTTTCATCATAACCAAGAAAGGAATATTGTCCCTAAATTATCTTTGTTACTCCTACATATCTGGAGTGGCTTTTTTCACATCGTAAGTAACTCTGGTACATCTGTTCACAGACAGCCTGACCAGTCCCTCACCAGACTACCTCGACAACATGTTGACACCGGTATGGGGTTGGAGAGAATGTGCGCTGTGCTACAGGGAACTATGTCAAACTACGACACAGATCTGTTCACTCCGTTATTTCACTGGTTGCATAAGGTAATTAACCCATTGTATGCTAGGGGACTCTTCCATTGCTATATGAGCCCCACCAAGCGAATTTGTGTCTTCGAGCATTCCGTCATGACAAATTTTAACTGCGCATGCCCAGCCATTCAGAGGGGCCAGGGATATGGCTTTCTGTCTGAAGGTTCCTCTTGATTCACTGCTTGTATGAGCAAGCAGCGAAGGTTCTGGCGAGACTTCGCTGCTCGCATAGGCGATAAGTACCAAAATCGCTTGACGGGGCCCATATGTTAGATAAGTCCATTTGCCATAAAAGGGGTGTCAGGCCAATTTTTTCGTTTTTATTCTATTTTTGAAGGAAAATTCTGTTAGCACTGTTGGCCAAGGTACCCCTTTAGGGGTTTCCCACATACAAAAAAAAAACACCCTTAATATGCAAAAGAAAAACTGCATCTGAAAATGTTGTCTGTTTATTTTTTCTTCTGAATTTTCGTGCAAACTTTTTAAAAAATATAATTAACCCATTGTATGCTAGGGGACTCCTTCATTGCTATATGTTAGATAAGTCCATTTGCCATGTGAGGGGTGTCAGGCCAATTTTTTCGTTTTTATTAGCTCACCTGTCACGTAGTGACAAGGTGAGCTTTTGTGATCACATTTTGTCCGTCGTCCGTGCGTGCGTGTGTCCGTGCGTCCGTCCGTAAACAATTTGTTGTCCGCACGATAGCATCTTCATTTATGATTTGATTTTAACCAGACTTGCACACAACTTGTACCCCCATGAGATCTAGGTTCCTTTCTTGAACCAGCCATATCCCATCATGTGTTACTGAGTTATGGCCCCTGAAAGGGCAAAAATTGCCTATTTTGGTCTTGTCCGCAGGATAGCATCTTCATTTATGATTTGATTTCAACCAGACTTGCACACAACTTGTACCACCATGAGATCTGGGTTCCTTTCTTGAACCAGCCATATCCCATCATGTGCTACAGAGTTACGGCCCCTGAAAGGGCAAAAATTGCCTATTTTGGTCTTGTCCGCACGATAGCATCTTCATTTATGATTGGATTTTAACCAGACTTGCACACAACTTGTACCCCCATGAGATCTAGGTTCCTTTCTTGAACCAGCCATATCCCATCATGTGTTACGGAGTTACGGCCCCTGAAAGGGCAAAAATGGCCTATTTTGGTCTTGTCCGCACGATAGCATCTTCATTTATGATTTGATTTTAACCAGACTTGCACACAACTTGTACCCCCATGAGATCTGGGTTCCTTTCTTGAATCAGCCATATCCCATCATGTGCTTCGGAGTTACGGCCCCTGAAAGGGCAAAAATTGCCTATTTTGGTCTTGTCCGCACGATAGCATCTTCATTTATGATTTGATTTCAACCAGACTTGCACACAACTTGTACCACCATGGGATCTGGGTTCCTTTCTTGAATCAGCCTTATCCCATCATTTGCTTTGGAGTTACGGCCCCTGAAAGGGCAAAAATTGCCTATTTTGGTCTTGTCCGCACGATAGCATCTTCATTTATAATTTGATTTTAACCAGACTTGCACACAACTTGTACCACCATGGGATCTGGGTTCCTTTCTTGAACCAGCCATACCCCATTATGTGTTACGGAGTTACGGCCCCTGAAAGGGCAAAAATTGTCTATTTTGGTCTTGTCTGCATGATAGCTGTTTCATTTATGATTTGATTTTAACTTAACTTGCACACATTTTGTACCACCACAAAATATCTCGGTCAAGATCGAATATGGGTCATGTTGGGTCAAAAAGTAGGTCAGTAGGTCAAATCAGGAAAAAAACCTTGTGAAGACACTAGAGGCCACAGTTTTGGTCCGATCATCATCAAACTAGCCCAGAATGATCATCTTGACAATATCTCAGTCACATTCTAATATAGGTGTTGTCGGGTCAAAAAGTAGGTCATTAGGTCAAATCATAGAAAAACCTTCTGAACACACCAGAGGCCACAATTTATGTCCAATCATCATCAAACTTGCTCAGAATGATCATCATGATAATATCATAGTCACGTTCGAATATGAGTCATGTTGGTTCAAAAAGTAGGTCAGTAGATCAAATCATAGAAAAACCTTGTGAACACACTAGAGGCCACAGTTTTGGTCCAATCATCATCAAACTTGCTCAGAATGATCATCTTGATAATATTTTGGTCACCTTCGAATATGGGTCATGGCAGGTCAAAAAGTAGGTCAGTAGGTCAAATAAGAGAAAAACCTTGTGAACACACTAGAGGCCACATTTTTGCTCCAATCATCATCGAACTTGCTTGGAATGATAGTCTTGACAATAGTTGGTCAAATTCGAATATGGGTCATTTCAGGTCAAGAAGTAGGTCAGTAGGTCAAATCATAGAGAAACCTTGTGAACACACTAGAGGCCACAGATTAGGTCCGATCATCATCAAACATGCCCAGAATGATCATCTTGACAATATCTGAGTCATGTTCAAATATTGGTCATGTCGGTCCAAAAAGTAGGTCAGTAGATAAAATCATAGAAAAACCCTCTGAACACACTAGAGGCCACAGTTTTGGTCTGATCATCATCAAACTTGCTAAAAATGATCATTTGACAATATCTCAGTTAATTTTGAATGTGGGTCATATCTGGCCAGTAAGTAGGTCAGTAGGTCAGATTGCTGAAAAACCTTGTGTACACACTAGAGACCCCAGTTTTGGTCCGATCATCATCAAACTTGCTCAGAATGATCATCTTGACAATATCTGGGTCAAGTTTGAATATGGGTCATGTCGGGTCAAAATGTAGGTCAGCAGGTCAAATCATAGAAACAGTTTTGAACACTCTTAAAGGCCACAGTTTTAATCAAATCATCATAAAACTTGCTCAGAATGATCATCTGGACAATATCTCAGTTCAGTTCGAATATGGGTCATGTCAAATCAAAAAGTAGATCAGTAGGTTATTTTGTCATAACTTTTGAACTGTTTGAGATAGAGCCTTCATATTTGGCATGTAGGTACCTTGTGACAATGGCTTCCCACTCATATAAAGATTTGACCTGTGACTTTGACCTGTGACCTACTTTATCATAACTTTTGAACCATATGAGATAGAGCCTTCATATTTGGCATGTATGTTCCCTGTGACAAAGTTTTCCCAATCATTCAATTTTTTTTAGCCATGACCTTGACCTTTGACCTACTTTGTCATAACTTTTGGAGCATTTAAGATACAGCCTTTATATTTGGCATAAAGGTTCCTTCATAGGAGTGAGTGTTTGAGTTGAAGTCTCACCGAAAGCTAAGGTCATACAGTGATGGGACCTCTGTTTAAAAACCAATCTGAAAGTCTGGAGAAGCTTGTGATCGATACTGCTACCCCTGGTTTACAAGGCAAGTAACATGACCACAGTACCATGAAGGCTTCTAAACTTCATTGGAATGTTGTGTAGATGACCCTCTAGGAAAATAGCATAACGATTAACAAATGGTCACAAGAGCTAAAAAGAGAAAAAACATTGTAAATTTGCTTCAAATGTGAACTCCTGCTAAACCTTTGGGCCAATTGGATTTTAAACTTCACCGGAATGTTGCCTAGGTGACTCCCTACCAAAATAGTTAAACCATATTCCACTCCAATGAACAAGATGGCTGCCAGAGCTAAAAATAAAAAAAATATCTTCAAATGACAATTCCTACTGTACTCTTGGGCCAATTTCATTCAAACTTTGAAGTAATGTTGCTTAGATGATCCTCTACCAAAAAGGCTAAAACAATCCCGCTCTGATGAAAAAAATGGCCACCGGAGCTAAAAATATTGTAAATCTGATTCAAACGTGAACCCCTCCTAAACCCTAAGGCCAATTTGATTCAAACTTCACAGGAATGTTACCTAGGTTACTCCCTACCAAATAAGCTAAAATCACTGCTGATGGCCACCATAGCTAAAAATAGAATGTACTCGAGACAGTGACAGACAGGTGAGCGAACCAGGGCCCTGTGGGCCCTCTTGTTCTATTTTTGAAGGAAAATTCTGTTAGCACTGTTTGCCAAGGTACCCCTTTAGGGGTTTACCACATACAATGGGTTAACCGTTAAGATGCTAAAGAAAAACTGCATCTGAAAATGTTGTCTGTTTATGTTGTCTGCTGAATCTTCTTGCAAACTTTTTAAAAATATTTTTACATACAGGCAAACAGTGTGGACTCAGATCCAAACAGTCTGGACCCAGATCAGACTGCTCCTTGAGGAGCAGTCTGATCTGGCTCCACACTGTTTGCAACAATGACTTTTATTGTAAATGGCAGATGACAATTGTTGTGATTGGCACCTTATGGGTTAATGTGTCAACTTGAAGGGTAAAGCAGAAGAGCTTTGGCTGTTTTTCTTCCATAGGCCAAATAAAAATTGATACATACTTGAAGCAGGGAAAGAATGATGGTAGAAAAGTTGCATGATCTCCTCCACAAAAGAATGTGGCCGACTTGGCAGGGATCAAACATGAGATCTCCTGTTCACCAGTCAGACGCACATCCAGCTGGCTACCAAGCAGGCCTTGATTCTGGAATGCAAAAACAGTGCTTTCAACAGCTGACTAGAAAATGTGATTTTGACAGAGTTGCCTCCCCTGACCCTGGCAGTATTCATTCTGTGTAACGCTTATCCTGCTGATTAGTTAATTAGCCACACCCATTTTTGACTATCAGCCAATCAGATTTCTTGATGTATTCAGTTAAATTCGCAAACTGAATGACAGTGTAGATCCAGATCAGATGGCTTCTTTAGATGCTATAATGAACAGTGTTATAAAGAGTTTTAGGTGAATTTTCCAAAGAAAAAAAGACCATTACAAGTTCACCACATTATTTCACCACATACTTCTGTATGAAAAATGACCATAACAAGTTCACCACATTATTTCACCATATACTTTTGTATGCAAAATGACCATAACAAGTTCACCACATTATTTCATTGCATACTTTCGTATGAAAAATGACCATAACAAGTTCACCACATTATTTCACCACATACTTCTGTATGAAAAATTATCATAACAAGTTCACCACATTATTTCACCATATACTTTCGTATGAAAAATGACCATAACAAGTTCACCACATTATTTCACCACATACTTTCATATGAAAAATGACCATAACAAGTTCACCACATTATTTCACCACATATTTTCACAAGAAAACTGTCAATAACAAGTTCACCACATTTCACCACATATTTTCATATGAAAAATGACCATAACAAGTTCACCACATTATTTCAACGCATACTTTCACAAGAAAAATGACAAGTTGACCACATTATTTCACCACATACTTTCACAAGAAAAATGACCATAACAAGTTCACCACATTATTTCACCACATACTTTTATATGAAAAATGACCATAGCAAGTTCACCACATCTTTGCTATTGTCATGTTTTATTTCAATATTTTATGACATCATACTTTGCAGACCACGGGTTCCCCACCTTACAGTGGTAAAGTAGGCTCAGCAGATATCAACAAACATGACACAGCATACAGAATAATAGCAGACCATATTAGGATGTCAACTGTATGTATCGCTGATGGACTTCTACCCGCTAGAGTTGGCATCGAGTAAGTTTGGATCATATCAGTGGTGTTGTTGTTATTCTGTTTGTCAGTGGGGTTACCATGAAAAGAGCTTTTGAAAGCCATGTACCATATACAGATACATAAATACATGTATCTGGACACCTCACTCCCTGTCATACTTGTTTAGAAGTTTGACTGTTTCAAGCTATATCTCAAAATTGTATAGATTATATAGAAAAATGACCATTAATGGTTCAGAGAAAATGATGAATCATTATGTCTAGTATATTTCTTTAAGGGAGAATACTTCCTGAAACAGGTAGTGTCTTCTGAAATATTTAAATCCCTTTCAAAATGGGGCTTATACCCCCTTCACAACAAGCTCGTTTTCACTACGTCCTGAAAACTTTTGCTAAACGGACTCGAACTGTCTCCGAATGGAGCTGAAACAGCAGCAACCTTTTATGATCTGTTTATTAATGTCATGGACGGGCTTGGACTGGAATGGTGCTTCAGAACTTTGAGCCTGCTCAAAATTTTTTGCCACCCCTTCCAGCAATTAGACGGAGTGACAATGTACTAAAAATGAGGTGACCGTATTTAAAACGAAATGGGCGTACTTTGAATGCAACTGCCATACTTCAGTCTTATTAGGATCGTGTTAGAATGTGCTGGAATCAGGTATCAACTAGCAGTAGGTGTTGAAAGCTATCAATGTGTTTAGACTTCAAAGGATCTGGAGGATGGGGCTCTGGGGGTAGTGGTTGCTTTTGTTTAACAGGTTACTTCTTTTTGGCTCCGCTTCGTAATTGAAGCAAGATGATAGCAAGGATACAATGGGCTTTGATCACACGAAGGTGATGGCTATAATAATGGTAATAGGCGGTAATTACAACTGTCATGGACTTGATCTGCACAGCTTGATGCGGCGATCGGGAATGAGGACTGAGAAGAATGCGCTGGATTTTTATAGCCTTTGGCCCAGGACACGATTGCAATTACGTTCCGTGCGCACGTGGGACTAGATGAGGACGTAGTCAGAACATAATGAACTTTCTATGAACTAGGTGGTCGAGTTACAAACTAGCTAGAATAGACTTGGCCTTACTGGAGACTGGTCAGAACTAAATGCAAAGGGATCTAAAACGACCATGAATGGGCTTGGACTGCTTGGAAACGGTGTTTGCACAGTATGAAAGGGCTCTTCTGTCCGATCTGAACTTGATACGAACAAAATGTGAACGAGATACAGACTGGCTGGATGTATTGAGGACTTCTTATGATCGATATAGTATCGTATTTCAGGCATAATTGGGCAAATATTACACATTCTACCTCGACCACAGTCCGTTTAACGATTTTGTTAGGATGTGACCGGATGGTCTGAGAACTAGCTTGGTGTGACTGGGGCTTTACTCTTAAAGAAAAGAATTAATTTCTCTCCAATAGGGATACGCATTAACACTGTTACTTTTGAACAACTTGACTCAGAAATTTCTACAGTTTACATTTTGTTTTGAAATAAGGTTTTACATCCCCGACAACACTATTCAGGTCAGTATGGAGACGTTGCTTCCAATTTTGTGGGACTTTCACCTGACATTGAGATGAAATGACATCTCAAACCCTACTACCCAAACAAAGCAATAGGGTTTATATGCAGGGATGGTCCAGCTCGCACCACTTTGCCCGGGCAGGCTTAGACCTTTTAAGCACATCACGAAAGCATGCTTATATAATTTTGACCCCCCTTGAACCTCACTTTTATATAGTAAAACTGGGGTTTCCGGCGGTATACCTTATTTTTCTTATTTCTGCTCTAAAATATAGATTGTGGTTACTCGTTAGAACCGCCTCGATGAGTTGGTTCTAACTAGTGCCCACAATCTATATGTGGAGCAGAAATTAGAAAAATATCACAATTTTTCATCATAAAATTTTCATTTTTTCAGTGATAAAGATGGCAATGTATTTGTATAGGCGTGTTTGCGTAATGAGTTCAGCAATAGTCATGTGGGGTAAGTTCAGCTCTATGTGGAAGCCCCATGCAGCCCAATCTATTTCTCCAAGCCCCAATATTCCTGCTACAGTTGATTATCTTCTGCTTTGGCAGATGATTCACATGTGATGTCAAACCTTCTAGAAACTTTGATATTTTTCACAATTTTACAAGATAGACAACACGCCAGACTTTCTGCTTGCTTTTACATTTTGGCCTGATTCACTTCAACTCACCCATCAGACTGTCTTCTATTTCAGGCAGAAATTACGTATATTGATGCATCGAAGTTTCCAGCAGTATGAAAATATTTTACATGGACAACCTGACCACCTTGCAGGCTTGGTCCCATTGGTGGCAGAATCGCTGGTAATATTTTGGTTTCTTGCATATCTAAATAAGGAAATCCTTGACTTAATGCTGGGTTAGAAATTTTTTTCTTGCACACCGGACAAGGAAATCCGTAATTTTACCCTGGGATAGAAATTTATGTTCTGACCCTGGTGTTTGGACCCAAAATCGAATATAATCGCGTGTTTGATAAATGCACTGGTTGATTACGACCTCGTATGCGCCGTCGTTAAGGGTGACGTCACAGCAACATCACTAAACATTCCTGCAGTGTCAACACAATATGGCGGACGTTGGTAACCGAAGTGACTGCAGCATTAAAAATCCGCTTTAAGAAATGGAAGGTATGCAAGAAAAATCCAATATGGGTGTGAGGGGTGGATAGAAAAATCCGTCCCTCGGGATCACTGTCCGGCATCACTCGGCAAGCCGAGTGATGCCGGACAGTGATCCCGAGAGATGGATTTTTCTATCCACCCCTCACACCCATATAAGATTCTTATATTCCTACCCAGGTTATCCTACCTAGGGATACAATAAAAATCAAGAATTTATGTGCATTTGATGTGCACTGGTTGAATAGGATGTCAAAAGCCCTCCATTATTGTCATCAAAATATGGCAGACTTCAACAACCCAAGTGGCTGGATTGTAAAAAATCCTCTCTCAGAAATGAAAGGTTTGCAAGAAAAAGAATCTAGCATGTGGGTGAGGGGTAGATAGAAAAATCCATCCCTGGGGATCACTGTCTAGCATCACTGCAAGCCTCTTTATGCTGGACAGTAACGCTCGGGATGGATTTTTCCATCCACCCCTCACACCCATGCAAGATACTTATATTCTTGCTAAGTGGATAGAATGCTGTGATTTTGTGGTTAAGAGCCCTGTCCTTTAAACAGTACTGCTCGTTTGTTTGGTTTGATTTTAATGACTTTAATAACCCTGTCAACACTATTTAGGTCATTTTGAGACACTGTTTCCTTAACCCGACATTGAGATGAAATGACATCTCAGTTATGCCCCCCCCCCCCCACCCCATGAAACCAATAGGGTTTATCGGAATGGATGGTCTACTCACTGACTCACACCACTTTGCCTGGGCAGGCTTAGACCTTCTAAGCTGTTTACCAGTACTCATGTGCTGTCAGCTCTAGCTCTGCATCAGGCAACCAATCTATTTCTCCAAGCCTCGATAGGCGGGGGCCATAAACAGTACCACAAATATCAATAAAAGTCGGACACCTTGAGGACTTACTGTAATTCTCCTTGAATTTTAACAAATTTGTTTCAGGATCCAGCAAGGAGTCCAAAAAGTGCAGATGGAATGGCAAACAGTTATCAGACTGTTCCTTCAGGAACAGTCTGATCAGACTGTTCCTTCAGGAACAGTCTGATCTGGGTCTGCACTGTTTGCTTAGGTCATCTGTCCCAATACTTAGGATCATTACGGTAGCTCTCTTGGTGTTAGGGCATGATTGTGTCACATGTGAGATGCCAAGATCGACAATGTTAATGTGAAAACATATGTTGACAAGGCACAAAACAGGCAATTTATGCTGTCTAGTGGCTGCTTTGGTTTAGTATACCTGTCAGTACTATGTTGCCAGACAAACATGCAACAATAATTCCATTTCTTTTCCATTACATTTCAGTTAATTTGATTGATTGAAATAAAAGTTTTATATTTCGATAAAGTCCACGAGCAAGAATCTCGTAACCATTTCACACAGCGACAGGTAGTAATATAACATGACGTCAAAGAGCACGTTTAGAATCCACGTGTTATGTCATTGCATATGATCTGCCTTCAACAGCATTCAATTAAATCATCATGTGAACAAGTCCGTGAAATGAAGACGCCCCTAAACCCCAGTTTATACAGTGAAAACAGGGGTTTATGGGGGTATACATTATTTATCTTATTTCTGCTCATAGACATAGGTTGTGGGTACTCGTTAGAACCACCTTACTGAGGCGGTTCTAACGAGCACCCTCAACCTATGTTTAGAGCATTTATAAAAAAAAAGCAAGGATTTTCATCAGAAAAATAACCACTTTGGAGATGTGAAAAATGCACTATGTCACACGGGTGTGTTATCGTAATGTGATGAGAAACTATGGAAATCGTAAATATAAGAAGACAAAACAGGAAACTGGTATTCAAGACCAAGTTTTTTACATAAAACAGTCAATCTTCAGTAACTCATTGGGACCATGAAATCTTTCTGAGGTACGGAGGTTTAATCATTGCACCAACTCACTTGACATAATGGATATCACTTTGGGATAACTTTTCAATCTTCCATGAAATAAAGGTATGCTGTGTGTACCCATTAGAATTGCCTCACAGAGGCAATTCTAATGAGTACACACAACATACCCAGGCATCAGAATCGCCTCACCGAGGTGGTTCTAATTAGAATACGCAACATACCTACTGATCAGAATTGCCGTACCAAGGTGATTCTAATGAGTACACGCAACATACCTACTGATCTGAATTGCCTCAACGAGGGGGTTCTAATGAGCACAAACAGAATACATTTTAATGTTAAATTCAAGAAAACCTGCTTAAAATATTCAAATGTATGAATATCTGGAGCTTTTGGGAGAATTCTTCTGGGACTCGAGAGCCAGATTGAATAAAGCAAGGTAAACAAGCTATACATGTTTTTATGTATATCACAAACTAAGTATGTCGCCAACCAAAGTTTAAGTTTTATCAAAATAAGTAACCAAGTAGAGGACTGGTTAAGAGCAGTGTCTCTTAACCCTTATCTTGCTTAATATTCATTTAAGCCACACCCATTTCTGTCTATCAACCAATCAAATTACTTGATGTAATTTATTGCTACAAATTCATACACTGAATGTCAAACAGTGTAGATCCTGATCAGATGGCTTCTTTAGAAGCCATCTGATCTGGATCTACACTGTTTGCAAAGATAGGGGTTGTCATGAACAGCAAGATAAGGGTTAATGCTTAGCTCTGTGGGTAAAACTGCTAAAGAATGTTAACCGCTTTTGTCTAAGCCTGCTCAGGAAAAGTGTGGTTAGGTAAACTGAGTGGTGCCATATTACCTAAATTATGTTGACTGTAATGTTAAACTTTCAATCAAATCCTCTTCTGTTTTAGGGTGAAGTCTATCCAGAAATTGCCAGCAATCTTGAAAAGGTAATTACCGTATTCGCCCTAATTACCGCACATGCTCCTATAAGCGCAAACCAAAGCTATTTTTGAAAAAATATGCATAAACGCACACCTTACAGTAACCTCCCATTGAAGCTTTCACAGGAAATCTATAAAAAATTACCGTTATTTCTTCAACAGTGAAGGCAAAGCAACTGCATTTCTGTCAAATTCATTCAACAGCTCTAATACACACTTTAATTTGTGTGCGCTTAATAGGTTGATTTTTCACCACGATTTTTTGACACGATTTTGAAAAAAAATAAGCGCACGGTGCGGTAATTAGGACGAATACGGTATGAGTTGGCACACTGACTGCTAAACCTGTAAGATATAAACCGGCATAGAAATTGACATTGCTGCAACTCTGCACTGTCTGCTAAGGCTCCAGTCTTCCCTGCATTGTTGTTGTAGCATTTATAGACTGTTCGTGTGCAACACTGTGGGAAGATGTTGCAGTTGCACAGCATAGCTCCAGATAAGTTGTGATATTTGAGCCGGCGCATGACAAAACCTACAATAAGACTGGCGTGACCAGCAGAGACTCGAACCAAACTGCGCATCCATCCACTATGACAAGACCTTTTGCCTATATCTCCTTGCATAGATATTAGCCTATAGTAGGTTCATGCGACCAGCAAAGACTCTGATCAGACTGCACGAATGTGCAGGCTGATCTGAGTCTTCGCTGGTTGCTCATAAATAATGCGCTGCCTCATTTGTCTTACTTTTGCATAAAACCTATGTTGTGGGTATTCAGTAAAGGCGCCTCATTTTCTTCAGCAAAACTATTAGCATATTTTCCATATTAAAAGATCAAAGTTTTAAACAATAAATTAACTATTGACATCGTTAGTTTTGAACAACAGGACCCTAGACGCTAACGCCAAAGACACACTTTTTTCTTGACTGGGTTCAAATGAAGCGCATTGGTTCTTAACCCTTATCCCACTGCATAAATTAATTTACATTTCAACCAATCAAATTTCTTGATGTAATTTATTCCTGAAATTTCGCAAACTGAATGTCAAACAGTGTAGATCCTGATCAGATGGCTTCTTCAGAGAAGCCATCTGATCTTGATCTACACTGTTTGCAAAGTTAGGGGTTGTAGTAAACAGCAGGGTAAGGGCTAAACTTCAAGATGCCAAGAAAAAATGCATTTGAAAATGTCTGCTTTTGTCGTCTGCTGCATCTTCTTGCAAGCTTTTTAAGCATATCTTTGAATACAGGAAAACAGTGTGGAGCCTGATCAGACTGCTCCTAGAGGAGCAGTCTGATCAGGGTCCACACTGTTTGCAAAAATGACTCTTAAATTTAAGTCACCAGCAGACTACATAGCAGACGACAATTGTTGTGATTGGCATCTTATTGGTTATCACAGATTCAAGGAGTTGTGGGACAGACAGAATACAAGTACAGGAGTATGGTTGCAGCTGGGAAGAAACAGTTTTCAAAATTTCTCAAACAGTATGGAAATATCACAGTTTTATCAGGTAATATGTTTTATTTATCATTTGACCAGTGACTTGAGGCCTTGTCATTAGCAGGTGGCAGGAGGCTAAATTGCCTTCTACTCTTCAAGCATAAGGGCCCCCGCCCATCTGGGCTTGAAGAAATAGATGGGCTGCATGATGCTTCCACGCAGAGCTGAAACCGACCCGCATACGAGTACTTGTAAACCGCTTAAAGGACCTAAGCCTGCCCAGGCAAAGCTGTGCGAGTCGGCCCTTCCATGCTTATAAACCCTATTGGTTTCATTGGATGGCAGGGCTTGAGATGTCATTTCATCTCAAGGTCAGGTAAAAATCCCACACAGTTGGAAGCAATGTCTCCAAAATGACCTTGACAGTGTTGAAGGGGATGTTAAACCTCAAATCAAACAAACCAGCAGACGACAAATTGTTGAATGAATAAGAAAAGTACAGTAGACTTGTTATCACAAACTCTGATATCTCGAACAATGGCATGAGTCAAACTAAATTTTGTGGGCTGTTATTAGTTTTGCTATATGTTCCTTTGATTTTAACTCCTTTTATCTCAAACTACTGTTTTCTCAAACTAGATATTCCAGTCCCTTGGAATTGGAGATAACAAGCTTCGACTGTATTTCAAATTATCATTGCTGAAAAAATACCCAGCATGCCAAGCATTTAAGAGAATGGATACACTTTCATTAGATACATCTCTTTTAAAAATATTTTGGTTTGTCTTGCCAGCAGGGGTTTATTCTTAAAAGAAAGAATTTTTGCAGGAGCAAATTCTTTCCTTAAGATTAGGTCCCATTTTCCAGAAGGGCACAATTTATTACAGCACAAACAAGAAGTTACAAAAGAGATTGTGTGGTAAAGCGTTATTAAAAAAGAACACAAATTACTGGAAGGCCTGTCTTTTAAGGTTGTGATCAGGTAAGACACAAACCAGCCTGCTCAGTTACACAATAGCAAGTTATCAGTCCAATCACAACAATATAGTCGTCTGCTTTGCCATCTGCTGGTTACTTTATAAGTAATTAATTGAAACAGTCTGATCATGGTCCACACTGTTTGCCTGTATGCAAAAATATGTTTGAAAAAGTTGCAAGAAGTTTCAGCAGATGACAAAAAAGACAACATTTTAAAATGCAGTTTTTCTCGGCAGCTTGAGAGTTAAAAACCAGAAGTATTGCTTTATTCAAGCACTGAACACTGAGACACTGGTGAGACTGAACAAATGTACAGGCTGATCTGCACCTTTGTTGTTTACAGATGACAAAAACAGGTCTTTTCATGATTCGACTCAATTTTTTGTAGGTGAACATATCAAAGCATTACATGAAGGGCGTTTCGGCACTCCAATGTCACTAGATACTATAGAAGATATAGCCGAGGTTCATGGGATAGCGCTAGACTTCGATGATTTTCATCAGCTGGTCAGTCAAGAGAAGGTAATAAAGTTGTAAAAAGATGCCTTAGGAAACAGCAACAAAAGAATGAATGGGAGACTCAGAGTTATTGGGGCTCTTCTTACACAGAATAGCGTTGGCAAAACTGGTTGCGCCCTCTTGTGTACACTTCAGCAGAAAGTTAATACAATGGGCTGGAAAGAACTGAAATATGTATTGCATTATGATAAAGTACACTTTTTGCAGTATGTATTCTGACAGATAGGCCTGAGCAGACAGTGTAGACCCAGTTGGTATGCCACAAAATACGTCTATTAGGGTCTACACTGTTTGCCACTCGTCCTGCTATTCATAGACACAGCATTAGGTAGTAAATTATAATTGTATAAATTTTAGAACAAGTATGGTAAGGCATTGAGGTGTCTTAATATTTCGGGTATATACTGTAAGTGGGAGACATTCTACGTCCACCACATAGCCCTTAATACCAACTGCAGAGAAGGGAAATAAAGCTATAGACTTTACCTTTGGAAACAAAAAATGCATTAGACCATAATGATCCTAAGTGTTGGGACAGACAGGCCTAAGCAAACAGAGCAGACCCAGATTAGACTGCTCCTACAGGAGCAGTCTGATCATGGTCTACACTGTTTGTCATTCCATCCACACCTTTTGGTCTCCTTGCTGGGTCATGAAACAAATTTGTTAAAATTTTGGAGAATTACAGCACGTCTTGAAGGTGTCCGAATATTTCGGATTTTTACGGTAGACAGAAATAGGATTTTCAGTTTTACCAAGACTCACCATAGACAGTAACAGAGTTAACAAAACTGGTTCTAGTATATGCTACAGGCCTCCATGGCCTAATAGGTGAAAGCACCAACTTTATATGAGAAGGTCTTTCACTATTGTGGGTTCAAGCATTGCTAGGTCGGGACATTGCGCCCATCGGGACTTGAAGAAATAGATGGGCTGCATGATGCTTCTACGCAGAGCTGAAACTGACCGCACAGGAGTACTGGTAAACAGCTTAGAGGATCTAAGCAGCCCAGGCAAAGTGATGTAAGTCGGCCTTGTAAACCCTATTGGTTTCATTGGTCAACAGGGCTTGAGATGTCATTTCATCTCAATGTCGGCTAAAAGTCCCACAAAATTGAAAGCAACGTCTCCAAAATGACCTATATAGTGTTGACGGGGATGTTAAACCTCAAATCAAACAAAACAAAAGCATTGCTAAGATGACAAAATTTGGTTTAGCTTTGTGTGGAAGCACCATGCAGCCCAATCTATTTCTGGAAGCCCAGATGGCTGGGAGCTCCAGAATACTTAGGGTAAATACAGTACTTCTAATCTGGCCTAGTGTTATGTCTACTTACAGATGATACCAGTCCTTGAACAACACAATATAGGGCCAGCCCAGTTGTCCCAGACTTTTATATCTGGTCTACATAATGCTGGGGTATCCCTGACTGACGATATGTATAAATATAGCTATGAGAGAACAAAAGATGACTATAGTAAGTCAATTGTTTAAGAAATAGATCAGCTCTTAACTGTGCTTGGTTGAGTAATAAAAGTTTGGAGGTCAGTTGTAAAGTAGACAAATCACGAGCGCTACGCGCTCGTGATTTGTCTACTTACAACTGACCGACAAACTGTGATTTATTACCTAACAAATCACTAGCTAGAGCTGATCTATTTCGATTCTAACACGCTGAAACTCGGCAATAATGCTGTTGTTTCCTTCAAATTCTCACAACTTTTCGCCATTGTTAGAAGAAATCCCGCTAAAATTATCGACTGAAACACATGCATTTATATCCTTTTCTCACATTTTCGATGCGAGAAAATGACGCTACACCGTCCAACGTCAAGGAAATAGACTAGTGACGTCATAACTTTGCAGTTTTTTATGACGTCACTCGTTACACTCTTCCTTGCCATGATTTGTTGAAGAATAAAATACAGTTATTTTCCATTGCCTATATAGGCACGCTGTGTTAGAATAACTCTTAAAAATGCTTAAGGGGAATGGGAACACCTGGCAGATTTTTCCGCCATATTTCAAATGGAGACAACTTTCGGGACTTCCTGTTCGTTTTTCAATTAGCCCTGGCTCACTGGAAAAGGGGTCTACTCTTAAAAGAAAGAATTTGCTCCTCAGGAGCAAATTCTTTCCTTTAAGAGTTGACCCCTATTGACATGGGAGACAAAAATACTTTTGTAGGAGTTGCTTCCAAAGGGAGACAAATTTCGGGACTTCCTATTCAATTAGCCCTGTTGCACTGAAAAAGGGGTCTACTCTTAAAAAAAGAATTTGCTCCTGAAAAAGAATTTGCTCTTTCCTTTAAGAGTAGACCCCTATTGTCATGGGAGACAAAAATACTTTTGTAGGAGTTGCTTCCCCTAAAGGTGTATCCATTCCCCTTATATCACAGCAATTCTCATCTGCTTTGTTTTGTGTTTTTTACTTTAAAAGTCATTGTTGCGCACAGTGTGAACCCACATCATACTGCTCGTCCAGTAGCAGTCTGATCAGGGTCCATACTGCCTGTCTATATGCAGAAATATATTTGAAAAGTTTGCAAGAAAAATTGGCAGACGACATAAACTTTTTCAGATGTGTTTGGCTTAGACTCGAACCTTATCATGTTCAGACTCATTTGTGACCTAAAAAGACATAGTCACAAAGCCATAGTCACAGACTTACAATTTTACATGAAATGTATTGGACAGGGGCATATAGTGGTTTTAGGTGGTCCATAGCTCATAATCTGTGCATGTCTGTGAAGCAGGCCTCAGTGGCTCAGTCGGATGCGCGTCTGACTGGTGATCAGGAGGACACAGGTTCGACTCCCGCCGGGGTCGGCAACATTCTTTCGTGGAGATTGATCATGAAATCTTTTCTACGGTCATTCTCTCCCTTCCGCTGATTCAAGAAGGGCAGTTGTCAGTTTCTGGCGAAAGAATGTGCGCTGTACTGGTTAACCGCTTACGCATAAGCCTGCCCAGGAAAGTGTTGATAGGTAAACTGACCGGCTCAAAAATGACCTAAATAGTGTTGACTGGGCCATAAAACTCCAAAACAAACAAACAAAAGCATGTCTGTGACAAATTCAAGTTGGGATTTAAGTAAGAAGTAGATTTTCAACATATATGTAGGCAACACCACCTAAGTAATGAGGCAGTGTCATCCGTGTTCTTTTAGCCAATTCTAGTCAAAAAATTTCAAGTAACTTCTCTCAAGCTTGTAACTTGATTTCAGAATAAAATCTTGCCTGATACTCTTCCAAACTCGTGAAAATGGTTCTGTCCACAGAACAAAATGGTCGCCAGAGCTAAAGATACAAAGAAAATCTGTCAGCCACATTTACCCCATCACTTCACAAGCTATGACCAATCTTTAGCTCAGAGCATTCCAGTGCCATCTTGGCCCTCTTGTTATTTACTTGTGTTTTCAGGAACAAAGGATGCATGCACTATTCATGGAAATTATGGTTACTGTATTAAAAGTATGTATTCAGACAGACAGGCCTGAGCAAACAGTGTAGCCCAGATGAGACGCCACAAACTGTGGCGTCTCATCAGGGTCTACACTGTTTAGCACTCATCCAGCATTGGATAGTAAACTGTACCTGTTCAAATTTTAGAAAAAGGATGGCAAAGAATAGGTGTCTGTTTGTTTGTGGTTTAACGTCCCCGTCAACACTGTATATAGGTGTATGAATATGTAGGGTAAATACAGTATTCATGGATATTTCTTTTCAACTTTAGGTTTTGATAGCCAGAAAGCTACAGTCCAAGCTATTATATGTGATGGCAACATGATGTCAGAAGTAAACGTGAATGATCAAGTAACTTTGATACTGGACAAAACACAGTTCTATTCTGAAGCCGGTGGGCAAGATGGAGATAAAGGTTTAATAGAATTGGATGTGAGTGACAGAAATGTTATCTTATCCTTTTAATTGGTATGGGAAATCCTACAGCAGAAGACTAATAAGATAACACAACTGTGCGACACAGTGGGTATTTTTTTCATATCACCAAAATAGCTACTTTTTCTGATTAAAGTCCATGATTGTTTTCTTATACTGCAAACATAGGTTGTGGATGCTCGTTAGTAGTGCCTCATTGAGACGGTTTTAATGATAATGCACAACCTAAGTCTTGGAGCAGGAATAAGAGAAATAATGTATACCCCTGTAAAGCCCAGTTTTATTTGTATAGAGTGGGTTTAGAGGGATCTTCATTTCATGCACTTGTCGACTTGATGATCTGATTTTCGTGGGCAGAAGATTTACATCTAATATCAAGCCTTTTTTGTCTTTGAAAAATAAGAACAGTACTCGTTGAAAATGCTGTTTGCTTGTTTGTTTGGGATCTACACATTTTGCCAGCCTGTTAATTATGAATATACTCACAATTTACAGGAATATACCATAATGATCCTAGAAGCCTCCATGGTGTAGTTGTTATGCTACTCGCCTTATATACCAGGGGTCATGGGTTCGATTCCGGTTTGATTGGTCTTTTATCTGAGGTGCAGTCTCTGTATGACCTAAGCTATTGGTGGGACGTAAAACTCAGACACACACCATAATGATCCTAAGTATTGGAACAGACAGGCCTAGGCAAACAGTGTAGATCCTGATCAGACTGCTCCCTAGGCAAACAGTGTAGATCCTGATCAGACTGCGGAGCCATTCCATTTGTTTGCCATTCCATTTGCACTTTTTGGACTACTTGCTGGATCATGAAACAATTTTGTTAAAATTTTAGGAGAATAACAGCAAGTTCTCAAGGTGTCTGAATTTGTATGCTTTTTATGGTACATATTCAAATTCAAAGTCCACCTCAGAAACTCAGGGATGAAACAGTGAACTTGTCCATGTACGAGGACTGTTCAAATATGAATGTATTTCGATGAAAAATTTATTTTGTCCCCTCAAAGTACCACTTTAACAGATATAGAAACTTTCAGTCTTCTGATCCAATCATTGAATGCATTTTGGTAGTCTTTTAGAGGTACACTATGAAGGCACTGGAATATTGCAGAACCAAAGTGTTTGCGCTGTACAAATTTTCGACCAGAAAGGTATTTTTCAGCCGCGGGAACGAAAAAGAGTCACACGGGGCAAGGTCAGGGGAATACAGGGGGTGAGGGAGTTCAACAACTTTTTTTCCTGCTTCAGATAGTCTTGCACAATGAATGCTTTGTGCGATGACGCATTGTCATGTAGCAATCTGACATTGGCCAAACCAGTTGCGGGTCTTCGTTCTTTGAAATATTTCTTCAATTTTCGAAGGACTTTATTCTTGTAAAACTTCGCATTTACAGATTTGCCTTTAGGCACAGCAACCTGAATAGCAGGGCCCTGATTTGAAAAGAATATGGCATACATTACCTTCTTGACGCTCATGGTCCGCTTTGCAATGCATGGTCTTTTGCAATACTTTGTTGCCCATATTTTGTTCTGAATCTTTCGTTTTGGCTCAAAAAAGTGAACCCATGTCTCGTCACCTGTGACGACATTAGGGAAAGACCGTGCATTGTAATTTGGAAACTTTTTAAGCAACTTCTTGGCGCACTGAACGTGTGTCTTTTTCTGCTCATCTGTCAACAGATGGGGAATCCATCTAGCACAGATCTTTCTCATTTTCAAATCCCGTTTCAGAATTGTAAGAGCTGCTCCTAATGAGATGTCAACCATACTAGCTATTTGCCTAGTGGTGTATCGTGCATCAGTAGCAACTATTTCTTTCACTCTAGCAACCATCTTGGCAGATGTTGCTCTTTTTGGTTGACGATCATGTGGTGCATCTTCTGTTGAGCCTAGCCCACAGCTGAATTTCTTACACCAACGAAAAACTGTCGGAAAAGACATTTCATTATGCCCATAAACCGAACATATTTCATCAAAAATGTCTTTGCACCGTATACCAAGAATACAAGGACTCTTAATATAGGACCGTATTTCAACGGCGTACTCTGACCTTTTTCCAACCATGTTTTGTATTAGTATACAAGAGTAGACAGTGTTTATCGAATGATATACATGGCCAAAGTGGACAGATTTTAACAGGTTTGGTATCAATGTATAGGTAAAATGTTTTTCTACGCTGTGATCATTATTTCTAGGTGATTTTCGCATTAGTGCATGAGAAAATGTTCTTCTTGCATTCATATTTGAACAGTCCTAGTAATGTGTCCTAGTAAAATGGAAGTGAAGAGAACATCAGAAATTGATACATTTACTTACACTTTCCATACAAGACACCAAAAGGAAAGAAACAGCAACATATAACGACTTCACCATAATTAAAACATCAAAAGCGGAAATCCAAAAGAAAACTTTCTTTCCCACAAAATGGCCAAACAGCTATCTAAGATATAACAATATTAGCCCATTGAATACCAGAAACCCAAAAACGGGTAATGGGCAAACAGTTCAGGCCCAGATCAGACGCCGCAGAATGTGGCGTCTGATCAGGGCCTACACTGTCTACAAAAAGTTAAGCCACTTTTCAAAATAATTTTGAAGAAAACACAACCTGACACCCCTAAATTTTGAAATTGACGTGCTATATATAAGGAGGAAGATTCCATTTGGTACAAAAAGGGTTAACAGTAAGTACATATAAAGACAAACAATGGCAATAATACACCACAACAGAAACACAGACTCAGGGGATAACTATTCAAAATTGTCATTTGGGGAAGTAAATCTGAGGTTTTTTGGTCAGAAATTTTGTTTTATGGCGACGGGTCAGCGGAGCCATAAAACGTAATTTGCGACCGTAAAATTGATGATTTGCCTCCCCAAATGACAGTTTTTAATACAGTTATCCACGTTCTATTGCAATTATTTGGTTGTTTTGTTAAAAATTGTACTATTTTGTACAAAATGGCAAGCACTGTGAGCTGCATAAAACCAAATGCCAGCCAATGAAAAGCGACGTAACGTGATGACGTCGGGTTTCCGAAAGTATATGGCAGAATATATTGTCGCAAATTTTTGACGTTAACCAATCAGACTTTGCGTTACAAATTTTGGTGCAGTAGAATTGGAATTGTCTGAAAAGCCTGACATTTCATACTGAAAAGAAGGGTGTACTGGGATATAACATCATACTGTGAAACCAAGTTAATTTTGTTTAGCATTTTCCACTGTACAAATTTCAGGAGCCATATTTTTATTAATATGCCACAGCCATGTCTATACAACAATTAACTGAAGAAATAACTAAATTATAGGAGATACTCAGCTGGAGGTTGCAAGCTTATGAGCTTATAAAGATTTTGTATACAAGATTTGCTGCAGCCCCCGCCCATTGGGGCATGAAGAAATAGAT
Source organism: Lucinisca nassula (assembly GCA_963580285.1). Taxonomy (NCBI): domain Eukaryota; kingdom Metazoa; phylum Mollusca; class Bivalvia; order Lucinida; family Lucinidae; genus Lucinisca; species Lucinisca nassula. The sequence continues at coordinate 92,283,724 of OY757024.1, read as the reverse complement.
GGGCTGCATGATGCTTCCACGCAGAGCTGAAACCGAACAAACATGAGTACTGGTAAACTGCTTTGAAGGTTTAAGCCTGCCCAAGCAAAGTGTTGCAAGTCAGCCCATCCAAGCATATAAATCCTATTGGTTTCATTGGGCAGCAGGGCTTGTGATGTCATTTCATCTCCATGTCAGGTAAAAGTCCCACAAAATTGGAATCAATGTCTCCAAAATGACCTAAATAGTGTTGATGGGGACATTAATAAACCCCAAATCCAACAAAACAAATCATTCCGTCTGTCCTCATCAGGTAAAATTTCGTCACACTTTTCTCAACAACACAGGGTTACAAAGTTGAAATCTGGTACACACATGGGCATTGTTTTTGTTTTATTGAGTATACTGAAATCAGGGCCCATAGCTCTTGGAGTTACAACCCTTGATAGGTTTTATTATTTATCATTAATGACAAAGTTGAACCTTGTACACATGGACAGTGGATTGCTGTAATCATGGCCAGGGGCCCATAACTCATTGAAATTAAATATCTTGATAAGTTTCACAATATGCCATAAATGAAAACTTTCATGAATTCAAAATATTTCGGCACTATGGGTTTTTCTCATAGTGCTGCAGCGGGGCTACAGTCAGATCTTCTAACAGCTCTAGTTGTTCCTTGTTAATATAGTAGTCGCAGATAAAATTGACTAGGTGGAGCTATCGTTTGTACCTGCCTTTGGAATGTTCTATTAATTAAAAGGTGAACCAAGTCACCCGATTGTGTGAATTCAACTGTAACACAAACAAAGCTGTGGCATATATGGCCATTTGGTCCCCTTGCAGAAAGCATGCAAAAGGCACTCTACCGAATATTCTGGTGAACTCAGCTAATTTGACATTTATTGACAACACCTATATAGCTCCGCCTAGACAACCTTTTCTGCGACAACTATACAGTCAGTCCTTTTTATACTGACATTCAATGTTACCAGGAAACTTGCCATAATGACAGTCAAGATGAGACAGACTAATTGAGATAATCAATACATTGTTTTTTATACCAGAAACAAATATTGTGGATATTAACGCTGTGCATGCTGGGTATTCTTTCGCAGCAGACGATATTTTGAAATATTTTCCCAGAAAACAGGATTTGACATCTCATGCAAATTGTCTCCTATGGAGACAATTTGCATGAGAAGTCAAGTCCTGTTTTCTGGGAAAAATAAGAAAAATATTAACAATTTGTCGTCTGCTGAATTCGCCTAGAGAGTGGTAAAAGTTAAACTTTTTGTAAGATGTTTGTTTGTATTGGAGTTTAACGGCCCAGTCCACACTATTTTAGATCATTTTTGAGCCGGTCAGTTTACCTATCCACACTTTTCATGGGCAGGCTTGTACGTAAGCGGTTACCAAGTACAGTGCACATTCTTTCGCCAGAAACTGACAACTGCCCTTCTTGAATTAGCGGAAGTGAGAGAATGACCTTAAAAAAATTCCATGATCAATCTCCACAAAAGAATGTTTGATCAGGAAACATTCATTTGATGCGATACAATGAGACAGGTCAAGTTGATGTAATAATAATGTGTATTTATGTTATTTTTAGACAGGTACAGTGGAAATCTATGACACCCAGTCATCTCATGGTTATGTTCTGCATCATGGGGTTGTCAGAGAAGGTAGAGTAGCTAAGAACCAGAAAGCTACATTAACTCTTGACACTGTAAGTGAGTGAGTGAGTGTTTGAGTTTTACGTCCCACCAACAGCTAAGGTCATACGGAGACAGGACTTCGGTTTAAAGACTCATTCGAAAGTCTGGAGAAGCCCGGGATCGATCCTGCGACCCCTGGTTTACAAGGCGAGTAGCGTAACCACTACACCACGGAGGCTTCTGACACTGTAAGTCAGAAGGCTAATTATGAAGTTTGTAAAAATGAAATTTCAATTTATGGAACATTTTAGGAATTCTTTTCTCTGTATCACATCAAGATTTTGTTTGTTTGATTTGGTTTAAACATATTTATTTCATTAGTACAAATACAGTAAATTCAATATACAATTTTGTGAACAATAGAAAGGATAAGAACGAAAGCATATGCTTATAGAGTTCCGCTCCTTGAATAGGTAGATGTATATTATGTACGTATAGGCAAATACTGTGTAAGCTACAAATTGTTCTAGATCTTGTATATTTTGTTCAAACAAAGACTAAATATTTCAGCTAATGTAATTCAAATAAAATGAGAATTTAGGAAAATAATTTAGTATGAACTAACCAAAAGTAGATAAATAAGTGGCGGGATATTGGGAGCACAGACATACAGAAGACAAGCGAGAGGGGTATTAGACTTCAAACGACGCATGGCAGTAAAAAAAGTTCTATTAAAAACGCTTGGTGTCCAGTATATATTTTTGCACACCATCAAATATTGTTTTGTTGGTTTCTGTGGACAGTGCAAGGTCGCCATATAAAATCACTTTAAGACTTGGCGTCAAGTACAGTGAGACTAAGTTGAGAAGTTCAACTCGTTGTAACTGGTAGATTCTGTTTGATTTGAGGTTTAACATCCCGCTCAGCACTGTAAAGGTCATTTTGGAGACGTTGCTTCCAATTTTGTGGGACTTTTCCCCGACATTGAGATGAAATGACATCTCAAGCCCTGCCGCCCAATGAAACCAATAGAGTTTATAAGCATGGATGGGCTAACACTCGTACCGCTTTGCCTGGGCAGGCTTAGATCCTCTAAGCGGTTTTCCAGTACTCGTGTGTGGGTCGGTTTCAGCTCTGCATGGAAGCATCATGCAGCCCATCTATTTCTTCAAGCCCCGATGGGCGGGGGGCGTATCACATCATGAAGTTTGAAAAAAAGAAAAGAAATTTCACTGACACATAAGTGATGAGGATCTGCTTTTAGCATGGGCCTTGCTTTATAGGAGCAGGATAATATCAACCACCACATGCATGCAGTCTTACCAGAGCACATGGCTTATATGGGCTGTGAAAAGTAAAGAAATTTTTCTTAGGGTGTGGACTCAGCATAGGCTTAAATCAGCTTGAAACCCACACGATAAAGTCTTCTATATATCTACATAAAAAACTTTGAGTTAACAGGAATCCATAATGCGCAACTGGCCGGCGTGGCCTAGTGGGTGAGACATATTTGAAAACATATTTTCACTTGACAAGGCTCATTGAAGCTCGACTGATGTTTTCAGTAATTGCACAGTTTCAGTTAAAGAGGAGTATCAAGACTCATTAACCCATTTTGTACCAAATGGAATCTTCCTCCTTATATATAGCACAAGTCCATTTCAAAATTTAGGGGTGTCAGGTTGTGTTTTCATTTTATTCCAAATTTATTTGGAAAATGGCTGAACTGTTTGCAAACAGTGTAGGAGCTGATCAGATGCCCCATTCTGTGGCATCTGATCTGGGCCTGGAGTGTTTGCTTTGGGGTTTCTGGTATAAAATGGGTAGATACCTTATTTCTTATTAAGCATGCCTCTGTAGCTCAATTGGATGCACATCTGACTGGTGATCAGGCTCAATATGACCTTAATAGTGTTGACTGGCCAATAAAGGAGAATGGGAACATCTTCAGGGGAGGCAACTGGTGCAAAAGTATTTTTGCCTCCCATGTCAATAGGGTCAACTCTTAAAGGAAAGAATTTGCACCTGAGGAGCAAATTCTTTCCTTTAAGAGTAAACCCCTTTTTTGTGGGACAGAGCATATAGAAAAGCAAACAGGAAGTTCCCAAAGTTGTTTCCCTTTGAAAAATGGCAGAAAAATATGCCAGGTGTTCCCGTTCCCCTTTAACTACAGAATTATAAACAAACAAATTATCAATTGTTAGAAACATCTGATGTGGGTACATGTTAGAATCACCTCAACAGGTGTTTTTATGGAGAAATAAGAAAAATTATCCATAATTCATCCTCAGTACTTCTTATCTTGAGCTATATATCTTGCCAGTCACAAAGTCTGGCCTATTTTTGGTTTTACAGCCCTTTCAAGATTAATTTACTTATTTTTAGCTGATTGTTAATCAGAGGTGGACAAAAACTGGAGTACCCGGAGAAAAATTACTTGACCTTCCATTGCAGAACTTGGCATCTCGCATGTCAGCTGAGCCAGACTCAAACCTAGAGTGATCAGTGACCTAATAATGAATTCGAGTCATTGCTCTTACCCATTAGGACATGGAAGCCCATAAGCATCACGTGAACAAGTCCTTGAAATGAACACCCCCCTAAACCCCAGTTCATATAGAAAAAAACTGGGGTTTAAGGAGGTATACATTATTTTGCTTATTTCTTCTCCTAGACATAGGTTGTGGGTACTCGTTATCGAGCACCCACAACCTATGTTTGAAGTATATATAAGAAAAATATAACACATTTTCATCAGAAAAGTTGCCATTTTTGGAGATATGAAAAAATGCATTCTGTCACACAGATGTGTTGTCGTAATGAGTCTGGCCTTTATCTTTACTATTATAATGCAGTTGCATATGTCTTTTTTGGATGACCTCAAACATTTACAACAGTATATTCTGCAAGATGCTGTCAAAAACTGAGGTCATCACATAACGTCGCTTTTATTGCCTGGCATTTTGTTTCACCCTTCTCTTGCTGAATATTCAGTTTAGCCACACCCATTTTTGACTTTGAACCAATCAGATTACTTGATGTAATTTATTTTTACAAAGCTATAATATCAAACAGTGTAGATCCTGATCAGATGGCTTCTTCAGAAGCCATCTGGTCTGGATCTACACTGTTTGCAAAGAAAAGGGTCGTCGTGAACAGCAGGATAAGAGTTAAAACTGCTCGCAGTGCATGCTGCTTTGTCCAAATAGTACAATTCTGAACAAAGTAAATGAATAAATACATTAGAATGGGGATAACTGTATTAAAGATTGTCATTTGGGGAGGTAAATCATCTTTTCTTTGCATACTACCCGCACCCCCTTTTTTTAGCCAAAATCTGGGGAAAAACCGTTATTCTGTTGTATTACCCGCATGAAACATTTGCTGAAATTTTGGTGGGTGCGTAAGTGAGAAAAAAAAAGAATTTGGCCAGTTTTTGTAACACACAACGGAATGCGCGATCGTTTTCAAAAGGCGGGAAAATGCACGCGAGTATCACCAGAAAGCATGTATTTTACATTAAAATGTTGAAAAAACTTTACCTGTTCACCCTTGTTATTTATTTATTAACCAATATATGCCCAGCAGCCCTTTTTGGTGGACATCGGCAAACAGTGCTGTCCCAGATCAGACACGACAGGAAGACGCCGCAGACATCCGATTTGGATTTACACTGTTTGATGATTTATAACGGTTCAATTATGACACTATCGTTAATCCCTGTCATATAATTGCCACCCTGCGGTGCGTGTCGATAAGGTGTGAAAATATGGTCAAGTTATGTCTCTATATGGCGTTTATTCCCCAATCAATAATTTAATCCGCAATAAATGTGAAAATGATTTAATTGCTTCTAAGACAAGTTGCTGAATCTTACGGTTGATGTATGTATAGTAAAAAAGGAGTATTCTACTATCTCGTGAATGGTTTTGTTTTGGTGACAAATAGCTTGGCTGAAAAAGTCAAACGCTTTAATTTGTGTAAACACATCTGCATGCTGTTGTTTGTTATTGACACGGAACTTCCGGGGATAGGCCGGGATTTGTGCAAAGCGCTGTTTTCTACACACCTCTATCCACAACCGTTTAGCTATCGAGAATATTTATACCCCCGGCATACGGAGTATGCCATGGGGGTATATAGTTTTCGTCTTTTCTGTGTGTGTGTAAACTTTCTGTGTGTGTGTGTGTAAACTTTTTTTTGTGTCAAAGATTTCTCAGGAACTACTATACCTAGAAACTTGAAATTTGGTACAAACAACATGCATAACTAGTTGTATTGTGGGAAAGAAAATTGGGGCTGTGGGGCCAGGTTCTTTAGAGTTATTCCCCTTTGTTATATTTGCTACTGAGATGTGCATTTTGTGACTTACCTTAAATTTTGTGTCAAAGATTTCTCAAGATCTACTGTACCTAGAAACTTGAAATTTGGTACAAGCAAAATGCATAACTAGTTGTATTGTGGGAAAGAAAATTGGGGCTGTGGGGCCAGGTTCTTTAGAGTTATTCCCCTTTGTTATATTTGGTACTGAGATGTGTATTTTGTGAGTTACCTTAAATTTTGTGTCAAAGATTTCTCAGGAACTACTGTACCTTGAAACTTGAAATTTGGTACAAACAACATGCATAACTAGTTGTATTGTGGGAAAGAAAATTGGGGTTGTGGGGCCAGGTTCTTTAGAGTTATTCCCCTTTGTTATATTTTTTTATAAAATTTTGTCAGCAAGATATCTCAAAAACTATTGGAGCTAGAGCCTTGAAAGTTGGTGAATAGATTGGTGGTGATGAGTAGATGAACTGATTAACTTTTGACAAAATTCCGAAAAATACTTTGTGAGTTATGGCCCTTTGTCATTTTGGTAATTTGTGCCATTGTACTGTATGGTAAAAGTGATGCATAGCATAACTTTAGAACCGTGTATGCTAGGGTTTTGAAATTTCATATATGGATTCCTCATGGAAAATTAGCCGACACGTATTTTTTTTCTCGTCCGGATTATGCTCCTTTCAAGAGTTATTGCCCTTTGAAATTTTTTTTAATAAAATCTTGTCAGCAAGATATCTCAAAAACTATTGGAGCTAGAGCCTTGAAAGTTGGTGAATAGATTGGTGGTGATGAGTAGATGAACTGATTAACTTTTGACAATATTACGAAAAATACTTTGTGAGTTATGGCCCTTTGTCATTTTGGTAATTTGTGCCATTGATCTGTATGGTAAAAGTGCTGCATAGCATAATTTTAGAACCGTGTATGCTAGGGTTTTGAAATTTCATATATGGATTCCTCATGGAAAATTAGCTGACCCGTATTTTTTTTTCTCGTCAGGATAATGCCCCTTTCAAGAGTTATTGCTCTAAGAATTTTTTTTTTATAAAATTTTGTCAGCAAGATATCTCAAAAACTATTGGAGCTAGAGCCTTGAAAGTTGGTGAATAGATTGGTGGTGATGAGTAGATGAACTGATTAACTTTTGACAAAATTCCGAAAAATACTTTGTGAGTTATGGCCCTTTGTCATTTTGGTAATTTGTGCCATTGATCTGTATGGTAAAAGTGATGCATAGCATAATTTTAGAACCGTGTATGCTAGGGTTTTGAAATTTCATATATGGATTCCTCATGGAAAATTAGCTGACGCGTATTTTTTTTCTTGTCCGGATTATGCTCCTTTCACAGGTTCTTTAGAGTTATTCCCCTTTGTTATATTTGCTACTGAGATGTGTATTTTGTGAGTTACCTTAAATTTTGTGTCAAAGATTTCTCAGGAACTACTGTACCTAGAAACTTGAAATTTGGTACAAACAACATGCATAACTAGTTGTATTGTGGGAAAGAAAATTGGGGCTGTGGGGCCAGGTTCTTTAGAGTTATTCCCCTTTGTTATATTTTTTTTATAAAATTTTGTCAGCAAGATATCTCAAAAACTATTGGAGCTAGAGCCTTGAAAGTTGGTGAATAGATTGGTGGTGATGAGTAGATGAACTGATTAACTTTTGACAAAATTCCGAAAAATACTTTGTGAGTTATGGCCCTTTGTCATTTTGGTAATTTGTGCCATTGTACTGTATGGTAAAAGTGATGCATAGCATAACTTTAGAACCGTGTATGCTAGGGTTTTGAAATTTCATATATGGATTCCTCATGGAAAATTAGCCGACACGTATTTTTTTCTCGTCCGGATTATGCTCCTTTCAAGAGTTATTGCCCTTTGAAATTTTTTTTAATAAAATCTTGTCAGCAAGATATCTCAAAAACTATTGGAGCTAGAGCCTTGAAAGTTGGTGAATAGATTGGTGGTGATGAGTAGATGAACTGATTAACTTTTGACAATATTACGAAAAATACTTTGTGAGTTATGGCCCTTTGTCATTTTGGTAATTTGTGCCATTGATCTGTATGGTAAAAGTGATGCATAGCATAATTTTAGAACCGTGTATGCTAGGGTTTTGAAATTTCATATATGGATTCCTCATGGAAAATTAGCTGACCCGTATTTTTTTTTCTCGTCAGGATTATGCCCCTTTCAAGAGTTATTGCTCTAAGAATTTTTTTTTATAAAATTTTGTCAGCAAGATATCTCAAAAACTATTGGAGCTAGAGCCTTGAAAGTTGGTGAATAGATTGGTGGTGATGAGTAGATGAACTGATTAACTTTTGACAAATTTCCAAAAAATACTTTGTGAGTTATGGCCCTTTGTCATTTTGGTAATTTGTGCCATTGATCTGTATGGTAAAAGTGATGCATAGCATAATTTTAGAACCGTGTATGCTAGGGTTTTGAAATTTCATATATGGATTCCTCATGGAAAATTAGCTGACGCGTATTTTTTTTCTTGTCCGGATTATGCTCCTTTCAAGAGTTATTGCCCTTTGAAATTTTTTTAATAAAATCTTGTCAGCAAGATATCTCAAAAACTATTGGAGCTAGAGCCTTGAAAGTTGGTGAATAGATTGGTGGTGATGAGTAGATGAACTGATTAACAAAATTTAAGGTAAGTCACAAAATACACATCTCAGTAGCAAATATAACAAAGGGGAATAACTCTAAAGAACCTGGCCCCACAGCCACAATTTTCTTTCCCACAATACAACTAGTTATGCATGTTGTTTGTACCAAATTTCAAGTTTCTAGGTATAGTAGTTCCTGAGAAATCTTTGACACAAAAATACTGACATTTCAAACATCTGTTCAAGATCTCATTAGTTATCAGGTGAGTTATTTAGATGTAATGGTATTCTCCTTACTTTTGCAAGATTAATTCTGTGTTCATAATAGGTTTTTGTCAAACTTGATGGCTTTGAATTGCCAGAAAGTTACCGATGGCTTTGGCCGGGGGTATTAGTGAGCATATGCTCACTTGATAGTCTAGTTTTACTGTTTCCGATAATTTTTTATGAAAGAGATACGCCCCATTCAAATAAAACAATAGACACGTGTGGGGTTGCTGGGGTCCGATGACGTCATTTACCGATCGCGAGCAGAGGTAGTTTTTGGGCGGCAATTTTTTGATGTTCCCATTGTTTATTTCGTTAAAAATCAGAGTTTCAGGAATAATAAGCACAAAATCGGGCTTGCTAGTAATTGATATTGTTTTATTACTCATGTGTAAGTAAAATTGAGTCGGCAATTAACATTATTTATGTCGGGAATCATAAAGAGATAGAGCATAACATTGAGATATATCGTATTTTCAACTGACAAAAGTAAAAAAAAAAATGGTCCAAAAATAATTCGGGCGGATTACCCGCACCCTGAATTTGGGCCTGTAATTTGAGGGAAAAAAACTGTGGGTAGTACACACTCGAATACGGTATGTTTTATGGCTTTGATGATGTTTCACTATAAAATGAAATTTCTAACTGTAAAACCCCCAATTTACATCCTCAAATGACAATTTTCAAAGGAGTTTTTCCCTCATTGGAGGATCTAAAAGGTTAATTCTTATCCTGCTGTTCACGATAATCCTTTTCTTTGCAAACAGTGTAGATCCAGATCAGATGGCTTCTGAAGAAGCCATCTGATCAGGATCTACACTGTTTAGCACTCATTTTATGAATTTGTAGGAATAAATTACATCAAGTAATCTGATTGGTTCAAAGTCAGAAATGGGTGTGGCTAAACTGAATATTCAGCAAGAGAAGGGTTAAGTTTTCTTATAGCCCATGTTTATGATTTGTATTAAAAACTTCTGTTGTTAATTCACTTTCAGGATCATAGGGTGTGTTGTATGAGAAACCACACAGCTACACATCTGTTAAATGCTGCTTTGCGGACTGTGATTGGGGACGTGAAACAGAGAGGTTCTTCTGTTGGGCCTGATAGATTTACATTTGATTTTGCCTGTGTTGTAAGTTTTTTTGTTTGGGTTGAGGTTTTACATCCCTGTCAACACTCTTTAGGTCATTTTGGAGATGTTGCTTCCAATTTTTGTGGGACTTTTACCCAACATTACGTAAAATGACATCTCAAGCCATACTACTAAGGTTTAAGGAATGGTCCGACTCGCATCACTTTTCCTGGGCAGGCTTCGACCAAAGCGGTTTACCAGTACTCAAGTTCCATTGGTTTCAACTCGGAGCAGAAACACCATGCAGTCCAAGCCCAAATGGACGGGGGTGCACCTGTTTTGTAAGTCCAAACTGAGTACATGAAAGGGTAGATTCATTGTTGGCGATAAAGACTTTATTGTTTGCTATTGTTCACAAATTTTAATTTGACTGAAAATTGTCCAAAGTAGGATTCTGGTTGCCATAGCAACCAAAAGAAAATAACTGTAAAAGTTTTTTTGTCAGAAACCACTGGGGCAATTTCAATGTAAATTGGCCGAACTGTTCTGTTCAAACCATGATGACTTGTCAAAAAGCATGGTCACCAGGTGGCGGGGCTTATTGTCCCCTCAATATCTATATAGAAAACTAAAAATCTATTTGTTTCAGGATGTGATCATTTTGTTAGTACATGATAAGCTTGTTTAACCCTTAAGGCGCTGAGAAAATGCCGTCTACTTATGTCCCCTGCTGAATCTTTTTTACAAACTTTTAAAAAATATTTTTGCATACGGGCAAACAGTGAGGGGCCAGATCATACTGCTCCTAGAGGGGCAGTCTGATCTGGGTCCACACTGTTTGCAAAGACCAATTATAAAGTACTTGGCACACGACAAAGCAGACAAAATTTGTCGTGATTGGCATTTTATGGGTTAATTTATTTTGTAGAAATCTGTACAGAATGAAGATATAAGACGAGTAGAGGAACTAGTATGTAACACTGTCAATAGAGGTTTAACAGTTGATAGGAATACATTGCCACTTCATGATGCATTGAACATTGACGGAATTGTCTCCCTTGAAAATGAGGTATCATTGTACTATTTTTGTCGCGCCTGCTATTAGCATGATGCAATATAGGCGTCCGATTTTCCGTTTGTCTGTCTGTTTGTCCATTCGTCCATCTGTCAACATTTGCGACAACCCTAGCTTTCGCCCAAATGGCCAAGTTTATTACAGGCAGGACATAGCCTTTGGCGGAATTCTTGTCGTTAATCTGGGTCCATTTGCTCACAGCCTCGTTAGCTAAACAAGCTTGTTAGTGGTTAAAGCAAGCTCTCAAGGTGTCCAATTTTTATGCTTCCCGAAGGGGAAGCCATATAGTTGCCGCTTTGCCCGTCCGTCCGTCACGCTCTATATCTCTAAAAGTATTAAAGGTATTTAAGTAAAACTTGATACACTGATAGAGGGCAATGAGGGGAATCGTAAAATACAAGAACCATAACCATGTCACCAGTATTTATGGAGTTACTTCCCTTCTTAACTATTTCAATGAAAAGATTGTCCGGAGCATATCTCTGAAAGTAAAGAAGGGATTTAACTGAAACTTGATACATTGATAGATGGCCATCAGAAGAAGTGCAGAGTGCAAGAACTGTAACTCTATCACAAGTAATAACAGAGTTATTTCCCTTTTTAGATTTTGCTATATTAAGCTTGTCCGGAGCATATCTCTAAAAGTTTTATAGGTAATTTAGTGAAAATTGATACACTGATAGGGGGCTATGAGAGAAATCGCAGAATGCAAGAAGCATAACCCTACCAACAGTATTTACGGAGTTACTTCCCTTCTTAATTAGGGCCCCACACAGTATTTTGGGTGCCCTATAGTAATCTCCTTGTCAGTCAGTTTCAAATCTAAACCAAAACATTTAACCGGTTATAACTTCAAAAGTATTATCCCTACTCCCATGAAACTTCACACTCATACTAACAATCACAAGACCTACATTCTGACAAACCATATTGCTTTTGTCCATGTGTTTGTCACGCCTTAACCAAAAAAACTTAACCTCGGTCATAACTTCAAAAGTATTTGCCCTACTGTCATGAAACTGCACACTCTTACTGTCACAAGACCTACATTCTGACAAAGGACCATAACTATATTGCTTTTCGGTGTGTGTTTGTCAGGCCATAACCAAACAACTTAAACTCGGTCAAAATTTTAAAAGTATTTATCCTACTCTCATGAAACTTCACACACATACTTACCATCACAAAACCTACATTCTGACAAAGGGCCATAATTATGTTGCATATTTTCACTGAATTATCTCCCCTTTTTCAGGCCCCCGCCCATAGGGGCTTGAAGAAATATATGGGCTGCATGATGCTTCCACGCAGAGCTGAATCCGGCCCGCACACTAGTACTGGTAAACCGCTTAGAGGATCTAAGCCTGTCCAGGAACCGCGGTGCGAGGCAGACCGTCCATGCTAATAAACCCTATTGGTTTCATTGGGCGACAGGGCTTGAGAAGTCATTTCATCTCAATGTCGGGTAAAAGTCCCACAAAATTGGAAGCAACGTCTCCAAAATGACCTTTACAGTGTTGACGGGGACGTTAAACCTCAAATCAAACAAACAAAATCTCCCCTTTTTCAAAAAATATCTCCTGTTGTTTCATAACCATGGGTAATAGGGCTTTCATATTTCACATATGTATTCCTTGTGACATTCTTTATTGAAAATCACTTACTAGGGAACACAAAACTGAGTTTCTTTGTCTTATGGTTTAAGATTTACATGCCCTTGCACAGAAGGGGCTTTACATTTCTCCTTATTTTTGCAGTCTTTGTTGAAAATCACTAACTAGGGAATTCTTAGACTTTAGGTTAAACCCATTTAGTACCGGAAACCCCAAAAGGGGTAAGTGGCAAACAGTGCAGGCCCAGATCAGACGCCACGAAACTCGTGTTTGTCATGCCTTAACCTGGCCCTACTCTTATGAAACTTCACACACATACTTACCATCACAAGACCTACAATCTGACAAAGGAGAATAACTTGTGTGTTTGTCACACCCAAACCAAAAACCTTAACCGCGGTGATAACTTCAAAAGTATTTTGTCTACTCTCATGAAACATCACACACATAATTACCATCACAAGACCTACATCCTGACAAATTGCATTTGGGTGTGTGTTTGTCAGGCCATACCCAAACAACTTAAACTCCGGTCAAAATTTTAAAAGTATTTGTCCTACTCTCATGAAACTTCAAACACATACTTACATTACAAAAACCTACATTCTGACAAAGGGCCATTACTATATTGCTTATTTTCACTAATCATCTCCCCTTTTTCAAAACAATATCTCCTGTTATTTGATAACCATGGGTGATAGGGCTTTCATGTTTCAAATGTGTATTCCTTGTGACATTTTCCATTGAAAATCACTTACTAGGGAACACAAAATTGAGTTTCTTAGCCTTATGGTTTAAAATTTACAGGTCCTTGCAGGGAAGGGGGCCTTACATTTCTCATTTTTAGCTCACCGTCACGTAGTGACGAGGTGAGCTTTTGGGATCACTTTTTGTCCGTCGTGCATCTGTGCGTGCGTCTGTCCATCCGTCCGTCCGTGCGTAAACAATTTCTTCAAACGACATCTCCTCCTAAACCACTGATTGGATTTTGACCAAACTTCACAGGAATGATCCTTAGGTGGTCCCCTTTCAAAGTTGTTCAAATGGTTCCGGTCCGTTGCACATCTAGGTCACAGGAGCCCAAAATAGATTTTTTTCACCGAAAACTTAAAAAATCTTCTTCTCTGAAACCACAAGGCCCAGGTCTTTGATATTTGGTATGAAACTTCATCTAGTGGACCCCTACCAAGATTGTTCAAATTATAGTGCTGGGGCCAAAAATGTCCCCGCCCCGGGGCCCTTTGGTTTTATATGGGCTTATATAGGGAAATCCTTTAAAAATCTGCTTCTCTGAAACCACAAGGCCCAGGTCTTTGCTATTTGGTATGAAGCTTCATCTAGTGGACCCCTACCAAGGTTGTTCAAATTATAGTGCTGGGGCCAAAAATGCCCCCGCCCCGGGGCCCTTTGGTTTTACATAGGATTATATAGGGAAAATTTTTAAAAATCTTCTTCTCTGAAACCGCAAGGCCCAGGTCTTTGATATTTGGTATGAAGCTTCATCTAGTGGACCCCTACCAAGGTTGTTCAAATTATAGTGCTGGGGCCAAAAATGCTCCCACCCCGGGGCCCTTTGGTTTTACATGGGCTTATATAGGGGAAATCTTTAAAAATCTTCTTCTCTGAAACCACAAGGCCCAGGTCTTTGCTATTTATTATGAAGCTTCATCTAGTGGACCCCTACCAAGATTGTTCAAATTATAGTGCTGGGGCCAAAAATGCCCCCGCCCTGAGGCCCTTTGGTTTTACATGGGCTTATATAGGGAAAATCCTTAAAAATCTTCTTCTCTGAAACTGCAAGGCCCAGGTCTTTGCTATTTGGTATGAAGCTTCATCTATTGGACCCCTACCAAGATTGTTCAAATTATTGTGCTGGGGCCAAAAATGCCCCCGCCCCAGGGCCCTTTGGTTTTACATAGGCTTATATAGGGAAAATCTTAAAAAATTTTCTCATCTGAAACCGCAAGGCCCAGGTATTTGATATTTGGTATGAAGCTTCATCTTGTGGATCTCTACCAAAATTGTTCAAATTACAGCCCTGGGGCCAAAAATGCCCCCCGCACCGGGGTCCTTTGGTTTTACATAGACTTATATAGGGAAAATCTTGAAAATCTTCTTCTCTGAAACCACAAGGCCTAGGTATTTGATATTTGGTATGAAGCTTCATCTAGTGGACCTCTACCAAGATTTTTCCAATTATAGCCCTGAGACCAAAAATGCCCCCGCCTCGGAGCCCTTTGGTTTTACATAGATGTATATAGAGAAAATCTTTAAAAATCTTCTTCTGTGAAACCACAAGATCTCGGTCTTTGATATTTGATGAGAAATTTCATCTAGTGGACCTCTATCAAACTTTAGCCCTGGGGCCAAAAATGCCCCCGCCCCGAGACCCTTTGGTTTTACATAGACTTATATAGGGAAATCTTTAAAAATCTTCTTATCTGAAACTGCAAGGCCCATGTCTTTGATATTTGGTATGGAGCTTCATCTAGTGGACCTCCACCAAGATTATTCAAATTATAGCCCTCAGGCCACAAATGGCCCCGCCCAGGTGCCCTTTGGTTTTACATAGACTTATATAGAGATAATTTTTGAAAATCTTCTTCTCTGAAGCAGCAAGGCCCAGGTCTTTGATATTTGGTGTGAAGCTTCATCTACTGAACCTCTATCAAGATTGTTTAAAGGGGACTGGAAATGGATTTGAAATTATAAAAAAATGATAAAAATCACTAAATGCATTCATCTGCTGAAAACAGCTAATTTTTAGGTAGTCTAGAAGTGGATTTATCAGTGTGTAAATCTCTAGATTTTTATTACTACTGCTTCTGCTGCGAGAAATTCCGACAGGTATTGAGATAAACCTCAGATGTGCTCTGACGTCATGCTAGAAAGTTTGGATGATAGGGATAGAATATTAACATTGACTACATCAAACTTTTATCAATTAATTACAATAAAATGGAATACAGTGGGGCAGAACTTGATATAAAATATATTGTGGATATTCATCAGAACCCGTATGGCGAGGATCCAAGAAATACATGTACCCAAATTATAAAAACCCATGTTGTTGGTCTTCATTAGAACTGTCTCAGCAATGCTGTTCTAATACCCACAACATGAGGCTCTCAGCTCTCGGGGAGGCATTTCTAATGAGTACCTGTAGTGGTACTTATGAATACCCGTAACACAGGTTTTGGGTGCAGGATGTAGGTACTCAATAGAACCGCATCAGCAAGGCGGTTTTGTTCTGTTACACAAAACATGAGGCTCGGTTCTTGATGGGGCATTTCTAAGGAGTACATGTAGTGGTTTTAATCAATATCCGCAATAAAGGTTTTGTATGCAGAATGTGGGTACTGCATAAATGAGGTGGTTCTAATACCCACAACATGAGGTTCTTGGTTTGTTTATTTCGGAGTTTAACGGCCCAGTCAACACTATTTAGGTCATTTTTGAGCTGGGCAGTTTTACCTATCCACTTTCCTGGGCATGCTTATACATAAGTGGTTAACCAGTACAGTGCACATTCTTCCGCCAGAAACTGACAACTACCCTTCTTGATTCAGCGGAAGGGAGAGAATGACCGTATAAAAGATTTCATGATCAATCTCTAAGAAAGAATGTTGCCGGCCTCGGCAGGTATAGAACGCGCGTCCTCCTGATCACCAATGAGACGTGCCTCCGCATAGCTACCGAGGCCGGCCTCTCGGTTCTTGGTGAGGCATTTCTAAAGGGTACATGTAGTTGTTCTAATGAATATCCACAATACAAATTTTGTATGCAGAATGTGGGTTCTCATTCTAACTTCATAAGTGAGGCAGTTCTTACACCCACAACATGCGAGGCATTCCTAATGAGTACCCGTAGTGTTCTTATGAATATCAACAACACGTTTTATATGCAGAATGTGGGTACTCATTAGAACCGCCTCAGTGAGGTGGTTCTACTGAATACCCACAACAGTTTATATGGAAAAGTACAATTATCATTCAGTTATCACTATATATATTCTTTCTTGCAAGGTTTTATTTATTTATGTATTTATTATGCTAATATAGACAATTCTGTGGGCAGTTCAGGCAAACCTTCGCTTTTCGCATGCAAGTACAAGTAAATGTACTCCTCCTGCTTGTCTCCTTTTTTAATATGGTCAGTTTTTGGTTTGAATATCTCTTTCCAGTTTGTGCCCTTAGTATTTCAATGTCCAGAATCACATCAGATTTCAAGATTTGTCTTGCATAAATTTGTGTAACCATACTGGGCAAGTTTCACACTGTTCACTACTAAAGTGTTTAGAATATAAAGTTCTAGAGACAGAAGCTTCAATAAAGTCTGCGCGTTTGCAACAATGAATCCAGTTCCGTCGTCTCTTTTCATCTTAAGGAAATTGAAAAAAAAAAAAATGAATACCACATCCTTTAACTAATTTACTGTTGCATCCAAATGCTGCACAGTACACCATATTCAAAATTGTTACAAAAGAAAACAGCTAGCCTTTAACCCTTTTTGTACCAAATGGAATCTTCCTCCTTATATGTGGCAGGAGTCCGTTTCGAAATTCAGGGGTGTCAGTTTGTGTTTTCTTCAAAATTCGTTTGGAAAATGGCTGAACCTTTTGCAAACAGTGTGGGCCCTGATCAGACATCTGATCTGGTCCTGCACTGTTTGCCCGGGTACCCGTTTTGGGGTTTCCGGGACAAAATGGGCTAATACTACTGGCAGGATAAAGATTTCCTAAATTTATATTTCCAACACCAGTTTGTGTTACACAAGAAATCACCATTACTTGTACAAACAGCTGATAAATACATTTCTAGCATGACGTCAGACAGCTGGTTGATTCCGAGTTTCAGCGATTGCTATCAGATTTACTACCCAGAGATAATTATTTGAGTTTACTCAAAAGTGCAGATTTTATCAGAGCTACTTTTACAGTGACAAGATATAAAATGATAAACAGAATCTAGGGAAAAGAAAAACGAATCCATTTCCAGAACCCTTTAAATTATAGCCCTGAAGCCAAAAATGCCCCCGCCCCGTGGCCATTTGGTTTTACATAGGCTTATGTAGGGAATATCTTAAAAAAATCTTCTTCTCTGAAACTGCAAGGCCCAGGTCTTTGATATTTGGTGTGTAGCTTCATCTAGTGGACCTTTGCCAAGATTGTTCAAATTATAGCCTTTGTTGATATTTGGTATGAAGCTTCACCTTTTTAGACCTCTCTCAACATTATGCACATTATAGCCCTGGGGTTAATAATGGCCCTCGGGGCCCACTTGTTACTCTATGGATCAGGTGAGCGATCCAGGGCCATCATGGCCCTCTTGTTTTTTTTTTGCATTCTTTGTTGAAAATCACTACCTAGTTTCTTTATTTGTACTCCAAACATCAGCTGAGGGTGATCATTAGAACCTCCTCATTCAGACAGTTTTAACGAGTACCCATAACCTTTGTCTTCAAACAAATCTTATCAAACTTCAAAGTGTATAGGATCATTTCACTAAAATAACCCTCCTACTACTGCGCATCTTCGGGGAGATCCCTCAGTTTCACCGATGCTCTTGTTTAGGATTTTTACAGTATTTTGATCAGAGTCTTTGCTGTGTGGTGTTTGGATCCACATTGACCTCCCCATGAAGTGCTGGTCTTTTGTGGTTCAGTAGAATGGCCATCTGCCTGGTGATCAGGTCGCAGGTCCGATTCCTGCCTGGTAGGCTACATTCTTTCATGGAGTTTGATTGTGAAATCTTTTCTACAGTCATTCTCTCCCACTGATTCAAGAAGGGCAGTTGTCATAGGCTTATTTCATAAATGCCTATGAAATTACCACTGTTGTTAGAACCTCTATTATAATATACTGTATGTGTAAAAAAATACTTCATAGTTTCATTTAAGACTGACAGCTAGGGTTGATCTGTCCTTTGCACCTGCTTTTGGCATATTCTATTAATAGAAAATATAAATCAAGTCACCCAGTCATGAGAATTCAGCTGTAACACAAACATAGGTATGGCGTATACATGTATATCAATTCAGTCGGCTTTCAACCTTTATACCAAATTTTCTTGTGGACTCAGAGAATTTGACATATATTGATATCACTTGAACTGCCCTACCCTGCTATTTTAGTTGAGACGATTATACCACTACAGTCTCTTGATTTGTCGCAACATATTAGGTCTTGCAGATGTTCCCAGATCTTACACATCCCACTTGACATAGAAGCCGCAGTGGTGTAGTGGTTATGCTACTCGCCTTGTAAACCAGGGGTCACAGGATCGATCCCTGGCTTCTCCAGACTTTCGGATGAGTCTTTAAACCGAGGTCCCGTCTCGGTATGACCTTAGCTGTTGGTGGGGTGTAAAACTCAAACACTCACTCACTCACACTTGACCCTCAAGTCTGTGATACTGTGCTGTAGAAATATCTTCTCAATGTGAAACAATGCTTCAGATCAAGTAACATAGAGGAATTTATTAAACGAGTTGAGGAAAAGGGATAAAATGCGAGGCTTTGCCGAGCATTTTATCCCTTTTCCTCAACGAGTTAAATAAATTCAATAACGCATGAGCATGAATGCAAGATTCTATTTATCATATGACATTTAAAACCCAATTTTATGCATGATGTTTTTCAAAAATGTCAGTCCGCCATTAGTAAACACAACGTCTTTAAGTATCGGACATATCTACCTAATTTGCATATTTAATCCACTAGTGGATTATGGAAAATATTACATGGCGTTATTACTTTTTCAGATGTGACGTCATTTGATAAGGAAGTTACAATACGTATATATTTCAGGCATATCCTAGTGAGGTACATGTAGTGTCTGTGATAAATACATCAAATACAGAGAATGTGTGTCAGTCTACAGAGCTGTGTGGTGGAACGTAAGTCCCTCTTTATACCGACAATTTGTTTGTTTGTTTTGGGTTTTACGTCCCCGTCAACACTGTATAGGTCATTTTGGAGAAGTTGCTTCCAATTTTTTGGGACTTTTACCCAACATTGAGATGAAATGACATCTCAAGCCCTGTCGCCAAATGAAACCAAATGGGTTTATAAGCATGGACGACCCGACTCGCACCGCTTTACCTAGACAGGCTTAGATCTTCTAAGCGGTTTACCAGTACTCGTGTGCAGTCAGTTTCAGCTCTGCGTGGAAACATCATGCAGCCCATATATTTCTTCAAGCCCGATGGGCCGGGACACATTTTATACCGACAAAACATATTGTAACAACAATTTCAAATGGAATGAAACCATAGCTTAAAGGTGCATTATTGAGCCATCCGGAAAAAATGCTTCCAAAAATAAAATACATATAGCCGGTATTTTTCATTAAAACAGTACAAATGAATGCATTTTGTGCAAAAATGCGAACAATTATGATGACAGGTAAACGAGTTTGAGAGGGATTCCCTAACTAGGTTTCGAACAGTAGTTAGATCTATTTTTAGTTCGTTACAAAAATAGAAACCCCATATATGGCGTTATGCGACATTCATTTTTGGCCTTGTTTGCTTAGGCCATGCCTGAATCGGAAAAAAAATATGACGCTGAATACCATGCCATAAGTAACTACACTCAGAGACGATACTGTCGCCATGTATGTGTAAAGTGACAGATTTATTTTTAGAACAGAAATTCCGAACACATGTTCAGAGCGAAGGGTAAATACGAATGAAAACGACCATTTTCACAAAGTTCTGAAGCTGTATTTGGCTCCAAAAGTGTACACATGACAAAGGAATATGCATTGAAGATAAAATCCAGAAAAAAAAATTGAGACCCGGTAGCTCAATAATGCACCTTTAAGAAGAGACAGAAATATGGAGATATCCAAGAACACTTTAATATGTCAAGAAACAAATGTTGTGGATATTTGTTAGAATCGCCTCAATGAGGCGATTCTAACAAATGTCCACAACATTTGTTTCTTGGGGTAAAGATCCATTATTACTTATTATACTTCTCTTTATTGGGATTCTTTATAGCGGCATATTCTTCATAGCAGCAAAATATTAGGGAAAAACTACTGTCCTTATAAAACGAGGGTCCTCTGTACTTTACCCTTGTCCTGCTATGCCACCGCCCATTGGGCTTGAAGAAATAGATGGGCTGCATGATGCTTCCATGCAGAGTTGAAACCAACCCCACACATGACTACTGGTAAACCGCTTAAAAGGTCTAAGCTTACCCAGGCAAAATGGTGCGTGTTGGACCGTCCATGCTAGTTTCATTGGGCGACAGGGCTTGAGATGTCATTCATCTCAATGTCGGGTAAAAATCCCACAAAATTGGAAGCAACGTCTCCAAAATGACCTAAATAGTGTTGATGGGGACATTAAACCCCAAATCAAACAAACAAAACCCTTATCCTGCTGCTCACAACAACCCCTACCCATTGCAAACAGTGTATATCCAGATCAGATGGGGGCCTGTTTGTCATTCAGTCAAACATTTTATTATATACCTGGAAAATGTCTCATTTTCTTTGTACAGGGTACCGGTCAATACTTTTCCATATTGCCCATAGTCATAGTCATTGCCCATTTCCCGAGGGCAATATTACCTACTCAGGTGAACAGATCGTCATATTCTCAACAGATGTTGTGTATATTATACTGAATTCTACCAGTGCAATTGTACTTCTGAGCAGTGACTTCAGAGGGGAATATTTCAGGGGGACATGATGTTTGTCTCCTGATGCATGGTATGCTCTCAAACAACCAATCAGAATTCTTGAATAGCTCATGAATATTAATGAGGTATAATAAATGCTGTTGGCTTTCACTTTCACATTGTATTTCCTCTTGTTCAGGTCATTAAACTTGTCTGAGCTATTGAAGTTTGACTTAAGGATAGTGTTAATTTCAGATCAGGGGCCAGTTGTTCAAAACTAATGACATCTTTAGTTATATTAGCAGTTCGTTAAAACTCTGATAATTTAACATGGCAAATATACTAAAATTTTTGCTGAAAAAATGTGAGCAGCTTTTGCATATGCAAAAGCTGCTCACATTTTTCAGCAAAAAGACCACTGTGTTAGGTATTTTGCTTGCTAGAAATGGGTAACATTTTGACCATTAATGAGCTCATTAAGCTAACAATACTTTGAACAGTTGGGCCCAGATTGCTGTCACAGTTGATTTAAATGCTGTCTGGATGATTAAGATTAATATTAAAGGTATTTTAATGTTTGTCCATTTCTCTCATATATATATTTATTAATTGATTATCCTATATTACACAAGGTCAACCAATATTCAAAAATCATAAATCATGTTTTTAATTGCATCAAATAATAAAATTGTCATTAATCAAGTAATTTCGTATTGGCCCAGTAACATGTCCTCGGTCAGCTGTATTGGCCTCGGCCTTCGGCCTTTGTGCCAATACAGCAGACCTCGGACCTGTAACTGGGCCAATACGAAATTATTTGATTAATAACATTATAATATTGTTTTTACGTTTAACAGGCATCTACACAATACATCTGATATAGGCAGTTTCTGTGTGAGTAATTTCTCCGGAGTGACTCAAGGCATAAAGAGGATGGTATGTCTGACAGGACCTCAAGCTCAGCAAGTTAGTAAATGTGTAAATGGGTAGCAGTGGTGTTAAAGTCACTGCCCCTCTCTTGTGCATGCGTGGTAACATCTGGAATGACTGTTGGAGAGTGATTCGAATAAGCTTGAAGCTTTCTTCACAATCAAACTAAAATAAATTAGTATAAACTGTGTGAGTAATAATTATCAGTGTGTTGAAAATTTTCGTCTAGTGTCCCAATCTATGAAGCCTGTTGTCAAACATCCAGTTTTTCAGTGTTGTTAGCTTAAAGAACTTGTTAGTTGTCAAAATTATGACTGTAGTTCCAGATGAGCTAGCATGTAATATAAGAATCTTACATGGGTGTGAAAATCTGTCGTGAGGGTCACTGTCCAGCAGCACGAGGCTTGTTGAGTGATGCTGGACAGTGATCCCGAGGGACAGATTTTTCTATCCACCCCTCAACCCCATGTAGGATTCCTTTTCTTGCATGCCTTCCATTTCTGTGTGTGGATTTTTAATACTGCAGTCACTTCGGCTACCGATGTCCACCATATTGTAATGACACTACAGTGAATTTTACTGACATCACGTAACGTGCTATGACCGCAACCTTAACGACGGCGCATATGAGGTCGTATTCAACCAGTGCATTGATCAAACATGCGAGAATATTCGATTTTGGGTAAGAACACCAGGGTTAGAACAGAATTTCTATCCCAAGCTAAAACTATGGATTTCCTTATCTGGTATGCAAGAATAAGCCATCTCATCAGAGTGAGTGAGTGAGTGTTTGAGTTTTACGTCCCAGCAACAGCTAAGGTCATACAGAGACGGGACCTCTGTTTAAAGACTCATCCGAAAGTCTCCATCTCATCAAAATCTACTATGTTCACCATCACGTTAATCATTGTGTCTAAACTCCAGGGTCCATTTGTTCAAAACATCTTAAGCTTAACATGCTCGTTAGTGGGCAAATTGTTTACTGTTCTGGCAAGTAAAATATCGATTTCTCTGGTATTTTTGCTGGAAAGATTTGAGCAGTGGTATTTTTGCTGGAAAGATTTGAGCAGCTTTTGCATTTAATTTTGCATTTTGCGATCATTTAATATGGGAAATATGCTTATATTTTTGCTGAAAAAATGTGAGCAGCTTTTGCAAATGCAAAAGCTGTTCACATTTTTTCAGCAAAAATAACAAAATTTTAAATATTAAACTTGCTAGAACAGTTGACAATATGACCACTAATGAGCTTGTTAAGCTAACAAGGCTTTGAACAACTGGCCCCATATTAACAAGAATGTACTTGTCCAAGTTGAAAGATGGAAGAGTTAACTTCTGAAATTCAGGGGTGACTGTGTTTAGAATTACATGAATAAGAAAAGTTAGTAAGTTATGTTTATTTCATATTTACATCAGTTCTGTGCAGCATGATTGGTTAAGAGCAAATTTTATTAACGACAACAGCACATGTATTGCAGTAAAATCAGTGTCAGAGAGAGAAATCTTAGAACTACTTTTTTCATGTGTTTCTGAAGTTGGTTGTTTGTTAAGGGATGAAAAAGTTAGAATTATAAAAAGTAAATTCAGTAATGCAGTAGAAGTTTTACTGGCCCCGATAGCTCAGTGGTAGAGCGTCCGCTACAGGAATGGGAGGCTGAGGGTTTGATCCCCCGCCACGCCATACCAAAGGACTAGGTGCTCCCTTGGCCAATGCTCGCACTATCACGGGTAGTCCTTGGAAGATAAATGAAGGCAGGTAAGAATTTGTTACAGGATACTTTGTGTGTCGCAATAAAAGCTCTACAGAGCTTATGTTATTTGTTTCGGATATGCGATGTTAAATAAATCTTCTTTATCTTTATCCAAGTTTCTGTTTTTAAGTGTGTAATAATATCAAATCAGCAGGAGAATGGTGTATTACATTTATTACTGCCCTTGATTGATTTTAGTGACCTTCAGTTTGCATGGTTGGCTAACATGGACTTCAGACTGCTTAACTTGTTAATGATATTTACCATATTTATCCTTTTAAGGACAGAGAGTGCTTAGACCCTTCATTTTAATCATGTAAACAAGCCATCAACAGTCCTTCTAGTAAGGGTATGGCTAGGTGCAACTATGCCGGCCTCGATAGCTCAGTGGGATACGCATCTGACTGGTGATCAGGAGGACACTGGTTTGATACCTGCCGGTGTTGGCAACATTCTTTCATGGAGATTGATCATTCTCTCCCTTACACTGATTTAAGAAGGGCAGTTGTCAGTTTCTGGCGAAAGAATTTGCACTTTACTGGTTAACCATTTACGTATAAGCCTGCCCAGGAAAAGTGTGGATAGGTAAGCTGACCTGCTCAAAAATGATCTAAAATAGTGTTGACTTGGCCGTTAAACTCCAATACAAACAAACAAAAGGTGGAACTATTTGCTCTTTCTGCCAACTTTGGATATACAATGTACAGTAACATTCCTATATTAAGACCACCTTTGGGACTGTTCAAAAGTGGTCTTTCAGACCACTTTTGAACAGTCTCAAATGTGGTCCCTGACCAGAGGACACTATGGGCCGTAAACACAAAGAAAAATTAAGTGCAGCCTTCAAGATAAGCTTTTTAAAGCAGAATTAGTCTTAATTTTAGGTGGTCTTAATAGCGGAATTTTACTGTATTTGGTTGAAACAAACATGTCGTAAGTTTGCGTAAGGAGCATATTTATTAATACAGTCCATAGCCCCAGATAGACGGGGTATCCACAAATTATTTTCCTTTTTTCTGCACGAAAACATATGTTTTGGGTACTCATTAGAAGCGCCTCAGTGAGGCACTTCTAATGAGTACCCACAACATATGTTTTAATGCAGAAATAAGAAAAAATATTATTACTTTTCAGATGAAAAAGGAGTTGTATTTGGAGCTATGAATACACAATAAGTTCCTTACTAAATATAAATAAGCAATTTGTTCCTCACAAAGCATAATAGTTGATATATTAGGAGTGATCTTTAAGCAGTCTTTCAACTTTGGAAGGCTGCAAAATCTTGCACTCTTAACCCTTATCATGTGGAATTAATTAATTTAGCCACACCCATTTCTGATTATCAACCAATCAAATTCCTTGATCTGGATCTACACTGTTTGCAAAGGTAGGGGTTGTAGTGTTCTGAAAGCTGGGTGTTAAATTATTGTCAAAAATACAGTAGACTCTGGTTATCTCAAACTCTGATATCTCAAACAATGGCTTAAGTCAAACTAAATTTTGTGCACTGGTATATAAGTTGATATATGTTCCTAAGATTTCAACTCCTTCAGACTACTGCTATTTCTAACCAAATGTTTCAGTCTCTTGGAGTTTGAGATTACGAGAGTCAACTGTACTTCTAAAGTTGAAAATATATTGATGTGTGCTTGTTAGTGTTCTATATGTGCTTATTACAGAGAATACTATAAGAATCTTATATGGGTGTGAGGGTGGATGGAAAAATCTGTCCCGAGGGACACTGTCCGGCATCACGATGCTTGCCAAGTGATGCCAGACAGTGATCCTGAGGGACGGATTTTTCTATCCACCCCTCACACCCATATTGGATTCTTTTTCTTGCATACCTTCCATTTCTTAAAGCGGATTTTTAATGCTGCAGTCACTTCGGTTACCAACGTCCGCCATATTGTGTTGACATTGCAGGAATGTTTAGTGACGTTGTTGTGACGTCAGCCTTAACGACGGCGCATACGAGGTCGTAATCAACCAGTGCATCAAACACCCGATTGTTTTCCAGGGTCAGAACATCAATTTCTATCCCAGGGTAAAAATCACCGATTTCCTTGTCTGGTGTGCAAGAAAATATATTATCACTATCTATTTACAGGCCATAGAAGCTGGAGAAAAGCTGAAGAGTCTGTATGAGAGGTTAGCTGAAGCTGTTAGAACTAGTAGTGACCCTGAGCTCTGGGCAGATTGGAGAAATGAAATAAACGGGGTAGGTCACCTCCTTAATTCAATTTCATTTTGGTTTAGGTTGGTTTGACTTTTAAATACAGTAGAACTTCGATGGCTTGAACACCGATGGCTCGTTTACAATGGCTGACTCGAACCCATTTTTCAGTCCCTAGGGAATTCCTCTGCATAAGAAGTAGTGCGTGATGATAAAAGAGATTTTAAACTTTTATCTTGCAATGTGTATGCTATGTGTACTCATTAGAATCGCCTCGTCGAGGCGATTCTTATGAGTACACACAGCATACACTTTTATCATAGAACATCGAAAACATTAAAATTAACCCTGTTATGCCTCCTGGCAGTAACTATCAGTGGCTCGAACTACCCCTGTCTCGAACAGATGTTCGTGGTCCGAAAGGTGTTCGAGCCATTGAAGTTTGACTGTATAATCAAACTTACATGGCTTGAACATCTTTGAGACCATGGAAATTTGTTTGAGAATGGTGTAGTTTGAGTCACTGAGGGTTAATCATAGTGCCTGGACAGGAAATTTCTTGCACACCAGATAAGAAAATCCATTGTTTTAGCCTGGGATAGAAATTCTGTTCTAACCCTGGTGTTCTTTCCCAAAATTGAATATTCTCGCGTGTTTGATAAATGCACTGGTTGAATATGACCTCAAGTGCCTTCATTAAGGTTGACGTCACAGCACGTTATGTGACGTCACTATATATCACTGTAGTGTCATCACAATATGGCGGACGCCTGCAACCCAAGTGACTGCAGTATTAAAATCCATCTATCCAGTTGTCTGTCAGTCTATCCATCAATATTTTACACTGGGGGTCTTGTCATCGCAACTCCTACAGTTTCATACCGATAATTTTGAAATTTTGTGTGTGTTTTTGCCATGGTATGAGGATGTGCATGTGGTTTGGACTTTATCTTAAGATCAATTTTTGTCACTTTTCTACATTGTGAACTTAGTCATTTTTAACTTTTAATTGATATATGATAGGTACCTCTTGTCATCGCAACTCCTCTTGCAGTTTATACCGATCATTTTGAAACTTGGCATGTGCTCTTGCCTTGGTATGAGGATGTGCATGTGGTTTCGACATAATTCTCAGAATTTTTTTTTTCACTTTTTGCACATTGTGAACTTAGCCATTTTTAAGCTTCAGTTGATGTACGATAGGTACCGCTTGTCATCGCAACTCCTCTTACAGTTTTATATCGAGCATTTTGAAACTTTGTGTGTGTTTTTGCTATGGTATGAGGATGTGCATGTGGTTTGGACTTTATCTTCGGATCAATTTTTGTCACTTTTTCCACATTGTGAACTTAGTCATTTTTAACCTTTAATTGATATATGATAGGTACCTCTTGTCATCGCAACTCCTCTTACAGTTTTATACTGATCATTTTGAAACTTTGCATGTGCTTTTGGTATGAGGATGTGCATGTCATTTCGACATAATTCTCAGAATATCTTTATTCACTTTTTGCACATTGTGAACTTAGACATTTTTAAGCTTCAATTGATATACGATAGATACCTCTTGTCATCGCGGCTCCTCTTAGAGTTTTATGCCGATCATTTTGAAACTTAGCATGTGTTTTCTCCATGATATGAGAATGTTCATGTGCTTTGGATATATTTCTTGGATCTTTTTAATTCATTTTATCACATTGTGAACTTAGTCAGTTTTTTACCTCACATATATAGGCTTTGGATTCTTCTCAAAGCCCTATATTCATTTCTTCTGCCTTAAATAAACTTTTATTTTTTTGTGTGGGGCAGGTGCGACATCAACTTCACCGAAGTTGACTCTCTGGTTTGAATAAAATGGAGGTATCTTCAGCAAAACCGTCACTTTGTCATGGTCAGCTTTCCAACCCTCACCATGCTAAATATTTCAAGATGCTACACTCCTCCCCAATTTTTAGCCAATTGTGTTGCATGATTTCAATTTTTACCGAGTGATCAGAAGAAGAATGGAAAACAATACACCAAAACCTCTTTATAACACTACTAATGGTGTCCAAAGTAGAAATCGTGTTAGTTAACAACTGTGTTATATCCAAACAAAAATGTGTAGATTATATAGAAAAATGACCATTTATGGTCATTTTTTTTCTATATAATCTGAACATTTTTGGGATCCATCTTGAAATTGTTATATCCAAACCGTGTTATAATGAACCGTGTTATAACGAGGTTGTGGTGTATATTATAGACCCTGATCAGCTGGCTTTGCTGATCTGGATCTACATGACATTGTATACTGTTTCAAAAAAGGATATATCTGAGTTCAGCAAAGTGAGCTATATAACATTTTGCAATATCTTACATGATCATATAGTTCTATGAGTATATAATGACATTATGAAACTGCCAACAGTGTCAATCATATGATTAGAGAATGTTTAACCCCATTTTGTACGGAAACCCCAAAATGGGTACTCTGGCAAACAGTGTAGGCCCAGATCAGACGCAGCAGAATGCAGAGTGCGGCGTCTGATCAGGGCCTACACTGTTTACAAAATTTTCAGCCAATTTCCAATTAGTTTTTGAGGAAAACACAACCTGATACTCCTAAATTTTGAAATGGGCTCCTGCTCTATACAAGTTGGAAGATTCCATTTGGTACAAAAAGGGTTAAAGAAGGGTCATTTTGGGTATCATACCATTAGAGAATTTTTACTGAGTGGTCATTTTAGGAATAAACGTCCTCATTTAGTCGTCACTTGCGAAAATAAATACTCAGCTTTCTGGTCTGACATTTAGTTTTGAGTTTGAGTGTTTGAGTTTTTCGTCTCACCAACAGCTAAGGTCATACGGAGACGGGACCTCGGTTTAAAGACTCATCCGAAAGTCTGGAGAAGCCCGGGATCGATCGTGTGATCCCTGGTTAACAAGGTGAGTAGCATAACCACTACACCTAAGAGGCTTCTCCGACATTTAGTTTTACACCACAACCTCTTTATATCACTATATTTCCAAAGTAGAAACCGCGTTGGTATAACAACCATGTTACATCAAAACAAAATTGTATAGGTTGTATAGAAAAATGACTATTTATGGTCATTTTTCTATATAATCTATAAATTGTATAGATTATATAAAAAAATGTCCATTTATGGTCATTTTTCTATATAATCTATACATTTTTGGATCCACCTTGAGCCGTGTTATATCCATAACCGTGTTGTAACGTACAGTGTTATAATGTTGCGGTGTATCTGTAATACTGTAAAATTCCAGCCTATGAATATCAACTTTACATGATAGTGTCAGGTTTCCAACAGCATATCGCCAAATATACATGTATTTATGCAAATTTTTTTAGTTTTCCAATAGGATGTCACATCACGTTCTAAAATGCATTAGAATTCATATTTAACTCTTAAGATGCCGAGAAAAACTACATCTAAAAATGTCGTCTGCTGAATTTTTTTCTTTTTGCAAACTTTTTAAAAATATTTTTTTTCATACAGGAAAACAGTGTGGACCCAGATCAGACTGCTCCTACAGGAGCAGTCTGATCTGAGCCCACATTGTTTGCAAAAAAATTACTTTTAAGGTACCCGGGTAACCGGCAGATGGCGAAGCAGACGATATTTGTCGTGATTGATGTCTTATGGGTTAATTGATGGAATGCAAGGTTGGCTTAGCTTGCAGAATACAGGAATCATTCACTCAGGTAAGTCTTTGACTGATCAACTGTTTGTTTGTATGAATTGAGGTTTAACATCCCCATCAACACTATTCAGGTCATTTTGGAGACCCTGCTTCCAATTTTGTGGTTTCTATTACCCGACATTGAGATGAAATGACATCTCAAGCCCTGCCGCCCAATGAAACCAAAAGGCTCATATGCATTGGAAAGTCTGACTCACACCACTTCGCCTGGGCAGGCTTAGTCCGAAGCGGTTTACCAATACTCGTGTGTGGTCAGTTTCAGCTCTGAGTGGAAGAACCATGCAGCCCAATCTATTTCTCCAAGCCCCGATGGGCAGGGGCAAACTGATCAACTGCGATTATCACAACTGAAGCTATTTTCTATATTGTAGATGATAACTGAAGAATTTCTACCTAAGTTAGTCAGAGATGAAGTGAAAGAGAAAATGGCCTCACTTGGTACAGAGATCAGCATTCAACAAAACAAACTACATCTGATGTCATTGAAAAAGGTATGGTGAAACTTGAAGCCTCAGTATTTTAGTGGTTAAGTTACTGGCCTCATAAACCAGGAGTTGTGGGCTCGATTGCTAGCTTTTAGATGAGTCAATAAATAGAGGACCCATTCCTTTAACCTATTGCATGCGGGAAACCCCTTTGGAAAACAGTTCAGGCCCAGATCAGACGCCGCAGAACGCGGCATCTGATCAGGGCCTGCACTGTTTGCTTACAGAATTTTCCGTCAAAAATAGAAAAAAACAGTAAAATAGGCCTGACACCCCTGCTGGATTGTGAAACATATGGACTTGTCCACCATATAACAATGGAAGAGTCCATTCCTGTACAATGGGTTAAGACCTTAGTTGTTGGTGGGACACCCCTGCTGGATTGTGAAACACATGGACTTGTCCACCATATAACAATGGAAGAGTCCATTCCTGTACAATGTGTTAAGACCTTAGTTGTTGGGGGGATGTAAAACTCCAGCACACACACATACAGTGAAACTTAAATAACTTAGTTTATACTAATTTATTTTATTTCAGTTGCGATGAAAGCTTCAAGCTTATTTGAATCACTCTCAAACACTCGTTCCAGATGTTATCATGCACGCGAAAGAGAGCCAGTGACTTTAACACCACTGCTACCCATTTACACCTGGGTGGAGTTGGGCAATGGCATTATGTGTCTTGCCCAAGGACACACCACGCCTTGGGTGGCCGGATTCGAACCGGGAACCTCCCGATCATAAGTAGAATGTGCTAACCACTGAGTTATCCAGGCTGCGATGACTTGATCATGGAGGATTTGTTTACAATGGCTGAGTTGAACAATTGAGCATCCACTGACAGATAGAGATGGCTTTTGGATCCCAATATGAGATAAGCAGTGTGAAACAGAAAAATTTCAGGGGTCAGTTGTTCAAAACTAACGACGTCATTAGTTAACGTAACGTTAAAATTTGGATCATTAAACATGGCAAATATGCTGAAATTTTGCTGAAACAATGTGAGCAGCTTTTGCAGATGCAAAAGCTGCGCACATTTTTTCAGCAAAAATAACAAAATTTTAGATATTGTGCTTGCTAGAACAGTTAACAATTTGACCACTAACGAGCTCGTTAAGCTAACGATGCTTTGAACAACTGGCCCCAGATAACATAACAGAATCATGGGGATATTCTGTCAAATGGGTGAAGCTATATTTTCTGGTGCTGGCAGTTGTAGATATGGAGCATGATAGCTCAGCCGTTTTGTGGGAGGGTGGCTGTCCTTATGGCCTCCCTTTGTTTGGGTTTCCGTTGTGGTCTGGTCGCTTTGTGTTTCTTTCCCTTTGGTGTCTTTGATGGGTGGAGTAAATTAATTGTATTGATTCCTGATCTTTGTTTTACTTCTACTTTGTCTCTGATGCTAGAGGCCCCCTGTTCGATCCTAGGCAGAGGAGTTCAAAGCCCCCATGGTGTAGATTGGGATCCAGAGGTGTGCGTTTTAGTACACCTCTGAAAGCAGATTGTAAATAGTTTTAAGAACTCATCCAGTGTTTTTTTTTTTTTTGGCTAAATTCTAAATTTAGCGCACCATCCAACTGAGGTAATGGCCAAGTATGACCAACTCAGTTTATGAAGATAGATAGATAGGCGAAGGTAATTATATCGGTGTCCGAACATGCTCCGTTGGCATCATTTGCTGGGTTTAATGTCAAAAAGTGCACTGTCCTTCGGATCAAGACGTTAACTGGAGGCCCCCTGTCCAGGATAAAGATCCCTACCGTAATTACATGATTACTGTGTAGGCTTTCATATTTCAAACCTTTGAGTAATGGTCAAATGTGACCGATCGAAGTGTAAGTAGACAGACAGAACTATTAGCTTAGAAAGTTTCTTCTTGCTGTTTGATGTCAATTTTTTTTTTGTAACAGTTAGGGGATAATTACATACAAACTTGTCATCTAAACTTGTCCATCGAAGACTTATCTATACAGCTGTGCCTATGCATTGCTTGAAATGAAATTTCCAACCATAAAACTCGAAGACTTATCTACATATAGATAAGTCTTCGAGTTTTTTGGTTGGAAATGAAAATGAAATTTCCAACCATAAAACTCGAAGACTTATCTACACATAGATAAGTCTTCGAGTTTTATGGTTGGAAATTTCATTTCAGGCAGTACATAGGCACAGCTGTAAAACTTAATTTACGGACCTAAAACTGATGGTTTACCGCCCAAAATGACAATTTCAGTGAAGTTATTTCCATTTTAATTTGCTAATTTGTATTGGTAAATTGTGACCTATATTAACCCATAAACTGCCGATCTTGACATTTCAAACATAATTTTCATAGAGGATCTTACATGAGTGTTCATGTATTATTGAATTTATTAAACGAGTTGAGGAAAAGAAATAAAATGCGAGGCTGGCCGAGCATTTTATCA
This sequence comes from Lucinisca nassula, assembly GCA_963580285.1. Taxonomy (NCBI): domain Eukaryota; kingdom Metazoa; phylum Mollusca; class Bivalvia; order Lucinida; family Lucinidae; genus Lucinisca; species Lucinisca nassula. The sequence goes on along the minus strand of OY757024.1, from coordinate 92,251,000 downwards.
CTTTTCCTCAACGAGTTTAATAAATTCAATAATACATGAGCATGAATTTATCATATGACACTTAGACGCATTTTATTCACGATTGTTTTTCAAAAATATCAATATTCCGCCATTAGTAAACGCAACGTCGTTAAGGACGTCGTACAGGTAACGTTACGGAACGTATCTAACTAATTTGCATATTTAATCCACTAGTGGATTATCGAAAATATTACATGGCGTTATTACACTCTCAGACGTGACGTCATATGATAAAAATATTTCTTATTTTTTCAGAGAAAATGTGGCTTGACATTTCATGTTGATCATCTGCTGCATGCTGGGAAAATGAATCAGATGAAACATCAAGTCTCGTTTGCTTTGAAAAAATAATTTGAAAAATAGTATTGCCGTCTGCTAGAAAAATTCATGTGGTGCTTTAAGGGTTATTGTCTATTTTGCAGGATATTACGAGTTGTATGATGGATAAAAACGCTGACTATATAATAAGACATACAACCATGAAGACTTTAAAAAATGTGAGTACTCAGACAATGATCGCTACAGTAGACTACATTAGGATAAAACATCCGTGGAACATGGTGCTCTTTCTTTTAGTTCTCAAAAACGGTTATTTTTCTGTGAAAATTTGTAATATTTCTCCTATTTCGACTCAAAACATGGGTAATGTTAGGTTAGGTTAACCCATTGTATGTGGGAAACCCCTAAAGGAGTACCTAGACAAACAGTGCAGGCCCAGATCAGACGCCGCAGAATGCGGCGTCTGATCAGGGCCTGCACTGTTTGCTTACAGAATTTTCCATCAAAAAATAGAACAGAAACGAGGAAAATAGGCCTGACACCCCTTTTATGGCAAATGGACTTGTCCACCATGTAGCAATGGAAGAGTCCACTCCTATACAATGGGTTAAACATATTTTATTGCCGCTTTCTATCAGCAATGGGGTCCGGTTGTGGATGCTCGTTAGAACTGCCTCAATAAGAGTACATGTACTCACAACCTATGCCTTGGAGTTGAAATAAGAAAAAATGAATGTATATCCCTGTAAACCCCAGTTTTCTCTAAATAAAGTGGGGTTTAAAGGGGGTGTTCCCATGACGAAAGGAAAATGGGTACAGAGTCAAGGGAAACAACTCTTCAGATTGATATGCTGCTTATGTACAGGGTCTGCTTTAAGGGGTATGGGAACACCTTCAGGGGAGACAACACTTTCAAAACTATATTTGTCTCCCCTGTCAATGGGGGGTCAACTCTTAAAGGAAAGAATTTGCTTTAAGAGTGGACCCTTTTTTCAGTGGGACAGGGCTTACAGAAAAGCGAACAGGAAGTCCAGAAAGTTGCCTCCCTTTGAAAAATGGCGGAAAAATCTGCCAGGTGTTCCCATTCCACTTAAAAGGACAGACGTTGTTCCAAATGCAAAAGAGCTAGTTGAAATAATGTTATAAGGCTTTGCCAATGGTTTCATAATTTCAGGCACATATGCAATAGCCTTTTCAATACTGAGTCCGTCTTTTGCAAGAAAATAACAATACGATAACGCACCCTTATGCATAGTAAATTCTTTCGTATCTCCAGAATGGCTACTTTTCTGATAAAAAGTTGTGATATTTTTCTTAGTTATACTCCAAACATAGGTTGTGGGTGCTCATTAGAACCACTTCATTGAGACAGTTCTAATGAGTACACACAACCTATGTCTTGGAGCAGAAATAAGAAAAATAATGTATGCCCCTATAAATCCCAGTTTTCTTATATAAAGTGGGGTTTATAGGGGTGCTGAATTCACAGACTTTTAACATGATGATACAGGTGTGTATTCTTTCCCTAAATACACCAAAGCCTCGATATAACACGGTTCATTGTAACACAGTATTGGATATAACACAGATTCAAGATGGATCCTAAAAATTTATAGATTATATAGAAAAATGACCATAAATGGTCATTTTTCTATATAATCTATACATTTTTGTTTGGATATAAGGCAGTTGTTTAATTAACACGGTTTCTGTTTTGGACCCCATTAACTGTGTTATAAAGAGGTTGTGGTGTGTATAGACAGTTAAAAATATCCAAATCTGAATCTCTGTAAATTATTTCACAACAAATTAAGTTAAAATGTATACGTTCAGACTCTTCCACTGTTATATATGCCCAGCAGGCGATTCATATAAAATGTCAAGCATTGCTTTCTCTGAAAATTAAAAGAATTGCTTTGAAAATGCCGTCTGCTTGTGATGATAAGTGTTCAAAGAGCTAAAATTGGAACATACTGTAAAAATCCTAAACAATAATTAACATAGGGCTTGGTTCACGAAAGGCCAAAAATGGCCCTGTTTCATAAATTGTTAAAATATTTTGTGTTAACAGTATATGGCGTGGTATCTTAAAAAACGGCAACAATAAGCTCCAAGCTTATGTAGTATGGTTGCTATAGCAACAAAAGAACATCAGGTGAAAACTTCATGTTTGATTAAATTTTATCCAGTGTGTGGTCAGAAAAACATACAAAGATAACACAAATATTTGTAATTACTAGGAAGATGCATTCCAGGTTCTGCAACAATTTATTAAAATTTATGTTGCCATGGTAATGAACGGGTTTACATGTTCATTAAATACACATTATTATAACATAACTTGATCTGCCGCATTGTATCAAGTTGTGTGGCTCTTCTTGATGAAAGATCACGAGATGCGATAATGAATGGCAGATCCAGTTGACATAGTTATAATGCGTTTATTATATACCTTTTTCTTCAAGTAAAAGTATTTTACGCTCACCAGAACCAAAGGCTCCTAGGACGCATATAGGAGGATAGGTAATTGTCCTTCGTAATCTGTCTTCCGTCAAAACTTTCTAACCACAATTCCTCTGTAGCCACTGGGCCGATCCAGTCCAAATTTCATCTGTAAAATCCTTGGACTGGGGGATTGAAAGGTTATGTTTTGTCATGACATTTGGCTCATTAGTTTGGTTGCTATGGCAACTTAGAGTTAGAAAAACTGTATTAACTACAAAGTCATTGCAGATACGGTGACAAAACTTTCATAGAAATGTTCTTTAAGCCATGTTCTATTTGGCATATGATTTTAGGCTGCTGCTCCTTTTTATTGGCTGCCATGGAAACGGAAATAAATAAGCATCTCCTCAGAAACCATAGAATGCTCTATACGCTTTATAACATTGGGCTCCTCAGCAACCATATGCTACATAAATCTGAGCCTATAGAAATATTAACCATATTAGTCATTACAGGTTTGGTTGTTGTTGTTTTTTTATCTGACCAGAGCTGAAGGCTGCTGGGGGAACTTATAGGATGGGCATTTGTCCATTATCATATGTCATCTGGTGCCAGCACATTCAAAAAACATCTCTGAAGTCACTGGATCGAATGGTTTCAAATTTCATCTGAAGCGTGCTTGGCTGGGGTCTGCATCTGCTTGATAAAACAGATGGCTTTCAGTGAGCAGTACTCACCTGAGCTCTGGTGAGCATAGTGGCCCATGGGCCTCTTGTTGCAGGAACTTTTGACTTTACGCTACATTAAGTAAGAAAGAAAGAAGGAAGAAATTAATGAAAAATCGTTAACTTCAAAAACGTTTCAATGCAATAATATATATCTTCAATTACACAGAGCCGGCCTCGGTAGCCCAGTCGGATGCATGTCTGACTGGTGATCAGGAGGCCGTGGGTTCAATACCTACCGGCGTCGGCAACATTCTTTCTTGGAGATTGATCATGAAATCTTTTCTACGGTCATTCTCTCCCTTCCGCTGATTTACGAAGGGCAGTTGTCAGTTTCTGGCAAAAGAATGTGCACTGTACTGGTTAACCGCTGAAGTATAAGCCTCCCAGGAAAGTGTGGATAAGTAAACTGACCTGCTCAAAAATGACCTAAAATAGTGTTGATTGGGCCGTTAAACTCCAATACAAACAAAAAACAAATCAATTACACAGAAAGCTAATAAACGTTGTATACACTGCAGGATTATCTGGCATTTCGGACATATTTTGCTGAAATACAACTGAGATACTTCTATTTTCTTCCTTTACTGAACATACATTCGATTGTTAAATGTCATTGTTTGTTTGTGTGTTTGATTTGAGGTTTAACATCCCCGTCAACACTGAAAAGGTCATTTTGGAGACGTTGCTTCCAATTTTGTGGGACTTTTACCCGACATTGAGATGAAATGACATCTCAAGCCCTGTCGCCCAATGAAACCAATAAGGTTTATTAGCATGGACGGTCCACCTTGCACCGCGGTTCCTGGACAGGCTTAGCTCCTCTAAGCAGTTTACCAGTACTAGTGTGCGGGCCGGATTCAGCTCTGCGTGGAAGCATCATGCAGTCCATATATTTCATCAAGCCCCTGTTGTAAAATCAGGGCTGTGCGCTTCTTCTTATGTTCTTTTTATGGCCGGCTCCTACAGCAAGGCTGTAGAAGTGGTATTTATCCATAACCGTTACATTTCTCCCCCCTCATCTCTTGACTTCATCCCGAAGTCACACATGCCTCACAAGGCTAAACCCGAGGGCGGAGCCTATGTTACAACCAGCGGCAATGTTTCTATCCCACCGCTGCCACCAATGTAGCGTTAGCCAGGTCGTCCACGAAGTCAAGCAACAAGGTCGCCCATCCAGGTACTAACCGTGATATCCGTTGCTTAACTTTGTGAGATAGATAGATTTATCAAATACAACTTTTTATACATGAATTTATTTTATATATGACAAGTATTTCCATCGCATTTGAATTTCCTTCAACCCAGAATCCAGTTTATTGAGCTACTTACATAATCACACATGGAATTTATCATACGAGCATCTTTTTGCCCTTTCTTTTTAAAAACACGGGTTCAACAAGCAGGGCATCGTATACCAACTTGCTGTCATAACTTATTGATGTGGTCTGCTGATGACTTGTTTGTTTGAATTGAGGTTTAACGTCCACATCAACACTATTGAGGGCATTTTGGAGACGTTGCTCCTAACGTTGTGAGACATTTACCCGACAGTGAGATGCAATGACACCCAAAGCCCTGCTGCCCAATGAAACCAATGGGTTTATATGCATGAATGGTCCAACTAGCACCACCTTGCCTGGACAGACATTTACTTGCACTTATGTGCGGCTGGCTCTGTGTTGAAGCACCCGATAGACGGGGGGATGATGGCGATAATAGAAGTTTTCTTGCAGTAGAATATTTAACAAGAGGGCCCAGAGGGCCCTGAATCGCTCACCTGACAATTAGTGTCTCCAGTACATTCCATTCTAGGCCCAAGGGCTATAATTTGAACAAACTTGGTAATGGTCCACTAGATGAAGCTTCATACCATATATCAAAGACATGGGCCTTCTGGTTTCAGACAATAAGATTTTTAAAGGTTTTCCCTATATAAGCCTATGAAAAACCAAAGGGTCCCGGGGTGGGGGCATTTTTGGCCCCAGGGCTATAATTTGAACAATCTTGAAAGAGGTCCACTAGATGAAGCTTCACACTAAATACCAAAGATCTGGGCCTTGCGGATTCAGAGAAGAAGATTTTTAAAGATTTTCCATGTATAAGCCTATGTTAAACCAAAGGCCCCCAGGGGTGGGGGCATTTTTGGCCCCAGGGCTATAATTTGAACAATCTTGGTAGAGGTCCACTAGTTGAAGCTTCATATCAAATAGCATAGAGCAGGGCCTTGTGGTATCAGAGAAGAATAATTTTAAATACTAATTAAGCCTATGAAAAACCAAAGGGTCCCGGGGTGGAGGCATTTTTGGTCCTAGGGCTATAATTTGGACAATCTTGATAGAGGTCCAATATAGGAAGCTTCACACCAAATATCTAAGACCTTGGCCTTGCAGTTTCTGAGAGGAACTTTTTTTAAAGATTTTCCCTATATCAGCCTATGTTAAACCAAAGGCCCCTGGGCAGGGGGCATTTTTGGCCCCAGGGCTATAATTTGAACAATCTTGGTAGAGGTCCATTAGATTAAGCTTCACACCAAATATCAATGACCTTGACCTTGCGGTTTCAGAGAAGAAAAGTTTTAAAGATTTCCCCTACATAAGCTTAGGGAAAACCAAAGGCCCCCTGCTTGGGGGCATTTTTGGCCCCAGGGTTATATTTTGAACAATCTTCATAGAGGTCCACTAGGTGAAGCTTCATACCAAATATCAAACACCTGGGCCTTGTGATTTCAGAGAAGAAGATTTTTAAAGGTTTCCCTATATAAGCCTATGAAAAACCAAAGGGTCCAAGGGTGGGGCCATTTTCGGCCCCAGGGCTATAATTTGTACATTCTTGAAAGAGGTCCACTAGATGAAGCTTCACGCCAAATATCTAAGATCTGGGCCTTGTGGTTTCAGAGAAGAAGATTTTTAAAGATTTTCCCTGTAAAAGCCTATGTAAAACCAAAGGCCCCCGGGGCGGGGGCATTTTTGGCCCCAAGGCTATAATTTGAACAATCTTAGTAAAGGTCCACCAGGTAAAGTTTCCCACCATATATTAAAGACCTGGGCATTGTGGTTTCAGAGAAGAAGATTTTTTAATGATTTTCCCTACATAAGCCTATGTAAAACCATAGGCTCCCAGGGCGGGGGCATTTTGGCCCCCAGGGCTATAATTTGAACAATCTTGGTAGAGGTCCACTAGATGAAGCTTCACACCAAATATCAAAGATCTGGGCCTTGCGGTTTCAGAGAAGTTTTTTAAAGATTTTCCCTGTTTAAGCTTATGTAAAACCAAAGGCCCTCAGGGTGGGGGCATTTTTGGCCCCAGCACTAGTCTATAATTTGAACAATCTTGGTAGGGGTCCACTAGATGAAGCTTCATACCAAATAGCAAAGATCTGGGCCTTGCGGTTTCAGAGAAGAAGATTTTTAAAGATTTCTATCTATCTATCTATCTTTTCATACTGCATCACCCCCTCGCGGGGATTACGTGCAGGTGCGCGTCTGTGCGATGTTAGTAGAAATATGTATTAAAAATAAAAGTTCCCTTAAGAAGTGTTAGTAGAGGTGGAATAAAGATGACAGAGTTAAAATGTTAAAAGTCCGATAAAGACTGAAAGTGCAGAATAAAAGATTAAAACAACGCGCTGGCATTTAGGGCATTGAATGGATTTTCCCTATATAAGCCTATGTAAAACCAAAGGGCCCTGGGGCGGGGGCATTTTGGGCCCCGCACTATAATTTGAACAATCTTGGTAGGGGTCCACTAGATAAAGCTTCATACCAAATATCAAAGACCTAGGCCTTGTGGTTTCAGAGAGGAAGATTTTTTAAGTTTATCGGTGGAAAAAAATCTATTTTTGGCTCCTGTGACCTAGATGTGCAACGGACGGGAACCATTTGAACAACTTTGAAAGGGGACCACCTAAGGATTATTCCTGTGAAGTTTGGTCAAAATCCGATCAGTGGTTTAGGAGGAGATGTCGTTTGAAGAAAAAGTTTACGCACGCACGCACGGAAGCACGACGGACAAAAGGTGATCCCAAAAGCTCACCTCGTCACTATGTGACAGGTGAGCTAATAAAACATCTCAAAAGCATTGTTCTCATGCTGATGAGGTCGATGTTTTTTTTTTGTTGTTTTTTTTTTATTTGAGAAACATAATACATTCATAAAACTCCCCCATTTAGTAGCATAGTAATAATTAAAAAAATATATTAAATCTCGGACCGGACCCATCAATACAGGTATTGTTGGGTCCAAGATAAAATCAACTGTAGAAAATGAAAACAATGGTCCATGCATAAAAAGTGTTTTTCAAAGCATAACAGTAGTTTAAAAAAATGAAGAAAAAAAAATGTCGGGAGTGGGAATTTAGATATTGATAAAGACGTGACGTAGCTGTCATAGTAAAGAATCAAAATCGTCTGTCACTGTACCCTTTATGAAATGTCAAGGGTCTATAAACTCTAAAAATATGCATAGTAAATGGCTCTGTTGTCCGGCAAACCTATTTTGAACTTGTAACATGGAATCAAGTCTCTTATCTGTAACCAATGACGCACAGCGACTTGCAGTAAGATTAATGTCCTTTGTTTGGTTAACGGCGTTCTTGCCAAAATACCGTGATTTTTTTGACAAGCAATAGCGTTAGAAATAAAACATCATAATCAAAAGCTTCTAATGGGTCTCATTTTCTTTGCCTTGATCTTGATCCATTTTTTTTTTTCCTAAATCTTGGCTGGTTGGCAGTAAAGACAGCTCTAGCCTCGTACAAATTAGGAAGTGGGACAGGGTACATTTCCTTTAATTTAACAATGAATGCACATCTTCGACACCTTGGACCCCGTCTCCGTATGACCTTAGCTGTTGGTGGGACGTAAACCTAAAAACTCACTCACTCGACACCTTGGACATTTAATCAAATGTTTTTCTTGTAGTTTCGGAGCTTTCAACCAAAAATCTTTGTGTGTGTGTAGGTCTTCATATTTTTTTCTTGATTTCTTTATGATAAATATGGAGAAAATGTTCGATTTTGGTGTAGACTCTATTTTTACATAATTTTCATTCAGATATTGGTAGTTTTGATGATTATTTCCTACATTGTCGGAGACACAAGAGGTCATAGTTTACAAAAAATAGAAGATCATTTTGTATTGAACAGGTTGCTCACATATTTACAGGGCAGTTAACTGGCATTTGTGAACCGAGCCTTTTGTTTCACGATCCAGCAAGGAGTGCAAAAATACAGATGAAATGGCAAACAGTGAAGATCCTGATCAGACTGCTTCTTCTGCATTATTTGCTTATGCCTTTCTGTCCCAATACTAAGGACTATGATGCTAATGCCTGAAGACAAACTAAGATTGAAACCGGAAATAATGTGATGTGATAAGGACTTACAAAGTCGGATGTTGAGTATTGATGGGTTAATGATGTATTTTAATTTTTCCAGGCTACAGCCATGTTAGAGAAATTAGATATTGTAAAACCTGTGATATTAGTGGTTGACTACACTAAGGGAACCGGAATCCTCATTTCTATACCAAAGGTAATTTCAAAGCCCTACTTCCATAAAAAAATGCTTCATAGCATGTGGATCAGCGAAGACTCAGATCAGTCTGATTATGCTAAGAAAAACCACCTCAAAATGTCTATTTATGACCTCTGCTGTCCTTAAACAAGATACTTTATCCATTTTGCTAAGTACTGTTTGTCACACAAGAAATCATGTCTAGAATGCTTGTAAGAGCATATGGAAATGTGTATAGAGAGAAAATCAGGGCAGTCTAATTAAAGTCTTAAACATTATCCCACTGAATACGACAACAATGGTGCAAACAGCATACATCCAGATCACATCACGAAAACACGCCTATATAATTTCGACCCCTTTAAACCCCACTTTTATATAGTAAAACTGGGGTTTGCAGGGATATACTTTATGCTCAAAACAGAGATTATGGGTACTTGTTGTACTCTAAGAGGCGGTTCTAACGAGTATCCACAATCTATGTTTTGAGCTGAAATAAGAAAAATATCACAATTTTTCATCTGAAAATTTTCATTTTTCTGTGGTAAAACTTTCAATGCATTTGTATAGGCGTGTTTTCGTAATGAGATGGCTTCTGAGTCTCTTCACAGTTGAATCTCTGTGGCCTGAACTACTTTGGGCTTGCAGAAATTTGTTTCAGACAGAGGTAATTCAAACCACTGAAGGTTGTTTGTTTGTTTGATTTGAGGTTTAATGTCCCTGTCAACACTGTAAAGGTCATTTAGGAGACGTTGCTTCCAATTTTGTGGGACTTTTACCCGACATTGAGCTTAAATGACATCTCAAGCTCTGTCCCCCAATGAAACCAATAGGGTTTATTAGCATGGCACCGCTTTTCCTGGGCAGGCTTAAATCCTCTTAAGTGGTTTACCAGTACTAGTGTGCGGGCCGGATTCAGCTCTGCGTGGAAGTTGAACATAGTGCCTGGTCATGTGCATCATGGAGATAATTTAGGTACAGCACATTATAATGACAGTTTTTGTTCCCTATTATTGAGCCATTATTACAAATTTGCTGTTATTTAGAATTCCAGTTATGAGTATGATAGGTTATAAAAGGTTTTTTCCACATAATTACTCCAAAAAACAAATGTTATAGACATTTGTTAGAATCGCCTCGGTGAGGCCCCAGGCGATTCTAACAAATATCTATAACATTTGTTTCTTGGAGTATCAAATTACAAGAATCTTTAATGACTATGGATTCGATTTGTACATTTCCAACCCGAGGGAAGCCCACGTTGCTCGGAATCGAGGCTAAGCCTTGAACTAAGAATTCATTCCGTTGAAATTGTCTTTATAACTAGTTTTGCCGTTATAACGAGTCTCGTATAAAGAGGGTTGACTGTACATCTTTCCATTCTTCTATGAAATAGAAGACTTGTTTTGTACTAATCACTTTACAACAATTCTAATGAGCACTCACAGCATACCTTTTCCAAAAAAATCTCCCTAAATAATTATATTTAGCCATTGGCAGGATTCCTAAGGGCTCAAAAGAAGTTTGAGTCAGCTATGATAAATGAGTCATTGATGTTCGAGTCATTAAGTTTTACTATATTGTGATATACATAAGCTTTTACTCTACCCATATGAAGACCTTGAAAATTATATTGCAAAACTTTCTATATTGTATGTCTATCATAACAGGCGTTTGCATAACATCATTATCTTTTTTTGACACAGCAACTTGGCAAAATATTAAAATGCTGTCCAAGACAACATATTGTTTTTCTTAGGAGCTATAACATGTCTACGCAGAAAATACAAAGGAAAATGGTCATACGGTATTAAAGGGAATGGGAACACCTAGTAGATTTGTCCGCCGTTTTTCAAAGGGAGGCAACTTTTGGAACTTCCTGGTCGCTTTTTATCCCCCGACCGAATAGGTTCGGGGGATATAGCGATCAGCCTGGCGTCCGTCCGTCTTTCCGTCCGTCCGTCCGTAGACGCAACCTTGTGATGGCCATAACTCCTATACCCTTTGAGATTCATTGATGATTCTTGGCACAATTGTTCACAAGGCCGAGACGGCGTGTCATGCGCAAGAAACAGAACTCTGGATGCCATACTTTTTTAGTTATCTCCCCTTTTAATAAAATAAAATGACTACAGTAGAACTTCGATGGCTCGAACACCAATGGCTCGTTTACCATGGCTGAGTCGACCTCGTTCTTGAGTCCCTAGGGAATTTCTGTACGTAAGAAATAGGGAGAGTAAAATTAGGATATTTTAGTCTTTTATCTTGCAAATGTATGCTGTATGTACTCATTAGAATCGCCTCGATGAGGCGATTCTAATGAGTACACACAGCATACATTTTTCATTATAGAACATAGAAAAAATGTCCTAAAGTATGTCGTTATGCCTCTTGGCATTAGCCCTCAGTGGCTCGAACTACTCCTGTCTCGAACAGATTTTCATGGTCCCAAAGGTGTTCGAGCCATCGAAGTTCGACTGTACTTTGTGATGGCCATAACTCCAATACCCTTTGAGATATATTGATGGTACCTGGCGCAGTTGTTCACAAGGCTGAGAAGGCATGTCATGCACATGAACCACAACTCTGGTTGCAATGGTTTTGGAGTTGTCTCCCCTTCCAATAAAATAGAGTGACAACCTTGTGATGGCCATAACTCCTATACCCTTTCAGATTCATTGATGGTTCTTGGCACAATTGTTTACAAGGCTGACATGGCGTGTCATGCGCAAGAACCAGAACTCTGGATGCCATACTTTTTTAGTTATCTCCCCTTTTAATAAAATAGAATGACTACTTTGTGATGGCCATAACTCCATTACATGGGCGTAGCTGTTGGTGAGATTGGTGCGATTTGGTCGCACCAATATTTTGTATTGGTGCGACTAGTCTCACCAATAACTTTGACACAGATATTCTAGGTAAAAAGTGCAAAATTGTTGCTATCATTCAAGTAGAAAAACTCTTCCCAAAATACGTCAGAAGCCACCAGAATGCACCATTTTTTTTTCGAAATTTTCTGTGGACCCCGCCCCCCATCCCCACCCCACCCTAGGAGGGCTTCACGCCTTAGGCGTTGTATAAGTTTTGGTCGCACCAATGTCAAATTCATGGCTACGCCTCTGCATTACCCTTTGAGATATATTGATGGTACCTGGCACAGTTGTTCACAAGGCTGAGATGGCGTGTCATGCACAAGAACCACAACTCTGGTTGCCATGGTTTTGGAGTTATCTCCCCTTCCAATAAAATAGAGTGACAACCTTGTGATGGCCATAACTCCAATACCCTTTACTATATATTGATGATACCTGGCACAGTTGTTCACAAGGCCGAGATGGTGTGTCATGCACAAGAACCACAACACTGGGTGCCATGGTTTTTTAATTATCTCCCCTTCTAATAATATAGAATCACTACCTTGTGATGGCCACATCTCCAACACTCTTTGAGATATATTGATGATACTTGGTACAGTTGTACATGAGGTAAAGCAGGTGTGTCACGTGCAAGAACCACAACTCTGGGTGCCCTGGTTTTTAGCTCACCTTTTGTCTGTCCTACGTGCGTCGTGCGTCGTCAACATTTACCTTGTTAAGAATCTAGAGACCACAATTTTGCTTCAGTCTTCATGAAAGTTTACCAGAATGTTTGTCTTGATGATATCTGGGTCAAGTTCGAATATGGGTCATGTCGGGTCAAAAAGTAGGTCAGCAGGTCAAATCATAGAAAAACCTTGTTAAGACTCTAGAGGCCACAGTTTTGGTCCAATCATCCTGAAACTTGCTCAGAATGATCATCCTGACAATATCTCGGTCAAGTTTGAATATGGGTCATGTCGGGTCAAAAAGTAGGTCAGCAGGTCAAATCATAGAAAAACCTTGTTAAGACTCTAGAGGAAACAGATTTTGTCCAATCATCCTCAAACTTGCTCACAATGATCATCCTGACAATATCTTGCTCAAGTTCGAATATGGGTCATGTGGGATCAAAAAGTAGATCAGTAGGTCAAACCATAGAAATACCTTGTTAACACTCTAGAGGCCACAGTTTGGGGCCAATCATCCTGAAACTTGCTCAGAATGATCATCCTGACAATATCTCAGTCAGGTTCGAATATGGGTCATGTGGGGTCAAAAAGTAGGTCAGCAGGTCAAATCATAGAAAAACCTTGTTAAGACTCTAGAGGCAATAGTTTTGGTCCATCATCCTTTAACTTGCTCACAATGATCATCCTGACAATATCTCGGTCAAGTAAGAATGTGGTCATGTGGGATAAAAAAAATTAGGTCAGTAGGTCAAACCATAGAAAAACCTTGTTAACACTTAGAGGCCACAGTTTTGGTCCAATCATCCTCATATTTGCTCAGAATGATCATGCTGACAATATCTTGGTCAAGTTCGAATACGGGTCATGTCGGGTCAAAAAGTAGGTCAGTAGGTCAAATCATAGAAAAACATTGCTAAGACTCTAGAGGCCACAGTTTTTGTCCAATCATCCTCAAACTTGCTTATAATGATCATCCTGACAATATCTTGGTCATGTACGAATATGGGTCATGTTGGTTCAAAAAGTAGGTCAGTAGGTCAAATCATAGAAAAACCTTGTTAACACTCTAGAGCCCACAGTTTTGGTCCAATCATCCTCAAACTTGCTCAGAATGATCATCCTGACAATATCTCGATGAAGTTTGAATATGGGTCATGTGGGATCAGAAAGTAGGTCAGTAGTTCAAACCATAGAAAAACATTGTGAACACTCTAGAGGCTATAGTTTTGGTCCAATCATCCTCAAATTTGCTAAGAATGATCATCCTGACAATATCTCTGTCAAGTTCAAATATGGGTCATGTGGGATTAAAAAGAAGGTCAGTAGGTCAAATCATAGAAAAACCTTGTTAACACTCTAAAGGCCACAGTTTTTGTCCAATCGTCATCAAACTTGCTCAGAATGATCATCTCTGCAATATCTAGGTCAAGTTCGAATATGGGTCATGTGCGGTCAAAAAGTAGGTCAGTAGGTCAAATCATAGAAAAACCTTGTTTACACTCTAGAGACCGCAATTTTAGCTCACCTGAGCAAAGCTCAAGGTGAGCTTATGTGATCACCTTTTTCCATCGTAAGTGCGTCGGGCATCATTCATCATGCGACGTGCATCGTCAACATTTACCTTGTTCATCCTCTAGAGACCACAATTTTGCTTCAATCTTCATGAAACTTTACCAGAATGTTTGTCTTGATGATATTTGGGTCAAGTTGGAATATGGGTCATATCAGGTAAAAACTAGGTCACTAGGTCAAATTCCTTGAAATCCTTGTTCACCCTCTGGAGACAATAGTTTTGCTTCAAACTTCATGAAACTTTACCAGACTTGAGGATAACTGAGTCAAGTTTGAATATGGGTCATGTCAGGTCAAAAACTAGGTCCTTAGGCCAAGTTCCTTGAAAACCTTGTTCGCCCTCTAGAGACTTAAATTTCACTTCAATCTTCATGAAACTTTACCAGAATGTTTGTCTTCTTGATATCTGGGTCAAGTTCGAATATTCATCATGTCAGGTCAGAAACTAGGTCACTGGGTCAAATTCCTTGGAAACCTTGTACAGCCTCTAGAGGCCACGTTTTTTGCTTCAATCTTTGATCTCTATGAGCATCTACCTTGTCAAACTTAAATATTAAGGAGGTAAATCTCTTACCTCAGGTGAGCGATTAAGGACCATCATGGTCCTCTTGTTTAATTATCTCCCCTGACAATATAACCTTGTGATGGCCATAACTCCAATACCCTTTGAGATATATTGATGGTATGTGGCACAATTGTATGCAACGTTGAGACTGCGCTTCATGCCTAAGAACCACAACTCTGGGTGCTATGATATTTGAGTTATCTTTACTTCCAGTATAACAGTATGACAACCTTGTGATCATCGTACCTCCAATACCCTTTGAGACATATTGGTGGTACTTGATGCAGATGTACTTGAGGTTAAGCAGGTGTGTCATGCTCAAGAATTACAACTCTGGGTGCTCTGGTTTTTTAGTTATCTCCCTTGGCAATATAACCTTGTGATGGCCCTTTGAGATATATTGAAGGAACTTGGCACTATTGTATACAAGGTACAGAAGGGATGTCAAGTGCAAGAACCACAACTGTTGGTGCTGTGGTATTTGAGTTATCTACCCTTCCAATATAACCGTATGAACAGCTTGTGATCTTCATATCTCCAATACCTTTTGAGACATATTGATGGTACTTTGTACAGAAATACATGAGCTTAAGCAAGCATGTCATGCGCAAGAACCACAATTCTGAGTGCCCTGGTTTTTTAGTTCATCTCCCCTAACAGTAGAATCGTGTGATGGTCATAACTGCAATACTTTCGTGATATATTGCTGGTTTAATTCTGGTTCACTTTCTGTTGGTGAACTATCTTCTGAAGGCCATGTTGACTTTTGGTCGGGGGATTTGCCATCTCTTCCGATGGCTATTTTCTATTAGCTCTGTCCCACGGAAAAAGGGGTCAGAGCTTTGTCTACAGTCTTTTATTTTATTTGTTTGTGTTGAGGTTTTAAGTCCCTCTCAACATTATTTAGGTCATTTTGGAGATGTTACTTCTGATTTTGTGGGACTCTTACCCGACATGGAGATGAAATGACATCTCAAGCCCTACCACCCAAAGAAACCGTTAGGGTTTAAGGAGTGGTTCGACTCGCACCACTTTTTCTGGGAAGGCTTGGGCCTAAAGGGTTTACCAGCACTCAAGTTCGGTAGGTTTCAGCTCTGTGCAGAAGAACCCTGCAGCTCAATGTATTTCTCCAATATGGTGGGGCACTACAGTCTTTGGTATTCAAGGGTATTATAGATTTTTCTGTTTTTAGCTTTTAGCTCGGCTATTTCAATTTTGATTTTTTTTATTGCCAGGGATGTGAAGACTTAAAGACCACACTGTGCCAGGAGTTGGAGACAGATTCTGTGATCAGAGACAATAAACGTGTTACAGTGATACGTGTTAAAAAGAAACAATCTCAGATAGTCATAGACACTTGTGAAAGAATACTCAATGACTTCATGAAAGAAAGAGTGCAAAACTGTTAGAAATGTGTTGTTATTCTTCCCACACCCATTTGTTTTGTTACATTTTCTTAGTTTGTCTTTCTTCCGGTTTCACCTTAACCCCGGTAGGGGACACAGACGGTGTATATTTCATACACTTCAGTTGTCTTAACCCTTATCCTGCTGAATATTCAATATAGCCACACCCATTTCTGTCTTTGAACCAATCAGATTACTTGAATGTAATTTATTCCTACAAACTCATAAACTGAACGTATATAATGTAAATATAAAAAATAAACTTAATTTTTCTATTTTTCTGCTTTTCATGAAAGTATGAACGACAGTGGGTCACTAGCAAAGTTTACATGAATCTTCGGGGTTCATTTACTTTGCACGCGACGCACTGCGTTCATACTTCCATAAACTGCAGAAAAATAAATTTCATTTCTTAAATGCCCTCAACCACATGCTTGCCTCCAAAATTTTGAAAGAATACATGTTTGTCGAACATTTTTGAAAATTTGTCGCATTTGCAAACAACAAAAATTTTCAGTTTGAAAAAAAATACCTCTTGTTTCTAGTTTAGTCTCTAAAATAACTTAAATATTGTTGACAGGGACGTAAAACCTTAACACAAACAAAACCTAAACCCCGTCAACACAAACAAAACCTCTAGTTTCGAAATTGTTGCTATTCTGTGAGGTTGAGTAGGCCAATTTGTGTCTTTCCTGGTCAAAAAGCCCAATCACAGGTCTTCTCATGACTGACTCTTATGTTGATTGCCTTTATATGAGCCCCGCAGCGAATTTGTGTCTTCGAGCATTTCGTCATGACAAATTTTAACTGCGCATGCCCAGCCATTCAGAGGGGCCATGGATATGGCTTTATCTGAAGGTTCCTCTTGATTCACTGCTTGTATGAGCGAGCAGCGAAGGTTCTGGCGAGACTGCGCAGATGCGCAGGCTTGCCTGAACCTTCGCTGCTCGCATAGGCGATAAGTACCAAAATCGCTTGACGGGGCCCATATGGTTGGCGCACATGTTTTCCAGTGCTTTTGTGTATCCCTTCATGTCCATAAGTCTCTCTTTTCTACTTTCAATGGCTAGAGATGGCTGTTTTATTTGTGGCTTTTGGGTGGATTGTTTATCAATTGACACAAAGTTTTAAAGCGTGGAAACTCTTCAGTGCTTAAGTCAACATGACTATCACTGATTTGTTGGCAATCCAGATAACTTATCTATAGAAAATAGCAGTGTTAACCCTTATCATGCTGAATATTCATTTAAGCCACACCCATTCTGTCTATCAACCAATCAAATGACTTTATGTAATTAATTCCTACAAATTCATAAACTGAATGCCAAACAGTGTAGATCCTGATCAGATGGCTTCTTCAGAAGCCATCTGATCTGGATCTACACTGTTGGCAAAGATAGGGTTGTTGTGAACAGCAAAATAAGGGTTAATTTTATCACAGTGAGGTCAGTGTGTTGCATAATTTGGTATATCTATAGAATCTGAGCAGGAATCATGGGTTGGGTTTAGCAAGCAGTGTAGATGCAGAATGCGGCATCTGATCAGGATCTACATTGCTTACAGTACAGGAATTTAAGGGTCAGATGATGCAGAATGCAGCATCTGATCAGGGTCTACATTGTCTGCTAACAGTACAGGAAAGTGAGGGTTAAAGGAAATGTTAAAAATAGAAGTGGAGGCAATGATCAGGAATCGGTGAATCAATGATCAGATACAATTAACCTACATTTCCCATCAGAGACACCAAAGGGAAAGAAACAAACATGAAATAACTAGATCCTTATGGAAACATAAATAGCGGAAAGCCAACAAAACAGTTACTTTTCCACAAAATGGCCAACCAGCCATCCAAAACAAAAAGATACAAGCGATACACTTACAAACCATAACAAATTTAAACTATGACAGAAAAAAATGCCTTGGAATGGTCACTGAAATGAATTTCACTGGGGGGTTCAAACCGACCTTACTTTACCGCAGTCCTTGCCCTTACTTCCGTTGCAATTTAGACAAATACACCAAAATCTCTTTATAACACTATTGTTGGGGTCCAAAGCAGAAACTGTGTTAGTTAAGCAACCGTGTTATATCCAAACAAAAAATGTATAGATTATATAGAAAAATGACCATTTATGGTCATCTTTCTATATGATCTATACATTTTGGGGATCCATCTTGAAACCGTGTTACATCCAAAACGGTGTTATAACAAACCATGTTATAACGAGGTTGTGGTGTAATATGTTCAGTCTGCATGAAGGCATCCTAGTCTAAGTCACCATTCAGGATCATTTTTCCAACCTACACTTAGAGACAACCCACCAGTGCTTTGATTTCTTTCTGATCTGTTGATTAGAGACTAATACTCCTGACAGTTTCCTCCCTTGAAAATGTAGTGTGGTTAGGTTAAATGAGTAGCTAATAGTCTTCTGGGTCGTGCTTGATTCGCCGTCTTCTGGGTCTTCCAGGATATACGGAAGGCTCCCGATAAATCAATTGACTTTGAGCGGGACATATAGAGCGACTTCGCCTGGAACTCAGGTAGCTACATTAAACTAACCAAAAATATGTTTGTTTGTTTGTTTGATTTGAGGTTTAACGTCCCCATCAACACAGTATAGGTCATTTTGGAGACGTTGCTTCCAATTTTGTGGGATTTTTACCCGACATTGAGATGAAATGACATCTCAAGCCCTGTCGTCCAATGAAACCAATAGAGTTTATATGCATGGACGGTCCGGTCCGCCTCGCACCACGGTTCCTGGACAAGCTCAGATCCTCTAGCCGAACACCTACGGTAGCTACAAAAGTGACATCATCGGTCTTCCATTCTGGGGTTGAGTTGCTATGGTACTGAAGAGAATTCAATATGGCGGTCGTGGCTGAAACGCATGACCTGCGAATGTACAAGTCACAGATGTCTCTTCAAGGTGTTTTGAAATGAGAAACATTACTCTTTTTATGTTTCGATGATAACAGAATGTATAAATATGAATGGGCTTAAATACTGGGGTTCAGTCACTATTTCTTTTTTTTAGGGCAGGTCTTGTTCTTAGCCGGGAATGTCGTTTTCATGGTAACTAAATAACTGTCAAAAAGCTGCAAAAGGCTTTTTGTTGATACATATATGATGCTTTTGTTTAAACGAAGGTCCTATGACCTACTTATAGTTATGCTCTCATGGCAGTCTACTAAAGTAGCAACCGTTTGTTTGTTTGTATTGTAGTTTTACGGCCCAGTCAACACTATTTAGGTCATTTTTGAGCCGGTCAGTTAACCTATCAACACTTTCCTGGGCAGGCTTATACGTAAGCGGTTAACCAGTTCAGTGCACATTCTTTCGCCAGAAACTGACAACTGCCCTTCTTGAATCAGCGGAAGGGAGAGAATGACCGTAGAAAAGATTTCATGATCAATCTCCACGAAAGAATGTTGCCGACCCCAGCCGGAGTCAAACCCGCGACCTCCTGATCACCAGTCAGACGCGCATCAAGTAGCAACCGTAGGTGTTCCTCTGATAATGCTGGTACGCGTGTCATTGGTAGCTACCTGAGTACCTACTTTAGTTCGAATCGAAGTCGACCCTAAATATAATTACGCATTGTACTTACATTTGCAAAACATGCCTGCGAAGTAATTTGGGCCGAAACAGTTTATAGTGAATAACGCAATTATAAAAGCTGATGGTTTATTTTAAAATCGAGAAAATTGCAGATGTATATCTTTTTTGATGATTCTCTTTGTGCATTTGAATTTAATGTGTCGAGATTGTTCTCAACATTGTCAAAATTTAATGCATTTAGCGACTCTTCTGTTCATGCCCGTCATATTGAATCACGTGATCCTCCCATTCACCCCTCCTTTTTAAAAGCAGATTTGGAAAAGCATTCCAAACAATCTTCGGCGCCACTTGATTTAAAATTCTCCACTTCAGAAGATTCTTGAGGTCGAATCAAGCACGACCCTGGACAGTTAACCCATTTAGTACCAGAAACCCCAAAACAGGTACCCTGGCAAACGGTGCAGGCCCAGATCAGACGCCGCAGAATGCGGCGTCTGATCAGGGCCTCCCCTGTTTGCAAAAAGTTTAGCCATTTTCAAAATAGCTTTTGAAGAAAACCCAACCTGACACCCCTAAATTTTGAAATGGATGCTATATATAAGGAGGAAGATTCCATTTGGTACAAAAAGGGTTAAATTCTAAACAAAGGAACAAAATCAAGTTGTGTCAGAAAATCTTTGAGTGCAAACTGAAGGCAGTGCCCCATAAAAAACAAGAGGACCCTGTATCGCTCACCTGAGCTAACAGATTCAAAGTTTAAGGAAGTGCCAACCTTTACTGAAGGCTTTATGGGAGGACATGGTGATGACAGGGTAAGCATTTTCTGTAAATCAAGTAGAATGTAACTCTATGATAAACAGGCTGACCTTATCGGTTTTCAAACTCATTCAAGCTTTTATTCCTGACTTGCTTAGAAGATCTGATCTAAACTGAAGTGGATATGGTGATGACAAGTTCAAAAACAAGAGTTTTCAAACTCCTCCAAGCTTTCTGCCTGACTTCCTTGTTTGTAATGTTCATGAAGATCCGTTCAAAACTGAAGGGGCAGCAGTGATGACAAGGTCGAAAATAGGCATTTTCAGCAATTAAAGGCACGTCACTCTATGATAAATGTGCCAACTTGGCCGGTATTGGAACTCATCTGAGGTTTTATTCCCAGCCACATTACATGTAAGTTTCAGAAAGATCCGATTAAAACTGAAGGGGCTATGGTGATTACAAGGTCATAATTTGGCATTGTCAGCAATCAAAGGGATGTTACTCTATGAAAAATGGGCCAACTTGGCTGGTTTTCGAACTCATCTGAGGTTTAATCCCCAGCAACCTTACACATACATTTCAGAAAGATCCAATCAAAACTTAAGGGGCTACGGTGATGACAAGGTCAAAATTCAACATTTTCAGCAATCTAAGGGAGGTAACTCAATGATAAATGGGCCGACTTGGCTGGTTTTCGAACTCATCCTTGGTTTAATCCCCAGCTACCTTACACATACGTATCAGAAAGATCCGATCAAAACTGAAGGGGCTACGGTGATGACAAGGTCAAAAATTGACCTTTTCAGCAATCAAAGAGACATAACTCTATGAAAAATGGGCTGACTTGGCTGGTTTTTGACCTCAACCAAGATTTTATCCCAAGCCACCATACTTATAAGTTTCAGTAAGATCCGATCAAAACTGAAGGGGCTACGTTGATGACAAGGTAAAGAATCATCATTTTCAGCAATCTAAAGGAGGTAACTATGATAAATGGGCAGACTTGGCGGGTATTGGAACTCATCCGAGGTTTTATCCCCAGCCACCTAACATATAAGTTTCAGAAAGATCCAATCAAAACTGAAAGGGCTACAGTGATGACAAGGTCAAGCATTTTCAGCAATCAAAGGGACGTTACTCTAAGATAAATAGGCCGACTTGGCCGGTATTCAAACTCATCCGAGGTTTTATCCCCAGCCACCTTACATATAAGTTTCAGAAAGATCCGATCAAAACTGAAGGGGCTACCATGATGACAAGGTCAAAAATCGACATTTTCAGCAATCAAAAGGGATGTAACTCTATGATCAATGGGCTGACTTGGCCAGTTTTCCCACTCATCCAAATTTTTATCCCCAGCCAGCTTATATATGTTTCAGAAAAATTCGACCAAAACTGAAAGGGCTACGGTGATGACATGGTCAAAAATCAAAATTTTCAGCAATCCAGGGAAGTTACTCTATGATAAATGGGCCGACTTGGCCAGTTTTCGAACTCATCCGAGGTTTTACCCCCAGCCATGTTACATATAAGTTTCAGAAAGATTAGATCACAACTGAAGGGGCTACGGTGATGACAAGGTAAAAAAACGACATTTTCAGCAATCAAAGTGTCGTAACTCTATGATAAATAGGCCGACTTGGCTGGTTTTCGAACTCATCCGAGGTTTTATCCCCAGCCACCTTCTGTACTAGTTTCAGAAAGATCCGATCAAAACTGAAGGGGCTATGGTGATGACAAGCATTTTCCCATTGTAAGTCTATTGGGCCTTGTGATTGCCATAGCAACCAAAATTTTCATGTGATTTGAAAAAAAAACTTATGTCATCAATGCCCCACCAGAGGCATGCTACAGATGAGAAATGATTGAGATCAGCCTGCAGGCTGCAGAGATATAGCTGCTCAAAAGTGTGGACGGACGGAGGACCCACTATACAATAAGCTCCCCTAGAGCCTTCGGCCCAAGTGAGCTAAAAAATATTGCCAAACTCCACTGAGCATAAACTTCATAATGAATACAATACCTGGCGCAATTCTGTCCAAATTAGCAGGGAATGCTAATTGTCCTCATAAATTTTGAAATGCAGTATGTTTTGGCTTTTCAATTTTGTGAGCAGGACAAATTTTTTGATAGCTGTCTGAAAACAGCAAACACTTCACTTCAGATGCACACTTGAATGGCAGAAGAGGTACACTCGACATGCATGTGACATAAATAAAGGATCTTACATGAGTGTTCATGTACACAAGTTTAGGAAAAGGGATGAAATATGAGGCTGTGCCGAGCATATGATCCCATTTCCTCATAGAGTTAACAGATTTAATAATACACGTGCACAAATGCAAGATTCTATTTTACACATGACATTTAAAATGCATATTATTCGCGATTTCTTTTTTTTACAATAATATCAATATTCCACCATTAGTAAAAGCTATGTCGTTAAGGACATCGTACGTGTGACATTACGATACATATCTAATGATTACATGGAGTAGTAAAAACAAGGTAAGTCTTTCTGCCTGACACTACATTTTATTGTAGTAAATCATAATATAACATTACAAGAATATTTCAATGAGGATGCATCTACCGTACACGATCAAGAAAAGAAAGCGTTTTCGTGTCCTCGTAACCATGACAACTATAAAGCTTAGAATAACCATAATTTCTCAAAGAATTGAGACACTGCTCCTGATCAGTCTGACCGGCCCCGATAGCTCAGTTGGTAGAGTGTCCGCTCCGGGGAATGGGAGGTCACGGGTTCGATCCCGGGCCGCGACATACCAAAGTTGTTAAAAAATGGTACTATCTGCTTGGCACTCAGATTTACGGGGAAGAGCTAGGACTGGTCGACCCAGTGTCAGGATAATGTGACTGGGTGTGGTATCATGTAATGTGTCTGGGACATGATACTTCAGTGAGGCAGCACTATAAAAGTGAGCATTGAGCTCCCTGTCGCAACCAGACACCGTCGTGATATGACTGAAAAATTGTTGAAAGCGACATTAAACCCGAATTCACACACACACTGATCAATGTCTGATCCCATAAAATGCCATTGTCTGCTGGTTACTTTTAAAGTCATTTTTGCAAACAGTGTGGACCCAAATCAGACTGCTCCTCTAGGAGCAGTCTGATCTGGGTCCACATTGTTTGCCTGTACTCAAAAATATTTTTTTAAAAAGTTTGCAAAAAAATCAGCAGCCGACATGAGCAGACAACATTTTTAGATGTAGTTTTTCTTGGCAGCTTAATGGTTGACTGTACTGAGGATAATTTAGGGATAGGGATAATATTTCTTATTTCTTCTTCAAACATCTCTTCTGGGTATTTGTTTAGATGTACCCACAACATATATATCTATGTACACCACACCATCATTATAACACGGTTTTGGATATAACACGGTTTCAAGAGGGATCCCAAAATGTAGAGATTATATAGAAAATGACCATAAATGATCTTTTTTCTATATCAACTAAACATTTTTGTTTGGATAAAATATGGTTGTTTAACACAGTTTCTGCGTTTGACCCCATTAATAGTGTTATAAAGAGGCTGTTGTGTATTTGTTTAAATGTACCCTATACATCTTCGAATACGGAGTCATATTCGGCCATTACCTTGGAAAGATGTGTGGCTATATTTAGTATAAAACAATCACTGGATGAGTTCTTAAAACTATTTACATTGACAGAAGTATGCTAAAATGCATAACTCTCACCAACCTATACCATACAGGCTGTGAACTCTTCTACAGTCTTCGCAATCACCACAGTGTGTGTGTGTGCATGCGTGCATGTGTGTGTGTAATGTCCCACCAACAACTAGGGTCACGGAGACGGGACCTCCATTCATGGGACCTCCATTCACAACAGAAGATACTCAGGTGTTCAATTCTGGAAATAAAATTCTTCAGGGCCAATTTTTCAAAGCATCATTAGCTTAACAAGCTCGTTAGTGGTCAAATTGTTAACTGTAAGCAAGTACAATATCTGAACTTTTGTATTTTTGCTGAAAAAAAAAATTGAGTAGCTTTTGCATGCTTAGTATATTTGTAATTACAAATGATCAAAAGTTTTAACCCTTGTCCTGCTGAATATTTAAATATGTCACATCCACTACTGATTATCAGCCAATCAGATTGCTTGATGCAAATTATTGCAGCAAATTCATAAACTGGATGGCAAATAATGAAGATCCTGATCAGATGGCTTCTTCAGAAGCCATCTGATCTGGATCTTCATTGTTTCAAAGATAAGGCATATCCGGGCTCAGCAGGACAAGGGTTAATTTGTTAACTAACAAGGTCATTAATTTTGAACCAAAGGCCCATGATTGCAAGTCAGACACCCACCTGACTAAGCCACGACACTTAACCCTTATCTTGCTAAATATTCATTTAAGCCACACCCATTTCTGTCTATCAACCAATTAAATTACTTGATGTAATTTATTGCTACAAATTCATAAATTGAATGCCAAACAGTGTAGATCCTGATCAGATGGCTTCTTCAAAAGCCATCTGATCTGGATCTACACTGTTTCCAAAGATAGGGGTTGTCGTGAACAGCAAGATAAGAGTTGGGATCATTACACTTAACCCATTTTGTCCTTAATTTCCGCAGTGTCCATTTTAGAATTCAGTGGTGTCAGCTTTGTTATTGTTTAGAAGTTCTTTCAGGAAAACAGCTGAACTTTTTTTTGCAAACAGTGAAAGCCCTGATCAGATGCTGCCTCTGATCTGGGATTGCACTGTTTGCAAGCATCCCATTTTGGAGTTTCTTGTATAAATTCGGACATCTGAAGGACTTGCTGTGAACATCCTAAATTCTTGACAAATTTGTTTCATTACCGGGTATCCAGCAAGGAGTCCAAAAGGTGCAGATGGAATGGCAAACGGTGTAGACACTGATCAGAATGCTCCTTCAGGAGCAGTCTTATCTGGGTCTGCACTGTTTGCTTAGGCCTATCTGTCCCAAAACTTAGGATCATTACGGTAAAAAGGTTTAAAGACATACTAGGCCTCTTAATTGAAATAAAGGTATGTTGTGTGTACTCAATAGGATTGCCTAATCAAGATAGTAGATTAAGGTTATGTGTTTGACGAGTTTTACGTCTCACCAACAACTAATGTCATACGGAGACTGGACCCTCGGTTTAAAGACGCATCCAAAAGTCTGGAGAAGCCCGAGATCGATCCTGCGACCCCTGGTTTACCAGGCGAGTAGCATGACCACTACAACATGAAGGCGTCTAGATTAATGTTATTCTAATGAGTATACACAGCATAAAATTGAAGATGAAATAAAAACATCCCTAAATTATTGCTTTTACTCTGTTATTTGGAGCTATCGGACAATTTCCCCTGGACTCAATACTAAATTTGAATCAGGTATGGTAAACGGGGCATAAGTGTTTTGAGTCATTTGACATCTCACCATGTATTGTTCCATAAAAACAGATATTAGATGCATCATATATTCAAACAATTATACAATATTATATAAAGCACATGTTGATCAAAATAAAAGCTGACATTCAACCTTTTTGTATAAATATATACTGATAAAATACATTAATGTGGCCCTATTTTTAAAAACTTAGAAGTCTATGGTCATGCTGGGCAGGACACTTTAGATCATTTTGGAGACTTTCAGAACAGAGCTACATAACCTCATTAAAACACAGCTCATCATAACATGGGTTCTGGACTTAACATGCTCAACAGATGGATCCAAAAAAGGAACAGATTAAGTAGAAAAATGACCATAAATGGTCATTTTTCTACATAATCTATACATTTTTGTTTGGATATAACATGGTTGTTTAACTAGCCAAGTTTCTGCTTTGGACCTGTGCTTTAAGGAGGTTGGGCAGCGCAGCAAAAACATTTTTCTGTATTCCTGGCATTTATATCCAGGAATTACTTTGGACGGGTCCATTTAACTTTAGAGGTGCCTTATTTTATTTAGTGTAACTTTCGCAAAAAATCTCTGTACATTAAGCAAATTGTGAAGACTGAAAGATGCTGCATTCCGTGTTGTCTGATCTGGGTCTTCACTATAGGGATGCTAGGCATGTATGGGTCACTAAGTGATTTTAACGCTGAACTCTTAAGCTGGCCACAGGCGTAGTAGGATCGTGAATACAAGATGAGAACATCACCTATATCACTGTTTTTCATTGTTTCCGTATGAGCCAAGTTGCAATAAAGCCAGTTTTTGTTGTTGTTTTTTAACAGTTAATCCATTTCACAAGGGGTAATTTGCAAACAATGCAGGCCCAAATCAGACGCCGCAGAACACTGCATCTAATCAGGGCCTACACTATTTGTAAAAAGTTGAGCTATTTTCTAAAGAAATTTTAAAGATAACACAACCTGTCACCCCTAAATTTCAGAATGGTTTTGTTTGATTTGAAGTTTAACATCCCTGTCTACACTGTAAAGGTCAGTTTGGAGACGTTGCTTCCAATTTTGTGGGGCTTTTACCCAACAATGAGATGAAATGACATCTCAAGCCCTGCTGCCAATGAAACCAATAGGGTTTATAAGCATGGATGGGCCAACTCTCACCGCACTGCCTGGGCAGGCTTAGATCCTCTAAGCGGTTTACCAGTACTCGTGTGGAAGCATCATGCAGCCCATCTATTTCTTCAAGCCCCGATGGGCGGGGGCGATAAACTTCGGAATGGACTCCTACCATATATGAGGAAGATTCCATTTGGTACAAAAAGGTTTAAGACATAAACCAGAAAGATCGGCTACAAAGATTAACGACAGTCTTGAAATTTTAGCTATAGAATCAAGTGATACTGTACCATCTAAGCAGTGAACATAAAGGTGCTGATCCATTACAAAAACATTGCCTATACACATGCATTGTGAATTTTACCACCAAAAAAATGAAAGTTTTCAGATGAAAAATTGTGATATTTTTCTTATTTCTGCTTCTTATTTCTGCTCAAAACATAGATTGTGGATACTCGTTAGAAACGCCTCAGCGAGGTGGTTCTAACGAGTACCCACAATCTATGTTTTTGAGCAGAAATAAGAAAAATAATGCAAACCCCAGTTTTACATGAAAGTGGGGCTTAAGGGTCAAAATTATACAGGCATGTTTTCATGATCAGAAGGCCGGTCTGCACTTTTTTGTTTGCAAATGCCATTTAAAAACAGGTTTTCTCACTTCCTAGCTCATACGAAAATATTCCCAAGCATACAGCACAAGCAAAAACATCATGTATACATAATAAATAGCACTAATTCAAATTAATAATACTAAAATAAGACACTGGGCAAACCCACCAGGCATACATATATATGATACTAAAATCAGACACTGGGCAAGCCCACCAGGCATACATATTATGGTACTAAGCTTTCAAGGGAAGCAACTGTTTAAAAAAAAGGTTTGGTCAAATTCATCAACAGAGGTCTATTTTTGTTAACGAAATAATTTACTCTTGAGAGGCTAAGTCTTTCCTTAAAGAACAGGGCCAAATTGTTTAAAGCAGCATCAGCTTAACAAGCTTGTTAGTGGTCAAACTGTTTAGTTTATACTAATTTATTTTAGTTTGATTGCGATGAAAGCTTCAACGCTCTCAAACACTCATTCTGGTGTTATCGTGTGCACGAGAGGCAGTGACTTTTACATCACTGCTACCCATGTACACCTGGGTGGGCAAACTGCCTGTTTTACGACCCTTTTTAAGATTTTTTTCAAGCTAGTAGTTATCAGAGGTGGGCATAAACTAAAGAACCTGGAGAAAAAACACTTGACCTTCTATTGCAGAACTTGGTGTCTCACATGACCCGAGCAAAGCATAAAACCACACCGGTGAGAGACCTAATGATAAAGAGTCAGCCCTCTTACCAGCAAGGCCACAGAAGACAGCAATTTTTTTATGATTTAAAATGTGGCAAACAGTGCTGGCCCAGATCAGACACCTCAGAATGCGGCGTCTGATCAGAAACCCACACGATTTGCAAAAAGTTCAGCCATTTTCTTAACTTTGAAGAAAACACAACCAGACACCCTTAAATTTTCAAATGGACTCTTGCTTTATTATAAGGAGGAAGATTCCATTTGGTAAAGAAAGGGTTAATGGCAACAGAAACACATATTTTCATCCATTTCTATAAGGGAGACAACTTTTGAGGTTTTCTGCTCGCTCTTCTCTAGACTAGGCCTCTTCAATACGGAAAGCTTACTCCAAGGGAGCAAATTCTTTCCTTTAAGGGGAATGGGAGCACTTGGCACATTTTTCTGCCATTTTTCAAAGGAAGTTCCTGTTCCCTTTTCTATAAGCCCTGTCCTACTGAAAAAGGGGGCTACTCTTAAAGGAAAGAATTTGGAGCAAATTCTTTCCTTTAAGAGTTGACCCCTGTTGACATGGGTGACAAAAAAAATTTTGCAGGAGTTGCCTCCCCTGAATGTTTATCCATTCCCTTTAAGAGTAGACCTGCTTCTTCGTAGCAATATTCTTTCTTGAAGAGTAGAACCCTATTGAAAAGAAAGCCAAAAAATATATTTGAAGAAAGTTGCCTCCCCTGAGGATGTACACAATCCCCTTAAACAATGTAGTAGATATCAAGGTGCAGATTACATGCATATCTGATTGTCAGATTATCAATAATCAAAATAAATGTAAATGTTTGCACAATTCATCATCATTATATTTTGCCTGAATTGATGTTAAAATGAACAAGTGGCATGCAAAATGGCAAATCAGGATCCACACAGCCCAGTAGCCACACAGCCTAAATATTCTACACTTTCAATCATTGTATCCCTAAGTGCCACAAAGCTTAACCCTTATCTTGCTGTTCATGACAACCCCTATCTTTGCAAAAAGTGTAGATCCAGATCAGATGGCTTCTGAAGAAGCCATCTGATCAGGATCTACACTGTTTGGCATTCAGTTTATGAATTTGTAGCAATAAATTACATCAAGTAATTTGATTGGTTGATAGATAGAAATGGGTGTGGCTTAAATGAATATTCAGCAAGATAAGGGTTAATCCTTATCCTGCTGAAAAAATTAATTTAGCCACAACCATTTATGACTAATAACCAATCAAATTACTTGATACTGTGTATTCATCTATTCACAAACTGCATGACAGTGTAGATCCTGATCAGATGACTTCTTCAGAAGCGATCAGATCTGAATCTACACTGTTCACAAAGGTAGTTGACATGTTCAGCAGGATAAGGGTTAAATATTCTATACAAGAGCCTCACCCATTACTGTAATCAGTCCATATTACACATTGTGACATGATGCACTTATTTTCTTCAAATTTTCATCTAAAATGTTTTTTTCAAACTTGACTTAATTGCTGCATAGTTTCTATGAAACAACTTGTCCTCCCAAATTCTGGATCTTTGGATATTGAACAAACTAGTCACTGACAAACAGTATTCCCCAACAAAAACTCCCAACTTTTCTGGAAATTCCCTTGATATGCCTAAAAGGACAAACATCATGAAAACACGCCTATATAATTTTGACCCCCCTTAAAACTGGGGTTTACAGGGGTAAACCTTATTTTTTCTTATTTCTGCTCTAAAATATAGATAGATGGTGGGTACTCGTTAGAACAGTCTCAATGTGGCGTTTCTACTGAGTACCCACAATCTATATTTTGAGCAGAAATAAGAAAAATACCACAATTTTTCATCTTCAAGTTATCGTTTTTGCGGCAGTAAAGTTTACAATGAATTTTTATAGGCATGTTTTCCTAATGTACGGTAGGTAGTGTTTGATGACACTTTTATGGTAGCCCAATCTTGTTCTCTGTAAATACATGTAACACAATTCGGGCACTTAGCCTGACAGAGATGATTTTAGCAAGTATGCCTGCCCCCCAGGTTATAAAACTTTTTTCAAGCTCAACTCACTTGAGCATGAAGTTTTAAACCCTTAAAAAGCAAATTTGTATCTTCGAGCATTCCGTCATGACAAATTTTAACTGCGCATGCCCAGCCATTCAGAGGGGCTAGGGATATGGCTTTCTGTCTGGAGGTTCCTCTTGATTCACTGCTTGTATGAGCTAGCAGCGAAGGTTCTGGCGAGACTGCGCGGATGCGCAGGCTCGCCTGAACCTTTGCTGCTCGCATAGGCGATAAGTACCGGTACCAAAATCGCTTGACGGGGCCCATAAAATATTAAAATACAGACAAAATAGGTAATTTTTCTGCTTAGATGGATAGAAGCTAATATTTATACTGCTCATAAATATTAAAATGCCAACAATTTATGCAGAAAATGGCTTAAGTTCTTGCAAACAGCGAAAGCCCTGATAAGACGACAAGTTCTGGGCCTACATTGTTTCCAAGTATCCCCTTTTGGGGTTACCCTGCATAAAATGGATCAAAAGCACTTTTAACCTTTTTTTGTACCAAATGGAATCTTCCACCTTATATATAGCTCAAATCCATTTCAAAATTTAGGGGTGTCAGGTTGTAATTTCTTCAGATTTTATTTGGAAAATGGCTGAACTTTTTGCAAACAGTGTAGGCCCTGATCAGATGCCGTTTTCTGCCTCATCTAATCTGGGCCTGCACTGCTTGCCAATTACCCATTTTGGGGTTTCCGGAACAAAATCGGTTAATGTAACCGCTTCTATAACGAACACTATAGCAACCAATTTAGCACAAATAGTGTTACAAAAATGTATACAACCTTTAGCATATATACATGTACAAGAGCTGTGTTTAAGAATTTCTCCAACCACAAGTCCTACCAGAGAAGACCTAGGAACAGCCTGATTAGCAGTAGTCTGATCAACATCTTGGCCATTTAACCCTTGTCCTGCTGATTATTTAAATATGTCACACCCACCACTGATTATCAGCCAATCAGATTACTTGATGCAAATTATTGCAACAAATTTATAAACTGGATGGCATACAATGAAGATCCTGATCAGATGGCTTCTTCAGAAGCCATCGGATCTGGATCTACATTGTTTCAAAGATAAGGCATATCCGGGCTCAGAAGGACAAGGGTTAACTGTTTTGGGGACCTTTATTTTCATAGAGCCCAGTTAGCATAACAGTATACTTCTGTGTTGACTGTCAACTGACCAAAATTAACAATACCACAGGCCTCCAGTGCTGTTGTCCTCATATTTATCACCAACAAATTAAGTTTAAAAGGTTCTGTGTACTGTTTAATAAACAGAGCCCAGTGGAAAAAAAGGAACCCCAAGTACCAGGGAGTGTTTTTCCATATTGAAATGTTCATCCCATCTATGCCTGATGGCCCTTTTTTGGGACATTAGCAAACAGTGCAGACATAGATCAGATGCCAAAGAACTGGCCACCCCTATATATTGGAAATGAACCACTCCAAACTTATTAAGTGGGAGATTCCATTGTTATATACAGGATAAAAAACAGTCTAAGTGCAAGTTAGGACAATTTTTCCAGTCTGACAGACCAGTGCTGTCTATGCTTCTGTTTGTGTTTTTTGCTTTAAAAAAAAAATAAAAAATAAAAAAGTGCAGAATATGGATCTTATCATCCTCATTACTCACCCTCATCTGGAGCCATGTTGTGGGTACTTATTAATTTCAACTCATTAACCCTTTTTGTACCAAATGGAATCTTCCTCTTTATATATAGCAGGAGTCCACTTCAAAATTTAGGGGCGTTAGGTTGTGTTTTCTTCAAAATTTATTTGAAAAATGGCTGAACTTTTAGCAAACAGTGGAGGCCCTGATCAGATGCTGCATTTTGCTGATCTAGGCCTGCACTGTTTGCCAGGGTACCTGTTTTGGGGTTTCCGGTACTAAATGGGTTAAGAGGGGGTCCCTTTACAAGAATTCAAACAGGAAGTTATGAAAACTGTCTCAGTTGTGAACTTGTGGGTGCAGCAGGGGGTGTGGGGGACATCACAAGAGTGTCCATTTCTCCCAGTGATATGGCTGAGACCCATTAACCCATTCGGTGCCAGAAACCCCTAAAGGGGTACCTTGGCAAACAGTGCAGGCCCAGATCAGACGCGGCAGAACACGGGGTCTGATCAGGGCCTCCAGTTTGTGAAAAGTTCAGCCATTTTCCAAATAAATTTTGAAGAAAAACACAACCTGGCTCATTAAGAGGGGTTCCCTTTACAGGAATTCAAACAGGAAGTCAAGAAGGCTGTCTCACTTGTGGGTGCAGCAGGGTGGGCAGTTGGGGCATCACAAGCGTATCCATTTCTCAGTGATATGTCTGATACCCATTAAAGCTATAGCCAAAACCAATAAAAGCTTATATTACAGGAAGCATTATTATCCTACAGTACATACCTCTGTTTTAACCCTTTCACCCCGAATTTCTGAAGTGGACTCTTGCAACTTTGATCCTTGGCCACTCGTATTCTTATCAATGGAGGTTTTTTTTTTGTTTTTTTTTTTGAGGTCATTTTGGAGACGTTGCTTCCAATTTTGTGGGACTTTTACCCGACATTGAGATGAAATGACATCTCAAGCCCTGTCGCTAGGGTTTATAAGCATGGACGGCCCGACTCACACTGCCTTGCCTGGGCAGGCTTAGATCCTCTAAGCCGTTTTCCAGTCCTCGTGTGGGCTCTGTTTCAGCTCTGCGTGGAAGCATCATGCAGCCCAACTATTTCTTCAAGCTCCAATGGGCGGGGGCCGTTTATCAATGGAAGTTTCATCAGAATCATAAATAAAACAGAATGGTAAAACGCTGTTGATCCTTATCGGACAGCTCATGATGAGCCGCGTAATCTGGATCTGCAATGGTTGCAAAAATATCTGTACCAGTCTTTGGGGTTGAAAGGATTAATAAAGTCAACTATTAACCCTTATCTTGCTGTTCATGACAACCTCTATCTTTGGAAACAGTGTAGATCCAGATCAGATGGCTTCTGAAGAAGCCATCTGATCAGGATCTACACTGTTTAACATTCAATTTATGAATTTGTAGCAATAAATTACATCAAGTAATCTGATTGGTCGATAGACAGAAATGGGTGTGGCTTAAATGAATATTCAGCAAGAGATGGATTACCTATGATAACTGAGTCATAAACTGAGTCACAGCAAAAGAAAACATCCTACTCCCCTTATCTAAGCCTTTGATGAGTGTGACAGCATGACAAGCAGACGGCAATTTTTTTTTTTTTAACATATTTTTCAGAGACATGCTACATCATCACAAGCAGACGGCAATTTCTTTCTTTTTTTATTTTTTTTAACAAATTTTTCAGGGAAAATAAGTCTTGACATGCTACATCATCACAAGCAGACGGCAATTTCAAAGTTTGTTTTTTTTCTTTTTAATTTATACTATTTAATTTTTCAGGGAAAATAAAGCTTGACATTACATGTGAATCATCTGCCAAGCATGTTGTGTCAAACCTTATTTACCATTAAAAATATTTTTAAAATCAGATTGTCGTCTGCTCTTTATGTAGCAGCTGAAGGGTAAAGAGAATCTCACAGTCATGGTCATTTCAAACGAGTCTTGGCGAGATTGATAAATTTTATATAAAATGACCACAAGTGTAAGATTCTTTTTATTGTGCAACCCTTTTCTTTCTGCATAGCAGTACTGTATAGTTTGTATTGTCAAATATGCCTTGATAAAGTTTTGCGACATTGCTATGCGATACTACATTACATACGGGAAATATTTTGTTTTGTTTGTTTGATTTGAGGTTTAACGTCTCCGTCAACACTGTAAAGGTCATTTTGGAGACGTTGCTTCCAATTTTGTGGGACTTTTACCGGACTCGTGTGCGAGTCGGTTTCATGCAGCCCATCTATTTCTTCAAGCCCCGCTGGGCAGGGGCCGAAAATATGATGTAAGTCGTTTGATAAGACTAGCTTATTACAATGCCACTCATGTTATCTTGCAGTGTTACAATGTATTTATAACCAGGGAAAGTCTGACTTGCACCACTTTGCTTGGACAGGCTTAGACCTTCAAAGCGGTTTTCCAGTACTCATGTTCAGTTAATTTTGTGGTATTAAAATGTGAAAATTTTTCCAGCTTCTGAAACCATTGTCAAGCCCCCATCCCCTGGCCAGCCCATACTATAATCAGTTGTTATTTCATCTCTTTTATGTTTAACCCATTTAGTACCGGAAACCCTAAATCGGGTAGCCTGGAAAACAGTGCAGGCCCAGATCAGATGCCGCAGAACGCGGCATCTGATCAGGGCCTCCACTGTTTGCTAAATGTTCAGTCATTTTCCAAATAAATTTTGATGAAAACACAACCTGACCCCTCTAAATTTCGAAATGGACTCCTGCTATATATAAGGAGGAAGATTCCATTTGGTACAAAAAGGGTTAACAAAGCTACAGATAAGTAGCAATACCTTTCTCCAGTAAAAGGATTACTTTTGGATAATTTTGATTTCTTGTTAGAAACATGTGGATAAAGAGGACCCTCCTTATAATGACAGTATTTGTTCCCTATTATTGTGCTGTTATAAAGAATTTGCAGTTAAAAAGAATCCCAGTTAGGAGTATGATAGGTAAAACAAGATGTGTTTGTGAAATACTGATGCCCCCGGACAGTGCCATTCACAAGTTATGCCCAATGTTGCCAATGTTAAAATTTTGAAAAAAAGTAGGTCAACAGTCAAGGTCACGAGATAAAAAATTATGGTACCACTGGAAAGGTCTTGTGATAAGGTATACACATGTGAAATATGAAAGCTCTTATCTATTATCATCCAAAAGTAATGCCTAATATTAAGGTTTTTGCAGACAGACAGACCAAAAACTTTATGCCCCCCAAATCTCGATTCCGGGGCCATAAAAATCCCTTTCCTCCATTATTACTCCAAGAAACAAATGTTATAGACATTTGTTAGAATCTCCTTGGAGAGGCTATTCTAACAAACATCAATAACATTTGTTTCTTAGATTACAAGGCCCTTTCATGACTATGGACTCAATTTGTGCATTTCAACCGAGCGAAGCCCCCCGCCGAGGCTAAGCCTTTAGCTAAATAGTAATTCCATTCAAATTGCCGTTATAATGAGTTTTAATGTTATAACGAATGTCGGGTTGACTACCTGTCACAATGACGAGGAGATTTTAACAAGTACTCACAACATATGTTTCAAACAAGAAATACAGTAAATTGTTCCTCAAGAATCCTTTTTTTTTTCCTCTTTAACCCATTGTATGCTAGTGGACTCTTCCATTGCTATATGTTCGACAAGTCCATATACAAGTTATATATAAGAGGTGTCAGGCCTATTTTTTCATTTTTATTCTATTTTTGACGGAAAATTCTGTAAGCAAATAGTGCAGGCCCTGAACAGACGCCGCATTCTGAGGCGTCTGATATGGGCCTGCACTGTTTGCCAAGGTACCCCTTTAGGGGTTTCCACCGCAAACAATGGGTAAACAACAGTTATGTAATCAATGAAGTGGATTCAATAAAAATTCTATTGTTTTATTAACATCAATAGAAACTAACTTCCTTCTAATGTCACTTTATTTCCTTTCAACAGACAGATTTTGAACATGCCTATTTCTGATGCTACAGCCTGCATGTATAATAGATTTTGCTGTTTCCCTATATGCCTAGCATCTCCAAAAAGTAATGCTATGTAACAGGGAAGACATGATCAGTTACCGCGGAATGCAGCATCTGATCAATGTCTTCTCTGTTTGCCTACAGGGATTTTTGTTCACTGTTCGCATGCGGGGAAACCCCTGAAGGATACTTTAGAAAATAGTGTACGCCCTGATCAGCCGCCGCTGACGCGGCATCTGATCAGGGCCTGCACTATTTTC
Organism: Lucinisca nassula; assembly: GCA_963580285.1. Classification (NCBI taxonomy): domain Eukaryota; kingdom Metazoa; phylum Mollusca; class Bivalvia; order Lucinida; family Lucinidae; genus Lucinisca; species Lucinisca nassula. Next base: position 92,214,818 of record OY757024.1, on the reverse strand, counting down.
TGTTAAAAATCGAAGAAAAATGAAAAAATAGGCCTGACACCCCCTATATGACAAATGGACTTGTCCAATATATAGCAATGGAAGAGTCCACTAGTATACAATGGGTTAAAATACAGGGACTTTAGCAAAGCTGACACAATGAAATATACCCAACACCCCTTAAACTGGAAATGGACATTTCCAAAGCTGTTAGGTGGAAGATTCTATTTATCATAAATGGGATTAAGTCTGTCATGGGTTTGACGGCCCAGTGAATACTATTAACGTCATATTGAGCAAGTCAGTTTATCTAACCACACTTCCCCTGGGCTGGCTTATACAGGATAAGCAGTTAACCAGTACAATTCACACTTTCACCAGAAACTGACAACTGTCCTTCTCGAATCAGCGGAAGTGGGAGTATGACAGTAGAAAAGATGCCCAGAAAGATTATTGCTGACCCAGCAGGTATTAAACCCACAATGTCTTTCTTGACCACCAGTCAAACATGCATTTGACTGATGGACCGAGGCCTGCTGCGTTAAAGATGCTGTATCAAATCATCACTGTTACTTTAGTTTATACAACAGGTGGAATCCTGAGAACTGTTTTAACCCTTGTCCTGAAGAATATTTTAATCTCCACACCCACTACCTTTTATAAGCCAATCAGATTACTTCATGCAAATTATTGCAACAAATTCACAATCTGAACGACAAACAATGTAGATCCTGATCAGAAGCCATCTGATCTGGATCTGCATTGTTTGAAAGATAAGGCATATCTGGGCTCAGCTGGACAAGGGTTAAGATATGGACAGTTTTTTTTTTTTCAATTATCACGACACAAGGGATCAGACACTTGCAGTCAAGTCTGTAATACAAAATTTTTTTATGCTTTGTCCTTTTTACAGGCATTTACCCATTTTGTACCAAATGGAATCTTCCTCCTTATATATATCAGGCGTCCATTTCAAAATTTAAGGATGTCAGGTTGTGTTTTCTCCAAAATCAATTCTTCTTCCCTGATCAGACGCCGCATTCTGCAGTGTCTGATCTGGGCCTGCACTGTTTGCCAAGGTACCCATTTTGGGGTTTCTGATACAAAATGGGTTAAACAAGCTTCCACTACGAAAAAAAAAAAAAAATTCATTAATTCATGGCTCCTATCCTCACTGTACCCCATAACCAAACCCTGATCAATATATATGTTCGTTCAGTATCAAAAACTTGGTCCAATGGGAACCCCATAAATAAAACAACATACATGCAAATATTATCATACCATGCATAGCAACAGACATGGTGGTTATTCGGTGATAATTAAAATACAATTTTTCTTATTTCTCCATGTTTGTTTGATTTGAGGTTTAACGTCCCCGTCAACACTGTAAAGGTCATTTTGGATACGTTGCTTCCGATTTTGTGGGACTTTTACCCGACATTGAGATGAAATGACTTCTCAAGCCCTGTCGCCCAATGAAACCATTAGGGTTTATTAGCATGGACAGTCGGCCTCGCAACACCGTTCCTGGACAGGCTTAGATCCTCTAAGCTGTTTACCAGTATTAGTGTGTGGGCCGGATTCAGCTCTGCGTGGAAGCATCATGCAGCTCATAAAATTATATTTCTTCAAGCCCCTATGGGCGGGGGCGAAGTGATAATTAAAAGATATTTTTTCTTATTTCTCCACATAAACCTATGCTGTAAGTATTGATTAGAACCGCCTAACCAAGGCGGTTCTAATGATTACTCACAACACAGGTTTATATGTATATCCTTCAATTACACAAAATATTCATCTTATCTGTCACGATGAGGTCTATGTCTATGTATTGTCTACCAATCTTTAGGCTTAATAACGAGAAATGGAGGCAGCTCTTCCAAAAATAATTTTATTTCCTATATTCATAGGGGTCTACACTTTAAGGAAAGAATTTTCTCCTAACGAACGAACGGACAGAAAGACAAAAACTATATACCCCTTCACATACTTGCCAGGGGTATAAAAATAATTTTGACTCCTATATTCATAGGGATGCTTTCTTTTAAGTGTAGACCACATTAAATTCTTTCCTATAAGAGCAGGCACCAATTATTTCCTTTCAGCATATACCACATTTTCCAGAGAGGTTAAATGATCAGGAAAGAGTACAGGAAGTCACGAAAGTTGTCTCCACTGATTAAAAGGGCGGAAATGTGTAGCTGTGTTCATCCTCCTTAACCCATTTAGTAACAGAAACCCCGAAATGGGTACCCTGGCAAACAGTGCAGGCCCAGATCAGACACCGCAGAACTCGGCGTCTGATCAGGGCTTCCGCTGTTTGCTAAAAGTTGTCATTTTCCAAATCAATTTTTATGAAAACACAACCAGACACCCCTAAATTTTGAAATGAACTCCTGCTATTTATAAGAAGGAAGATTCCATTTGGTACAAAAAGGGTTAATGTGTGTGTGGAAGGAGTAGACTTTGGCAAGACTGTGCTGGAGAGATGTGCTTGCCTGAGCTAATCAACCCAAAGTTAACACAACTGCAGTAGATTTCACTGCAATTGTCCATGTAACTAAGTAATACTGACTGCATACAAATTAAAAATAAACAAATCTCAATAAAAATGAAGGACTCGCACATACTGAAGAATGTTTTCACTGCTGAATTGGTTAATTCGTATGTGCCGGACACTTGCAAACAGTGTAAACCCCGATTAGCGACCACAGAATGAGGGATCTGATCAGCGTCTACACTGTTTGCTAAAAGTACAAGAATTTAAGGCTCTAAGTACAAGTTCAGAACCATTTTTCCTGCCTACACAATAAAACAGGTAAGATGAGTATTTTGTGATAATTCAAGGATTTGATGTTTGATTTGAGGTTTAACGTCCCAGTCAACACTGTTAAGGTCATTTTGGAGACGTTGCTTCCAATTTTGTTGGACTTTTACCCAACCTTGAGATGAAATGACATCTCAAGCCCTGTGGCCCAATGAAACCAATAGGGTTTATAAGCATGGACGGGCCGACTCGCACCGCTTTGCCTGGGCAGGCTTAGATCCTCTAAGCTGTTTACCCGTACTCGTGTGCGGGTCCGTTTCAGCTCTGCGTGGAAGCATCATGCAGCCCATATTTCTTCAAGCCCCGATGGGGCCATGATAATTCAAGGATAGTTTTCCTTATTACTCCATAAAAATCTGTATTGTGGGTATTCATTAGAACCGCCTTGGGTGAAGCAGTTCCAAAGACGACCCACAACATAGGTTTTAATGGATAATTGGCAAAAACAATTATCACAAATTACTTAATGTTCACTCAAAGACAACCAGCCAGTGCTGTCAGTGCTTTCATTTCTGTCTGCCTTTGCGATAAATACCATTTTTAGGCAGCATGGCTTATATATTTATTACAGTAATCCGAGCAAAATAACTATCATTTTTTGCAAAAAAAAAAAAAACCTGTCAGAGCTTTTGATTTATAGCTGGTCAAACACAAATTCACATGTGACTAATCTGTATTCATAAAAACTAGATATATCTGAGCTTAATCAAGAGAAATAAGCCATTATCAAGGACACATAGAAGCGGATGTGGTTACTTTGTGAAAATTGAGGGATAAGTTTGGCCAGCCTCCTTAGAAAAAACTATGTCGTGGATATTCATTAGAACTGCCTCGGTGAGGCGATTCCAATGAATACCCACAACATAGGTTTATATGGGTAGAAAGGAATATTACACTTCAACTATCACAAAATTACAGTAAAATTCCTATATTAAGACCACTTTTTGTGCTGTTCAAAAGTGGTCTTTTAGACTACTTTTGAACAGTCCCAAATGTGGTCCCTGACCAGGAGACATTGTGTGCAGAAAGCACGAAGAAAGAATAACTGCTACCTTCTAAATAAGCTTTTCAAAGCATAATTAGTCTCAATTTTAGGTGGTCTTAATAGCGGAATTTACTGTATATTCAGCTATCACAAAATACCAACCTTGTCTGTTGCAATGGATGTGAACATGAAAGGCTCAAGCAAGATTGTTCATATGCTGTTTACATAAATCAAATTTCATAGCTCCATATAAGGAGAAGTAAAGACGATAATTTTGCGATAATTTTCTTATTTCTCCATTGCGAGTACTTGTAGAATCGCCTCAATGAGGCAATTCTAGCAAATACCCACAACACGTTTTTGACTAGCAATAACGAAAATTATCCTTTAACTTATCCTCGTCACACCTCCTTACGCAGCTATGAGGATAAATTATCAAATTAAGCGAAATGGATACTCCCGACATATTTTTTTTTCTGCCATTCTGAACACGGAAGAAAACCTTCATAACTTCCTGTTTGTTTTCTTGTAAACGATTTACTAGCAAGTCAGGCTTCTCCAGAATTCTGGACAAGTCTTTAAACTGAGGTCGCCATATGAGCTTAGCTGTTGGTAGAGTTTCTGACAAACTAAGCCAATGAAAAAAGCTGTCTACTCATGAAAGAATCTACTCAAGTAGTAATTTTCTGTTGATATGATAGCCACAGACATACATGTTTCTCAAGAAAAGGATAATTCAGGGACAATTTATCTGGATCCTGTTCAGAAATCTATGTTGGAATTCTAACAAGTACCCACAACATAGGCTTTTATGCAGAAATAAAAAGTTATCCTTGAAATATCCTCATTACTCCGCTTTATCAGGGCCTCTGGCTACAAATAAAAATATTTTTGAAAAAGTTGTCTCCCCTTAATGTACCCATTTTCCTTAACCCTTTTACCACTTCCTTTCCAATGTGGATTCTTCCCTCTGAATTTCGACCAGTCCATTCTTGTACATTCAGGATTAAGTGGAGCAAATTCTTTCCTTTAAGATTAGCTCCCTTTTGCAAGAAGACTAGTTTATAGAAATGATGAAAGAAGTCCTAAAAGTTATCTTCCTTGTTAAAAATGCAGAAAATACGCAAGCTGAATCCATTCAACTAAAATTGAGTCAATAAATCTATGTTGTTTATTTTGTATCAATATTTAGCATTACTAACAGGCAAAAATTCATAACTTGGCAACTTCACACTCAATGTCAGAATTCAAACAATACAGTCTTTCTCTTTGGTAAATTACTAAATTATGACAGGAACTGCGTACCACTTTTAAGAGGGAATAGATGTCTTCAGGGGAGGCAACTCTTTGAAAACTATTTTTGTTTCTTCTATCAAAAGGGGTCTACTCTTAAAGGAAAGAATTTGCTCTTGGAGCAAATGCTTTCCTTTAAGAGTAGACCCCTGCCTTGAGGTTCAGTTCACAGAAAAGCAAACTGGAATCCACAAAGTTTGTCTCGGAAACCTTGACGAATGTCAGAAAACAACAAAGTTTGTCTCCCTTGGCAAATGGGGGCAAACAAACGTATATCAGGTGCATCCATTCTGTTTATATACCATAAAAGTTTGGATCTTTATTATACAATTCAATGGAAGTATGCTGAACAGTATGGTCACCCCTGGGCTGACGTAAATCTTGACTGATCAGCAGATTGAACAATGCACAATATTACAGGTGGACAGCAACCAGATTCCTACAAGTAAAACCTGTCACAGTGGTCACCTCTATTAAGCAAGCAATCTGTCTTAAGCAAACAGGCGTTTCCCAACAAAGGTAAATGCATTAAAACCTACCTGTATTGAGCAAGCACATTCCGATGATCTAACAGGTGCTTGCTTAATATAGGTTTTTTTGTTGTTTTTTTAATGCATCTACCATTGCAGCTTGCTTGAAGCGAGCATTGCATAAACAGTCATTGAAAACACTCGTCTGGCGTTATAAAACTTTTTTATGCTCAACTCATTCGGGCCTGAAAATCTTGTGGCTAACAAATAAGTCTCTTTTCCAGCTCACATCGGCAGAGAATGGTATTCTTCTGCTCACAAATACTAAAATTGTAAACAATTTTACTATTTGAGCAAGCGCATGAAAAAACCTGCAATAAGACTGGTGCGACCAGCAGAGACACAAATCAACCTGCTCACCCATCCAATATGACAAGACCATTCGCTTATGTTTCTTTGCATAGATATTAGCCTATAGTAGAAACATGCGATCAGCGAAGACTGATCAGACTGCGCGAATGCACAGCCTGATCTGAGTCTTCGCTGGTCGCTCAAGACTTCATGTAGTTTTTGCTATACGCTGGCTCATTTATGAGCTGCACAAATATTATGCTCAAATGAGTTGCACCCTCAAGATTGTTCTTAACCTCGGGTCTTTACCACCTTTTTCTGTTTACCTAAAACTACTATATAAGTAAAGTTTTGAACCAGGAATCACCAGAAATACACAAACATGTACTTGCTATTAAAATATGCATTTCCAATGACCTTTGTATCAGACTAGAGTAATATTGGTACAAAGTTTGTGAAAAAAAAAAAAAAATAAGGCAACTTGCCATATTTTCAGCAGTTATATCAAGCCAAAGGAAAGTTTCAGCGAGCCCGCCGAAACAAACACATACAGAAAGAAAACGACCAAGCTTGACCCTCCAAAGACAATGAAAAAGCCCTAAGCAGTAAGCACAAATTCAGCAGGCAATATCTTGAGAATAAGTTAGGGCATTTTTTCTAACTACTTGAAAACGTGTTGTGGGTACTGGTGAGAATTGCCTCAATGAGGCGATTCAACCAAGTACAGTGAAATTCTGCTATTAACCCTTTCCCACTCAGATACGTGTTTTTACTTGTGACGGTGTCTTCACACACACACCCCCCCCCCCCAATTTTAAGCCCCAGAAGCACCTAAAATCTGCATTTCCTACCCCTGGATAGTTATGTTTGCTTTACGATTTGTTGGCCTAAAAAGTGACTAGTTTTTTCGCGCGCCTCCCCACTAAAAATATTCGGGGGGGGGGGGGGATTGAAGGGGGGGCATGGGCCCCCTCACATCCGAAGGTGTATGGCCCAACCAGCCGCTAAAATTTATATCTGAGGGTGTCTGGAGTCAAAAATGCCTCAAAATTGATGCTGATAAAACATGCTGCAAACAGTGAAAATGGCCAGTGCCAAACCCCTTAAATGTTGCCTTGACAGCTGTGTGAAGATTAAGATTTGGTCAAAAATTCATGTGTAATCACACTTTTTGCCAACTTTGAGATGCCCCCTCATTACCATGACAACAATGATCATGTCATGAAAGGTTGCATTTGAAAGAATACTGCCCAATAAACATTTATACCAAGTTTGGTGTAAAACAGACCATCCATTATGAAACAATGGCTAGTTGAAGTTGCTGTCAGGTGCAACACCGTGAAAATCAGCGAAATTCACAAAATCCCTGAGTGGGAAAGGGTTAATTAAGAAAATCCCAACTGACCAAAATAATGTTTTTTCATCATTTTATTGCAAGAAACAGTATTTCAGACATAATTAATGCATTTTAGACTAAAATTCAGTGTGTTCCCAGATTTCAGTTAACCCTTTCCCACTCAAATATGTGTTTTTACGTGTCTGCACCCCCCCCCCTTTTAAAGCCCCAGAAACACCTAAAATCTGCATTTCCTACCCCTGGATAGTTATGTTTGCTTTACGATTTGTTGGCCTAAAAAGTGACCTGTTTATTTGTGTGCGCCTCCCCACTAAAAATATTCTGGGGGGATTGAAGGGGGGGGGGGGCATTGCCCCCCTCACATCCGAAAAATTTTGGGTGTATGGCCCAACCAGCCGCTAAAATTTATATCTGAGGGTGTCTGGGGTAAAAAAAAAAAGTTCAAAATTGATGCTGATAAAACATGCTGCAAACAGTAAAAATGGCCAGTCCCAAACCCCTTAATTGTTGCCTTGAGTGAGATTTAGTTTAACGTCCCACCAACAGCTAAGGTCATACGGAGACGGGACCTCGGTTTAAAGACTCATCCGAAAGTCTGGAGAAGCCCGGGATCGATCCTGCGATCCCTGGTTTACAAGGCGAGTAGCGTAACCACTGCACCACGGAGGCTTCTAAATTGTTGCCTTGACAGCCGGGTGAAGTGGTTAAACATTCATGTGAAATCACACTTTTTGCCAACTTTGAGATGCCCCCTCATTACCATGACAACAATGATCATGTCATGAAAGGTTGCATTTGAAAGGCTACTGTCCAATGAACATTCATATCGAGTTTGGTGTAAAACAGACCATTCATTATGAAACAATGTCTAGTTGAAGTTGCTGTCAGGTGCAACACCGTGAAAATCCGCGAAATTCACAAAATCCCTGATTGGGAAAGGGTTAAGACCACCTAAAATTAATCTAATTCTGCTTTAACAAGCTTATTTAGTAGGTGGTTATTCTTTCTTTGTCTTCTGCATTCAGTGTCCTCTGGTCAGAGACCACCTTTGGGACTGTTATTTTGAGCAGTCTCAAAGGTGGTCTTAATATAGGAATTTTATTGTACCTACAGGTTTCCAGTAAGAATTAAGTAAAATGACACTTTTACTATCCTCATGACTATGCATTTTTTTTTCTTATTTTCTTTATCTTATCTTGGGGAAAAATAGGGCTTGACTTTTCCGTGTCAAATGAAATGTCAAACCTGATCTTTCTGAAAAAAAAAACCTGTCATCTGGTTAATTTCTACTTAGTGCTTTAAGGATTTGACATGTCTCTGATCAGGATCTTTTCTGTCTGCATAAATGTCTGTGAATGGATCATGAGAAATCTACATGGTCACATGACTGATGATAACTGATCAAAAACATCTTACTGAAATTTCAAAGAATTCTGTGTTTGGATTTTATCCAAGTCACAGGTATATTTGCAATCGAACATAGTAGACTCGGTACTCTTTAGTTTATTTTGGAGCTTTTGGCCCAGTCAACAATATTGCCAAATGACATATCGATCCATCCAGTTTACCTAATCATACATTTCCTGTACAGGCTTATACTCAAGATGCTAAACAGTTCAGTGCAGATTAAGTGGCACCAGGTGCTGACAACTGCCCTTCTTGAATAAGAGAGAGGGAGAGAAATAATTGAAAATATTTCATAACCATCTCCACCGCAGATGTTTTGTTTGTTTGTACTGGCTTTTAACGGCCCAGTCAACACTATTTTAGATCATTTTTTAGCAGGTCAGTTTACCTTTCCACACATTTCCTGGACAGGCTTATACGTAAGCGGTTAACCAGTACAGTGCACATTCTTTTGCCAGAAACTGACAACTGCCCTTCTTGAATCAGCGGAAGGGACAGAATGACCATAGAAAAGATTTCATGACCAATCTCCACGAAAGAATGTTGCCGGCCCCGGCAGGTATCGAACCCGCATCCTCCTGATCACCCGTCAGACGCGCATCCTACTGAGCTACTGAGGCCGACCCACCGCAGATGTAGGAGGTAGTCAGACCCAGTGTAGACTGAACCTGTGATGTCCTGTTCAATGGTCAGAAATGCATCTGGCTGGCCTTGGCTTGTGAAGTTAAAAATTAAATCAAAACACAGTCAAACGGAAGTTTTGACTGTAAGGATGTTTCTTCCTTACATTAACCCTTATCTCGCTGAATATTCATTAAAGCCACACCCATTTCTGTCTATCAACCAATCAAATTACTTGATGTAATTTATTGCTACAAAAACATAAACTGAATGCCAAACAGTGTAGATCCTGATCAGATGGCTTCTTCAGAAGCCATCTGATCTGGATCTACACTGTTTCCAAAGAAGGGGGTTGTCGCGAACAGCAAGATAAGGGTTAAAGCATAATCACCAGAGAAAATAAACCACCTATTACCATTACAGTGTATATAGTTTCTCATCAGAAACGAGTTCAATCAGCTTTTGATTCCAGTGTGATTCAAAAGAGCACTCAAAAAATATGCATTTTTTGCAGTTCCAAATAAAAATGTCTGAAAATTATATTCAAATGTGCTGCATACATACACCACAATCTCGTTATAACACAGTTCATTAAAACATGGTTTTGGATATAACACGATTTCAAGATGGATTCCAAAAATGTATAGACTACATGTATATAGAAAAATGACCATAAATGGTAATTTTTCTATATAATCTATACACTTTTGTTTGGATATAACACAGTTGTTTAACTAACATGTTTTCTGTTTTGGACCCCATTAATAGTGTTATTAACCCTTATCTTGCTTAATATTCATCTAAGCCACACCCATTTCTGTCTATCAACCAATCAAATTACTTGATGTAATTTGTTGCTATAAATTCATAAACTGAATGCCAAACAGTGTAGATCCTGATCAGATGGCTTCTTCAGAAGCCATCTGATCTGGATCTACACTGTTTTCAAAGATAGGGGTTGTCGTGAACAGCAAGACAAGGGTTAAGAGGTTGTGGTGTATTTAGTTTCATTTAATTAAGGAGTTAATTCAGAGATAATTTTTCCTTGTTACTTGAATGAAAAATGTTGTGGAGACTTGTTAGAATTACCTTGATTAGACGATTTCAACAAGTACCATCTTTACCCAAAGTATTCAGACACCTAAACTCCTTACCATACTTGTTCTACAATTTGAACAAGTACAATTTACTACCTGCCGTTGTGTCTAATAAAAATACAGTAAAATTCCACTATTAAGACCAACTAAAATTGTGACTGCATGTAATTCTGTTTTAAAAAGCTTATTTAGAAGGGTGCAGTTTTTCTTTCTTTGTGTATTCTGCACACAATGTCCCCTGGTCAGGGACCACCTTTGGGATTGTTCAAAAGTGGTCTTAAAGACCACTTTTGAACAGTCCCAAAGGTGGTCTTAATATAGGAATTTTACTTTATGTGAATGAGTGGCAAACAGTGTAGACCCCGATGAGATGTTGCGCTTTGCTGTGTCACATCTGGGTCTACACTGTTTGCTCAGGCCTGACTGTCCAGTTATATATGGTAAATAAGGTACCCTGGACATAGCCCCAGATAAGAGGGGATATCCGCATATTACTTTTCTTAATTCTGCATGAAAACATATGTTATGGGTACTCATTAGAAGCGCCTTGCCGAGGCACTTCTAACGAGTACCACAACGTATGTTTTCGTGCAGAAATAAGAAAAATACTAGAGCTGTCAGTGAAACTGACTAGGGCCCCGGCAGTGCTATCGAGGCGTAATAAAAATTTGTGGACGGACAGACGGACGGACAGAGTGATTACTATAGGGCACCCACACTTTCAGTGCGGGCCCTAATAAGTACTTTTCAGATGAAAAAAGTGCCTTTTCTGGAGCTATGACCCACAAAATAGGAGTTCAAGAAGAAATCAAATGAATATTCCAAAATTATCCTAATTACACCAGTCCTCCAGTATCTGGAACTACCGTAAAATCCTAAAAATTTGCACACCTTTAGGACTTCCTGTAATTCTCCTAAAATTTTAACAAATTTGATTCACAATCCCACAAGGAGTCAAAAAAGTGTAAGCCGACTGGCAAACAGTGTAGACCCTGATCAGAGTGCTCCTTCAGGAGCAGCCTGATCTGGGTCTGCACTGTTTGCCTGGGCCTGTCTGTCCCAATTTTTAGTATCACTTCAGTATATGACTATCAGCAACATGAACTCTGAGAAATGGATACATTTGCAGGGGTTGTAACTCTTATATTGATATTTTTTGTCTCAATTGTAAATCGGCATCTACTTTTTAAAAGAAAAAGAATTTGCTCCTGAGGAGCGAATTCTTTCCTTTTAAAGTCAATCCATTTTTAGGAGGGCCCAAGGTCACCAGAAAAACAAACTGGAAATCACAAAAGTTGTCTCCCTTAACCCTTTTTCTTCTTCCTTGTTTAAAGGAGGAGTTAATTTCAAAATTTAGGGGTGTCAGGTTGTGTATTTGGCAATTGACTGAAGTTTTAGCAAGCAGTGGAGGCCCTAATCAGATGCCGCGTTCTGTGGCGTCTGATCTGGGCCTGCACTGTTTGCCAACTACCCCTTTAGGGGGTTTCCGGTATTAAATGGGTTAAAAATGGCAGGGAAAAAATGTCTAAAAGTAGGTGTTTTCATTCACCTTAAGGTGAAAGAATACAATATTTGAAGACGTACATGAGTATATGTTTTGAGAAGAAAATGTCTCTTTTTGAAAGTGACACTGTCACAAACCTAATTCTACATGTTTGCATAATAATTTCTGATAAATTAATGAGTGCTAAAAATCTGATGGATACGTAAATGCTTTGATAAGATACAATTTCTCTGATTCTGATTTGAAAATTGGATGTTTTTTGTAATGTTCTATTAAATCGTCGAGAGAAATGAACTTCTGTGCACCGATTTGGTAAAGTCCATCATTCACTTGAACTCTAAAATGCTTGTTTCTTTCGGGTGCCTTTAAAACAACTGTAAAATGGCCAGCCTGGAAAAGAGAACGAAATAGTTATTAACCCCTGTCCTGCTGAATATTCATATATGCCACACCCACTACCGATTATCAACCAATCAGATTACCTGTAGCAAATTATTACAACAAATTCACAATCTGAATGACAAACAATGTAGTTCCTGATCAGATGGCTTCTTCAGAAGCCATCTGATCTGGATCTACATTGTTTCAAAGAAAAGGCATATCCGGGCTCAGCAGAACAAGGGTTAATATACAGTCAAACTTCAATGGCTCGAATACCTTTGGGGACTCGAAAACGGGTAGTTCGAGGCACTGAGGGTTACTGCCAGGAGGCGTAATGAGATACTTTTGGAAATCTTTTCAATGTCCTATAATGAAAATATATGCTGTATGTACTCATTAGAATCGCCTCATTGAGGCGATTCTAATGAGCACACACAGCATACATTTGCAAATTAAAAATCTCCTAAATTATCCCCTACTATTTCTTATGTAGAGGATTTCCCTAAGGGATCAAGAACGGGTTTGACTCAGCCATGGTAAATGAGCCATCGGTGTTTGAGCCAACAAAGTTCCACTGTACTTTCTACTTTACCACCCAACACGAAGTGTCTGTCGAGAATTTCTCCTTAAGAATCCTTCTCATACCATGCATCCTCTTTTTTCTTAATATACATTGTTTGCTGTTGTTTTCACTCTGTATCATTATATGTGACTGTTGTAGGGGAAGGGCCGTAACTAATGTTGCGAGAACTTGTGGCCCAACCCCATTGCTCTTTCTGATGCAATAAAATATGTTTAAACTAAGTTCTACTGTATGTCACAAAGAACCGTCCAATCAAGCCTTCTCCAAAATAGGGACTACACTTCAAGGAAAATGTTTGCTCTGCTCCCAAGGGGAGTAAATTCTTTCCTTGAAGAGCAGCCTGTGGGCATTTGAGGTGAAGCAGTCGTGTATATTGCGCCACTGGGGCATCCAGTCTATATTGTGTCACTGGAGCATCCAACTGATATTGACTTAGTTGGGCAAGGCCTGCTGCCATTACAACAGGTAAAGGTAGAGAGAGGGGGAATATTGTAATTTCTTCAGTTTCTACACCTCCATTCATCCTGTCCTTCCCCTCCAACTCTTCTAGTACTGTCTCTTCTATCTCTTTTCTCCCTTTCTCTGGGAGACAACACAAATTACCCACAAGGGTTGACATGTCTTTAAACCCCAACATGATCAATTTAACAGCAGCCCCTTTGAGATGGATGGAAAATGTTTATATTTAGCCCAGGGTAAAGTCCTAAAAATTCAGACGCCTTGAAGACTTGCTGTAATTCTCCTAAAATTTTAACAAATTTGTTTCACGATCAAGCAAGGAGTCCGAAAAGCAGAGGCGGAATGGCAAACTGTAGACCCTGATCAGACTGCTCCTTCAGGATCTGCACTGTTTGCTTGGGCCTGTCTAACCTAATACTTAGTATCATTACGGTAGGTGACTTCTTTATAAACAAACATTTTACATTATACGCATGCATGATAAGCATAAAATAAGTGCCACCCCTCTGGACAAGTCCAAATTTAAACATGGAAGAGTCCACTTAACAAGAGGCCCATGGGCCACTATGCTCACCAGAGCTCAGGTGGGCACTGCCCATCCTGCCCAATGGCAGCCATGTATTTTAACATGATATCATTTTAATCCACCAAATGAACCCCCATGTCCAAATGAGCACCCATGTGGACTCAGCATCTGAAAAGTTAGGCCTTTTATGAAGTAGAGGGGGTGGGGCATGGACCCAATGGAGCCCTGGTTGGTATCACTAAATGCGTCTTATCATAAGAAACAAAAATATATATGGTTTAGCAGTGGGGATCTGTAAGGCCTCTTTAACAGTTGAGGGGTTGGGGCATGCCCTGTTGATCCCAGGAAAGCCCAAACTGTTGTCCCTAAATGTGTCTTATCATAAGGACCAAGTATATATATGGTTCAGTGCTGGGAATCTGACCGGTTTCAGAGATTTGAGGCCCTTTTATGAAATAGGAATGGCCCCTGCGGACCCCGCTACAGTAGGTGTGCTAATAATAAGGAACAAGAACATATATGATTATGGGGTGGGGATTTGAATGGTTTCTGAAATATAAAGCCTTTTATGAAATGGAAGGGTGGGGCACATTGCCTCAGCACAAAGAGACCTCCAGGTTGGTGTGATTGAACGAGTCTTATCATAAGGAACAAGTATATGGTTTAGGGGTGGGGATCTGAACTATTTCTGATATATATGGCTTTTAATGAAGTAAAGCGGTGTGGCATGGCCTGGGCGTGCCCCGGGGACTCCCAAGCTGGTGTCACTGAATGCGTCTTATCATAAGAAAGATGAATATATATGGTTTAGGGTGGGGCTAAGAACATTCTCTGAGATATAAGGCCTTATGTGAAGTGGAGGGGTGGGGCAAGGCCCAGGGAGACTCCCAGGTTGGTGTCAATGAATGTGTCTTATCATAAGGAACAAGACTATATATGGTTAAGGGGTGGCCATCTGTAGGGTTTCCGAGATATTGTGATATTATGAAATGGAGGGGGTGGGGCATGGCCCCAGCATATCCCTGGGAACCCCCAGGTTGGTGTTACTGAATGCGTCTTATCATAATGAACAAGAATATATATGGTTTAGGGGTGGGGATCTGAACAGTTTCTGAAATATATGGCCTTTTTTGAAGTGGAGGGGTGGGGCAAGGCCCCAGCGCGTCTCTGAGGACCCCCAGGTTGGTGTCAATGAATGTGTCTTATCATAAGAAGCAAGCATATATATGGTTTATGGGCGGGGATCTGTAAGGTTTCCGAGATATTGGGCCTTTTATCAAATGGAGGGGGTGGGGCATGGCCCCGGTGCATCCAGGGGACTCCCAGGTTGATGTCACTGAATGGGTCTTATCAAAAGGAACAAGAATATATATGGTTTAGGGGTGGGAATCTGAATGGTTTCCGAGATATTGGGCCTTTTATAAAGTTGAGGGGGTGGGGCCTGACCTGTGCGCATTCCTGACGACCCCCAGGTTGGTGTTACTGAATGCGTCTTATCAATAGAAACAAGAATATATATGGTTTAGGGGTGGGGATCTGAACAGTTTCTGAGATATATGGCCTTTTGTGAAGTAGAGGGGTGGGGCAAGGCCCCAGCGCATCTCTGAGGACCCCCAGGTTGGTGTCAATGAATGTGTCTTATCATAAGAAGCACGCATATATATGGTTTAGGGGCGGGGATCTGTAAGGTTTACATACCGGCCCCGATAGCTCAGTTGGTAGAGTGTCCGCTCCGGGGAACGGGAGGTCTCGGGTTCGATCCCGGGCCGCGACATACCAAAGTCGTTAAAAATGGTACTAGCTGCTCCTCGTTTGGCACTCAGATTTAGGGGGTAGAGCTAGGACTGGTCGATCCAGTGTCAGGATAATGTGACTGGGTGTGGTATCATGTAATGTGTCTGGGACATGATACTTCAGTGAGGCAGCACTATAAACGTGAGCATTGAGCTCCCTGTCGCAACCAGACACCGTCGTGATATGACTGAAAAATTGTTGAAAGCGACGTTAAACCCGAATTCACACACACACACACTGTAAGGTTTACGAGATATTGGGCCTTTTATGAAATGGGAGGGGGTGGGGCATGGCCCCGGCGCATCCAGGGGACTCCCAGGTTGATGTCACCGAATGGGTCTTATCATAAGGAACAAGAATATATATGGTTTAGGGGTGGGGATCTGAATGGTTTCCGAGATATTGGGCCTTTTATTAAGTGGAGGGGGTGGGGCATGACCTCGGCGCATCCCTGAGGACCCCAAGGTTGGTGTTACTAAATGCGTTTTATCAATAGGAACAAGAATATATATGGTTTAGGGGTCGGGATCTGAATGGTTTCTGAGATATATGGCCTTTTATGAAGTGGAGGGGGTGGGGCATGGCCCCGGCACAACCTGGGGGACCCTCAGGTTGGCATAAAAGCATATGGCTGAAAGAATTTTACTCAAGAAACATTTCTATAAAAGTTTTGTCCAAATATCTGCAATGACTTGGCAGTAAATGCCATTTTTCAATTTTCCCCATTATAAGTCTATGGAAACTCTAAGTTGCCATAGCAACCAAACTAATGGGCCGATTTTCATAAAAAACACAAACTTTCAATCCCCCTGCCCAAGGATGCTACAGATAAAATTTGGGCTGAATCGGTCCAGTGGCTTCAGAGAAGAAGATGTTTGAAAGTGTTGACGTCAGACGACGACGACAACGACAACGACGACAACGACGACGACGACGACGACGACGCCGGACAACTGCCTATCCTATAAGCTCCCCCGGAGCCTTCGGCTCTGGTGAGCTAAAAATGCATGGGTGAAAGGGTAAATGTATATCTATTTAACTGGAAGCTAATCTCAGATCAGTATGAATGTGAATAATGTTTATATTTAGCAATCTACCCTCCAACTGTAAATAAAAGATAAAACCCAACTTTTTTTTTGCTCAAATATGAGTGTATGGCCAATAAATGCTGAAGGAAGTGGGTATTTACAGCCCACTGTAAAACATCACTGAATGCGGTGTCTCAAACAGAGAAAGTACAAACAAGAGGGCCATGATGGCCCTGGATCGCTCACCTGATCCATACAGTAACAAGTCGGCCCCAGGGAGGGCCATTATTGACCCCAGGGTTATAATGTGTATAATGTTGAGGGAGGTCTTAAAAGGTGAAGCTTCATACCAAATATCAACAAAGGCTATAATTTGAACAATCTTGGCAAAGGTCCACAAGATGAAGCTAAACACCAAATATCAAAGACCTGGGCCTTGTGGTTTCAGAGAAGAATATTTTTTTTAAAGACATTCCCTACATAAGCCTATGTAAAACCAAATGGCCCCGGGGTGGAGGCATTTTTGGCCTCAGGGTTATAATTTAAACAATCTTGATAGAGGTCCACTAGATGAAGCTTCACACCAAATATCAAAGACCTGGGACTTACTGTTTCAGAGAAAATTTTCAAAGATTATCTCTATATAAGTCTATGTAAAACCAAAGGGCCCCGGGGCGGGGGCATTTGTGGCCAGAGGGCTATAATTTGAACAATCTTGGTAGAGGTCCTCTAGATGAAGCTCCATACCAAATATCAAAGACATGGGCCTTGCAGTTTCAGTGAAGAAGATTTTTAAAGATTTCCCTATATAAGATTTCCCTATATTTATAAGTTTCCCAAAGGGTCTCGGGGCGGGGGCATTTTTGGCCCCAGGGCTATAATTTGAACAATCATGATAGAGGTCCACTAGATGAAATTTCACACCAATATCAAAGACCTAGGCCTTGTGGTTTCACAATAGAAGATTTTTTAATATTTTCCCTATATAAGTCTATGAAAAACCAAAGGGCCCCGATGCGGGGGCATTTTTGGTCTCAGGGCTATAATTTGAACAATCTTGGTAGGGGTCCACTAGATGAAGCTTCATACCAAATAGCAAAGACCTGGGCCTTGCAGTTTCAGAGGAGAAGATTTTTAAAGATTTTCCCTTATAAGCCCATGTAAAACCAAAGGGCCCCGGGGCGGGGGCATTTTTGGCCCCAGCACTATAATTTGAACAATCTTGGAAGGGGTCCACTAGATGAAGCTTCATACCAAATAGTAAAGACCTGGGCCTTGTGGTTTCAGAGAAGAAGATTATTCAAGATTTTCCCTATATAAGTCTATGTAAAACCAAAGGGCCCGGGGCGGGGGCATTTTTGGCCCCAGGGGTATAATTTGAACAATCTTGGTAGAGGACCATAAGATGAAGCTTCATACCAAATATCAAAGACCTGGGCCTTGCAGTTTCAGAGAAGAAGATTTTTAAAGATTTTGCCTATATAAGCCTATGTAAAACAAAAGGGCCCCCGAAGCGGGGACATTTTTGGCCCCAGCACTATAATTTGAACAATCTTGGTAGGGGTCCACTAGATGAAGCTTCATACCAAATATCATCGACCTGGGCCTTGTGGTTTCAGAGAAGAAGATTTTTGAAGGTTTGCCTATATAAGCCAATGTAAAACCAAAGGGCCCCGGGGCGGGGGCATTTTTGGCCCCATCACTATAATTTGAACAATCTTGGTAGGGGTCCACTAGATGAAACTTCATACCAAATAGCAAAGACCTGGGCCTTGCAGTTTCAGAGAAGAAGATTTTTGAAGATTTTCCCTATATAAGCCCATGTAAAACCAAAGGGCCCCAGGGCGGGGGCATTTTTGGCCCCAGCACTGTAATTTGAACAATCTTGGTAGGGGTCCACTAAATGAAGCTTCATACCAAATAGCAAAGACCTGGGCCTTGTGGTTTCAGAGAAGAAGATTTTTTAAGATTTTCCCTATATACGCCCATGTAAAACCAAAGGGCCCTGGGGCGGGGGCATTTTTGTCCCCTGCCCTATAATTTGAACAATCTTTGTAGAGGTCCACTAGATGAAGCTTCATACCAAATAGCAAAGACCTGGGCCTTGTGGTTTCAGAGAAGATGTGAAAAGATTTTCCCTATAAAGTCTATGTAAAGCCAAAGGGCCCCAGTATAGGGGCATTTTGGGCCCCAGCACTATAATTTGAACAATCTTGGTAGGGGTCCACTAGATGAAGCTTCATACCAAATATCAAAGACCTGGGCCTTGTGGTTTCAGAGAAGAAGATTTTTTAAGTTTTCAGTAAAAAAAATCTATTTTTAGCTCCTGTGACCTAGATGTGCAACAGACCGGAACCATTTGAACAACTTTGAAAGAGGACCACCTAAGGATCATTCCTGTGAAGTTTGGTCAAAATCTGATCAGCGGTTTAGGAGATGTCGTTTGAAGAAAAAGTTTACGCACGCACACACGCACGCACGCACGCCGGACAAAAAGTGATCACAAAAGCTCACCTCTTAGTGACAGGTGAGCTAAAAAAAAAAGAGGAAATCCATTCAAATTAGAGCAAACATCTGGCCACATCAGAGCAAATCTGATATTTTAATTCAGTAAATTTCAGCCAAAAAGAGGAAATCCTCTGAAAAGGGGAAAATTCTCATTCCTGCATCTGATCAGGCTCTGCATTGTTTACTAAAAGTACAAGAACCTAGGGGTTAAATGAAATAAGTCCCCTTCACGACCATTTTCTCAGCCTACACTCAGAGACAAGTAACCAATTAGTGCTTTGATTTTTTTACCTTGCTTCATAAAATCATGATTGGCATTCATTAATGGAAGTTCTTGCAAAGGGAAGCAACATTCAAGCACGCTTTAACATATGCAAAGTCTCTGACTTGACAGAATCTTTGCAGTTTGAACATACATGTATGTAATATGGCAGTTTTGGCCTTATGTAAAAGTACATGTAGCCAATTGCATGTATAGTAAAATTCCTAAATGAAGACCATCTCGGGGACAGTTGGGACTTTAAGTGCCAAATGTTGTTTCTTACAAGAGGGAGCTTTGTTTGTTTGTTTGTTTGATTTGATGTTTAACGTCCCCTTCAACACTGTAAAGGTCATTTTGGAGACGTTGCTTCCAATTTTGTGGGACTTTTACCAGACATTGAGATGAAATGACATCTCAAGCCCTGTCGCCCAATGAAACCAATAGGGTTTATTAGCATGGACGGTCTGCCTCACACCGCGGTTCCTGGAGAGGCTTAGATCCTCTAAGCGATTTACCAGTACTAGTGTGCGGGCCGGATTCAGCTCTGCGTGAAAGCATCATGCAGCCCATATATTTCTTCAAGCCCCTATGGGCGGGGGCTATACAAGAGGGTGCTGTGAGTATGAAACACAAAGAAATACTGAAACATCAACTCCAAATAAGGGGCTTTTTTCATCCAAAAGTACTGATATTTTCTTATTTCTGCATAAAAACATATGTTTTGGGTAATCATTAGAAGCGCCTCGGCGAGGTGCTTCTATTAAGTATCCATAATTAAGTATCCATAACATGTTTTTATGCAGAAATAAGAAAAATAAATGAATGGGCTTGATGGCCCTGGATCGCTCACCTGATCCTTATGGTAGGTTATATAAGATTGGAAGATTGAGCAATCTTGGCTGACAGTGACCCAAGGATTATATCTGTGAAACTATTAGGAACTTACATCATTTTAAGGGTTATATATATTATTTTTCTGGTGGCTATCATTTTCAGTGGGTCACTCATAGAACATTCCTTCAAAATTAATTTCTTTCTTTCAAAAGTTCCCTTTTGACAATACAGAGCTGACTTGTATGTCACTATCTGGTGAACCTTGTGGACAATGAGGGTCAGGTCCTAGTGCACCAGACGGAGATGAACGTGCAGTCTAACTAACTACCAATGACTCATGGTGACAATGGGGCTTGGGGAGTGGATCTATCCCTTTGACAATGCAAAGCTGACTAGTATGTCACTATCTGTGGACATTGAGGGTCAGGTCCTTGTGCACCAGATGGGTATGAACAGGCTCAGTCTAACTAATAATGCCTCATGGTGAAGGTTAGTTGGGGGTGGGAGGTGGATCCCTTTGACAATACAGAGCTGACTTGAATGTCATTATCTGGCCACTTTGTGGACATTGAGGGTCAGGCTCTAGTGACAGGGTCAGTGTCACTAACAATGACTTGTGGTGGCGTGTGTGGGGGGTGGGGATCCCTCTGACAATACAGAGCTGACTTGTATGTCACTCTCTGGGCACCTTGTGGATATTGAGGGTCCGGTCCTAGTGCACCAGACAGAGATGAACGACTCAGTCTGACTAACAATGACTCATGGTGACAAGGGGGCTTGGAGGGTGGAGGGATCCCTTTGACAATACAGAGCTGACTTGTAAGGCACTATCTGGATACCTTGTGGACAATGATCCTAGTGCCCCAGATGGAGATGAATGGGCTCAGTTTAACTTACAATGACTCATGGTGACAAAGGTGGGGGTGGGGTGGATCCCTTTGTAAAAAGGTACCACTCTATTCATAAAATACCCCACCTGACCAAGATATTGCCAAGAGGACAATTCTGAGCAAGTTTGATGATGACTGGACCAAACTCTGGAGTGATAACAAGGTTTTTCTATGATTTGACCTACTGACCTAGTTTTTGATACAACATGACCCTGATTCAAACTTGACCTAGATAATGTCGAGATGATCATTCTAAACAAGCTTGATCATGATTGGCCCAAAACTATGGCCTCTAGAGTGTTAACAAGGTTTTTCTATGATTTGACCTACATGTAACTAACCTACTTTTTGACCCGACATGACCCATATTCAAACTAGACCGAAATATTGTCACGATGATCATTCTTAGCAAATTTGATGATGACTGAACCAAAACTGTGGCCTCTAGAGTGTTAACAAGAAAAGTTTACACACACCGGACGGTGGACAACGCACGCCGCCAGCTGACATCTCATGGTCACAAAAGCTCACCATGACCTTCGGTCAGGTGAGCTAATAATATGTCGACCCTCTCTTATCTGGGGCTGTGAAACACTAAAATATGTTTTCAAAAGAAGAATTAGTCTTCATTTTAGCTGGTCTTAATAGCGGCATTTCACAGTATATGTCTGAAACATCTAAATCGCACACTATGCTGATGACACTTTCTTCGTGCTCTGGCCCAAATAATCAATTTAGGTAATGCCTGTAGCTGATTGATATAAAACTATTATAAAGCATCATCACTCTTGATTTCAGCTAAAATGATATCAAGTATGCATCTGCCGTCCTATTAAGCTGTCTGCAACCCACATTTGGCTTTCCCAAGAGAATCCAGCGAAATGAGCATCTCTATGTGGCAAGAACATCCTTTTCACAAGACAAAAGAACAACCATTTTACGATACATGTATGTGCCATTGCCAAAGACTTAGATCAGACTGCATATCCACAACTGCTGGAGACCCCTGGCTTTCCACAGAGACAGCAAGTTGGTGTCGGGGACCGTCGCCTACAGTCAACAGAGTCCAATACAGTCGAACTTTAATGGCTCGAACACCTTTGGGACCTCGCAAATCTGTTTGAGCCACTGAGGGTTACTGTCAGGAGGCATAAAGAGATACTTTTAGACATCTTTTCGGTGTTCTATAATGAAAATATATGTTGTGTGTACTCATTAGAATCGCCTCATCGAGGCGATTCTAATGAGTACACACAGCATACATTTGCAAAATAAAAGACTAAAATCTCCTTAATTATCCCCCACTATTTCTTATGTAGAGGAATTCGCTAGGGGTTCAAGAATGGGTTCGACACATCCATGGTAAATGAGCCATTGATGTTCGAACCATCGAAGTTCTACTGTAGTGACAAATACAGGTCTAAACATTCAATCATCAGAAAAAAATTCTCTGATCTAGCTCACCCAGTCATTAAACTTTTTTGTACAGGCCACCATTTCATGGGATATTGGCAGTGTAGACCCAGATCAGAGTAGATGCCACAGAGCACTGCATCTCAGGACATACACCGTTTCAAATAGTTCAGCCATTTTACAGATAACACATCATCACAGCCTGATACCAATGGACTCCTGCTTTGTATAAGGTGGAAAATTCCATTTGGTTCAGAATGGAATACATTGTACATGTCACATCACAATCTGGGCCTGCGCTGTTTGCCAGGGTACCCGTTTAGGCGTTTCCGGTTCAGAATGGGTTAAACCGAGGTCCCGTCTCCGTATGACCTTAGCTGTTGGTGTGATATAAAACTCAAACAATCACTCAATCACACTGAACCTGTATATGTAAGATGGCTCTGCTCAGCACATTACATAAAATAACAGGCTTGAAATTAGGGCTGACTATCGATGCCAATTTTGACTATCGTGATAGTATTGCTATCGTGGAAACTACTATCACGATACTATCACTATCGTGGCATACTATCACGATACTATCGTGATACTATCGGGAACACTTATAAATGATTCATAGATGTTATATCACTCACATTAAATGGCTAAGAGTGACAGAACGAGTTAGGAAAATTCCAATGGCCTAAAATTGTATGTTTATTGTGTGTTTCAACATCAGCATTCATTCCCTCGGGGCTATTCCAGAAAAAACATCATGGGGAGACGGCTCTTTATATATATCCCTACCACCGCCTAAAAATAGTTTGCTGCTTCCAGTATATATGCCTGTAAGTGATGGTTATCATAGCTTTAATACCTTTGCAGTGTTTGAGATTTTCTGCTTGTGAAAACTGACACATGCTGATCGTTCTTCGATTCTTTGATGTTTGCCGCCTGTGTTAAATTAATCTGTGGATTCAGTTAATTAGGTAACAGCACGCTATTTTAGCACCTCTTTAAGGGCGACATGAATCTAACAAACTGCATTAAAACTTGAACTTACATATTTTTTATTTGAAGTTAGCATCAAAAGCTAGACTATCAAAATAGAAGTAAAGCAATTATCAAGTCGGTTTTTTTCATTTAGCAATATGTACAGGGCTTGACCTAGGCTCTTTGACTCTGTGGACATTTAGTCCTTGCACAAAAGACAGCTAAGACCAGCAGCAATAATAAAACAAAGTTTTCATGTAATGAAATTTGGCCGTTTCGACATGTTATTTTTTCTGGAATATCCCTCTATTATAATACAAAGACAACCAAAAATAGAATCAGAAAGACCCACGAAACATAAAAACGCCAATTTGTCCCGGGGTTGTTCAGTGTCCACCATCAAAACGTCCAGAATCACCTAAAGAAAGTACTTGATAGACGGATACCTAAGGCCTCGCGCTGCACGTTTTTCCCCCTACAGGATGACGACAGGAAAATAAAACTGTCTGCTTAAAAATTCCCCCAAGAATTCAATCCCAATCGGTCAGGCCAGCCGACTGATGACATCATCATTGATGCATTTGTGCATACTTGCCGACTTATCTGAGTCTATCATGTACTCGCATGCAAATTCTGTGCATTTTTCGAGAAATGCATTTCTAATGAGACCACAAAAGTGCGGTTTAATAGTCTGGTCCTTATGCGCAAAAAAAGAGTCACATATGCAACAAGTTAAACTGCATTATACAGTCATTTATTACGCATTTATTTACAAATATGAATAAGTCAGCACACAGCAAAAACAAACATTTCTTCATTCAAAAGATCAGCTTGTGCATCTTGCAAATGTCTTCGAAACTGAACAGGGAAATGGCGTTTGTCCCAGAAGATATACTATACTACGCAAGGATAGTACAAACAGCAAACATTTATATGTGACTGCGCAGGCTGATCTGAGCCTTCACATGTCGCACAGGTTTCACTCATGTTTTCAAAAAGTTGCATGCAACAAACGCTTGATCAAACTATCATTGACGTTTTGTTATTGAAAACGCGGGACAATTTCTGACTGCCTCAACTGCACGTGCAAAAATGACGGCGGGAAATTCATCGCCGCAAGAAATTCACCACACGGCAAAAAACTATGTTACACATGTGCGACCAGCGAAGACTCAGATCATCATGCACATATGTGAAGGCTTATCAGTCTGTCCTGATTACAGCTGAATGGATTTCCTAAGCAAAAATACTTGCGTAATTACACAACAGTACAGGTATATTTTCAAAGTATATTCAAGAAAAATACAAAAACAATCGAAACTATCGATAGTTGAGTGAACTATCGGCGATAGCTATCGATAGTCCAAAGTACTATCGATGCATTGCTATCGAGGCAGTCCCTATCGCGATGCATCGAACTATCGATGCATCGTTACACCCCTACTTGAAATGTCATTTCATCTCTTCACATAATATTGTTTAACATCCCCATCAACACTGTATAGGTCATTTTGGAAATGTTGCTTCCAATTTTGTGGGACTTTTACCGACATTGAGATGAAATGACATCTCAACCCCTGCCACCCAATGAAACCAATAGTATTTATATGCATGGGCTGTCCGACTCGCACCACTTTTCTGGGCAGGCTTAGAACCTCAAAGTGACTTAACAGTACTCGCATGCGGCCAGTGTAAGCTCTGCGTGGAAGCATCATGCAGCCCAATCTATTTCTTCAAGCCACAAAATTGGAAGCAACCTCAACAAAAAACAAACAATAACAGGCCTAGATGAGCTTCAAAGGGATAAGAACTATGTTAAGAAGAATTCTGAAAAAGCCATCTGATCAGTATCTACACTGTTTGACATTCAGTTTACAAATTTGTAAGAACAAATTATATCAAGTAAGCTGATTGGTAAAAAGTCAGAAATGGGTGTGGCTAAACTAATTTATTCAGCAGGATAAATTGAATGACACAACCTACAGGAAGATACCTGCAATTAGCGATGTCTGTGCAACAAGCCAGTCAGGCCAGTTTTTGCTTAGCCCACAGGCTACAGAGATTCATGCGAACGGCAAAGCCTCTGATCAGACTGCATGTGTAGAGTACGTACAGGTTGATCTGAGGCTTCACTGGTAACAAGGTTCTTGTAGATTTGGGCCCGTTTGTTCAAAGCATGTTAACTCTTGTCCTGCTGAGCCCTGATTTGCCTTATCTTTCAAACAATGTAGATCCAGATCAGATGGCTTCTGAAGAAGCCATCTGATCAGGATCTTCATTGTTTGTCATTCAGTTTATGAATTTGTTGCAATGGTTTGCAGCAAGTATTCTGATTGGTTGACAATCAGTAGTTGGTGTGGCATATTTAAATATTCAGCAGGACAAGGGTTAAGCTCATTAGTCATTAGTGTTCAAAATGGCAAATCTTCTTAGCATCGGTGCAGTGTCTAATACTCTGGTGTTTTTGCTGAAAAAATGTGAGAAGCTTTTGCATTTGCAAAAGCTTCTCACATTTTTTTCAGCAAAACTAATAGTGGATTTGTGGTATTTGCTATATTTAATCACATAAGTTTTAACAATATACTAACTAACGACGTCATTAGTTTTGAACAACTGGACCCAGCTCCATTTTTTTTCCGAAACTCGATACTTACAGTAGATTCACTGTCTCGGATGAGAAAATCTCCGTCACCAGCGTACTTGAGTAACATTTCCTCACACTGTTGCCGTGTGATTTTACCATAATACCAGTCTTTATCTGATAAAGGACCTGAAACACAAAACTGTTTTCTACCCCCAACCCCTACCACTCCCAAACTTGAAGTATTTGAAAGAGAACTCGTGCTTTGTGATTGTGGTGTACACGAACTGTTTGTGGCGCCGTCATTATCACACTCTTCCACAAGCTGAACATAATTCCGCGGAACAAGACCTATTTCACCCCGACTATTGCGAGCTTTCCACCATTCAGGGTCATCGGAAGGCTTTTCAATTATCACTAGTTTATCACCTTTCAAGAAACTTAACTCCTCACTATTTGAACCGGTAAAATCGTACAACGCTGCTACGATTTCCTCTTGACTCGATCTATCCAGACCAGCAGCTGTCATATACTGTGGAGTTATGTCATTTTTATGAATTGCATTTGGTTGTTGTAATTCTACATAATTTGAAGGGAACCACCCTTGTACATTATCCTTACGCCCATTCCACCAGCCGTCGCTGGATTTTTCTAGCACCATAACTAATTCACCCTTAGTCAATGATAATTCATCTTGTTGCTGAGCACTGTAATTATACTTCACTACAGCTGGTGTTGCTTCACAGTTTTGAATCGTTTCACTACCCGTGCTATTTTTATCACTACCCGTGTCGGTTGGGGGCAACGGTAAACTCCCTAACCCACCACTTCCATTCCGAGTAACCATTGGACTCCCGAGACTTTTTGATTCATTTTTATGCTTCCGACCTAGTGTGTTTTTGAGACTAGAAAAGAACGAAGGTTTTGGTCTTCTGACGTAATTTGACGGGACATAACCAGCATCCTTTTTGCTATTCTGCACCATCCACCATTCCCGTGTGTCATCAACAAGTATCAGCTTTTCGTTTTTCTTAATGTCCAATTCCTTGCTATTTTCAGCTTTGTAGTCGTATTTTGCGATGACGAAGACTTCCGTGTCCCCCATAGTGCAGGCATTGGTAACTTCATTTATCTGAAAACAAATGAAAACCAAAATGAGACAGGTTTATTTTCCTAGTTCAATACATTCAAAGCATACCCTTAACCCGCTGAATAAGCCACACCCATATCTGACTTGCACCAATCAGATTCATTGATGTAATTTATTCCTGCAAATTCACAAATGAATTTCAAACAGTGTAGATCAAGATAAGATGGCATCTGATCTGGATCTACACTGTTAGCAAAGGTAGGGGTTGTCATGTTCAGCGAGATACGGGTTAAGATGCCAAGAAAAACTGCATCTGAAAGTGTTGTCTGTTTATGTGGTCTGCTACATCCTTTGAAAAACTTTTTTTAAAAATACTTTAGCACACAGGCTAACAGTGTGGACCCTGCTCCTAGAGGAGCAGTCTGATCAGGGTCCACACTGTTAGTAAAAATGACTTTTAAAGTAACCGGCAGGCAACAAAGCAGATGACATTTGCTATGATTTAAAAAATACTTTAGCACACAGGCTAACAGTGTGGACCCTGATCAGACTGCTCCTAGAGGAGCAGTCTGATCAGGGTCCACACTGTTAGTAAAAATGACTTTTAAAGTAACCGGCAGGCAACAAAGCAGATGACATTTGTTATGATTGGTACCTTAAAGGTTACAGCATGTGGTAATTTTATTTAAATTATTTTTCAAGGTAAATAAGGCTTTACATGTACATGTAAATGGTCTGCTGGGCAGTTTTGAGGTTTCCCTGATAAGGCAAAGATTGGTTTCTGGTGACACATTCTAATGAGATTCTTAAAGGTGCATTATTGAGCTACCGGGTCTAAAATTTTTTTATCTGGTTTTTATCTTCAATGCATACTCCTTTGTCATGTGTACACTTTTGGAGCCAAATACAGCTTCAGAACTTTGTGAAAATGGTCGTTTTCATTCGTGTTTACCCTTCGCTCTGAACATGTGTTCGGAATTTCTGTTCTAAAAATAAATCTGTCACTTTACACATACATGACGACAGTATTGTCTCTGAGTGTCGTTACTTATGGCATGGTATTCAGCGTCATATTTTTTTTCCGATTCAGGCATGGCCTAAGCAAACAAGGCCAAAAATGAACGTCGCATAACGTCATATATGGGGTTTCTATTTTTGTCACGAACTAAAAATAGATCTAACTAGTGTTCGAAACCTAGTTAGGGAATCCCTCTCAAACTCGTTTAACTGTCAATCATAATTGTTCGCATTTTTGCATAAAATGCATTCATTTGTATTGTTTTAAAGAAAAATACCGGCTATATGTATTTTATTTTTGGAAGCATTTTTTCCAGATAGCTCAATAATGCACCTTTAAGCTCTCAACTGAGTTGCTTACACAGTGTTTGAGAGATGAATGAACTCTTCTGCAATTCTTGCAATGGGGGTCTAAAATATCAATGAGTGGTGATTTTGGCAGCACCTTCATTGGGAATGGGAGGATAAGGTTATCTGCTGAATATTTGCAGCACCCTTTAGAGCTTTGCCTGCTATAATGTTTTGTAGTTCTTATGAAACGGATACTGATGCTAGGGTTGATCCATTCACAGACGGATGAACAGACTGATGAACAGAAACCCACACTCCTATATTGTCACTATTGTGCTATGCTGAAGTCAGGCGCAACAAAAATTATCCTTAAACACTCACAGATCAAGAAGAAATAAAAATATTACCTAACTTACAATTTACTCATATCTGAGTAATCACAATATTCAAAAGGTCTTCATTTTATTCCTTTCTTATTCATGTTAGCCGCACACCTACTAACATTCTTAAGCCAAATCTTGTATTATTAAATTAACTGCTTCAAAAACAGACAATAAGTAGATAAGATAATTAACCAGCTAATGTTTTTTGTTATGAAATGTGAGTAGTGATAGTAAATAAAGTCAATATAATAGAAGGTAAAATAACACTCTGGTATGTGCCCTGTAAGTTAAAAGACCATACAAGATACCATTCTATACAAATTTATATACAATTTCGAATAGTAAAAGAGATACAGTCGAACTTCAAAGACTCCAACACCTTTGGGACCAAAAAAATTTGTTCGAGACAGTGTGTGTGTGAATTCGGGTTTAACGTCGCTTTCAACAATTTTTCAGTCATATCACGACGGTGTCTGGTTGCGACAGGGAGCTCAATGCTCAAGTTTATAGTGCTGCCTCACTGAAGTATCATGTCCCAGATACATTACATGATACCACACCCAGTCACATTATCCTGACACTGGATCGACCAGTCCTAACTCTACCCCATAAATCTGAGTGCCAAACGAGGAGCAGCTAGTACCATTTTTAACGACTTTGGTATGTCGTGGCCCGGGATCGAACCCGAGACCTCCCGTTCCCCGGAGCGGACACTCTACCAACTGAGCTATCGGGGCCGGTTTGTTCGAGACAGGGATAGTTTGAGCCACCAAGGGTTGATCTTAAGACCCATGACAGGAGGCATAATATGGTCATCTTTTCAATTTTCTTCAAAATATAAAATGTATGTTGTGTGTACTCATTAGAATCACCTCACTGTGGCACTTCTAATGTGCTCACAACATACATTTTCAAGATCAAATAAGACAAATTTATATCTGCAGTTATGGATTTTTTCATTTTCAAGATCAAATAAGACAAATTTATATCTGCAGTTATGGTTTTTTTCCTAGGAACTCAAAGAGTTCGAAGCAGCCCTGGTAAATGAGCCATCGATGTTTGATTTATTGTATAAATCTATTCTTTTCCTCAATTTTTTTGCTAAAAGATATTCTTGAAATGGTGTCAAATAAAAGTTATCCTCTATACATCCTCTTTAACTGAAAGACAAGACAGGCAGTCAGTGTGAAATCAACAGCCTCTGCAAGTCATTTGTGAAATAAACTGGTAAAATAGTAAGTTTCCTTGCTTTTCCTTGTTTACAATGTATAACATACAGTCAGGATATTGATACATGATTTGGTTTGGTTGGAGTTCAACAGCCCAGTCGACACTATTTAGGTCACACTAGACATTCTTTCACCAGTAACTGACAACTGCCCTTCCTGAAACAGTGAAAGGGAGGAAAAGAGAAGGCTCAACTTATTTACCGTTTGTATTCAGACGCACAAGCCCAAGCAAACAGTGTAGACCCAGATGAGATGCTGCAGAATGCAGCATCTCATTAAGGTCTACACTGTTTGCTACCCAGTTATTCTTGAATATAACACTGGGTAGTAAATTGTACTTGTTCAAATTTTAGGGAGTTGAGGTGCCTGAAAATTTATGGTAAATACGGTAAAACTGACTCTATATTATATGTGTACCGTACACATATAGCAATATTCCATTTCTTTAAAGAAATTTAAGAAAATGGTTGATCTTTTTGCAAACAGAGAGGGCTCTGATCAGACGCCATTATAAGCAGCATTTGATCTGGGCCTGCAATGTATGCCAATATCAATCTGGGGGTTCCTGTATAAAATGACTAGTAATGCATAATTTCCAGTTAAACAACGCCCGAGACTGTAATAATATCTGAGGGCCGTTCAATATTTAACTGGCCTAACCCAGTTATTGCATGCTTTCACATATTACATGTATATGATTCAATGCCTTATACATGGTTACACAAAATTTTATTGGTCACTCTAGTATTTATAGTCTGTGCCAGATGAAATAACATTGCAGAAGTCTGTTTCACAAATGAGTACAGAGCAGTGTGATTACTCCAATTAGATGCCTGTTTCTGAAAAAGAAGATAAACTAGGAAATTTGTACAGAAAGACTGCTCCTTCATATACAACTGTTATAAACTGGGTGGCTGATTTTAAATGTGGTTGGGTAACGTTGGAAGACCTGTGAGCGGTAATGATGACACCACTAGTGAAAATGTAAGGGAACTATAGTAAAGCAGGACAGGGGAATCAATTAGGTGAAAATGAAGGTTTCAGAAATGGCCAGAAGATTGGAGATTTCTGAGGGTAGGGTTTTTACCATTTTACATAAACGGCTGGGAATGAGGACGCTTTCAGCGCATTTAAGGGTGCATAGAATGAAGAACTGTCAGTGTCCATTTCTAAGTCACTTTTGGAAAGATATGAATCTGATCCAGTAGACTTTCTTGGAAGAGTTGTTACTGGGGATCCATCACTAAGATCCTGAGACTTAAACAGCAGCCTAAACAATGCACTGGTCAGGGTTCACTATGTCCGAAGAAATTCAAGACTCAGCCTTTGGTTGGCAAGGTCATGGCAGCTGTGTTTTTGGGATAGCAAGGGGGTTCTACTGTTGGAATATTTACATGAACCTCATTGCCAGACTATTAATGGGGAATATTATACTAAATTTTTGACCAAATACATGCAAAACGCTGGGAAAAATTACAAAAGGTATGCTGTTGCTAGAGTTTCTGTGGACGCAATTGAAGCGGAACGGTTTTTAACCCCTGACCCTCCTGATCTGACACCAGAATTCTTAGGACGTCACTTCCAGTCAGGCAGTGGTTGCAGGGTGGATTGACTCTAAAAGACCCTGAATTCTATAAAAAAATTAACTTTCAGCCTTGGAACATCAATGAAGTGCTTATTGCTGCAAGGTGACTATATGGAAAAAGAAGAAGTCAAGCGTGACTCTAAGTAGGTCAGCCTCGAAAGCGCAGTGGTTAACGCGTTTGATTTATGCCTCGATAGCGCAGTGGTTAACGTGTTTGACTTATCAAGAGGTTGTGTGTTCGAATCCGGCCACCGGTATCGAGGTGTGTCCTTGGGCAAGACACCTAATGACACTGCCCCACTCCACCCAGGTGTAAATGGGTAGCAGTGGTGTAAAAGCCACTGCCTCTCTCTCGAGCGCGCGTGAAAACACCCGGAATGAGTGTTCGAGAGCAATTCAGTAAGCTTGAAGCTTTCATCGCAATCGAACTAAAAATAAATTAGTATAAACTATAAACTAAGTAGGTACGGCCAGATGCTTATTGAATGACCCTCGTAACATAAAAGTCGTATTTCAGTGTACATGTATGTCACTCTTACTTTGTGAGGGGTAATGACAATTTTATTGGGTTCAAATATTCAGTTACATTAAGCCTTATTGTTGCCATTATTTCCTTTGTTATTGTAATTTATCATATTTATTCTGCAAAACTTCAGCTGACCTGCTTTCTTATTGTGCTTATATCTGCCATATTGCAGTTAACCCTTGTCCTGCTGAGCCCGGATATGCCTTATTTTCCAAACAATGAAGATCCAGATCAGATGGCTTCTAACGAAGCCATCTGATCAGGATCTACATTGTTTGCTATTCTGATTGTGAATTTGTTGCAATAATTTGCATCATGTAATCTGATTGGTTGATAATCGGTAGTGGGTGTGGCATATATGAATATTCAGCAGGACAAGGGTTAAATGCTGAAACACATTGCAAGAGAATGTCAAAAACATGGGCAGTGAGCAAAGGTTCAGAGAATGTTTTCAAACACTGATGGCAACCTATTATAAGCAAAGGTTCAGAAAAATGTTTTAACTCTTATCCTGCTGAATATTCAATTTAGCCACACCCATTTCTGACTTTGAACCAATCAGATTACTTGATGTAATTTATTCCTACAAATTCATAAATTGAATGTCAAACAGTGTAGATCCTGATCAGATGGCTTCTTCAGAAGCCACCTGATCTGGATCTACACCAGTTGACATCAGTTTAGAGTTCTGTTTTCATTGAGGTTTAACTTCCCCGTCAACACTATTTAGGTCATTCTGCTTCCAATTTGTGGGACTTTTACCCAACATTGAGATGAAATAACATCTCGAGCCCTGCTGCCCAATGAAACCAAAAGGCTTATATGCACTGGACAGTCTGACTCTCATCACTTTGCCTGGGCAGGCTTAGTCCTTCAAGTGGTTTACCAGTACTCGTGTTTGATCAGTTTCAGCTCTGCGTGGAAGCACCAATCTATTTCTCCAAGACCCGATGGCCGGGGCGGTCAGTTTAGAGTGCAAGATTTTGCAGTCTGCTGATCAAGTTGAAACAGACTTTTGTAATAAAGAGGGAAAAACTGCTGACCAGTCTTTAATAACCCTTTTTTTACCAAATGGAATCTTCCTCCTTACATGTATATATAGCAGGAGTTCATTTCAAAATTTAGGTGTGACAAGTTGTGTTTTCTTCAAGATTTATTTGGAAACTTTTTGCAAACAGTGTAGGCCCAGATCAGACGCCGCGTTCTGCGGCGTCTGATCTGGGCCTGCACTGTTTGCCAACTACCCATTTTGGGGTTTCTGGTACTAAATGGGTTAATAAATATGCTCCAATACATCATTTCACATGTCTAAAGTCAGCAATTTAAGACTGACAGTCATCAAATGAACAAGTCCGTGAAATGAACACCCCCTTAAACCCCACTTTATTAGAGAAAACTGGGGAATTTAAAGGGGTATACATTATTTTTCTTATTTCTGCTCCGAGACATAGGTTGTGGGTACTCGTTAGAACCGCCTCATTGAGGCGGTTCTAACGAGCACACACAACCTATGTTTGCAGTATAAATAAGAAAAATATCACAGATATTTGTACCCTGGCAAACACTGCAGGCCCAGATCAGACACCGCAGAATGCGGCATCTGATCAGGGCCTACAATGTTTGCAAAAAGTTCAGCCATTTTCCAAATCAATTTTGAAGAAAGACACAGCCTGACAGCCCTAAATTTTGAAATGGACTCCTGCAATATATAAGGAGGAAGATTCCATTTGGTACAAAAAGGGTTATAGCAGGTCTTTCTAGGGCTTGTTTTAATGATTAGAATTTAGCATTTTGTAGAAGCCTCCGTGGAGTAGTGGTTACGCTACTCGCCTTGTAAACCAGGGGTCGCAGGATCGATCCCGGGCTTCTCTAGACTTTCAGATGAGTCTTTAAACCGAGGTCCCGTCTCCGTTTGTTTGTTTGTTTGATTTGAGGTTTAACGTCCCCGTCAACAGTGTTAAGTTGCTTCCAATTTTGTGGGACTTTTACCCGACATCTCAAGCCCTGTCGCCCAATGAAACCAATAAGTTTATTAGCATGGACGGTCCACCTCGCACCGCGGTTCCTGGACATGCTTAGATCCTCTAAGCAGTTTACCAGTACTAGTGTGCGCGCTGGATTCAGCTCTGCCTGGAAGCATCATGCAGCCCATATATTTCTTCAAGCCCCTATGGGCGGGGGCGGGAGCCGGGTCCATTCTCTGTATGACCTTAGCTGTTGGTGGGATGTAAAACTCAAACACTCACTATAAGCATTTTGTGTCCTCAAAGAAAATACAGTTAAGATGAACCTTCTAACCCTTATCTTGTTGAATATTCAGTTTAGCCACACCCATTTCTGACTTTGAACCAATCAGATTACTTAATGTAATTTATTCTTACAAATCCATAAACTGAATGTCAAACAGTGTTGATCCTGATCTTCAGACGCCATCTGATCTGGATCTACACTGTTTCCAAAGATAGGGATTGTCATGAACAGCAGGATAAGAGCTAAATATAAAGAGATTCCATTGAACAATGAATGACAATAATTATTATTCGGCTATGAAAACAAGAGTCTTTTCTGTCCCGGAAAGTATCAATTATTTAGCTATTCACTGAAATTGTATCAATAATCCTGGAGTCATACAGGAATCTCTCAGAAGCTCCCGGTGTGGATTTCCACAATGTTTTTTCTGTTTTGAACCATTAATAATCTGGAATTCTGAAAAAAAGCATTACTTTTACTCTATGGGTTTACCCATTCTTCCTGGAAACCTATGAAAGGGAGATAAGCAACCAGTGCAGATCCAGATCAGCAGATCAGTTGCTCACATAATGCAGCATCTGATCAGGGTCTACACCGTTTGCTAATAAGATTTTCCACCAAAAATACAATAAAATAAAACTAGAGCTGTCAGTGAAACTGACTAGGGCCCCGGCAGCGCTATCAGAGGAGTAGGAAAAAATTTGTGGACGGACAGACAGACGGACGGACAGAGTGATTACTATAGGGCACCCACACTTTCAGTGCGGGGCCCTAATAAAAAGCGAATAAAAATAGACCCAACAAATGGATTAGTCCAACATTAGGTTGGAGGGATCCACCAGTATACAAGGTGTTCACCCTTTTTGTACCATCCTTTATATGGCAGTAGTCCATTTCGAAATTTAGGGATGACAGGTAGTGTTTTCCTTAAAATTTATTTAGAAAATAGCTGAACTTTTTGCAAATAGTGTAGGCCCTGATCAGACGCCGCATTCTGCAGACGTTGATCAGGGCCTGCACTGTTTGCCAGGGTGCCCGTTTTGGGGTTTCTGATACAAAATGGGTTAAGGTATTGTTATAATCAGGAAAAATGTATGCAGCCAAAACTGAGAGATTTGCTAATCAACTGGAGCTTTTGCATTTCTCTCTTCAGAGCAAATGAAGCTTCATATTAAATGGAAAAATGAAATTTCATCTGCTCTAAAAAAATTCATGGCATTCTAAGGCTTAAGGGGAATAGGAATATCTGGCAGATTTTTCCGCCATTTTCCAAAGGGAGACAAATTTCGGGACTTCCTGTTCGCTTTTCTATAAGCCCTATCCCACTGAAAAAGGGGTCTACTCTAAATGGAAAGAATTTGCTCCTCAGGAGCAAATTCTTTCCTTTAAGAGTTGAGCCCTACTGACATGGGAGACAAAGATACTTTTGCAGGAGTTACCTTCCCTAAAGGTAACATTCCCCTTAACCCTTGCCCTGCTGAGTCCGGATATGCCTTGTCTATCAAACAATGTAGAAGAAGCCATCTGATCTGGATCTACATTGTCATTCAGTTTGTGAATTTGTTGCAATAATCTGCATCAAGTAATCTGATTGGTTGATAATCAGTCGTGGGTGTGGCAAATTAAAATATTCAGCAAAAGATTTGGTCTGCACTTATCAAGCATTCTGCCCTTTACCAATCACTCATGTGGTTCCTCATGGAGCTAATTCTTTCCACCAATGAGAATTTAAAATGAGCAATAATGAAATGCACATAATTATTTTATGCAAGAGTAATGTCCCCTGTCAGGGCAGCTCAGGGCCCAGTTATTCAAAGTTACCAAAATTAGTTAACTCTTATCCCGCTGAATAATAAATTTAGCTACACCCTTTTCTAGCTTTGAACCAATCAGATTATTCCTAAAAAATTCTCAAACTGAATGTCAAACAGTGTAGATCCTGATCAAATGGCTTCTTCAGAAGCCATCTGATCTAGATCTGCACTGTTTGCAAAGTAAACACCAGGATAAGGGTTAACAGTTGAACGGTCGAGTATGTCAATGAGGTTTACATCCACATCAACATTTTGGAGACAATGCTTCCAATTTTGTGGGACTTTTCCTGACATTGAGATGAAATTACATCTCAAGCCCTGCCCCACAAACAAACAAATAGGGTTTATTATGCAGGGACAGTCAACTCACACCGCACTTTGCCTGGGCAGGCTTTTACCAGTGCTCATAAGCTCTGCCTGGAAGCATCATGCAGCCCAATCTATTTCTCCAAGCCCCAATTCTTGCTGAATATTCAGTTTAGCCACACCCATTTCTGACTGAACCAATCAGATTACTTGATGTAATTTATTCTTACAAATTCATAAACTGAATATCAGACAGTGTAGATCCTGATCAGATGGCTTCTTCAGAAGCCATCTGATCTGGATCTACACTGTTTTCAAAGATAGGGGTTGTGGGAAGCCTGACATTAGCTTAACTAACTTGTTAGTGATAAAAAATGTTAACTATTCTAGCAAGTACGGCATCTAATACACTGGTTTGCCCCCGCCCGAATTGGGGCTTGGAGAAATAGATTGGGCTGCATGATGCTTCCAGGGCTTGAGATGTAATTTCATCTCAATGTCAGGAAAAGTCCCACAAAATTGGAAGCATTGTCTCCAAAATATTGATGTGGATGTAAACCTCATTGACATACTCGACCGTTCAACTGTTAACCCTTGGTTAACAATGAGTAAGATGTTGATGATTGTTTGTTTGTTTGATTTGATGTTTAATGTCCCTGTCAACACTGTAAAGGTCATTTTGGAGACGTTGCTTCCAATTTTGTGGGACTTTTACCCGACGATGAGATGAAATGACATCTCATGCCCTGTCGTCCAATGAAACCAAAAGGGTTTATAAGTATGGACGGACCAACTCACACCGCTTAACCTTGACAGGCTTAGATCCTCTAAGCGGTTTACCATTACCAATGTGCGGGTTGGTTTCAGCTCTGCGTGGAAGCATCATGCAGCCCATCTATTTCTTCAAGTCCCTATGGGTGGGGGCGTGAGATGTTGATGATACATACAGACACCAATACCAATGTGGCTGCAAATAGATTTTTGGCTAGATTTTTCTTTACTTTCATATATCGGAAAGATAAAAACCAAATATTTCACAGTTTTCTATCTATCAAAAAAACTAGGGATTCTGAATTCCCCTAATTTTTCAATGTTTGCTTTTTATATAAAACATTCAAGCACCAATGAAGACTAACAGACGACATTTAAAAAAAAAATTCTTACTTTTCAGATAAAATAAGGCTTGACATTTCATGTGAATCGTCTGCTGAGCAGACGATTCACATGAAATGTCAAACCTTATTTTCCCTAAAAAATAAAAATTAGATTGTTGTCTGCTCTGGAATTTTCCACAGTGCCTGAAAGTTTAGATAGTGTCTGTATAAAATACACCTGTCAAAATAAAAGTGTTCTGCCAAATATTCTTGACAAGATACAGCTTTATAAAGAACCAATATTAGGTACTGAGTAAGTAGACACACCTGAAAGATTCAGGGGACATTTTTTCAAATGGAGAAAACTTTTGAGAACAGGAAACAGTCTCGCTGGTACATGCATCTGAAGCTCTTTCTTAACCCTTTTTGTACCAAATGGAATCTTCCTCTTTATATATAGCATGAGTCCATTTCAAAATTTAGGGGTGTCAGGTGGTGTTTCCATCAAAATTTATTTGGAAAATGAATGAATTTTTAGCAAACAGTGGAGGCCCTGATCAGATGCCGCAGAGTGCGGCGTCTGATCTGGGGCCTGCACTGTTTGCCAGGGTACCCATTTGGGGGATTCCAGTCTGAAATGGGTTAATCCATTATCAGTAGAATACAATCTTCCCCACTAATTTAAACATATCAGGAGGCCATTTTCAGTGTATCATCAGCTACCTGCTTTTAACCCTTATCTTGCTGTTCACGACAACCCTTATCTTTGCAAACAGTGTAGATCCAGATCAGATGGCTTCCCATCTGATCAGGATCTACACTGTCTGGCATTCGATTTATGAATTTGTAGCAATAAATTACATCAGGTAATTTGATTGGTTGATAGACAGGAATGGGAGTGGCTCAGGATCTACACTGTCTGGCATTCAATTTATGAATTTATAGCAATAAATTACATCAGGTAATTTGATTGGTTGATAGACAGAAATGGGAGTGGCTTAAATGAATATTCAGCAAGAGAAGGGTCAAAGTATTTCTTCCTGGGAACAAAATCTTAACCGTTGTCCTGCCTCATACTTTTGCGAAGAGTTTAGATCACAATTAGATGCCTTCTGAAAATGCATAGGTAATACACAAATACAATGAACCATGAGTCAATGACACCAATAGCACCCTGTAGTTTGAATTAAGGTTTCACTTCTCAGTCAACATTATTTAACCCTTCTCTTGCTGAATATTCATTTTAGCCACACCCATCTCTGACTTTGAACCAATCAGATTACTTGATGTTATTTCTTCCTACAAATTCATAACTTACTGTCAAACAGTGTAGATCCTGATCAGATGGCTTCTTCAGAAGCCATCTGATCTGGATCTACACTGTTTTCAAAGATAGGGTTTGTCGTGAACAGCATGATAAGAGTTAAGTCATTTTGGAGAAGTTGCTTCCAATTCTGTGGGACTTTTACCTGAGACTGAGATGAAATGACATCTCAAGCCCAGGTCCGACTAGCAACACTTTGCCTGGGCAGACTTAGCCCTGTAAGCGGTTGGTACTTTCAACTGACAAGGTACTTGTGATTTTGAAAGTTTAGGATAATTTCAGCAACTGCTAAAAAGGTACCAATTTTTATAGCAATCAATTTAAGCATGCACATGACTGTTTAGATAAGACCAGGATTTTCTTTGTCTTTATGTTGTAAGCTTCTACATCCAGAATCTAAACCACCCATAATGAGGATGAAAAGCAGGTTTTATACCTTGAGCCTTACAATGCCACGAAAAACTGCATCTGAAAATGTCGTCTTAACCCTCGTCCTCCTAAACCCGGATATATCTTAGCTTTCAAACAATGTAGATCCAGATCAGATGGCTTCTTGCTGAACCCGGATATATCTTAGCTTTCAAACAATGTAGATCCAGATCAGATGGCTTCTGAAGAAGCCATCTGATCAGAATCTTCATTGTTTGTCATTCAGTTTATGAATTTGTTGCAATTAATTGCATCAAGAAATCTGATTGGTTGATAATCAGTGGTGGGTGTGGCATATTTAAATATTCAGCAGGTCAAGGGTTAACGTTAATGTCATCTGCTCTATCTCCCTACAAACTTCTAAAACATATTTTATTTTTGCATACAGGCAAAGGGAGCAGTCTGATCTGGGTCCACACTGTTTGCAACAATGATTTTTACAACAAAGCAGGCAACAATATTTGCTGAAATGGGCTTTTTGAGAGTTAAAGCACTATGGCTTCTCAATTAAGGACTAAAAGCACCAACCGAAATTCGTAGCTGTTTGCTTTTCAGAGACAAATCAGGCTTGACATTTCATGTTCATTATCTGCAAAGCGGTATTTAGCACTAACAGAAGCCTCCGTGGTGCAGTGGTTACATCCAACTCGCCTTGTAAACCAGGGGCCGCAGGATCGATCCGGGGCTTTGGGCCAGACTTTCGGATGAGTCTTTAAACCGAGGTCCCATCTCCGTATGACCTTAGCTGTTGGTGGGATGTAAAACTCAAAACACTCACTTTGCACTAACATCATTATTCTGAAGCTATTTGCGCTGTGGATTTGCTTTTCATGCAAGCAAGATAAGATAGACAGCAGGAGTAACATTTGAGCTGTGTCAACCTAAAATGTGCCATCAGGATAAAATACCCATGTAACATAGTACATTTTTCCATATCTCAGTGTGGACCCTGATCAGACATTTTGTGTAAATAAAAAAAAAAAAAAATCCCTTACTAATACTCCAAACATAGGTTGTGGGTGCTCGTTGGCACTGCCTCATTTAGGTGGTTCTTACAAGTACCCACAACCTACAACTTTGAGCAGAAATATGAAACAATGTAAACACCTGTATACCTCAGTTCTCTCTGTATAAAGTGGGATTTACAGGGAAGTTCATTACAAGGACACCGTTAATGCTTCAAGCATGCCGGCTGAGCAAAGACCGGAATTTGAAGGTGCTCTCACCAACTGTGTCAGAACACAAGTCTTCCCAGTGCACATGAAGTGATATAATTCAATGTACATCCATCCATATAAAGTAAAATTTATATATTAAGACCACCTTTGGGACTGTTCAAAAGTGGTCTTAAAGACCACTTTTGAACAGTCCCAAAGGTGGTCTCTGACAAGAGGACACTGTATGTAGAAAACACAAAGGAAGCATAACTGCAACCTACCAAATAAGCTTTTTATAGCAGAATTAGTCTTAATTTTAGGTGGTCTTAATAGCAAAAATTTACTGTATGCCTCGCAGTGAAGACTGATCAGACTGTGTGCATGCATAGGCTGATTTGAGACTTTGATTGACACACATGCCAGAGGATACATTTTCACTGGATGTGGCCTTAGTTTTAGTCATTGACCCTTATCCTGCTGCATAAATTAATTTAGCCACACCCATTTCTGACTATACTTGATATAATGTTTCCGTTCACTTTAAAGACAGTGCATAACAAACAGTGTAGATCCTGATCAGATGGCTTCTAAAGCCATCTGATCTGGATCTACAATGTTTTCAACAGTAAAGGAGTTATACTGCTCAGCAGGATAAGGGTAAAGATGGCTGATTATTTAGAATTTTTATGCTGACAAAAATTCCATCGAAGGCAATGTTGGGCCTGTATGGACTTGAAAATCGGGTAACAGCTAGTGTTGTCTCAAATGAAATGTTGACAGCTTCACAAACAAACAGAGGGAAAACCAGACTGCTATACCACGTCATGCTTAAATCAGGCACCAAAAAGCATTAAGGCGATAAAAGCTGATACAAAACAAACTGCAACCATAATGAATGGCTTGCTGGCAATTGTTACAGACCCAAACAGAAATAGTATTATCACACATGAGGGCCCTGAACCGCTCATCTGATTTCAAGATGTCACATAACATGTCCCTTAAAGTCATGTGGATAACTGGCAGCCATTTTGTTCACTGGAGCAGAATTGTTTCAGCTCTTTTGATACAGTGTCACCTCAGCAACATTCATATGAAGTTTGAATGAAATTGGCTCTGGGGTTTAGGAAGAGATGTTGATTAAAGATTTCTATTTCTGGCACTGTAGGCTAATGGATTCGAACAGCAAAAGAATGGCAAGAGAGCCAGCTAGGCAACATTCCTGTGATGTTAAACAAATTGCTGACGTTTGTCTATTTTTAGCTTTGGCAGCCATCTTGTTCATCAGAGCAGAACGATTTTGGCTATTTTGGAAGAAGGTCACAACATTCCTATGGGAGGAACAGTTTTTACTATTTTTAGCTCTGGCAGCCATCTTGTTCATCGGAAAGAAACGATTTTAACTATTTTGGTAAAGAGCCGCCTAGGCAACATTCCAGTGAAGTTTAAGGGAAATTGGCCCAAGGGATAGGAAGAGTTAACATTTTAAGCAAATTGTTGATGTTTTTTTCTATTTTTAGCTATGGTGGCCATCTCGTTTATCAGAGCAGAACAATTTTAGCTACTTTGGTACAGGCTCACCTAAGCAACATTCCTATGAAGTTTAAATGCAATTGGCCAGGGGTACCGAAGGAGTAGTCATTTAAATTTGTTTCTATTTTTAGTTCTGGTGGCCATCTTGTTCATCAAAGCAGAACAATTTTAGCTGATAAAGAGCCACCTAGGTAACATTTCTATGATAGTGGTCTTTTAGAGCAAATTGTTGATGCAGGACGACAGACCACGGACATTTACTGATTACATCGAGCTCACCATGAGCTGAGCTAAAAATCTAAACAATTCTGGAAATTATTCATGGAACAATCTAAGTTATAATATGTATGTTCAATCTGGACTGTGTAAAATACTGAATGACCTACAGAATGTAAGGTAACCGGGCGCTAACAGCACATAGGGGCTACCCTCTGTGTAACATACCCTAATGATCCTAAGTATTGGGACAGACAGGTCTAAGCAAACAGTGGAGACTCAGATCAGACTGCTCCTGAAGGAGCAGTCTGATCAGGGTCTCCACTGTTTGCTATTCCATCTACAAATTTGTTAAAGTTTTAGGAGAAATACAGCAAGTCCTCCAGGTGTCCGAATATTTAGGATATTTACGGTTGCTCCAGATAAGGATGCTTAATGAGGGTAAATTTGGGATATTTTTTCTTAACCCTTATCCTGCTAGATATTTTAATTAGCCACACCCATATCTGATCATCAGCCAATCAGATTACATGATATAATGTTTTCTTTCATATTCACAAACTGAATGACAAACGGTGTAGATCCTGATCAGATGGCTTCAGAAGCCATCTTATCTGGATCTACACTGTTTGCAAAGGTAGGGGCTGTCGTGAACAGCAGGATAAGGGTTAATTCTCGATAAAAAAACATAACATTGTATGTTATGGGTACTAATGTAAGAATCGCTTTGTTGAGTACCCACAACATATGTTTTTTTGGAATTAGGAAAAATATCCTTTTCCTATCCTCTATGCATAGTCTTCTTATCTGCAGCTATGGTGCAAGTATTCTAAGGTAACTTTCTCATGCTTGGCCTATAAATAATGCTACTTTATCCCCAAAAATAACTCCTCTCTCTCACCATCATATTTCTAATATACTAGAAAGCCTGTTAACATTATTTCTCTCTGAATACCTGGCACTTCTGGTAAAAATATTTCACCAACAAGCATACTAACAGTTATTAACTGACCAACAGTTTTTTTCATAACCCATTTTAGACAAGAAGCCCTATAACAGGACTTACCGTAAAAATCCTAAAATCTCGAGAAAGTCATGTGGATAACTGTCAGCCATTTTGTTCATTGGAGCAGGCTCGTTTTAGCTTTTTTGATATAGTGTCACCTCAGCAACATTCCTAAGAAGTTTGAATAAAATTGTAAGACATCTTGAGGAATTGATGTAATTCTCCTTAAATTTTGGCAAATTTAATACACAATCCAGCAAGGAGCCCAAATAACACCCGTCGCTGGACAGGACAGCTCATCGGAAGTCTCGCTTTGACTCAGTTGTGCAAAGGCAAATTTTCAGACCCATAACAGAAACAAAGTCACAAAGAAAGAATCCAGTGCTACATGTATATCAATATACATGTGTACTTATATTAAAATCTATCAATAAATGTAGCCGCTAGACCAAAGACAAAAAGATTTTCTCAAAACAGCCACAGTGACCTTGACCTTGACCTCTGGACCCTGCGAGTCAAACTCCCTTGAGATAGTATCATA
Source organism: Lucinisca nassula (assembly GCA_963580285.1). Lineage (NCBI taxonomy): Eukaryota > Metazoa > Mollusca > Bivalvia > Lucinida > Lucinidae > Lucinisca > Lucinisca nassula. The sequence goes on along the minus strand of OY757024.1, from coordinate 92,170,902 downwards.
CCTAACATTTATATGAAGATATAGAGTGATGACAAAGTTTTTCTAAAAATTGCCACACTGTCCTTAACCTTGAGGTCATGACCTTGAGATATTATCATAAGCAACATGGCAAAATTCATCAACAAATGTAGCCCATACAGCCATGACAAAGTTATTCTGAAAAAAGCCAGTGACCGTGACCTCTACCTTAGGACCTTGAAAGATAAACCTGCTCAAGATACTATCATACCCAACATTTGTGTGAAGTTATATGAAAATCTATCAATAAATATAGGTGCTAGAGTGTAGACAAAGTTTTTCAAAAAATGTCACAGTGACCTTGACCTTGAGGTCATGACCTTGAAAGTTGCAATTGCATGAGATATTATCATATGCAACACTTGTGTGAATTTATATAAAAATCCGTCAATAAATGTAGGCCCTGTAGTGATGACAAAGTTTTTCTAAAACTAGAGAAAGTGACCAGTGGGTCACGTATACCCCCGGCCAGCGTCACCCTCTGATATATCTTTTGAGCTTGTACCGGTATGTAATATGAATGAAGTCAAGAAGCTATAAGAATCTATAAATGTGCTTGTAAAAGCTAAACCAAACATGAAATTTCTAAATGGACCAAGGGAGTGAGGGCATCAAATAGAACATACAGGCATCTATAAACTTTGACATAAAACTTTAACCAAATGTAAAATTTCTAAGTCCCTTGACTGTCACCATGACCTTGAGGTCAAGGTCACCATGGGTGGGGGAAGGGACATGCATCATGAAATCATTTATCAAACATGAAGAGAATCTAACATGTGGTTACAGAGATATCAGCCATGAAAAAGGTTTAACACAAAACTTTGACGTAAAAGTAGATGAACAGACAGACAGACAGCCCACCCAGGGGCTTGACCCAGAGGCTTAGATATTCCATATGAAAGGTAATGCTATAGAGATATCCTCTACCAAACATGAAGAGAATCTAACATGTGGTTACAGAGATATCAGCAATGAAAAAGGTTTAACTCAATACTTTGACGTAGAATTAGATGAACAGACAGACAGACAGCCCACCCAGGGGCTTGACCCAGGGGCTTAGATATTCCATATGAAAGGTAATGCATCAGAGATATCCTTTACCAAACATGAAGAGAATCTAACATGTGGTTACAGAGATATCAGCAATGAAAAAGGTTTAACACAAAACTTTGACGTAAAAGGAGATGAACAGACAGACGGACAGACAGACAACCCACCCAGGGGCTTGACCCAGGGGCTTAGATATTCCATATGAAAGGTAATGCTATAGAGACATCTTGTACCAAATATGAAGAGAATCCAACCTGTGGTTACAGAGATATGAGCAATCAAAAAGGTTTAAGTAAGTAAGTAAAGTAAGTAAAGTCTTTATTTTACGAGGGTTACAAATTTAGCATAGGAGCTAATCTTCCATGAGGCCCTCAAAACATTTACAATATATACACAAGCATTAAAACATAATATACAAATACAGCTAACATAAATACAAGTAGCTGTCAGGAAAGAAAGAAAGAAAAAAAAAACAATGAAAATCATGTGTATTGTGTGTGTGTGCATGCCTGTGTGCATGTGTGTGTGTGTGTGTGTAAAGACAGTTACATGTACACTAACATTTACAAACTATATATATATCAGTCTATGTACTCGTCTTTGAGATTAATCACCAGTCAACCATTTGATGCATTTTCTATGAAAAGCTTCAGCTGACTGAGAATGCTTGATACTGTTTGGTAGAGAATTCCATATAAGGCACCCAGAGTATCTCATCGACTGTTTAAAGAGCTCTTTCTTTGGTTTTGGTGGGATAAAACACCCAGATGTAGTTGATCTGAGGGATGGTATTGTTTCATTTGCCTGTCTTAGCACAAAATGTTCAGAAATATAAGTAGGGGCCAAACCATTGTAAACCTTAAACATTAATTTTGCTTTTCTAAGAAATATTCTGTCAAAAATAGACATAATTCCAAGTGTGCTCATAGCTTCTGTAATACTTTCTACATTATAGTCTAAAATGACACGGCAAGCTCGTTTTTGTAATCTTAAGAGCTTAGTTTTATTACTTTCAGATGTATTACCCCAGATAATGTTACAGAAATCTATATGGGGCTGGATGTAGGATTTGTAATACTGCACTCTGTGTGAGAGAGATAAAAAATTCTTTATTTTTGAAAGAAGCCAAATGCTTGAACTGATTTTCTTAGAGAGATATTTCACATGTTCCAACCATGACAAGTTATGGTCTACAAAAATGCCCAGAACTTTTTCATGGCTCACTGTACCTAAATTATCATTAATGTATTTAAGAGTCAGACCTTCATTTTCCATTCTTTGCCTTCTTTGGGATGTTGTTATTAACATCAGTTTAGTCTTTTCTGTATTTACAACCATACCATTGCATTTACACCACATACTCAGTTTATTTATAGCTTGCTGTAAATTCTGCTCAATATCAGTTGTAGATCCTTGTATATCAAATAATGTGGTGTCATCGGCATACAGTTCGGCATATATATCCTTGATGTAAAGTGGTAAATCATTTATGAAAAGAAGGAATAATAATGGTCCCAAAATAGAACCTTGAGGAACCCCATATGTTACAGACTTTAACTCTGATTTTGTGTTATACAAAGAAATCTGCTGTTGTCTATGAGTTAGGTATGTTTTAAACCATGTGGAAGTTTCTTCACTGATTCCATATAATTGCAGTTTTGTCAACAAAATGTCATGATCAACAAGGTCAAAGGCTTTTCTGAAATCTATAAATAATACTCCTACCATTTTGTCATTATCAAGAGCATTTAGCCATGTATCTACCATACTTAAGAGTGCCGTTTCACAAGAATGTTTGGGCCTAAAGCCAGACTGTGTTTTATGAAGCAGCTCGTATGTGTTAAGATGGTGCATAAGGGAGTCATGAACATGTTTTTCAAGAATTTTAGACAGGGTGGGAAGTATTGATATTGGGCGATAGTTATTCATATCCTCACAGGAGCCCTTTTTGAATAAGGGTGTGACTTTTGCTTCCTTCCATTTTTCAGGGAATATAGAAGCTCTGATACTCTGATTGCATATATATGTTATTTCATTTGCTATATGAGGTGCTGAAAGTTTTAGCAGCCTAGGGCCTATAGCGTCTGTCCCTGTTGCTTTGCTGGCATCTAAATTATGAAGAAATTTTTTAACTTGATCTTTCTGAACAGGTGGAATATGAAATTTAGATCCTGTCAAAAGTTTGGAACTACAGAATTCCCTAAGTCTCTCATGACTGGAAGAAAGAAGTGGCTCCTTTATTTTTGAGGCTACATTAACAAAGAACTCATTAAAAGTATTTGCAATATCGGTGGGGTGTTCTACATTCAAATCTCCATTCTTAATTGGGCCAATATGTGTTTGTGCCTGTTGTCCCTTCCCAGCTCCAACTTCTTGAAAGATTTTAAAGATGCTTCCAGGTTTGTGCTTATTCTGATCTATAAAAGTTTCATATTTTTCTTTTTTAGACAACCTTATCATATGGGTAACTCTGTTTCTCCAAATTTTATAATCATTTTCATAGCCTAATGCCTTGTGTCTGTCTCTTATTTTGATGGCATCCAGTATTTCTGGTGTTAGCCATTTGGGTTGGTTCTTGTGCTTAACCCGGTGTTGCCGTATAGGTACATGATTATCAACGATTTCCAGAAAGAGGTCTGTCCATGCCTGTAGTATATCATCAGGGTGTTCAAAAATTTGAATGATTTCCCACGGAACTGACTGAAGGTCACTTATAAATTTATTTTCATCAAAGTTCTTAAAGGACCGGTATTTTATGGTATGATGCTCTGTCTTAGGTAAACAAGAGTTCATTTTTCGTGTGAAGAATATGGGGAAATGGTCGCTTAATCCAATTTTTGGGACATCAACAAATGTTATATTTTCAGAAAAGTTTGAGTAAATATGATCTATAAGTGTTTTTGAACTGTTTGTCAAACGTGTGGCCTCCCTAACAAACTGAGTTAGACCAAAAGACTCTGTATAATCCAACCATGATTTCCCAACATGATCATTTAATAAGTCCCTGTTGAAATCACCTAGTAGGTACATTTCTAATTCCAGACAACATGCTTTTTCGAGACTTTCTTCAAAATAGTCATTCCACTGGATGGTTGACTTTGGAGGTCTATATATATGAGCAACAAGGAAAGACTTGCTGTTGGTGGGTTTGACTTCAAGCCATATACATTCAAGCAAGTCATGCTCCAAGTCATACCTTCGAACACAGGAGATCCCATTTTTAACATATACCAGCAAGCCCCCACCATTTGAACTTCTATCTTTCCTGAATGGTTTCTGAAATCCATTCACTTCAAATAATGAGTCTGCATGAAGGTCGCTTAGCTTGGTTTCACTTAAACCAAGTATATGTATTTTATTATAATCTGATTGCAACATAATTTTTATTTCATCAATCTTATTTCCAAGGCCTTGAATATTTGTATGACCAATTCTTAAACCTTTACCTCTCAGACCGAGATTCACTGTATCATAAGACCTTTCTGGCATTGACCTGTCATGCAAAGAGTTATTAACATTTTCACTAACCTGAGACCTCATGGAAGAATTAGCTAAAATATCAGAGGCATGCAAATCATTATAATCATTATAATTAGGAAAGCCTGAAACAGAATTTGTAGATTCAGACAATATTGATATCTCTAGATCTGAAATGTCATTGACCTGTTCATTATTTTGATTGCCACTTTGTGTTGAATAACAAGGCTGTGATTCTCTGTATGCATTGTCATTTTGCTCTTCAATTTCGACAAAAAATTGGTTAGTGTCACAAAAACATTCACTTAAATTACAGTTATTGCATATATTCTGAAACAAAGAAAATCTGTTATGCAATAGGATTTCAGAACTTTGCAAAACATTAATACATGAGGCATCATAGCCGAAATCCTAACTGCTTTCGCACTTTTTACTTTTGTGTCCATAGAAACCACAGTCATGGCACTTAATTTGTTGAGGGTGTTTACACTGCCTCGTGGAATGGTTGGTTTCCCCACATTTATTGCACTGGCTGTTTTGTTTATAAAATTTATGAACTGTTTTTCTGGTTGACTGAGGTGTGGTGGTACTGCTTTTCCGGTGCTGGAATGAGGGTCTTCTTTCTTGATTTCTATTGTACACACACTGGTCAAAGTTTTGCACAATTTCCACAGTACTGTTAATTGTGGCTAACAACCTTTTAATTCCTGATTGTGATAGGTGGATAGAGTCCCTAGAGTAGTAGCGGTCTATGATCTCCCCATGTTTATTATGAAAGGCACAATCCATATCAACAAGTTTCATATTGTACTGCTGTGAGAGTCGTTTAATTACAGTGTTTATGTCTACTGTATCTGTATCGCCTCTAGGACAGCTATTAGCCAACAAAACTTTGCAAGTGCTGTTTTTCTGAGTGATGTAGCTTAACAGCTGATCATATTTTTCCTCAAAGTATTCACTATCTGTACCCTGTGAAGCATTGTTTCCTCCAATATAGATGATAACATGGGAAAATTTACAAATATCAAACACTTTAATATCCTTCAGAATGGTGTCGACAGTTGCTCCTGGTATTCCTTCCCTGCGCACATTGTCTTTAAGCCCCTTAGGGTTTGCACCGGTAATAATTGAATCACCTATCAGAAGTATCTGTTTTTGCTCGTTTATGCGTATTGACTGTCTTGGTTTAGGTATTGGTCTAAAGGAAAGCATCGGCTCTTCTCTTATTCTGCGTTTTGGGTGCGATTGACCGGTTGTCTGATTCCTGGCAGATCTTGGCGTAGATGTGACTCTTTGGCCGTCATTTGGCACAGTTGCGTTTGAATTTCTTTTTTCTTCTGTGCTAGCAGTCTGAGGTAAACGATCAGCATTGCCTGATAAAACATTATCACTGTTGTTAGAGGAAAGCTCTAGATCTGTTGTGTTGAATGTTTCATCAACAGTTTGGTATGTAGAGTTAGCTGCCTTTTGCACTAATTTATTTACCTGGGCAGTCAAGGTAGCAACCTGTCCCTGCAAAGCATGGATTGTGTTCATCAGCTCCAAGTAATGATCTTAAATCTTCAGTGCAAAAACATAAAAAAATCTTTAGTCTAAGACCTTGGCCACGGTCATGTATGATGATGTTGCTGATAAAAACTTTTGACTAGTAGCCCAAGTATGAATAAATCTATCAAAGGTAAATAAGCAATTAGCTCCTAAAACCTTTAACACAAAAACAGTAACATAAGAATTCTAAGTCAGTGACCTTGACCCCAAAGTTATGGTCAAGAGCGCTGATGCTGCTAAAAATTTGAGACAACGAAGTATCTATAACCATACCGAGTATAAACAAAATCCATCCGAGATAAAGAAGTAATGAGCTCCTAAAAACTTCAACACAAACTCTTTAACATTAAAATTCTAAGTCTGTGACCTTGACCTAAGGCCACATTCATGGGTGCTGATACTGAAGATAAAAACTTTAGCCCGGTATCTATCACACTAACAAATATGAACTTAATCCATGTTCACATATTAAAGAAGTTATGGGCAACTAAAAAACTTTAACACAAATACAAGTTTGTACCACATATCATTAATGAAGCTCTAATAGTTCTTGAGAAATAAACTTGACCATTAGGGTGAAAGCTAGGGTGGTCACAATATTTTACAAAGTCAGTGAACCATGAAATGTAGGTCAAGGTCAAATATGGATGCTTGCACTTAAGTTGTCATCCCCAGATACAAGTTTGTACCAAGTATCATTAATGAAGCTCTTATAGTTCTTGAGAAATAAACTTGACCATTAGGGTGAACGCTAGGGTGGTCCCAAATGTTGACGCCTTGACAAACGGACGGACGAACGAATGGAAGGAAAACCGGGCGCCTAAATTGCACCATGCTAATAGCAGGCGCGACAAAAAGGGTTAACCAAAAGGTAAACCTCGGACGACGCCCACCCACCTGGACATCGCTATTTTAAAGGATGGATTTTTTAACCAAAAAAAAAAAAAAAAAACGTCCAAAAACGGAAAAATAGACCTGACACTCCTTAAATGACGAATTTTCCAACATAAAGCAACCGAAGAGTCTAAAGGTATACAATGGGTTAATAATGCCAAATGTAAGGTCAGGAAATTATCTCTTAAAGCACCAAACAAAATTGCACAGGAGAATACATTCATGTATTACATTCATGTTTCCTTATTTTCCAGAGAAAATCAGGCTTGACCTTTCATGTGGATATTCTGCTTTGCGAACATTTGTTTGTTTGAATTGAGGTGTAACATCCCCATCAACACTATTTAGGTCATATTGTAGACACTGCTTGAGGTTTAACATCCCCGCCAACACTATTTAGGTCATTTTGGAGACATTGCTTCCTATTTTGTGGGACTTTTACCCGACACTGAGATGAAATGACTTCTCAAGCCTGCCACCCAATGAAATCAAAAGCTTATATACATTGGGCCATCTGAGTCACACCAATTAATACTAGGGCAGGCTTAGTCCTTCTAAGCGGTTTACCAATACTCATGTGTGGTCAGTTTCAGCTCTGTCTGGAAGAACCATGCAGCCCAATCTATTTCTCCAAGCGTCGATGGGCAGGGGCGAGCTTTGTGCACATATGTCTACATGCAGCAAAGGATGAACATCATTATTATGTCATCCAGGCTCCTTATTATGTTGTTGTGAACTCATGCACTCTCATGCATAAAGATTCGTTTCTATTTAAAATGGGTTGAAAGCAATCCAAGAATTTCTTGCAGCAGGAGAGTTCTTGAACAATCACATATTCAAATTAATGTTTTTATTAGTCTGCTGAAAGGACACAGACATGTGATCTGAACCCATCGCAATCTTGTTGCTTTTGCTGCAAAGTTGGTTAATACTCTACCCATAACAGAACATTAACCCTTTTTGTGCCAAATGGAATATTCCTCCTTATATATGGCAGGAGTCCATTTTAAAATTCAGGGGTAACAGGTTGTGTTTTCTTCAAAATTTGTTAGGACAATGCCTGAACTTTTTGCAAACAGTGTAGGCCCTGATCAGACGCCGCGTTCTGTGGCGTCTGATCTGGGCCTGCACTGTTTGCCAAGGTACTATGGTACTGAATGGGTTAATTATGAAAAGCTTCCCAACTTTAGACCCAATTCCAATGGTTGTATTTTATTTTTATTTTTCTGGAGTCCTGACGAGTCTGATTATCTTGTAGAATCAGAGAAATTGGCATATGATTCCAGTAGTTTTCTGTAGGTAAGTAAGGAAATTAGATTAACCCTCCCATTATCATTCAAACCTGATAAAAATTACAGCCATCAAGCTTTGTAGAGTGATAAGTAAGTCAGCTCTTCAACATAAATTACTCACTTCTTACTAAGAGAAGTGTTTAACAAGTTGGCACAATTCAATGCCACATGGAAAATACATTGAAACATAGAAAATAATAATGTTTTGATCTTCCTTGATTAACCCTTTTTGTACCAAATGGAATCTTCCTCCTTATATAGCAGGAGCCCGTTTCAAAATTTAGGGGTTTCATCAAAATTTATTTGGAAAATGACCAAACTTTTAGCAAACCGCATTCTGCAGCATTTGATCTGGGCCAACACTGTTTGCCAGGGTACCTGTTTTGGGGTTTCTTGTACAAAAATGGGTTAAGATGGCACAGTTTAAAACAGGCAACAGAATGGTGTGTAGGGAAACGGCATGGTTTGTTTGGGTTTTTCATCCCACCGATAACCTCATCCAAAAGCCCGGAATTGAACCTTTGACCCCTGGTTTATAAGCAAGTAACTTATACACTACACCTAATGGAAACAGACTTAATTAATTGAAGTTGGGCTAAAACTGAAGAAAAACCACTTGACCTTCCGTTGCAAAACTTGTGGTCTCACAAAGTCATTTGACCCGAGCCAGGCCCAAACCCACAGCGGTGAGAGACTTATGATAAAGAGTCAGCATTCTTACCCACTAAGCCACAGAGGCCTGTCCCCGTAAGATGATCAAAATATAACTCTGGAGAAAATTCACCTACCTGTGTTTCATGGAATACTTCTATTCCATCCACTTCTGAAGCTGGTTTCACACAAGCATCCATTGCAAAGTTTATTCACATCCAAATTTTACAAGTAATGGATTACAAAAAGGTCAATGACACTGCCCTAGGGTGGTGCATCATTGAAAAGAATCCATACAGCAAGTGTCATCATAATTTCTTATTAAACTGATTAAATAAATATGTCAAGATGAAGCCTTGTCACTTTTTTGTACCACAATTAACTTCATGAATTCATTTTTTCACCAGACTGCATACCTTCAGGGTAACATGTACCTTAAAGCACTGAGCAAAAAATACCAGATGACATTTTCTGTTTTTTTGTGTGTTTTTTTATCTTCTCTTTCTTGGAAAATAAGATTTGACATATCAGATGATTCACATGAAATGCCAAGCCTGATTTTCTCTGAAAGGTTTAAGAATGTGATCTGCTGAATTCTTCTTAGTTTTTAAGTGAAAGGGAGAAAGAAAGGCAACTATTTAAACAAAAAATATTTATCTTCCTTAATAATGGGCATGTACTGAAGAGCAAATTCTTCCCTTTAACTTTTAAGAGAAGACCCCTTTTCCAGAGGGAAGTTTACAGGGAATGACAGAAGACCTGTAAGTTATCTCCATTACTAATCAAAGCACTGAGAGTATTGGTGAGTCAATTGTCTCTGGGTGTAAATAAGGGAAATAGGCCTGAACAGGGACTTACACGGTTTTATTTAACCCTTGAATTTCTTTACCATAATCAAACGTGTAGACCCTGATCAGACGATGCCGTTTTCGGCGTCTGACCCATAAATTCCTAAACTATAAGCAAACAGTGAAGACCCTGATCAGACGCCCCGTTCTGCGGCGTCTGATCTGGGTCTACACTGTTTGCCAAGCCCAAACCATGATTCCAGCCAAGACTTTACAGATAACCTTTTGACACAAACACGCAGACCTCACTGCGATAAAATTCTATAAATAATCTGTGTGGACTTCCTACACATTACTGATAGTCACGTGGACTCTAGCACTAATAGAGGTTTTGTCCTTTATAACTTCTGGAATGGAAATGGAATCAAAAGCAGGTGTATCCATTCCCCTAAAAGCATTTCGGCTGTGGCTACTATAAAGGGAATATACCACAACTTCTTCAATAGCACCAGATAAGAGGAGGTGTCCACATACTCGTATTATCTTCTTATTTCTGCACAAATTTAACCCTTATCTTGCTGTTCACAAAAACCCCTATCTTTGCAAACAGTGTAGACCCAGATTCTGAAGAAGCCATCTGATCAGGATCTACACTGTTTGGCATTCAGTTTATGAATTTGTAGCAATAAATTACATCAAATAATTTGATTGGCTGATAGACAGAAATGGGTGTGGCTTAAATGAATATTAAGCAATATAAGAGTTAACTTCTTGTCAAGGCTCTTCTAATTAATACCCACAACAAATGTTTTTGTGCAGAAATAAGAAAACTGTCAGTACTTTTTGGATAACAAGAATTCTGCCGAGGGCTATGTCACGCCTGTGGGGGTGAAAAGCCTCTGAACCATGGAATATAGGTCATAGTCAAACATGGATGCTTGTATTAAACTTGTCATCCCTAGATACAACTTTGTACCAAGTATGAAGGTCTAATAGTTCTAGAGAAACAGGTGAATGCTATGGTAGTTGCCAAAATTCCCAAAGTCAGTGAACCATGAAATATAGGTCAAGGTCAAATATGGATGCTTGCATTGAAATTGTCATCTCTAGATGCAAGTCTGTACGAAGTATCATTAATGAAGGTCTAATAGTTCTTGAGAAACAGACATGCACTTTAGGGTGAACGCTAGGGTGGTTGCAATAAATCACAAAGTCAGTGAACTATGAAATATAGGTCCAGGTCAAATATGGATGCTTGCGTTTGAACTGCCATCCCTAGATCCAAGTTTGTATGAAGTAATCATTAATGAAGCTCTTACAGTTCTTGAGACATGGACTTGAATATTAGGGTAACACTAGGGTAGTCGCAAAAATTCCCAAAGTAAGTGAACCAAGAAATATAGGTCAAGGTCAAATATGGATGCTTGCATTGAAATTGTCATCCCTTGATGCAAGTCTGTACAAAGTAGCATTGATGAAGGTCTAATAGTTCTTGAGAAAGTCACTTGCACATTTAGGTGAACGCTAAGGTGGTTGCAAAGGTTGATGGCTTGACAAACATTTGGACCAATGGACCGAAATTTCTACTCCTATATTGCCCCGGCCATGTCTAATCCTTATCTTGCTGTTCATGACAACCCCTATCTTTGCAAACATTGTAGATCCAGATCAGATGGCTTCTGAAGAAGCCATCTGATCAGGATCTACACTGTTTGGCATTCAATTTATGAATTTGTTGCAATAAATTACATCAAGTAATTTGATTGGCTGATAGACAGAAATGGGTGTGGCTTAAATGAATATTCAGCAAGATAAGGGTTAAAGCAGGCGCAACAAAAAGTGCCTTATCTGGAGTTATGTTCTTTCAAGATGGATCCCACAATGCAATATAAATGTGGAAGATTCCATTTAACTCTAACACTCTACTACATTCCATTCCACTGCATTCCATGTTTTAATATATGCCATGAAAAAAAATATGGTGACATATTGCCTTAGAATCCCAGCAGTGGTTTTAGGTGTCAATTAGATTAATGAAGCCTAATTAATTAATCAACATACATGAATATTATTAAAAAGTTTAGTTTCTGCTTATTTTTATGTTGAATCTGCAAAAATATTACTTCAAATGTTATAAAATTTGAACAGTACAATTTTTATTTCCATATTCTGCCTTTTTTTTATTTTTACTGCATTTTTCCATAAAATACCGAGTGGCATGGCAAAAATGTAGACCAAGCTGTCTAAAACCTTGTTAGCTTAACAAACTCCTTAGTTGTCAAAGTATCAACTGATCAAGTACTAGTAAGAACACAGTAGCATTTCTCGCATGTGATTCAGACTAAATTACAGGAGGTCCATGATGGACCTTATTCGCTCACCTGAGTTATGATGTACTAACGTTGTTTACAGGTTTTTCTGTATTTAGCTCTGTGGGTTGGGTCTGGTCGGGGTGGATTTGGGTTGGCTTGGGGTGAGTGTGGGTTGGGTGGGATTGAGGGAGGAAAATAGTACCAACCCGGGGTAGGTAGGGGTAGGGGTGAGGATGGGATGGGATGGGATGGGATGGGGTAGTGTCGGAATCTCAAAGGTCAAGAGGCAAAAGGTCAAAAAAGAGTCTTTTTTTCATGCCCGGGAAATAACTTTCTTATTCCTGGATGGATTTTGAAATTATATAGCAGAAATGTTAACCATCATGAAACAATGTGTCACACACAAAACCCAGGTTGCTACCTCCAAGGTCAAGGTAATATTTAGAGGTCAAAGTTGAAAAAAAGGGTCTTTTTTATTTTTCGTGTCCGGTCAATAACATTTTTTTTTATTTCTGGATGGACTTTTTACAGTTACTTAATTGGCAGAAATGTCCTCAATCAACCAAGGTCAGTACCTCCAAGGTCAAGGTCTTAGCCTCATAGGGGTCAAAGATAAAAAAAGGTCCTTTTATGTTTGGTCAATAACTTCCTTATTCCTGGACGGCTGTTGAAATTACTTGGCAGAAATATTAACCATCATGAGACAGTGTGGCTTGTATGACCCAGGTTTGTATCTCTAAGGTCAAGGTCATACTTAGAGGTAAAAGGTCAAAAATAGGGTCTTTAATTCATGTTCGGTCAATAACTTTCTTATTTCTGGATGGATTTTGAAATTAAATGGCAGCTGGTCAATAACTTTCTTATTTCTGGATGGGTTTTGAAATTAAATGACAGAAGTGTTAACCATCATGAGACTATGTGTCGCTTGCATGACCCAGGTTAGTACCTCCAATGTCAAGGTCAAACTTAGAGTTAAAAGGTAAAAAATAGGGCTTTTTTTCAGTACCGCCAAAGTCAAGGTCATACTTTGAGATCAAAGGTCAAAAGAAGGGTCTTGTTTGGTGTCCAAACAATAACTTTCTTATTCCTGGATGGATTTTGAAATTACTTGGTAGAAATCGGTCCCCGCCCATAGGGGCTTAAAGAAATATATGGGCTGCAGGATGTTTCCACGCAGAGCTGAATCCGGCCTGCACACTAGTACTGGTAAACCGCTTAGAGGATCTAAGCCTGTCCAAGAACCGCGGTGCGAGGCGGACCGCCCATGCTAATAAACCCTATTGGTTTCATTGGGCGACAGGGCTTGAGATGGCATTTCATCTCAATGTCGGGTAAAAGTCCTACAAAATTGGAAGCAACGTCTCCAAAATGACCTTTAAAGTGTTGACGGGAACGTTAAACCTCAAATCAAACAAACAAACAAACTTGGTAGAAATGTTAACCATCATAAGTAAGATGATATGTTGTGCCAAGACCGGGCAGCTTGGCACCTCCAAGGTCAAGGTCATACTTAGAGGACAGAGGTCAAGAAAGGGTCTTTTTTATTATCCCTTCAATATCTTGCTTATTTCTGGATGGTTTTTGAAATCACTGGGCAGAAATGTTTACCAGAATGAGACGTTTTGCGTGCAAGACCGTGGTCAGTACCTCCAAGGTCAAGGCAATACTCAGAGGTCAGAGGTCCAAAATGGAGTCTTTTTTATGTCCCATCAAAAACTTTCTAATTCTCAGATGCAGAAATACTAACCATCATGACAAGATTTGTTGCCCGCAAGACCCAGGTGGTGCCTCCAAGGTCAAGGTCATGCTTAGAGGTCAAAGATCAAAATAGGTTTCTTATCCCTTCAATAACTTTCTTATTTCTCAAAGGATTTTGAAATTACTTGGCAGAACTGTTAACCATCATGAGATGATGTATTATGAGTGAGGAGACCCCCTAAATCATTACCTCCAAATTCAAGGTCATACTTACAGATCAAAGGTATACAAAAGGGTCATTTTTTGTGTCTGGTCAATAAACTTTCTTATTCCTGGACAGATTTTAAAATTACCTGAAATGTTAACCATCATGAGATGCACAAAACTCAGGTCCCTAGCTCCAAGGTGAATTTACTTAACACTGTCTGTTACATAACACTCACTTCTGTGTCCCATGTCATATGGCGGGGGCATCCGTGTCCTTGTTTGTTTGATTTGAGGTTTAACGTCCCCGTCAACACTGTAACGGTCATTTTGGAGACATTGATTTCAAATTTTGTGGGATTTTTACCCAACATTGAGATGAAATGACATCTCAAGCCCTGTCGCCCTATGAAACCAATAGGGTTTATAAGCATGGACGGTCCGACACTCGCACCGCTTTGCCTGGGCAGGCTTAGATCCACTAAGCAGTTTACCAGTACTTGTGTGCAGGTTGGTTGCAGCTCTGCGTGGAAGCATCATGCAGCCCATCTATTTCTTCAAGCCCCGATGGGCGGGGGCCATGCATCCATGTCCTATGGACATAATTCTAGTCCATTTTCAGCTCTGGCAGCCATTTTCTTCAGTGAAGTGAAACCATTTTAGCATTATTGGTAGAGGGCCAACAAAGGAACATTTCTGTGAAATAATTTTGAAACTGGATTATTAACTCTTATCATGCTGTTCACGACAACCCCTATCTTTGGAAACAGTGTAGATCCTTAAAGTCAGCACTCCAGCGCCATTGTCCTTATCAGTAAAGAAAGTAAATCTGAATTTTTCACAGAATCTGTCATTTCAGTGCCTTTTGGCGCTTTGATTAGCTCTGGTGGCCATTTTGTTCAGCGAAGTGGAACCATTTTAGCAATTTTGGTAGAGGGTCACCAAAGAAACATTCCAGTGAAATTATTTTGAAATAGGACCATTAGTTTAGGAGATGTTGTTTCATGGGTTTTCTATTTTTAGCCCTGGTGGGCAATTTTTTCAGCGGAGCACAACCATTTTAGCAATTTTGGTAGAGGGTCACCCAAGGAACATTCCTGTGAAATTAATTTGAAATCAGACTGTTAGCCTCGGGGATGTCATTTAAAAGTTCTTCTATTTTTAGCTCTGGAGGCCAATTTGTTCAGAGGAGCCTAGCCATTTTAGCAATTTTGGTAGAGGTCTTCCAAGGAATATTCCTGTAAAATTATTTTAAAATTGGCACTGTGGTTTAGGAGGAGATACACAGCAACCTCGTTATAACACGGAACTCCGGATCCAACCAACGGACCACGTTAGTTAACCGAATCGTGTTATAAACGCTGACCGTATTTGTCACAGATCGACCATTGACACTATGGTGATCAATAGTTTTCCAAACAAGATGATGTGCGGTCGGGTTAATAACCATATTTCCCGACTAAAATGTGTTTAAAACTAATCAATGGTAGTAAATACCATGGCCCATCAAGTCAAACAAGTCACTTTAATCTAAACCAGCTGATAAACCACGTTTATATCCAGAATATCGTCCGATCACAGCGAGTATGATGCATTTTGATAGCTGGTTCCTGGCTAACTTTGTTGTAACTGAGCGTCCGGGACCGTACCGAACTACAGTACCGTTAATAGATTTCAATGGTAAAATTACCGGATTAGGGTTCGGAACCAGACAATGGTCAACGCTTACGAGAAATTTGAATTACTTCCCTTGGAATGTCTTACCGATAACAATTTGATATGATTTTTAATGGCACAGATGGTCTTTGAATGATTTTTTTACTGCGAAAATCGATCATGAATATGTTTTATCATTTGCTTTTAAGCTTGAATAAATCTGACTTTCTTTTACATGCGGCTCTAGAAAATCAGTTTTATTGCAGTTGAACGATCACATCGTCTGCATCGATGTTGATCCTTAACAGAGGGTGATATTTTTTTTCCGGTTGCGGAACTGATTTCTTTAATCTTTTTATCTCGCAAAGCCAACACTTTTGATTGTGCCATTGGCAGTTCATGTTTATCATGAGTGTCAAGCTGAACAAGTTTATATACTGTATATTCAACGTTTGGGGGTGCAAAAAATATCAAAAATAGCCATCGGAAGAGATGGCAAATCCCCCGACCTAAAGCCAATATGGCCTTCAGAAGATTGTTCACCAATAGAGAGTGCACCAGAATTAAACCCAGCAATATATCACAAAAGTATTGCAGTTATGGCCATCACAAGATTATACTGTCAGGGGAGATAACTAAAAAACCAGGGCACTCAGAATTGTGGTTCTTGCGCATGACATGCCTGCTTAAGCTCATGTATTTCTGAACAAAGTACCATCAATATGTCTCAATAGGTATTGGAGATATGGTGATCACAAGCTGGTCATACTGTTATATTGGAAGGGTAGATAACTCAAATACCACAGCACCAACAGTTGTGTTTCTTGCACATGACATCCCTTCTGTACCTTGTATACAATTGTGCAAAGTTCCTTCAATATATCTCAAAGGGTGTTGGAGTTATGGCCATGACAAGGTTATATTACCAGGGGAGATAACTAAAACACCACAGCACCCAGAGTTGTAATTCTTAAGCATGACACACCTGCTTAACCTCATGTACATCTGCATCATTCAAGTACCACAACTATGTCTCAAAGGGTATTGGTGGTATGATGATCACAAGGTTTTCATACTGTTATATTGGAAGGGGAGATAACTCAAATATCATAGCACCCAGAGTTGTGGTTGTTAGGCATAAAGCGCCATCTCAACGTTGTATACAATTGTGCCAAGTACCATCAATATATCTCAAAGGGTATTGGAGTTATGGCCATCACACGGTTATATTGTCAGGGGAGATAATTAAAAAAACCAGGGCACCCAGAGTTGTGGTTCTTGCACTTGACACACCTGCTTAACCTCATGTACAACTGTACCAAGTATCATCAATATATCTCAAAGAGTGTTGGAGATGTGGCCATCACAAGGTAGTGATTCCATATTATTGGAAGGGGAGATAACTAAAAAACCATGGCACCCAGAGTTGTGATTCTTGTGCATGACACACCGTCCCGGCCTTGTGAACAACTGTGCCAGGTATCATCAATATATCTTAAAGGGTATAGGAGTTATGGCCATCACAAGGTTGTCACTATATTTTATTGGAAGGGGAGATAACTCCAAAACCATGGCAACCAGAGTTGTGGTTCTTGTGTATGACACCCCGTCTCAGCCTTGTGAACAACTGTGCCAGGTAACATCAATATATCTCAAAGGGTATTGGAGTTATGGCCATCACAAGGTTGTCACTCTATTTTATTGGAAGGGGAGATAACTCCAAAACCATGGCAACCAGAGTTCTTGTTCTTGTGCATGACACGCCGTCTCAGCCTTGTGAACAACTGTGCCAGGTATCATCAATATATCTCAAAGGGTATTGGAGTTATGGCCATCACAAAGTAGTTATTATATTTTATTAAAAGAGGAGATAACTAAAAAAGTATGGCATCCAGAGTTCTCGTTCTTGCGCATGACACGCCGTCTCGGCCTTGTGAACAATTGTGCCAAGAACCATCAATGAATCTCAAAGGGTATAGGAGTTATGGCCATCACAAGGTTGTCACTCTATTTTATTGGAAGGGGAGATAACTCCAAAACCATGGCAACCAGAGTTCTGGTTCTTGTGCATGACACGCCGTCTCAGCCTTGTGAACAACTGTGCCAGGTATCATCAATATATCTCAAAGGGTATTGGAGTTATGGCCATCACAAAGTAGTCATGTTATTTTATTAAAAGGGGAGATAACTAAAAAAGTATGGCATCCAGAGTTCTTGTTCTTGCGCATGACACACCGTCTCGGCCTTGTGAACAATTGTGCCAAGAACCATCAATGAATCTCAAAGGGTATAGGATTTATGGCCATCACAAGGTTGCGTCTACGGACGGATGGACGGACGGACGCACGGACAGACGGACGGACGGACAGACGGACGGACGCCAGGCTGATCACTATATCCCCCGAACCTATTCGGTCGGGGGATAAAAAGTACCGTTATAAAGCGTGTTAGCTACCGTATTACCGCAGTCAAAAGTGGGAGGAAAATAAAGTTGTTGTGCTTATAAACCTGATAGAATCCATGGATAATATTTATAAATGTTGGTTGGGGAAAATATGGGGTCCAAACAAAAACCGTGTTATATGCAAATTTGTGCTGTAACGAATCGTGCTATAACAAGGTCCGGGTGTATCATTTGGAGAAATTACTGATGTAGGGACAGACAAAAAGTGATCACAACAGCTCACATTGTGCACTTCGTGCTCTAGTGAATTAAAAACACACAAACAGCAGCATTTCTCACATGTGATTAAGACTGGTCATTGTCAGTGTAATGACAGAGGAACTATTAAGCCTTATCTTGCTAAATATTCAATTTAGCCACACCCATTTCGGACTTTGAACCAATCAGATTACTTGATGTAATTTATTCCTACAAATTCATAAATTGAATGTCAGTGTAGATCCTGATCAGATGGTTTCTTCAGAAGCCATCTGATCTGGATCTACACTGTCTGCAAAGATAGGGGTTGTCGTGAACAGCAAGATAAAAGTATCTATTACAGTGGTATTTTTGCAAGATTTTCAGCAGAATTATCTGTATCATGCCTTTTAAAAATGGTTGCATTTTTAATGTAATATTTAAGAAATGATGTTGTAAATGCTAAATAAATTACCCCCCTTAATAATAAATACATTTACAGGAAATGCAAATTATACAACTTTAGAATTTCTCATCTTCGTTTTAAGTATGACTGCTATTGAATAATAAAAGCGATTCACCAAATGACAGTGGTATTTGATCATTCTTGATTTTAAGGTTCTAAAGCGAATAGTTAAGGGTTGTTCATGTTTGCAAAAGACAAACGTTACGCACGTTTATTATTATTATTATGTTTATTAGTATTATCATTACTATTGTGATAATTCTCTTTTTATGAATATTCTGCTTACTAGACAGCAGCAAACCTTTCCTTTGGATTCTTTTTAAAGAAGCCAACTTGTTCATTTATTGTTTTATGAGAAATTCTGGTTTAAGGGCTAAACAAGAAAACAACTGCGCAGTTTTCCTAGTTACAGTGGAACTATGATGTTGACGTCATAGCATCACTATCGTCCAATCATATTGCAGAGAACCAGGTTCTATTTTGACTTCACTCAATGACCATGTGTCGATAGTGACGTCCCATGAGTCAATGTATTTATTGATTTTTTTTTTTTTTTTTTTTTTGATTTGGGTTTTACAGCCCTTTCAAGATTATTTCACTCATATCGAGCCGATCGTTAATCATAGGTGGGCGAAAACCGGAGTACCCGGAGAAAAACCACCTGACCTTCCGTTGCAGAACTTGGCGTCTCACACGTGACCCGAGCGAGGCTCGAACCCACGGCGGTGAGAGACCTAATGACTAAGAGTCAGCGCTCTTATCCATTAGGCCACGGAGATGTATTTATTGAGTATAAACATTATGTTCCAGTAACAAACTTAAGGATTTTTTCTGCTATTGCACTGAAAATGTACATGTAAATATTACCCTTTTTGTACAAAATGGAATCTTCCTCTTAATATATAGCAGGAGTCCACTTCAGAATTTAGGAGTGTCAGGTTGTGTTTTCTTCAAAATTTATTTGGAAAATGGCTTAACTTTTGGCAAACAGTGTAGGCCCTGATCAGACGCCGCGTTTTGCGGCGTCTGATCTGGGCCTGCACTGTTTGACAGGGTACCCGTTTTGGGGTTTCTGGTACTAAATGGGTTAAGAAATGACTTAGTATCAAACAACTGGTTCTCAGATTTCTCCAGAAGAAGCAGTCTGATTTTGGTCCACGCTGCTTGCTTGTATGATTTCACCAGAGTTGGTGTATGAATTTTAGGATGTTTAATACCTTGATGGGGTGTCTTATATTTTTGCATCTAACACAAACTACAGCTCAGTATGTTCTGAATAATTTAAATTCTACAGTCAAAATTGCACTAGTTCTAACACAACATCCGGACTGTTACAGTTTTATATTCTTAAATCCATAATCTAGCATTTCATCTACATTGTACAGAATAAACATCCAGTAACATCCACTTATTTCCATTTATTTTATACATGTATTTATTAGCAGAACCTCCTCCACAAGAACATTCAAAATGTCTACTTTCAACATATTTTTGAACAGAAAAGAGTATTGAAGTTTTTTTTAACTCTTATCTTGCTGCTCATGACAACTCTTTTCTTTTCAAACAGTGTAGATCCAGATCAGATGGCTTCTGAACCTCTGATCAGGATCTACACTGTTTGACATTCAATTTATGAATTTGTACAAATAAATTACATCAAGTAATCTGATTGGTTCAAAGTCAGAAATGGGTTTGGCTAAACTGAATATTCAGCAAGAGAAGGGTTAAAATGCCCAGATTGTCAAGGATTCTGAAAAAAAAAATACACACACACTATTTCCTTTCATCTGAGTTAAAATGAAAAACTGGGCCAGCTCCAGCAAACAGAGTTGGTACATGTATCACATAAATGAAATAACAGAAGGTTCATTTGTCTATAGTCTCAATGGATGACCTTCGGAGTTCCAGTCCCTCAAAAAGGGGCCAAGAGAAAGCTACAGACAATCGGCCTAAAATATGGCCCCATTCAATGATTATAGAGATGTGCATTTGCCCACTACCATAAGGTTCCTTTTATCAGGAGTCAAAACGAAAACTTCAGGTATAGCTTAGTGCATGGTTGGGTAGATATGTTACAAAGATGATTGAGTCTGGGTAGTATTACTCACAAAATATGCAAGGTAATTATACATCCTAGAAATTCAGACAATTTGAGAACTTGCTGTAATTCCCCTAAAATTTGAACAAAGTTTCAGGCATAAAAGAGATATAGATACAAGTAGAGCAGACTTGAAATTTTGAAATTCATGGCTCAAACTCATGACCTTCACTTTGAGTCAGAATTGTTGAATCATTGATTACAGGTTCTTCACGTCATCGTGTGTTACAGAAAGACAGATGGATGGATAGACAAAGCGCATTCCCGTAATTCCCTCTCCGCTTTTAAGATAAGTCTTAACCCATAAGATGCCATGAATACTGCATCTGAAAATGTTGTCTGTTTATGTCGTCTGCATCTTCTTAAAATTTTTCACATGGACATCAGCTGAAGAGCTGCGTACTAAGTAACTTTGGGTTGACTGACAAACAATCAACCCAAAAACAAGATCCTATCCGCATTGTTAAACTTACTTAACAGTGAAGTACAGCTTCCATCTAAGATGCCACCTGAAGATTTCAGAATTTATTTATACTAGCTTGAAATTCTTTGAAACAAAGTTGTATTAAGTATTCTCAGGTAATAAAATCAAGATCATGTGCCAAGCTTATGTTGTAATGGAGCTTTAAGATGGTCCAAGTCAACAGTATTGTGGTCACATCAAGCATTACTTTGTAAACTAAACCATTATCCTGGGAATACCTGAACCCTTGTCCTGCTGAGCCCGTATATACCTTTTTTTCCAAACAATGAAGATCCAGATCAGATGGCTTGCCATCTGATCAGGATCTACATTGTTTGCCATTCAGATTGTGAATTTGTTGCAATTTGCATCAATCAATCTGATTGGTTGATAATTGGTAGTGGGTGTGGCATATATAAATATTCAGCAGGTCAAGGGTTAAAATACCAATCACAACACTGGCAGACATCATTTTAATATGTCTGCTGAGCAGATGATTCAAAAGAAATATCAGGCCTTATTTTCTCTGAAAAATAAATTTGAAAATAATCTTGCCATTATTATAATTTTGGCATCCCCGCCCGTCGAGACTTGGAGAAAAAGATTGGGCTGCATAGTGCTTCCATGCAGAGCTGATACAAACGGCTTAGAAGGTCTCAGCATGTCTAGGCAAATGTTATCTGTAGAATCAATCTGGTCTGGAGGGGTGGTTGGGTGAGGCAAAAGTGACATGTATCTTGTGTCACTTGGGCATCCAAATGATATTGGATTACAGCTGGGCAAGGCCTGCTGTCCTTGCAGCAGGTAGGGTAAAGGTGACCTGGGTCTACTGCACATGTGCAGGCGAGAGTTGTTACTTCTTCTGTCTCTACACTTCCATTCATTTTCATCTTTCTCCCCTGTCCCTCACTTTCTTCTCCTCTACTATCTCTTGTCTCCCTTTCTATGGGAGACAACACAAAATGCCTCATAAGGATTGATGTGTTGTCAAACCCAAAACAATCAATCAATAAACTTGGCCAGGACACTTGTGTTAGGCACCCACAACCTATGTTTGCTTTAACCCATTCTTCCACTGCTATATGTTGGATAATACCATTTGTCATATAAAGGGTCTCAGGCCAATTTTTTTCCGTTTTTATGCTATTTTTGACAGAAAATTCTGTCAGCAAATAATGCAGGCCCTGATCAGATGCCGCTTTCTGCGGCATCTGATCTGGGCCTGCACTGTTTGTCAAGGTACCCCTTTAGAGGTTTCCCCCATACAATGGGTTAATTACAGGAATTTAAGTGTTATAAGCAAAACAGTCAAAGACCCAGTTCATGACTATTTTCCCAGCTTAAACTCAAAGACAACCGACATACCAGTATTGTCAGTGCTTTGAATTTTAGTTTTACATCCCAGCAACAACTAAGGTCATACCGTAAAAGTCCTAAAAATTTGGACACCCAGTGAACTTGCTGTCATGTAAGGTCCAGCAAGGAGTCCAATAAATGATCCAGAGGTTGTGCGTCAGAATCCAGCCATCAGTACCGAGGTGTGTCCTTGGGCAAGACACTTAATGACACTGCCCCACTCCATCCAGGTGTAATTGGGTAGCACTGATGTAAAAGCCACTGCCTCTCTCTCTCAAGAGCGAAAACACCCGAAAAGAGTGTTCGAGAGCAATTCAATAAGCTTGGAGCATTCATCGCAATCGAACTAAAATAAATTAGTATAAACAAACCATTCCAATGGAGTGACATACACACCCTGATCCACGGCGATGATCTTACTTACCTGTGAGAAAGCTATTTTACACTTGTTATAAAGCCACAGATCTGAGATGAAAGTCTCATATTTAATGATTTTCATCATGGTCCCCTCAACGCGGAGTTGTGTGGGTTCAACAAATTTGCGGCAGGTCTACTGTAGTATGGCAAGAAACTCATATTAAGTACACTACCCATCTGAACAAGCAACTGGGACTAGCTGGTTGGCTGCACAAGTAAGCAAATACCAAGTCACAAAAGTTATTCTCCTTAAACCCATTGTATACTAGTGGACTCTTCCATTTCAGTATGTTGGACAAGTCCATTTGTCATATAAGGGGTGTCAGGCCTATTTTTCCTTTTTTATTCTATTTTTGATGGAAAATTCTGTTAGCAAATAGTACAGGCCCTGATCATACGCCGCATTGTTTGGCGTCTGATCTGGGCCTGCACTGTTTGCCAAGGTACCCACTTAGGGGTCTCCCGTATGCAATGGGTTAACCCATTTAGTACCGGAAACCCCCAAACGGGTACCAGGGCAAACAGTGCAGGCCCAGATGAGACGCCGCAGAACGCGGCGTCTGATCAGGGCCTACACTGTTTGCTAAAAGTTAAGCCATTTTCGAAATCAATTTTGAAAAAAAAAACAACCGGACACCCCTAAATTTTGAAATGGACTCCTGGTATACATAAGGAGGAAGCTTGGATTTGGTACAAAAAGGTTAATATCAACAGCAATCTGCTACTGAAATAAAGTATTTCTTCTTTTTCTACAAGCCAGAAGCAAAGAAGTATGATATACCTCTTAGACAAAATAAAGCTATCTCTGATCTTTGATAAAACCAACATGAACATAGTCAAAACGTGAATATCATCAACCGCCATGAAAGAATGTTGCCAAATTAAATGGAGGGATCCGATCTGAAACCTCCCTATCACCAGTTGTGGGCTCATCCCCATGAGCCACTGAGCCAGGACAAAAACCCTTTCACCTCTGTACTCTGGAAGACACCTTTTAACCCTGATCCTGCTGTTCACAACAACCCCTACCTTTGCAAACACAGTAGATCAGGGTCTACACTGTCATTCTATTTGCGAACTTGAATGAAGAAATTACATCAAGTAATTTGATTGGTTGCTATGTAAATGGGTGTGGCTAAATCAAACTATGCAGCATGATAAAGGTTAATGATTTTGACAAACCTTTCTATTTACAAGAATGGCTATATCCAAATTCAGAAGAGGGAGTCTATTTTGGGAACTCTGGGGTGAAAGGGTTTACCCTAAACTCAGTGGCATGTATTTAAGCCATCACTAACGGTATAACACCTTTTCTAGTGAGCTGCCTTGAGAATAAACATTTACAGGTAAAGGAATGAAGTTGATCTGTCTTCCTCCATTTCAAGAGCTGCTTTGACCCTTCCTCCCCTCACGCCCACAGCCGCCTACACCCCCCCCCCTCCCCCCACCACACCACACCACACCACCCAGCTATGAGTTTTATGAAAAAGATAAAGTACTCCTGCATGACTATGTTTTCCAAACATATGATCTCTCTTACCTGACAGAAACTTACATGTATTACTGATCAGCCAACTTTGACCTTGGCAAGTTGCTAAAGTGAGCTTTTATACAAACAAGAAAGCAGTCTGAGGGACAGCCAAATCCCCCGCATGCTCAACGTTGTGACAGTCACCTTTGATCTTGACCTTGAGTTGGCATGGTTTATTTATGGTTTCTGCACATCAGCTCACTGTGGGGGTATATTTCACAAAAGTTTAATGAAAATCCTTCCAGGGATAAAGGAGATATGGAACAGACACAAAATTTCAAGTTTCAAACTACTGACCTTCACCTGTGACCTTGACCTTGAGTTGGCATTGTTTATTTATGTGTTCTGCACATCAACTTACTAGGGGGATATTTGACTAAAGTTTAATGAAAATCCACCCAGGGGTACATGTATTAAGGATATGGGACGGTCCCAAAATTCAAAGTTTCAAACTCGTGACCTTCAACTGTGACCTTGACCTTGAGTTGGCATGGTTTATTTATGGATTTTGCACATTAGCTCACTGAGGGGGATATTTGACGAAAGTTTAATGAAAATCCTTCCAGGGGTAAAGGAGATATGGAATGGACACAAAATTCAAAGTTTCAAACTTGTGACTTTGACATTGAGTCGGCATGGTTTATTTATGTGTTATGCACATCAGCTCACTAAGGCGGATATTTAACCAACATTTAAAGAAAATCCATTGAAGGCTAAAGGAGATATGGAACGGATACAAAATTCAAAGTTGCAAACTCATTACCTTCCAATGTGACCTTGACCTGGTGTTCGCAAGATTCATTTATGGGCTCTGCACATGACCTCACTGAGGGAGATAATTGACCAAAGTTTAATGAAAATCCTTTGCGGGGTAAAGAAGATATGGAATGGACACAAAATTCAAAGTTTAAAACTTGTGACCTTCAAATGTGACCTTGATCTTGAGTCGGCATGGTTTATTTATGTGTTATGCACATCAGCTCACTGAGGGGGACATTTGACCAATGATTAATGAAAAACCTATGAAGGGTAAAGGAGATATGGAATGGACACAAAATTCAAAGTTTCAAACTTGTGACCTTCCAATGTGACCTTGACCTAGTGTTGGCATGATTCATTTATGGGCTCTGCACATGAGCACACTTAGGGGGATAATTGACCAAAGTTTAATGACAATCCTTTTAGGGGTAAAGGAGATATGGAACGGATACAAAATTCAAAGTTTTAAACTTGTGACCTTCAAATGTGACCTTGATCTTGAGTTTGCATGGTTCTTTTATGGGTTCTGCACACCAGCTCACTGAGGGGAATAATTGACCAATGTTTAATGAGAATCCTTGCAGGGGTAAAGGGGATCTGGAACGGACACAAAATTCAGTTTCAAACCCTTGACCTTCAATGTGACCTTGACCTTGAGTCTGGCATGGTTCATTTATGGGTTCTGCACATCAGCTCACGGAAAAGAATATTTGACCAAAGTTTAATGAAAATCCTTCCAAGGGTAAAGGAGATATGGAACGGACACAAAATTCAAAGTTTCAAACACTTGACAAATTTTTCAAATGGTTCAAAAGGTATGACCAATGTTAAAGTTGTCAAACAAACCAATGGACAAACCAACCAATGAACCAACAAAACAGACAGGGCAAAAGCAATATGTACTGGGACATAAAAAGAACAGTTCTATGAGTAGGCCAGTAACCCTCCACAGCAAAAACAAGAGCTGTCGCGTGACAGCATAGCTCGCCTGTTTCCCGACTTCAAGATATAAGGTAAAATTTATGAACCATGAAATATAGGTCACACTCACCTTGATATATTTGAGATCAATAATTAGGTCACATGGAACATATATTCCAGAGATTTCATTTCAGAATCAAATTGTGTCTGAATTATAAGGCAAAGTCATTGAACCATGAAAATAGGTCACAAGGACCTAGATATATATTTTTATGTCAATCATCGGGTCATATGGAACTAATAATCCAGGTGAGACATTTCTCCATCAAATAGTATTCAACATAATAGGAAAAATCAGTGAACCATGAAATATAGGACACACTGACCTAGATACAATTCAAGCTCAATCATGGGGTCACATGGAATAAATAATCCAGGTATGACATTTCTCCATCAAATAGTGTTCAAGATAATAGGCAAAATCACTGAACCATGAAATATAGGTCACACTGACCTGGATATATTTTGTGGTCAATTATCGGGTCACATGGAACTAATAATCCAGGTATGACGTTTCTCTATCAAATAGTATTGAAGATAATAGGCAAAATCACTGAACCATGAAATATAGGTCATACTGGCCTAGATATATTTTGAGGTCAATAATGGTGTCACATGCAACTAATAACCCAGGTATAACATTTCTCCATCAAATAGTATTCAAGATAATAGACAAAATCACTGGACCGTGAAATGTAGGTCACCATGACCTAGATATATTTTGCGGTCAATTATTGGGTCACATGGAACTAATAATCCAGGTATGACATTTCTCCATCAA
This sequence comes from Lucinisca nassula, assembly GCA_963580285.1. Taxonomy (NCBI): domain Eukaryota; kingdom Metazoa; phylum Mollusca; class Bivalvia; order Lucinida; family Lucinidae; genus Lucinisca; species Lucinisca nassula. The sequence continues at coordinate 92,143,818 of OY757024.1, read as the reverse complement.
ATAGTATTTAAGATAATAGGCAAAATCGCTGAACCATGAAATATAGGTCACAGTAACCTAGATATATGTTGAGGTCAATAATGGGGTCACATGCAACTAATAACCCAGGTATAACATTACTCCTTCAAATAGTATTCAAGATAATAGACAAACTCACTGGACCGTGAAATGTAGGTCACCATGACCTAGATATATTTTGCGATCAATCATGGAGTGATATGGAACAAATATCCCAGGTATGACATTTCTCCAACAAATAGACTTCAAGATATAAGGCAAAATCACTGGACCGTGAAATGTAGGTCACCATGACCTAGATATATTTTGCGGTCAATTATTGGGTCACATGTAACTAATAATCCAGGTATGACATTTCTCCATCAAATAGTATTTGAGATAATAGGCAAAATCGCTGAACCATGAAATATAGGTCACAGTGACCTAGATATATTTTGAGGTCAATCGTGGAGTCATATGGAACAAATATCCCAGGTATAACATTTCTCCAACAAATAGACTTCAAGATATAAGGCAAAATCACTGGACCGTGAAATGTAGGTCACCATGACCTTCACCCTTTTACACGTGAACCAATGTCACTTGATTGGCTGATGTATAACCAATTGTGTCTATAACTTGTTAGTATAATAGAAAGGTATACAACAAATTACAAAGGTGTCCTGGATTTTGACCCCTAGCCCCACCCCATCCCCACTCCCAGGCATGAACCCAGGGGTGTGTTGTCTTTGAATCTCAGAAGACACTCCCAGGTATCCAAGTTGTAAATATGAAATTCAATGCTTTGTGATGAGTGACTGTTAAGAATTTTTTTTTTTTTTTTTGGTTTGGGTTTTACGGCCCTTTCAAGATTGTTTCACTCATATCGAGCCGATCGTTAATCAGAGGTGGGCGAAAACCGGAGTACCCGGAGAAAAACCACCTGACCTTCCGTTGCAGAACTTGGCGTCTCACACGTGGCCCGAGCGAGGCTCGAACCTACGGCGGTGAGAGACCTAATGACTAAGAGTCAGCGCTCTTATCCACTAGGCCACGGAGGCCCGTTACTGTTAAGATATAAGCATTTCTAAAACTTTAACACAGAATTACAAAGGTGTTCTAGATTTTGACCCCTAGCCCCACCCCGGGGCATGAACCCAGGGGTCTGTTCTCTTTGAACATCAGAGGACCCTCCCAGGTACTTAAGTTCCAAATATGAGTGGTGTGTGATGAGTGACTGTTGAGATATAAGCATTTGAAAAACTTTAACGCAGTGTGACGGGAACGCAAACGCACACGCGCACGCCATCCGAGGTGACAACAATAGCTCTCCTTGTACTTCATACAGGCGAGCTAAAAATTACTTCTCTTCTTACTGTTCCTTACCATTCCACTCACTCCCACATTTTAACATATGCCTTATTACACAAGAGCTTAGCCCATTTTTTACCAGAAACCCCAAAACGGGAACCCTGGCAAACAGTGCAGGCCCAGATCAGACGCCGCAGAACGCGGCGTCTGATCAGGGCCTATGCTGTTTGCAAAAAGTCAGCCATTTTAAAAATAAACTTTGATGAAAACACAACAAACACAACCCAACACCCCTAAATTTTGAAAGTGACTCCTACTATCTATATATAAGGAGGAAAATTCCATTTGGTACAAAAAGGGTTAGTAGCTACTCATTGTATGAGCCCCAACACAGGAAAACCTGTGTTCAGGATTTACGACCAGGAAAGACATAAACAGCCAAGATTCGCCATGGTACTAGACAGCAAGGTTACAGAAACTACCGTAGACGTATTATATGAGCAGCGAACACTTAATGTGCTGATCAAATGATCAAACGGATCAGACAGTGCAGAGCGACTCATTAGACTGCAAGGGCAGATCTGTGTCTTTGCTGTACAGGTTCTCTCGTGATCTGGCCCTAATGAAAATCTGAAAATAGCTCCAAGAATAAAGATAGTAACATTTTTCCTAAGTTTTTAACCCATTTTGTACCGGAAACCCCAAAACAGGTACCCTGGCAAACAGTGTAGGCCCAGATCAGATGCCGCATTCTGTGGCATCTGATCAGGGCCTACACTATTTGCCAAACAGTTCAGCTATTTTTTGAATAAATTTTAAAGATAACACAACTTGTCACTCCTAAATTTCGAAATGGACTCTTGCCATATACATGTATAAGGAGGCAGATTCCATTTGGTACAAAAAGGGTTATTAACCTCGCTTGGGAAAACAAGATCAGTTTTTTGACTCACTTTCATAGACATGTCACAATGGTCTCTTGGATTTAACATTACAGAAAATATAGATTATTATACAGAAAAAATGCATAACCTATACTGTCCAACCTGTATTATTACTAAGCAAGCATCTATGGGATAACCAAAATGTGCTTGGTCAGGACAGGTGCTTGCTTAATACAGGTGAATTTTAATATATTTCTCTGTTTCGGCTAAAAACATGCTTGCTTAATAGAGGTGGCCCTATGAAAGGTTTTACTGAACGAGGACTGTTCAAATATAAATGCAAGGGCTTGAACCATCGAGCTTAGATATTCCAAATGAAAGGTAATGCTATAGAGATACCCTTTAACAAAGATGAAGAGAATCCAACACTTGGTGACAGAGATAAGAGCAATCAAAAAGGTTTAACACAAAACTTTGACGTAAAAGTTGACGAACGGACGGACAGCCCACCTAGGGGCTTGACCGAGGGGCTTAGATATTTCACATGAAACGTAATGCTATAGAGATACATGTATCCTTTAGCAAATATGAAGAGAATCTAACATTGGGTTACAGAGATATCTGCAATGAAAAGGTTTAACACAAAACTTTGACGTAAAAGTAAATGAACAGACAGACAGACAGCCCACCCAGGGGCTTGACCCATGGGCTTAGATATTCCATATGAAAGGTAATGCTATAGAGATATCCTTTACCAAGCATGAAGAGAATCTAATATGTGGTTACAGAGATATCAGCAATGAACAAGGTTTAACACAAAACTTTGACATAAAAGTAGATGAACAGACATATGGACAGGCAGACAGGCAGAGAGACAGCCCACCCAGGGGCTTGACCCAGGGGCTTAGATATTCCATATGAAAGGTAATGGTATAGAGATATCTTTTACCAAATATGAAGAGCATTTAACATGTGGTTACAGAGATATGAGCTGTCAAAAAGGTTTAACGCAAAACTTTGACGTAAAGGTTGACGACCGGCGGGACAGATGGAAGTATGAACGATCTAACAAACCAACAAACGCACGAACAAACAAACCAACCAACGAACGGACAACAGACAGAAAGACGAAAACTATATACCCCCTGACATACCCTGACATACTTCGTATGCCAGGGGAGAATAATGGAAAAGAATCAGAATCATCAACAAAACAACATAAGAATCAGAACCACCAAAACAAAAACATGAAGAACCACAGCAAAAGCACCGACTTGGAACAGTTAGTAAAATCACTGCTGGGTTTAAGTTAGTGTCACTTTACGGGATCCAAACCCTCACTGTCACTGTGGTTCAATCAAGTATTTGTTTGGCCCGTGTGAAGGTTTTCTAACTCATCAGTGAATCAACTCTGTAAACAAAGAAATCACAATTAAAGCCAAGCTGACCTCAAGGATAAGGTCCTAACAGTAAAATGCGCTGAGCCATCCGATGCAATGCCACAGGAACACTAAAGCAAAGAATACCAACAGCTGAACCCCGTTGGACCAAGCAACTGGTGGTAGAAGTGGTGTTATTGAACTGTTTGGGATGGGATGGGATGGGATGGGATGGGATGGGATGGGATGGGATGGGATGGGATGGGATGGGATGGGATGGGATGGGATGGGATGGGATGGGATGGGATGGGATGGGATGGGATGGGATGGGATGGGATGGGATGGGATGGGATGGGATGGGATGGGATGGGATGGGATGGGATGGGATGGGATGGGATGGGATGGGATGGGATGGGATGGGATGGGATGGGATGGGATGGGATGGGATGGGATGGGATGGGATGGGATGGGATGGGATGGGATGGGATGGGATGGGATGGGATGGGATGGGATGGGATGGGATGGGATGGGATGGGATGGGATGGGATGGGATGGGATGGGATGGGATGGGATGGGATGGGATGGGATGGGATGGGATGGGATGGGATGGGATGGGATGAGATGAGATGAGATGAGATGAGATGAGATGAGATGAGATGAGATAGATAGATAGATAGATAGATAGATAGATAGATAGATAGATAGATAGATAGATAGATAGATAGATAGATAGACAGACAGACAGACAGACAGACAGACAGACAGACAGACAGACAGACAGATAGATAGATAGATAGATAGATAGATAGATAGATAGGACAGGAACACTGGAGCAAAAGAAAACCAACAGCTGAATCCCGTTGGACCAAACAACTGATGGTAGAAGTGGTGTTGTTGAAGTGTTAATGATAGATAGATAGATAGATAGATAGATAGATAGATAGATAGATAGATAGATAGATAGATATAGATAGATAGATAGATAGATAGATAGATAGATAGATAGATAGATAGATAGATAGATAGATAGATAGATAGATAGATAGATAGATAGATAGAGCGCTGACTCTTAGTCATTAGGTCTCTCACCGCCATGGGTTCGAGCCTCGCTCGAGTCACATGTGAGACGCCACGTTCTGCAACGGAAGGTCAGGTGGTTTTTCTCCGGGTACTCCGGTTTTCGCCCACCTATGATTAACGATCAGCTCGATGTGAGTGAAATAATCTTGAAAGGGCCGTAAAACCCAAACCAAAAAAAAAAAAAGATAGATAGATAGATAGATAGATAGATAGATAGATAGATAGATAGATAGATAGATAGATAGATAGATAGATAGATAGATAGATAGATGCATGCTTTGGAAAGTATAAATTTGCTTTATGCATTAGACTAGCTACTAGTCGGATATCATATTTCAAAGTTAATAATTAATATTCTTCTATATTTATTTTTTTACTTCTTTTTACCTCTCTGATAGCAACTTGTTTTATCTTGGGAAGATATGTCTGAGACAAGATTAAAGTCTAACAAGGTTTCAGATTTGATAAAAACACAGGAAGGTTGGTCATTGGTCAATAGGACATCAAGGTCTAAGACTAGGAGCTAGACTATGTATGCATTTGCCTCTGTTTGGTAGAACTACTTTATTTGAAGTGTTAGAACACTTTAACAACCATAATTGAACACTTAAATTCTCACGTTGAGACATGAAACCTTACTAATGTCTCGAAAACCTATGACATTGCTCGACTCGCCGGTAAATACTTAAACTTGCAGTCTGGCTGAAAGCCTGGAAGCAATAAAATAGTCGTTCCTAACATATTCCTATGATTAAATCTGCATGGCCCCTCCAATTTTATGGAATAAAAAGAAAAAATGAAAGAATAAAGAAAATTTACCTGTATAATTTACTTTCATTTTTGTAAACATGCTAAGAAAGCTATTTTTTCGGGAGTCTACCGCGATCTTCGGGTGACTTAACATGTCTGAAACTAGAATGACACGCCATTGCATAACCCCACTCACTATATAATCTACTCATCATGCTATTCGCTTTGATATGTTACACGACCATGTTCTGGAAATTTTTATTTTTGACTTTCCGCGTCCCTACCCACTGGGCCCACCCCTAGGGTTGTGATCAAAATTCCAAAAGTGTCATGCACTCCCCAGACCAAAGTTCAGTTCCCAAAGTTTCAAGTTTCTATCTATAACCGTCTAGGAGGAGTTATCCAAGCAGCAGGGAGGGTGAATACCAGTTTTGTTTCAGCCATGAAAGGTCTACTTTTTTTGCGGAAAATTTGCATTTTTCCACATGTTGCGACATACTCCGGCATATACAATTGCAACCAGCATAGACATGTGCAACCGATATAGACATATGCAACCGATATAGACAATTGCATCGGGTATATACAATTGCAACCAGTATAGACAATTGCACCCAGCAGAGACATATGCAACCAGCATAGACAATTGCACCCGGTATATACAACTGCAACCAGCATAGACAATTGCACCCGGTATATACAACTGCCATGGAGATGCCGCACCACACCTGCGAGAAGTGCCTGCAACAGTTTCGGAGGAAAGCCGAGTTAGATCGCCACGCCGGATGGCGAATCATGTGCCGCCCACCAACGCACACATGCTCCCACTGGTGGAAAGGCTATGCGAGCTACCAAACATTCTGGAGGCACAGCAAAGCATGCCAGCCTGCCGTCGCTTCGCAGGCCGAAGAAGCCCAAGCCGCAGCTGCAACTACTGAAACCCAAGCGGCCGCATCCGGGCAAGAGACGGCAGGTCGTTCCACGGAGAGCAGTGGGTGGCTGAGACAGGCCTGTAGAGAAGGGGCGGCGAGAGGAGCTGGAGAAGGAGAACACCAAGCTGCCGCTTAGCTGCGCAACATCGCAATGGGGGATTTGGGACTGCAGGAAGCTTGCAAAGAAAGACAGTGGCGGAGGGAAGTGGCGGCCGAGAAAGCAAATTTGCAAGAAGACCTTGCGGAGCTGGAGAATGCAAAACTGCAAGAAGACCTTGCGCAATCGGCCCTCCTGCGGGGAAGGACGAAGCACCGAAAGAAGGGGAAGATGGTTTAGGGCCTTTTGACCGACATAGAGGAACAAAAACGAAAATACAGGTACTATAGTGCATTTTTGGTTTCGGCTACCGGCAGTTTCAGCTACTTTTTCCAGACCTGCCACAGAGATGCCTGCGAGAGGGGAGAGGCCACCATTTTTTGTGTAGCCCAACTTCGAATTAGACAAACAGTAGCCAAAAACATCTCTAGCAACTGTACACTAGAGCTACTATGGCTGAGCTCTTGCCCGGATGCGGCCACTTGGGTTTCCGTAGTTGCAGCGGCGGCTTGGGCTTCTTCGCCCTGCGAAGCGGTGGCAGGCTGGCATGCTTTGTTGTGCCTCCAGAATGTTTGGTAGCTTGCATAGCCTTTCCCACAGTGGGAGCATGTGTGCGTTAGTGGACGGCACGGGATTTGCAGTCCGGCGTGGCGGTCTAGCTCGCCTTTCCTCCAAAACTGTCGCAGGCACATCTCGCAGGTGTGTTGCGGCATCTCCATGGCAGTTGTATATACCGGGTGCAATTCTCTATGCTGACTGCAGTTGTATACACCGGGTGCAATTGTCTATGCTGGTTGCAATTGTCCATATCGGTTGCATATGTCTATGCTGGTTGCAATTGTCTATACTGGTTGCAATTGTATATACCGGATGCAATTATCTATATCAGTGGCATATGTCTATGCTGGTTGCAATTGTATATGCTGGAAGCATGTTGCAAAAGTATGTCGCAACGTGTGGAAAAATGCAAATTTTCCGCAAAAAAAGTCTGTTCGGTTGAAATTATCTATGCTGCATCTCTGTGGCAGGTGTGGAAAAACTTTAAAAGTATTCGAAACTGCCGGTAGCCCCGACCAAAAATGCTATAGTAAGCTGGGAGCCTTGATTGACTAAATGGGCCTTTCATGGCTGAAACAAAAAGTGTATTCGTCCTCCCTGCTGCTATCCGTTAAGACGGATGGACAGACGGATGTACGCAAAGACCATTACAATATCCCCACTTTTTCTTCGAAAAGAGTGGGGATAATAAGGCAGATTATGTATACCCCCTTAAATTGTGATTAGCATGTAAAATAATTCTCAAGTCAACCTACACTAATTAGCAAAATAAACATGATCATAAGACACAATTCTATAACTTATAGTAAAAATAAAGGTCTGTTCCGTTATTCCAGGGCTAAATGAACCCTACGTTATTAACATAATTACAAACAATAACACAATATGTTAATACTTGTTTCTTTCTTTCTACTTATACTGTGATCAGACACATTTGACCAATACTCGCAGATGTACATTACATACACTCCAGTTGCAGGGTTGTTAGTTCTGCCAACCAGATAAAAGTTAATCACAGGGGAGGTGATTTAGTGTTTCCCCCAGCTCCCAAAAAGGGCATGGTGCTGGTCAGGAAAAAAGGCACTTTCAACGCGCGAAAATATGTAAATATGCATAGCAATGTAAAAAGGGCAAACTCACATGCACAACCTTGCTAAAAGTCAACTATCTGCTATCTGTCAACTTGAAACTAAAAGATCCCTCTTGCACCATGCTTACCCTTTGTCTTTTATGCAAAGTTTTATTATGATAAATGAAGAGATATAATACATTCCCCATTGGTGTCAAGATGTTTAAGTTTTGTAATGAAGCTGATCAATGATACAAACACTCTCATTCTCTAACACAACAAACACTGACATGATACTGGTCAGGCACACTTTCACACTTCAATTGTTTAATTGGTGTCACTCACACTTGTTATCAAAACACAGTTATGACTTCTTAAAGTGAGTTAATTCAGTACAATAAACAAGGGGATTAGCAGTCAACCAAATAATTATTGCTAAAAAGTGTCTGAAATAGTCCTTATTCAAACAGGCATAACTTTGTTATTTTTTGGTCAATTTCAGTAATTTTTGTACCAAAATGAAGGGCAACATTTACTCTATCTGAAAGGGCATGGCGCTTGAAAAAAGGGCATGGCGCTAGAGAAATGTGGCATGGTGCCATGCTAAAAAGGGCTGGGGGAAACACTATAATTGGTACATGCGCAATCAAATGTAAACAAAGTCATGTGTCAGAACATTGGATCTATCTATAGCATACCCAGGAAAGTGTGGCTTTGTAAATTGAATGTCTGAGCCTCAATATGACCGCGTCGACCATTGACTGGGCCGATAAACTTAACCAAACTGACCCAGTATCAGGATAAAATATTTTGGCACACGTTATCAAAACTGAGCCACAGGAAAAGGATGACTGGTTCATTTAAATCCTAGGCTACCCAGGTACATCACTTTCTACTGCTAAAATTGGGTTCGAGGGGGTGGGGTTGTTTATTTGTAATTTCGGTCCAGCTCAAAACCAGCAAAACATACTTACCAACAGCTACAATGTTTTTTGTGTTGAAGCACCTAATTGTGCTTCGAAGAATCGGCAAATTAACACAACTTGACGACATCCAAATCAGATTCAAAACATGCTATTGTCTTCTACAGAAAAATATTTTAGGATGAGTCATCCGGTGACCCTTCCAAAACCAGGTTCCGACGTCCAGGGAATACTGACGTTTATTCTTCCACTAACTATACATATCTACCTAATTATGTCCATGTCTTCGATGTAACAATGAACGTTAAAGCTTGTTCGTGACAAAGTAAATGTCAAAATCAACAATCCTCTGGCGGAAAACAATAACAGACCCTGATTCTGCAAGATCCGGTTACCATATTGAAAGTAGTTCTGAAAAGTTCTGAAGATGGTGTTTGGAAGCATAAAAAAGCAGCTTATATGGTGTTTTATTATGTGAAATGTAGCTCAAATATTGTATCATGCCGATTTTATTAACGAATCTGATAAAAACAAAACTGCACCTAAAATTAAGCGCTATTTTGTGTAATAAATAAATATCAATGCGCATCATATCGAACTACCAAAACGAAACCGAAATTTGTGGTCTGGAATGGAATGCTGGCAGCACCCTTTTGACCTTTGTATAATCTTTCTATATATACTGCCATACGCCCTCGCGGGCATTCTAGGCAGGTGTATTTTACATACACTCCAGTTTTGCAGGATGAAAGCCTACACAGTAATCATGTAATTATGGAAGGGTTCTTTAACCTGCACAGGGGATGGTTCTCCCTGCACAGGGGGCCTCCAGTTTACGTCCCGATCCGAAGGACGGTGCACTTTATGACATTCATCCCTGCAAATGATGTCAATGGAGCGTGTTCGGACACCGAAATTTTATCGCCGCTTCCGGGGATCGAACCCGGGACCTCTAGCATCAGAGGCAAGTGCACTAACCACTGAGCTATCACGCTCAGAGTATGAGTCTACCGTCTCTTCTCCTTTTCTTGAGAGACACCCATCTTAATTTTCCTAGAATTCCGGTCATGCTCCCAGTTTCAAAGCAGTAATTGCTTGTTACAAATCTAGCAGCTCTATTCTGAACTTTTTCAATTTCTTCATAAAGGACCACTCCACTTGGGTCCCAGATGCAACATATTCCAAGATTGGGCGAACAAGTCCCCTATATGCTGTCTCTTTCACATCCGGAGGACACTGATGAAGATTTCGCCTCAGGAAACCAAGTGTTCTATTCGCCTGTGTACACATGTTGCTAATGTGTGTATTCCATCTCAAATCGTGTGTGATTGTCACACCAAGGTATTTAATGGAATTCACATTTTCGAGGACCGTTCCTTCTAAGGTGTAAGAAGCCTCAATTTTATTATGCCCCCGCCATTCGAAGAATGGTGGAAAGGGCATATAGCGTTGCCCCTGTCCGTCCGTCCGAAACTTAAACGCGGTCAATAACTTCCTTATTTCTTGATGGATTTTAAAATTACTCGGCAGAAATGTTAATCATCATGAGACGACGTGTCACGTGCAAAATCCAGGTCCGTACCTCCAAGGTCAAGGTCATACTTACAGGTCAAAGGTAAAAAAAGGGTCCGAAACTTAAACGCAGTCAATAACTTTCTTATTTCTGGATGGATTTTGAAATTACTTTGTAGAAATGTTCACCATCATGAGTCGATGTGTCACGTGCAAAACCCAGGTCCGTACCTCCAAGGTCAAGGTCATACTTGGAGGTCAAAGGGCATAAAAAGGATCCGAAACTTAAACGCAGTCAATAACTTTCTTATTTCTGGATGGATTTTGAAATTACTTTGTAGAAATGTTAACCATCATGAGTCGATGTGTCACGTGCAAAATCCAGGTCCGTACCTCCAAGGTCAAGGTCATACTTGGAGGTCAAAGGTCAAAAAAGGGTCCGAAACTTAAACGCAGCCAATAACTTTACTTATTTCTGGATGGATTTTGAAATTATTTTGAAATTTTAACCATCATGAGACGATGTGTCACGTGCAAACCCAGATCCGTACCCCCAAGGTCAAGGTCGTACTTAGAGGTCAAATGGCATAAAAAAGGTCCAAAACTTAACACTGTCGATAACTTTCTATGGATGAATACGAACATAGACATATTTTCAGGCGGGGGCATCCGTGTCCTATGGACGCATTTCTAGTTTATTCTCTTCCTAGTTATCTGCATAATATTGCATTAACGGTTTGAAATTTCATGCCCCATTTTCGTGCCCAACATCCTAATCTATCTTTTTCCTTCTTAAGTTTCATTGAGTCCTCAGTATCTCTGATTTCCCGATCGCAAACACAGTCGTCTGCGAACAACCTTATTTCTGAGTCAATGTCAGTGGAAATATCATTATCTCGCTTCGGTAAGTATTTCTGTGCTAAACAGATAATTTAAGCCAAATCTTGACATAGCTATTATCGCTGAGTACGGAAGAAATTTATCTCTCTATCTTCATATACTGAGTCGGTCACATTTGACCAAATGTTGCCTCAGTTCGGTGGGTGGCTAAATTTAGAATTTAGCTTAAAAAGGGGGAGGGGGACACTGGATGAGTCCTTACAGCTATTTACAATCTAATTAACAGAGGTATACAAAAACGCATACCTCTGAGTCTCAATCTACACTGTACGGGCTTTGAACTCCTCTGCCGACTTGGCATCTACCGCAGATGATGGAAGACTATTCCACTGAGGAATAGTTCTGGGGAAAAAGAATGCTTTAGGGAACCACTGTGGAACAGGTACCTACGATATTGTGTGTTTTTTACTTTTGGTGCCCTTGTTTGAATTGAGGGGTCAAGTATTTATCTTTATCCAGAGACACTATACCATAGGGTATCTTACAGAAGAAGGTTAAAGAGGATTGCTCACGGCGGGCCTCAAAAGACGGCCACTCCAGCTCGCTAAGCATGTCACCGACGCTACTCTTATTTCGCCGTCGCCGACATGTCCATCGAGCTGCTGTCCTCTGAGCTGAATCTGAGTTTTGACATGGGGATGCCAAATGCATATTCAAGTTGAGGATAAAACAATGTTTTGTATGCAACAGCATTTGTCTGTCTACTCTAGGTGTAAAAGCCCAATTACGTCTTAGAAATCCTAATGTCTTAGTTGCTTTTGATGTAATCTCTAAAATATGATCACCCCAATCAAGATCGCCAGTGATGGTGATACCGAGCTATTTGGCGGATTAAACCTACTTCAAAGTTTGGTGGTGTAGTGACTAATCAAACTTAATCTGATTGTCAGGAAGATGTCGTGACACCCTCATCGAATGACATTTGAACACATTGAACTTCAACTGCCAATCGGCCTCCCACTGTGCTAGTGGGTCCAGGTCATCTTGTAAAATAAGACACTCACCGTCAGAAGGAGAGTATATATTCATATACAGTACACGGTCATTACAATGTTTTGTTTGTGCAGGCTTTAAGTAGTATCAAGGGGGGGGAACCTACGTCACGATGACGTCATACAGAAACACCAAGGCAGTCGACATCTTGAAAGTACCTCTCGCTTCGGTACGGGTTTTTTGTTAAACAGATAATTTAAGCACAATCTTGACATAGCTATTATCGCACAGTACAAACGAAATTACAATGTTATGTGCAGGCTTTGGCCATTTTGTGGGAAAGTAACTGTCCTTATAGCCATCCCTTGTTTAGGTGTCCATTATGGTCTGGTCGCCTCATGTTTGTGTTTCTTTCCCTTTGGTGCCTTTGATGGGTGGAGTAAGTTAATTGTATCGATTCCTGATCTTTGTTTTACTTCTACTTTAAGTAGTATGGATGAACCCGTCGGATTTAATTCTGTTCGACGATCCATTCGTCAACACTCTGGTAATGAAAATCGCGCATAAAAAGCAGCCCAGTATTTTCATTAAACCTCTTATGACGAGTACATGGCTTTTTTTCTGAGAAAAATACAGTAGACGAATTCGTTGGTATTAAAATTATCAAGAGGGCCAAGATGGCCCTGTATCGCTCACCTGTCACCAGATGATCATAAGCAATATTTAGAAAACTAGAGCCAGTGTTTATGAAACACAATGCCCCCAACTGCTTGACCCTAACACTGCTTGTCCCTAACAGTAATTGAGATATCTTGTTTTTATGTGGCTGTAATGCTGAAATTACACAAGAAAAGCTGTAGTTAATCAGGTCGTTTATTTATCACCCCCTACTAGTTTTTTAAGTTACAGGATAATAGCTCATACAGTTTTAGAGATACAGTCAAACTTGTCTTAGTGGCCACCTTTATTAAGCGAGCAACCTGTCTTAAGCAAGCATGCATTAAGTTCCACAAACTATTCTTCCGCGAAAAACAAAGAAGCATAATACCTTGCATCTTTTATCCAGTGTTTTTCAGGGCAATAGCTCAAACAATTTTTTGAGATATCTTGCTTACAAGATGAAAACACGAAAAAAATCAAAGGGCCATAACTCAAGAAAAAAAATTTGGATTTTTTTCAAAAGTTAATCAGTACTTCTACTCATCATACCCAACCAGTCTTTGAAGTTTTGGGGAAAAACCTCATATAGTTTTTGAGATATCTTGCTTACAAACTTAAAACGTAAAAATTTCAAAGGGCCATAACTCAAGAAAAAAATATAGGATTTTTTTCAACAGTTAATCAGTTCATCTACACATCATCCCAAACCAGCTTGTAAAGTTGCAGGGCAATTGCTCAAACAATTATTGAGATATCTTGCTTACAAGCTGCAAACACGAAAAAAATCTAAGGGCCATAACTCAAGAAAAAAAATCGGATTTTTTTCAAAAGTTAATCAGTTCATCTACTCATCATCCCTGACCAGTCTGTGAAATTTCGGGGAAAAACCTAAAATAGTTTTTTAGATATCTTGCTTACAAACTTAAAACGCGAAAAATTTCAAAGGGCCATAACTCAAGAAAAAAATTTCGGATTTTTTTCAAAAGTTAATCAGTTCATCTACTCATCATCCCCAACCAGCCTGTAAAGTTTCAGGGCAATAGCTCAAACAATTTTTGAGATATCTTGCTTACAAGCTGAAAACACGAAAAAAATCAAAGGGCCATAACTCAAGAAAAAAAAATTGGATTTTTTTCAAAAGTTAATCAGTTCATCTACTCATCATACCCAAGCAGTCTGTGAAGTTTTGGGGAAAAACCTCATATAGTTTTTGAGATATCTTGCTTACAAACTTAAAACGCGAAAAATTTCAAAGGGCCATAACTCAAGAAAAAAATATAGGATTTTTTTCAACAGTTAATCAGTTCATCTACACATCATCCCAAACCAGCTTGTAAAGTTGCAGGGCAATCGCTCAAACAATTATTGAGATATCTTGCTTACAAGCTGAAAACACGAAAAAAATCTAAGGGCCCTAACTCAAGAAAAAAAAATCGGATTTTTTTCAAAAGTTGATCAGTTCATCTACTCATCATCCCTGACCAGTCTGTGAAGTTTCGGGGAAAAACCTAAAATAGTTTTTTAGATATCTTGCTTACAAACTTAAAACGCGAAAAATTTCAAAGGGCCATAACTCAAGAAAAAAATTTCGGATTTTTTTCAAAAGTTAATCAGTTCATCTACTCATCATCCCCAACCAGCCTGTAAAGTTTCAGGGCAATAGCTCAAACAGTTTTTGAGATATCTTGCTTACAAGCTGAAAACACGAAAAAAATCAAAGGGCCATAACTCAAGAAAAAAAATTGGATTTTTTTCAAAAGTTAATCAGTTCATCTACTCATCATACCCAACCAGTCTGTGAAGTTTTGGGGAAAAACCTCATATAGTTTTTGAGATATCTTGCTTACAAACTTAAAACGCGAAAAATTTCAAAGGGCCATAACTCAAGAAAAAAATATAGGATTTTTTTTCAACAGTTAATCAGTTCATCTACACATCATCCCAAACCAGCTTGTAAAGTTGCAGGGCAATCGCTCAAACAATTATTGAGATATCTTGCTTACAAGCTGAAAACACGAAAAAAATCTAAGGGCCATAACTCAAGAAAAAAAATCGGATTTTTTTCAAAAGTTGATCAGTTCATCTACTCATCATCTCCGACAAGTCTGTGAAGTTTCGGGGAAAAACCTCAAATAGTTTTTTAGATATCTTGCTTACAAACTTAAAACGCGAAAAATTTCAAAGGGCCATAACGCAAGAAAAAAATTTCGGATTTTTTTCAAAAGTTAATCAGTTCATCTACTCATCATCCCCAACCAGCATGTAAAGTTTCAGGGCAATAGCTCAAACAGTTTTTGAGATATCTTGCTTACAAGATTTCATAGTATTTTTTGCAAAGGGGCATAACTCAAAAAAGGGGCATAATCCTGACGAGAAAAAAAACATGGGTCAATTATTTTTTCATGAGGAATCCATATATGAAATTTCAAAAACCTAGCACCCATGGTTCTAAAGTTATGCTATGCAGTAAAAAGTGGGACGGACGTAAGGACGGAAGGACGGAAGGACGGACGGACGAACAGGGCAAAACCAATATGCCAAAACGCGAAAAATTTCAAAGGGCCATAACTCAAGAAAAAAATTTCGGATTTTTTTCAAAAGTTAATCAGTTCATCTACTCATCATCCCCAACCAGCCTGTAAAGTTTCAGGGCAATAGCTCAAACAATTTTTTGAGATATCTTGCTTACAAGCTGAAAACACGAAAAAAATCAAAGGGCCATAACTCAAGAAAAAAAAATTGGATTTTTTTCAAAAGTTAATCAGTTCATCTACTCATCATACCCAACCAGTCTGTGAAGTTTTGGGGAAAAACCTCATATAGTTTTTGAGATATCTTGCTTACAAACTTAAAACGCGAAAAATTTCAAAGGGCCATAACTCAAGAAAAAAATATAGGATTTTTTTTCAACAGTTAATCAGTTCATCTACACATCATCCCAAACCAGCTTGTAAAGTTGCAGGGCAATCGCTCAAACAATTATTGAGATATCTTGCTTACAAGCTGAAAACACGAAAAAAATCTAAGGGCCATAACTCAAGAAAAAAAAATCGGATTTTTTTCAAAAGTTGATCAGTTCATCTACTCATCATCCCCGACAAGTCTGTGAAGTTTCGGGGAAAAACCTCAAATAGTTTTTTTAGATATCTTGCTTACAAACTTAAAACGCGAAAAATTTCAAAGGGCCATAACTCAAGAAAAAAATTTCGGATTTTTTTCAAAAGTTAATCAGTTCATCTACTCATCATCCCCAACCAGCATGTAAAGTTTCAGGACAATAGCTCAAACAGTTTTTGAGATATCTTGCTTACAAGATTTCATAGTATTTTTTGCAAAGGGGCATAACTCAAAAAAGGGGCATAATCCTGACGAGAAAAAAAAACACGGGTCAATTATTTTTTCATGAGGAATCCATATATGAAATTTCAAAAACCTAGCACCCATGGTTCTAAAGTTATGCTATGCAGTAAAAAGTGGGACGGACGTAAGGACGGAAGGACGGAAGGACGCCAAAACGCGAAAAATTTCAAAGGGCCATAACTCAAGAAAAAAATTTCGGATTTTTTTCAAAAGTTAATCAGTTCATCTACTCATCATCCCCAACCAGCCTGTAAAGTTTCAGGGCAATAGCTCAAACAATTTTTGAGATATCTTGCTTACAAGCTGAAAACACGAAAAAAATCAAAGGGCCATAACTCAAGAAAAAAAAATTGGATTTTTTTCAAAAGTTAATCAGTTCATCTACTCATCATACCCAACCAGTCTGTGAAGTTTTGGGGAAAAACCTCATATAGTTTTTGAGATATCTTGCTTACAAACTTAAAACGCGAAAAATTTCAAAGGGCCATAACTCAAGAAAAAAATATAGGATTTTTTTCAACAGTTAATCAGTTCATCTACACATCATCCCAAACCAGCTTGTAAAGTTGCAGGGCAATCGCTCAAACAATTATTGAGATATCTTGCTTACAAGCTGAAAACACGAAAAAAATCTAAGGGCCATAACTCAAGAAAAAAAAATCGGATTTTTTTCAAAAGTTGATCAGTTCATCTACTCATCATCCCCGACAAGTCTGTGAAGTTTCGGGGAAAAACCTCAAATAGTTTTTTTAGATATCTTGCTTACAAACTTAAAACGCGAAAAATTTCAAAGGGCCATAACTCAAGAAAAAAATTTCGGATTTTTTTTCAAAAGTTAATCAGTTCATCTACTCATCATCCCCAACCAGCATGTAAAGTTTCAGGGCAATAGCTCAAACAGTTTTTGAGATATCTTGCTTACAAGATTTCATAGTATTTTTTGCAAAGGGGCATAACTCAAAAAAGGGGCATAATCCTGACGAGAAAAAAAACACGGGTCAATTATTTTTTCATGAGGAATCCATATATGAAATTTCAAAAACCTAGCACCCATGGTTCTAAAGTTATGCTATGCAGTAAAAAGTGGGACGGACGTAAGGACGGAAGGACGGACGGACGAACAGGGCAAAACCAATATGCCCCCACAACTTCTTCGAAGTTGGGGGCATAATAAGAGTAGACATGAGTCAGTGCTTCCCTGTGACAATACAGAGCTGACTTGTGTGTCACTATTTGGACACTGATAGCTAGATCCTAGTGCACCAGCAGTCAGTCTTACTAACAATATAATGCCTGCGCCTTCTGGTTTCAAACGAGAAGGTTTTTAAAAGTTTTCCATATATAAATCTATGTAAAACCAGTGGGCCCCTGCTTGGGAGAATTTTGTGACCCAAGGGCTATAATTTGGACAATCTTGGTAGAGGTCAGCTAGATGAAGCTTCATACCTAACACCAAAGACCTGGGCCTTCAGCAACTTCCTACCAAATGTCAAAGACCGGGGCCTTCTGGTTTCAGACAAAACTAGACAAAGTGACCAGTAGGTACGTATAACCCCGGCCAGTGCCACCCCCTTTTAGTGGAAATGACAATGTTTCTGTAGCAATGAACCGTTCCATAAGAACTTTCCATTTAGTCCACTGATAATAACTATTGCACTTCGACAAATATAGTATAATTTATCATATCCAAAGATGAAACTGCTTGTCTTTGCTGAATAATAAAAATTCAAAGTTTGTGACCATTTGGAACAATTTTACTTGGAAACAACATACATAGAATAGACTGTCATAAAAAATTTGCTGAATTAAAGAATCTGTATAATGACATAATAAAGCTATACATTTGTTTTTATTAATACATGCATTTATTATTGTCTGCATTTCAAGAGGAAATATTATGCAAAATTTAACAGTTCTAGTCACTGTAGTTTCTAAGATCACAAGGGCAAATATATAAGCTGACAAATCTGACAAGGGTCACAGCATAACGAAAGAACAAACTAACTAATAATGAACAGATGGAAAGACAAAAAACTATAACCTTTGATGTACTTTGCATGCCAGGAGTATATTGAAAACAGTTAACACAAAACTTTGATGTAATCAAAATGCCTAAGTCTTAATTATTCACCCCTAGCCCCACCCAGGGGCTTGACCCAGGAGCTTAGATATTCCATATAAAAGTTAATACTATAGCGATATTCTGTACCAAATATGAAGAGAATCTACCATGAGGTTACAGAGCTATGAGCAATCAAAAAGGTTTAACACAAAACTTTGAAGTCAAAGTTGACAAACGGACGGACAACCCACACAGGGGCTTGACCCAGGGGCTTAAATATTCTATATGAAAGGTAATGCATGAAGACTGGATAAAATGTGCCTTCTAGAGTGTACACAAGGTTTTTCTAAAATTTTACCTAGTGACCTAGATTTTGACCCAACATGACCCAGTTTCCACTTTAGTCTAAAGTTCATTAAGATATACATTCTGACAAAGTTTCATGAAGATTCGATCTAAAATGTGCCCTCTACAGTGTACAAAGATATTTATAAGATTCGACCTAGTGACCTAGTTTTTGATCCAACATGACACAGTTTCCACTTAGTCTAAAGTTCATTAAGATAAACATTTTGACAAAGTTTCATGAAGATTGGATCTCAAATGTGCCTTCTAGAGTGAACACAACCTTTTCTTTAGATTTGACCTAGTGACCTAGGTTTTGACCTAACATGACCCAGTTTCCACTTTAGTCTAAACTTCATTGAGATAATTATTCTGAAAAAGTTTCATGAAGATCGGATCAGAAAGGTGCCCTATAAAGTATACACAAGATTTTTCTAAGATTCGACCTAGTGACCTAGTTTTTGACCCAACATGACCCAGTATCCATTTTAATCTAAAGTTCATTAAGATGTACATTCTGACATAGTTCCATGAAGATTGGAGCAAAAAAGTGCCCTTTAGAGTGTACACAAGGTTTTTCTAAGATTTGCACTAGTGATCTAGTTTTTCAACCAATATGACCCACTTTCCACTTAAGTCTAAAGTTCTTAAAGATACACATTCTGGCAAAGTTTCATGAAGATTGGATCAAAATACATCTTCTAGAGTGTACACAAGGTTTTTCTAAGATTTGACCTAGTGACCTAGTATTGACCCAACATGACCCAGTTTCCACATTAGTCTAAAGTTCATAAAGATATTGCGTCTTCCATAGTGTACACAATGTTTATTCTAAGATTCGAACTAGTGACCTAGTTTTTGACCCAACAGGACCGAGTTTCCACTTCGGTCTAAATTTCATAAAGATATACATTCTGACAAAGTTTCAAGAAGATAGGATAAAAAAAATGTGCCTTTTAGATTCTTTTTCCTAAGATATTACCTAGTAACCTAGTTTTTGACCCAGCATAGCCCAGTTTCCACTTTAGTCTAAAGTGCATATAGATAAATATTCTGGCAAAGTTTTATGAAGATTGGATAAAAAAATGTGCCTTCGAGAGTGTACACAAGATTTTTCTAAGATTTGACCTAGTGACCTTTTTTTAACCCAACATGACCCAGTTTCCAAATCAGTTTAAACTTCATAAAGATATAATTTCTGACAAAGTTTCATGAAGATTGGATCAAAAATATGCCTTCTAGAGTGTACACAAGATTTTTCTAAGATTTGATCTAGTGACCTTGTTTTTAACCCAACATGACCCAGTTTCCATTTCATTTTAAAGTTCATAAAGATATACTTTCTGACAAAGTTTCATGAAAATTGGAAAAAATTGCCTTCTAGAGTGCACAAAAGGTTTTTTTAAGATTTGACCAAGTGACCTGGCTTTTGACCCAACATGACCCAGTTTCCATTTCAGTCTAGTGACCTTGTTTTTAACCCAACATGACCCAGTTTCCATTTCATTTTAAAGTTCATAAAGATATACTTTCTGACAAAGTTTCATGAAAATTGGAAAAAATTGCCTTCTAGAGTGCACAAAAGGTTTTTTTAAGATTTGACCAAGTGACCTGGCTTTTGACCCAACATGACCCAGTTTCCATTTCAGTCTAAAGTTCATAAAGATACGCAAAGTTTCAAGAAGATTGGATCAAAAATGCGCCTTCTAGAGTGTACACAAAAGATCTGACCTAGTGACTTAGTTTTTGATCCAATATGATCCAGTTTCCATTATTGTCTAAAGTTCGTAAAGATAAATATTCTGACAAAGTTTCATGAAGATTGGATCAAAACTGCTCCTTCTAGAGTGTATATAATGTTTTTCTAAGATTTGACCTACTGACCTGGTTTTTGACCCAACATGACTCAGTTTCAAACATGGCATAGCTTTCATAGAGATAAATACTCTGACAGAATTTCATGAAAATCCAATCAGAAATGAATGAGTTATGCTGGTCACAGGCATTTACCATAGTTAGCAATGGGAACCTATGGAGAATGCTGTCATAAATCTAAAAGGGTCATAACTCCACCAAAAATGATCGGACCTGGCCCGTTTTCGAACCCGTCCCAGATTTTTGTGATTTCTAAAATATATTTCAGTTTCAGAAGGATCAGGCACAAAATGAATGCGCTAGAGAGGGCACAAGCTTTTGGTAAATGGTTGCCATGGCAACCAGATTTTGCAATTGATTCTCACAAAACATACTATGTCATTGTTTCCCCATTCGGTGTACACCACATATGAAGTTTGATTGAAATCAGCATGCAGGTTGCCGAGATATTGCAGTTTTAAAATGTGGACGACGACGGACGAGGGAGGCCTGTCATCCTATAAGCTCCCCCGGAGCCTTCGGCTCTGGTGAGCTAAAACTTAGGAACGTTATAAGACATTTTCATTAAACGGTATTGTTAACACTCGATTAGAAAGGAGATACGTACACACTCTGAAAACAAAAGGCCCATGGGCCGCTATGCTCACCAGAGCTCAGGTGGGCACTGCCCAATCGCAGCCATGTATTTTAACATGATATCATTTTAATCTACCAATTATAAAGTCTCCCAAATGAACCCCTATATCCAAAATGAGCATCAATCTGGACTCAGTATCTAAAACATTAGGCCTTTTATTAAGTAGAGGGTGTAGGGCATGGACCCAATGAAGCCCTGGTTTGGGATCACTAAATGCGTCTTATCATAAGGAATGAGAATATATATGGTGTAGCAGTGGGGATCTGTATACCGGAGTAATAAGGCCTCTTAAGCGGTGGAGGGGTCGGGGCATGTCCTGTTGATCACAGGAAAGCCCAAGATTGTTGTCCCTATAAGGACCAAGAATATATATATATGGTTTATGGGTGGGAATCTGAATGGTTTCTGATATATGAGGCCCTTCTATGACGTGGAGAGGAGAGGAATGGCCCCTGCGACCCCCAAGCGGCTGTGCTATTGATAAGGAACAAGAACATATATGATTATGGGATGGGGATTTGAATGGTTTCTGAAATATATGGCCTTATAAAGTGGAGGGGCGGGGCGCATTGCCCTAGCACAAAGTGACCCCCAGGCTGATGTGACTGAATGAGTCTTATCATCAGGAACAAGAATATTACAGTTTATGGGCGGGGATCTGAATTATATCTGAGATATATGGCTTTTAATGAAGTAAAGCAGTGGGGCATGACCCAGGCTGTCCAGATGACTCCCAAGCCAGTGTTATTTGAATGTGTCTTATCACAAAGAAGATAATTATATATGGTTTAGGGATGGGACTCTGAACAGTTTCTGAGATATATAGCCTTTTGTGAAGTGATGGGGTGGGGCAAGGCCCTGGCTTGACCCGGGAGACCTCCAGGTTGACGTCAATGAATGTGTCTCATCATAAGGAACAACAATATATATGGTTAGAGGTGGGGATCTGTAAGGGTTCCAAAGTATTGGCTCTTTAATGAAACGAAGGGGTGGGGCACGACTTCTGCACATCCTGGGGGACCCCCAGGTTAGTGTCAATGAATGCGTCATATCATAAGAAACAAGAATATATAAGGTTTTGGGGCGGGGATCTGAATGGTATCTGAGATAGATGGCCTGTTGTGAAGTGGAGGGGTGGGGCAAGGCCCCGGCGCACCCAGGAAGACCCCCAAATTGGTGTCAATGAATGAGTCTCTTCATAAGGAACAAGAATATATAGGGTTTTGGGGTGGGGATCTGTAAGGTTTCCAAGATATTGGGCCTTTTATGAAATGGTGGGGGTGGGGCATGACCCCGGCACAACCCGGGGAACCCCCAGGTTGTGCCACTGAATGCGTCTTATCATAAGGAACAAGAATATATATGGTTTTGGGGTGGGGATCTAAATGGTTTCTGAGATATATGGCCTTTTGTGGAGAAGAAGGGGTGGGGCAAGGCCCAGGCGCACCCCGGGAGACCCCCAAGTTGATGTCAGTGAATGTATATTTTCATAAGGAACAAGAATATATAATTATGGTTTAGGGGTGGGGATCTGTAAGGTTTCCAAGATATTGGGCCTTTTATGGAATGGAGGAGATGGGGCATGACCCCTGCACGTACCGGGGGACCCCCAGGTTGTTGTCACTGAATGCATTTCATCATAAGGAACAAGAATATATATGGTTTTGGGGATGGGGATCTGGATGGTTTCCGAGTTATATGGTCTTTTATGAAGTGGAGGGGGTGGGGCATGGCCCCGGCTTAACCCGGGGGACCCCCATGTTGGCATTAAAGCATATTGCTGAGAGACATTTACTCAAGGAACATTTCTGTAAAATTTTTGTCAAAATATCTGCAATAACTTGGCAGCAAATGTCATTTTACAATTTTCCCCATTATAAGTCTATGGAAAATCTAAGTTGCCATAGCAACCAAACTAAAGAGCCAACTTTTATAAAAAAAACAAACAAAAAAAAAACAAAAACAAAAAAAAAACCTGTAAAGGCAAATATGGTGAATATTTTCAAAAACTGCCTAATAGAGCATTCGGTTTCTGAGGAGATGATTTTTGAAGTATTGTTTTTTTTTTTTTCCATTTTTCTGTTTATTTTGGTTTCCATGGCAACCAATAGAAATGAGCAGTAGGCCTAAAATCGTATGGCAGATAGTAGATTGCCTAAGGAACATTTCTATGAAAGTTTTGTCAAAACATCTGCAATGACTTGGCAGAAAATGTCATTTTTCAATTTTCCCCATTATAAGTCTATGGAAAGTCTAAGTTGCCATAGCAACCAAACCAAAGGGTCGATTTTCATAAAAAAAACACACACAAACTTTCAATCCCTCAGCCCAAGGATACTACAGATGAAATTTGGGCCGTGGTTGCCAGTGGTTTCAGAGGAGATGTCGTTTGAAAGTGTTGACGTCACACGACGACGACGCAGACGCAGACGACGACGGACAACTGCCTATCCTATAAGCTCCCCCGGAGCCTTCGGCTCTGGTGAGCTTACAAGCATACATTTATTACTCGTGACAACCTGAAAATCAGGGTAAACGGCGCCAAATTCTCTAAAGGGTTACAAGTATCTCTGATACGTAATAGTGGTGGCCAGATAAACAGGTGGTTGCAATTGCCACTCTCTTGTCACTTAAGAAGAAATCGCCCACTCTGAAGCATCGTCGTACTTGAACTATTTACAATGTTGCGCTGAGGTTTGAACAAGTGACGATAAAACAACTGGTGAAGATTTAGAATATCTAAAAACACAAGAGGCCCATGGGTCATTATACTCATGGGCTGTTATACTCAAAAAAGTTCAGTTGGGCTCTGTCCTATGGCAGCCATGCGTTTCATTAAGCCATTTCAGCTAGACTAAATCTAAGTAGAGGCCCACACAAGGACTGTGCTGCGAAATTAGGCGTCTTGCTATTCTTGTTTGTGTTGAAACTTTGACAAATAGTTTAATCGTATTTTATTGCAAATAAACAAATGGGTCGGGCCACAAGTTCTCACAACATTAGTTACGACCCTCCCCGTATATGGTTGACACTAATACATTTACAACATATGAACATGGCTATTTTATAACAAAATAGCACATACAGGCTTACTGCTTAAATCATAATATATATATATATATATATATATATATATATATATATATATATATATATATATATATATATATATATATATATATATATATATATATATATATATATATGTATACATACATATACACACACATACACACATATACACATATATACACACATACACATACATATATATATCAGATAAATAAATCAGCAACTAAAATAAATGAATAAGTCACTAATTGTTCGTCGTCAAGAAACCCAGCCGTTGAGGCATATAATAGTGTTTCAATATAAATTCAATTAAATTAAGCATTTTGGTTAAATCTATCAGTGCTTTTGATATACGTCTGCACTGCTTGAAATAGTTTTCCATTTTCTTGAGGTGATAATGCATCATCCCCAAAAAGAACCTTTTTTAAATTGAGAGGATGAAATGTCCGTGTCGATTGAAAGAATATAATTCTTTCTCTTGTAAAGTTGGAACAAGCAAAGAAGAAATGCTCAGCATCCTCGTTTACTTCCGAGCAATTGCAGTTCGGACTTAGAGCCAGGTGATTTATATACAGATCTTTTTTTAGGTTACTACAGTTATTTCTTATTCTGGCATGTAATACTGAATTGTACCTATCACCTTCCATGTAATAGGTAGGAACGTAAGTATTAGAAAAGTAAAAATTCTTAACTTGGTATTTAAAAGAATTAAGACTAGGTGCTCCTCGAAGGTTAATGTCAAGGGAGTTCCAAATCGAAATAGAAGATGGAATGCACGATCGCCGAGAAATTTCAGTTCGAGTGTGGGGAACCGTTATGTTATTATTATTTCTTAAAGGATACGGGGTTGCGTCTCTTACCAGAGGAGGAATTATGTCTAATATATATGATGGTACGTTTTCATGTACGACGTTATACATAAATGATAGCTTATGTTTGTGCCTCCTTTGCTTAAGAGGAATCCAGCCACATTCTTTATAAAGCTTATCTAGGGACACAGACCTAGTAAGACCCGTAACAATACGAGCTGCTTCATGTTGTAATTTTTCAAGAGACTGGCAGTCTTGGGCTGTACAACCATCCCAAACAATGCAAGAATATTCAAGGATGGGCAGTACATATGATAAATAAATTTGGTTCAAGGCAACCCTGTGAAATGTATATTTAAGTTTACGCATTATACCAACTACTTTTGCTGCGCTTGAGATAATGTTTTCAATATGAGTTTTCCATTGACCATTACAGCTTAATGTTAGACCTAAATGTTTGTGCTCCGGGACAAATTTTATTGGGGTTCCGTCGAAAATTATATCCGGAAACTGCTCGAAAGGTTTTAATGTAAAAAGAACTGCTTCTGTCTTCAGTGAATTAAAAGTAACCAGCCATTGTTTCGCCCATGCCGATAAAACACAAAGATCGTGATTTATTATTCCCTGAATGTCGTTCAGTGATGAAGCTGAATAAAATAATGAACTATCATTGGCAAAAAGTCTGGTTAAGCTTAATAAAGAATCTGCAATATCGTTTACATAAACTAAGAACAATAGGGGTCCCAGAACAGAACCCTGGGGTACCCCGGCATTAGTATTCCTAGCAGTGGAAGTAGAAGATTTAATTATTACTTTCTGAGATCTGTTAGAAAGGTAATCTCTAATCCAGTTAAGTAAATGTCCGTTTATGCCGTGCTGTTTCAATTTGAAAATTAGGCCTTCATGCCAAACCCTATCAAATGCCTTAGAGACATCACAGAATATCATGCATGAATATTGATTATTATCAAACGTTTGACAGATATGTTGATAAATGTCAACAAGTTGGCAAGCAGTAGAATGATTGGGAAGAAAACCAGATTGGTATTTATATAAAAGATTGTTGGCGTGTAAAAAGTTGTATATGTTTTTATGAACTATTCGTTCTTGTAATTTACCTATTCCGCTAAGTAGTGATACCGGTCTGAAGTTTGTAACCTTAGTTAAGTCCCCCTTTTTAGGTAAAGGCAAAACGTGAGAACCCTTCCATATATCTCCAAACACCCCCTCCCTAAACGACCTATTAAACAGTATATCCAGTGGAACTGAGATCTCGTTTGATACAGCCTTCAACATTCTATTACTAATTAGATCCGGGCCAGTCGCTTTATTTGGATTTAGTAAATCGATTAAAGTTGAAATTTCTAGAGCTGAACATGTAATATCACTTAACGAATTTCTAGTTTTAGATTCAAAATTAGGCAACTGAACTTCATTATCATTTATTGTTGAAATTGACGAAAAATAGTCGTTCAAACATTCCGCTTTTTCTTCGTCTGTATAACAATATGATTTTTGACCGTTTTCTTTTTCTATAACAAGTGGGGGAATATTGTTTGAGGTTTTATTATTTTTAACAAAATGGCGAATAACTTGCCAAAATTTCCTTTTGTCATTGTTATGAAAATCACAGATGGAAACTTCCAAGGAATTATAAAAAATTTCTTTGGCATGCTTTACTAGATTATTAACTTTATTTCTAATACGTTAATACTTATTCCAGTCGATGCTATTACCGGTCTGGATGGACTTTTTCTTTAGCCTGTCTCTAATTCGCATATTACGACGAATAATGGAGTCAAACCATGGTTTGTCTCCAGGCCTTATTGTAATGGTTTTGGAAGGTATACACATTTTAGCAAAATTTAAAAAAAATATTGGTAAACTTTGCACATGCGTCGTTAAAAGATCCTTCCAAGAGAATACTCCAATCATAGTTACTTATAAGCTCTTTAAGCTTGGTATAATCTGGGCTTGAAGAAATATATGGGCTGCATGATGCTTCCACGCAGAGCTGAATCCGGCCCGCACACTAGTACTGGTGAACCGCTTAGAGGATCTAAGCCTGTCCAGGAACCGCGGTGCGAGGCGGACCGTCCATGCTAATAAACCCTATTGGTTTCATTGGGCGACAGGGCATGAGATGTTATTTCATCTCAATGTCGGGTAAAAGTCCCACAAAATTGGAAGCAACGTCTCCAAAATGACCTTTACAGTGTTGACGGGGACGTTAAACCTCAAATCAAACAAACTGCCCTTTTATACAGCCAAATTAATCGATTGAATGGTGTGTTACACTGATAATAAAATGGTTATCTTATATAAGTTG
Organism: Lucinisca nassula; assembly: GCA_963580285.1. Taxonomy (NCBI): domain Eukaryota; kingdom Metazoa; phylum Mollusca; class Bivalvia; order Lucinida; family Lucinidae; genus Lucinisca; species Lucinisca nassula. Next base: position 92,116,344 of record OY757024.1, on the reverse strand, counting down.
CTTTATGGTCGCTTATAGCTGCAGGAGTATCTATCGTGCCTGAATCTAAAAACTGTAAGTCATCTGAAATAATTATAGGATCTAAAAGCGCAAGTTGTCTCGTTGCATTTGAAACTGTATTTTGAAGCGAATTAAGTATAATCAAATCTTTTAAATTCCGGTAGTTATCATTAAATAGGTCCTCGTTTAAGTCGCCTAAGATAATTAGATTTTTAGTGAAATCATATGCTTTTTCAATATTCAAATTTAAGTTTTCAAAGAATGTTGCATCGGCTGTTCTAGGACTGTAAAACAAGCCCAGGAGATAGTTAACGTTATTCGTTTTAATTTCCACCAATATAGATTCTGGGCAATAAATTTCTAAGTCTGTTCGCCTCGTGTGAATAAGTTCTGAATTAATGTAAATAAGGAGCCCTCCTCCATGGTTGGTTCTGTCTTTTCTATAGGGTGTATCGTACATATCCGATAGAACTAGTGTTTCGTTTAAAATTTGTTGATCCAGGTGAGACTCTGTAAAACATAAAATATCAAAGTCCAAGAAATGATCCTTGATGTACTCAATCTTATTCCTTATGCTACGTATGTTAATATATAAAATAGATAGGTCTGCCTGACTAGGGTTTGGAGTGGCTGGTCCTGGGTTTTCTTCAATGTCCAGAGCTTGTAAAATTAACATTAAAATAATAAAGCAAAAGTGGTTATTACTTGTTGATTCATTAAGAGATCTCGTAATGGACAAGAGCAATGAAAGCATAGAGAGACATAACCATTTAACTTTTTGGTAGAAAAAACTTAATTTTATCTTTATGTAAAATTCACTAAGAGGCCCACACAAGGACTATGCTGCGAAATTAGGCGTCTTGCTATTCTTGTTTGTGTTGAAACTTTGACAAATATTAATGTTGGCCTAATTATTGAAAGAAGATTGAAAGTAAAGATAAAAAAAATACGCTGAAGATGCTCTTTGCCTCTTATACAACCTAAGTTACAAATGTTAAGCATACAAATGTTCTACAAGAAGGTAATCCGTTTGAAGCAAGGACTACAAGACAGAACTAAAAACTATGGAGTGTACAAGATTGTTTTCTGGATCAGACTAGCTAGTTTTGGCCAGTTATACCTCAACATTAAATAGAAGAAGGGGCAATGATCAGGAATCGATACAATTAACCCACAGCTCCCATCAGAGACACTAAAGGGAAAGAAACACAAACATGAAGCAACAGACCCTCAACGGAAACACCAACAGCGGAAAGCCAAAAGGACAGTTACTTTCCCACAAAATGGCCAAAAGGCTATCCAAAATAAAATAATATAAGCGACACAAACACCCAAAGACAAACCATAACAAAAATAAACCGCGACAGAAGAACCGCCTTAATGGCCTTCCTTTGTTTAGGTTTCCATTATGGTCTGGTCGCTTAATGTTTGTATTTCTTTCCCTTTGGTGTCTTTTATGGATGGAGTAAGTTAATTGTATCAATTCCTGATCTTTGTTTTACTTCTACTTTGGAACGGTCAGCGGAAACGAATTCCGCTCTTTAAATCGATTTTACGTGGCCACAATCCTCGCCCTTATTTCCGTCGCGATTAAGACAAATAATTTGTTCAGTCCACATGAAGGCCTCCTAACTTATCAGTGCAACATCTCCGTGAACACAAAAATCAAACAATCACAGAGATGAAACAACGGTGGGGACTCGACAACAAGAAACAACAGAAGTGCTGGAGCAAAAGAAAACCAACAGTTAGACTCCAATGGGCCCGACCAGAGACAGAGCATCAGGTTCCAACCAACACAAGCCTTTACGTTGGAACCGTCATATAATCTGAGGCCGGACCCACCGGCTCGCAATTAAAAGAGAAGCAAAGTTGTCAACCGTGATTGGGTTAACTACCATGCATGTAAGCTAACCCTCAAACTTTTGCGAACTTCTGCAGTGGAATCAATCATCCCAAAATGACTAGAAAATAAACCCACACTTTGATGAAGGACAGGGAGACATTTTACGGATGTCACATATTTCCATAACACCAGCTAAGGTGAAGTTAAATATGTTCTAGAAAAAGGTAATCCTTTGGACGCAAGGAATACAAGAGAATAAAAAATAAAGCCACACTATGATAAAGATTGAAATTTCTAACTTTTATAGTTCCTAAGAAATCTTTGATAAAAAATTAACTTTGACCTAAATAGAGAGAAAAATGAAAGTAAAGATGAAATGTGAAGTCAAGAAAAACATTGTCTCTTGCACTGTGTAAGTTATCATCCCCAACAGCATATGCATACTGGTAATCCACTTAGAGGGTCTAAGCCTGCCCAGGGAAAGTGAGGCGAATTGGGCCGTACATTTGTGTATTGTAGAAGTAAATGTAATGGTAAGGAATTCCTAATGGTTTCACTGAAGGCCATGCTTGAGATGTCATCTTAATATTGGGTAGAAGTCCCGAAAAGATTGAAAGCAACGTCTCCAAAGTTACCAAAATACTGTTGACGGGGCCGTTTAACATCAAATTCAACAAAACAGACATAAGAGACACTGATTAGGCCTAATTGGCCGAAAATAGCTAGTCTGGCCCAGAAAACATGCACAATCCATATTTTTCAGTTCTGTGGTGTACTCCTTGCTTCCAAAGGATAACCCTTTTATAGAACATATTTGATGTCACTACAGCTGGTGTCTGGGAATAGGTGACGGTCGTAAAAAGTCTCCCTGCCCTACATCATAGTGTAGTTTATATTTTCTTGTCATTTGGGATCATTGATTCCATTGTGGAATTTTGAAAATATTTGTGGGTCACTGATGAGGCCTGATTGGCCGAAACTAGCTAGTCTGGCCCTGAAACTATGCACACTCCATATTGTTCAGTTCTGTGGTGTATTCCTTGCGTCCAAAGGATAACCCTTTTATAGAACATATTTGACGTCACTATAGCTGGTGTCTGGGGATGTGTGGCGGCCGTAAAAAGTCTCCCTGCCCTACATCATAGTGTAGTTTATATTTTCTTGTTATTTGGAATCATTGGTTCCATTGTGGAATTTCGAAAATATTTTAGGGTCTCTGGTGATGCCTAATTGGCCGAAACTTGCTAGTCTGGCCCATAAAACATGTACACTCCATATTTTTCAGTTCTGTGGTGTATTCCTTGCTTCCAAAGGATAACCCTTTTATAGAACATAATCATTTCATAGTTTACAAAGTTTTATACTTCCACCTTTATAGTTTCTGAGAAATCTTTGGCATTTTTACAATTCAATTTATATGGAGAGAAAGAAAAATGGTAATAATATTTACCATGTTTTCTAGATGTAACTACGTTAACGTGATTTTATGTCACTCGTAGTATTTTGCGTATCCCGCAGAAATACTAGACGTTTTTCTATGATTGAGACGTTATTTTTTCTATTGTATGTGCCGGTGCAAGACAAAAGTTAAAATATGATATGTGCCACTGGTGACTACCTAGATCAACCCTTGCATCTGACTGATGTAATGTTTCGCTTTTAAAAGTTTACATGGCTTTTTCAGAAGACAATTACCATAGAACTGTTTACAACTTAACCTCTTGCAATGATCTGCAATATACAGTCCCCCGTTATAAAATAGCATTAGCTTACTTGAATCAAAGTACCGATAGCACCGATTAGGCAATTGTCTCTTGGATAGGCTGGACAAAATGCACGGCGATTTAGACTGTAAACATTTCGTTTAATCCTTACATTCGTGTACAGAAAGCAAACAGTGTAGACCTTGATCTAGCGCCGCGTTCTATCGAGTTTATCAGAGTCTACACTGTTTGCCAAATCCAATAAGTTCTGAATAGTTAGATCCTTTGGAAGCAAAGAATACACCAAATAAACGAAAATAGCAGACTCGGTTTTATTGAGTCTGTTCATGACCAATACTGAAATATGCAACACCGGCCACGCCCCCTTGCACCGGCTTAAGCAGAACTCTATTTTCAAAATGATTCTAAATGAACGCAATGATCCCAAAGGACCAGAAAATATAATCTGCACTCGATTTCAGTCCAGATTCTATTGAGAACCATATTACGGAACATGCCGACCTCACAACGATAAGAATAAGGCGGTTATTTGCTATAAATAACCGTTCAGGGATAGCCAGGTGTACTTAAGCACTATTTTAAAAAGCTCCAATGCTTAGTAACTTTTGATCAATTGACAAACAATCGACAAACAGCAATATTGTACGCTGTAGCTTTGATTTAATGAAAGTTCAACACTTTTTCAAACGTTAATTTGACGTTTACCTCACCCGATGCAGAATCTGGCAGAACGCGCACAAAAAGCAGGCCTTCTGTGTAATTTCGACTTTTTATTGTTTGTTTGATTTGAGGTTTAACGTCCCCGTCAACACTGTAAAGGTCATTTTGGAGACGTTGCTTCCAATTTTGTGGGACTTTTACCCGACACTGAGATGAAATGACATCTCAAGCCCTGTTGCCCAATGAAACCAATAGGGTTTATTAGCATGGGCGATCCGCCTCGCACTGCGGTTCCTGGACAGGCTTAGATCCTCTAAGCGGTTTACCAGTACTAGTGTGCGGGCCGGATTCAGCTCTGCGTGGAAGCATCATGCAGCCCATATATTTCTTCAAGCCCCTATGGGCGTGGGCCATTCAACGTTTTATAGTTTAATTTATGAGCCGCTGTAAGACAAAAGCTACAATAAGATTTGCGCGACTATAGACTACCCAGATCTGCTTGCACATCCGGACAGTCTGATCGGTGTATTCTCGAGTTTTAAAAACAGTAGTAATATAGTTTGACACTTCCCACACCTGCTCGTTCTATAGATCGATGTTTATCATTACCCAGGCCCAAATGATTTGTTTTCTCGTGACGCTGTTCATTGTATTTACATGTGAGCTGGAGGGGTGGCAGGTTCTGCAGTTGGACTAGTGCGATTGGTTAGGATTAAGAATAGTCTGTACAACGAGCAGGTGTGTGTAGTGTCATAGCTCTCAATTTTTTAAACGCGAAATATTACACCGATTCACTAGTCGCACATATCATATTTTAGCCTTTGTCTTGCACCGGCTCATATATTGAAGAAAAATAGCGTATCAACTACAAATACCGTACCAATTCATGTTCTGTCTCTGGTCGGGTCCATCGGATTTCTTTTGCTTCAGCATTCCTGTGGTTTCCTGCTGTCGAGTCCTCATCGTTGTTAAATCTCGATGGTTATTTGATTTTTTATGTTCAAGGAGATGTTGCACTGATGAGTCAGGAGGCCTTCATGCGGAAAATTATTTGTCTAAATCGCGACGTAGTTAAGGGCGATGATTGTGGCCACGTAAAATCGATTTAAGCCCACCGGTGAAATTCGTTTCACTGACCGTTCTAAGACGGTTCTTCTATCGCGGTTTATTTTTGTTATGGTTTGTCTTTGGGTGTTTGAGTCGCTTATATTATTTTTGTTTTGGATAGCCAGTTGGCCATTTTGTGGGTTTTGGCTTTCCGCTATTGATGTTTCCATTAGGGTCTGTTGTTCCATGTTTGTCTCTTTCCCTTTGGAGAAGCCTCCGTGGTGTAGTGATTACGCTACTCGCCTTGTAAACCAGGGGTCGCAGGATCGATCCCGGGCTCCTCCAGACTTTCGGATGAGTCCTTAAACCGAGATCCCGTATCCGTATGACCATAGCTGTTGGTGGGACGTAAAACTCAAACACTCACTCTCTTTCCCTTTGGTGTCTCTGATGGGAGCTGTGGGCTAATTGTATCGATTCCTTATCATTGCATTCACTTCTATTTTTTAAACAAGTGGCATGTGGAGTCTATAAAAGCACCCAAGTACATCTGTAACCTCGTAAATAAAAAAAAAATCAAAATATAATTTCAGAAGTGGCAGAACTGCAGATGTTCCAAGTGTCAACACTACAAGGTATGGCCTAAGGTTCTTTAGATCCGAGGCACCCCGTATCTGGAACTCTCTTCCAAATGAATTGAAGCTAGCGGAATCATACCCACAGTTCGGCAAATTACTCTGTGAGTGAGTGTTTCAGTTTTACGTCCCACTAACAGCTAAGGTCATACGGAGACGAGACCTCGGTTTAAAGACTCATCCGAAAGTCTGGAGAAGCCCGGGATCGAACCTGCGACCCCTGGTTTACAAGGCGATTAGCGTAACCACTCGACCACGGAGGCTTCTAAAAATTACTCTGTAACTGTGTGACTTGGGTGTAAATGTCCTCCATGTTCTGCCTGGCTGTATTGTCTTTACGTTACTCCCTTTTATTAGTTTATTTGTCTGTTATGCTTTTACCTTATTGCTTTCGTTTTTCGAGTAAAGCAATTTATTTATGTAGTTGTTTTGTTGACCCTTTCGTATTTCGGATAAGGACAGGCTTTCACAGACTCCTTTGCAATATTTTAATCACCATTTTAGCTTATAATCTGGATACAAGACAGTGCATAAACGTTTTAAATGATTATTTTAATAAATCAGTTCTATACTTAGACAATACATGTTTAACTTCCATATAATACATTTCTTTTAGGCCTTCAAATTGTGTGTATGTTATATAGTATAAAATATATTTTTGGTCTTACTTTTATGCATACACTGTGATATTTATCTGTTATTTTATAATGGTTTTGTCGAAGTTAAAGCCCTACAGGGCTTATGTTACTTTGTTAATCATATTCGACAAAAATAGATATTCTATGTGTATCTATGTCTATGTCTACTACAGAGTAACGTATACTATTTGTGCGCGATTCGCCAAATACTACGAGTGACATAAACATCGCATTAACATTGTTACATCTGGTAAACATGATAAACATTATTACATTTTCTTTCTCTCCACATAAATTGAATTGTAAAAATGCCAAAGATTTCTCAGAAACTATAAGAAAATAAAAGCATAAAACTTTGTAAACTATGAAACGATGATGCCTGTTTTGTTGAAATTGAGGTAAACGGCACCGTCAACAGTATTTAGGTCATTTTGGAGACGTTGCTTCCAATCTTTTCCGGACTTCTACCCAACATTATGATGAAATGACACGCCTTCAATGAAACAAATAGGAATTCCTGATCATTGCATTTACTTCTATTTTATACACATGTACGGTCCAACTCGCACCACTTTCCCTGGGCAGGCTAAAGCCCCCAGTGGAACTCGTTTCACTGACCGTTCCAAGGCGGTTCTCATGTCGCGGTTTATTTTTGTTATGGTTTGTCTTTGAGTGTTTGTATCGCTTTTATTATTTTGTTTTGGATAGGTTTTTGGCCATTTTGTGGGAAAGTAGCTGTCCCTTTGGTTTGCCGCTATTGATGTTTCCATTAGGGTATGTTGTTTCATATTTGTGTTTCTTTCCCTTTGGTGTCTCTGATGGGAGCTGTGGGTTAATTGTATCGATTCCTGATCATTGCCTTCATTTCTATTTAGTACCAGTATTCATATGCAGTTAGGGATGATAATTTACAAAGTCTAAGAGACAATGTTTTTCTTGACTTCCCATTTCATCTTTAATCTCATGCTTTCTCTCTATTGTAGGTTTTAGTTAATTTTTATCAAAGATTTCTTATTACGTATAAAACATACAGACTTCAATCGTTATCATAGTGTGGCTTTATTTTTTTATTTTCTTGTAGTCCTTGCTTGCAAAGGATTACCTTTTTTCTAGAACATACACCTGTGGACACAAAAGCGTTCAAACTCCGATGAAGAACCTTTCAATGAATCTCTTTGCATCAAGTTAGTATTACAAGCGAATGTCATTCATCAAAGTAGTCTAAAACTGGATCAAGCAACATACATTGATGGCAAGCACTTTTTTGCCATTTTTAGATCTGATTGACATTTGAAATGTATTCTGATTGGACAGTGCACTGTCTACAATGAAATATACAACACTTTGTGTTTTGAATTTATTCATGTCTTGCAGTTGATTGATAGGGTGTAAGGAAATATTGAATGAAACATCAGGTCAAAATGAAATGAAACTCATCAAAGTTTGAACGCTTTTGTGTCCACAGGTATATTTAACTTCACCGTAGCTGGTGTCATGGAAATATGTGGCGTCCGTAAAATGTCTCCTTGCCCTTCATCTCTTCATCCTATTTACTAGTCATTCGGGATCATGGCAGAAGTTCGCAAATGTTTGAGGGTTAATGATAAGGCCTAACTGGCCGAAACTAGCTAGTCTGGCCGAGAAAAAAACTTGTACACTCGACAGTTTTCAGTTCTGTCTTGTAGTCCTTGCTTCAAAGGGGTTACTTTTTTCTAGAACATTTTTATGCAATGCAATAATGATGACTTATATCGTATAAGAGGCAATGGGCATCTTCAGCTTTTTTGTTCATCTGTTGTTTCAATCTTCTTTCAATAATTAGGCCAATATTATTATTTTGTCAACGTTTTCACAGGAACAAGAAAAGTTAGAAGCCAAATTTCGCAGCATAGTCCTTGGGTGGGCCTCTACTATGATATTTCTAGCCGTAATGGCTTTATGAAACGCATGGCTGTCATGGGACAGAGCTCAATTGAACTCTTGTGATTATATTTCATTTATGAAACATTTGCATGCAGCAAAAACACACATCTAAGTTCAAAGTAAGTGCTTTCACTTGAAGATTCAAAATTAAAATGCCCCAGTGATAAACATTAGGTTAAAAAAGCATGTCAAATAGTCTGTGGTCAGAAAGAAGAATTTTTGATTGGCCAATTATGGCTACAGTTGGATTTAGACCAATCAAACCCAATTGAATATTAATGAAGCAGAGAAGCTGACAGTGTCCTTTCAGACAGGACAATCTATTTTCCAGACGGGGTAAATCAGGTCAAATAAAAAATTGAAATTAACAGGAAATAAAACAAATATGCTTTAATAAGTTTTAATATTTGTTTACCTATTACCTTTAAGCGAAAGCTACAATAAGCTGTGGATTAAAACAGATATATCCATTTGTTTTTGAGAAATATTGGTAAATATTTGTACTGATTGACATCTGTACAGGATAATTAGACTCGCCCTGGCGGGCTCGTCAAATTATCATGTACAGATATCAATCAGTACAAATATTTTCCAATATTTCACAAAAACAATGGATATATCTATTACTTGTTCGCACCTCGGCGCAACATTGTAAATAGTTCAAGTACGGCAATGCTGCAGAGTGGGCGATGTCTTCTTAAGTGACAAGAGAATGGAAATGGCAACCGCCTGTTCATCTGGCCACCACTATTATCAGAGATACTTGTAACCCTTTTGAGAATTTGGCGCCTTTTACCCAGATTTTCAGGTTGCCACGAGAAACAAATATATACTGGTTTTCAGAGTGTGTAAGCCCTACGTATCGCCTGTTTGACCGAGTGTTAACGATACTATTCAATGAAAATGCCTTATACAGTTCATAACTTTTAATTTTAATAAAAATAAACACTTCTATGTTATTTTTCTTCTGAAAAAGCCGTGTACTCGTTATTAAAGGATTAATGAAAACACTATGCTGCTTCATATGAGTGTTTTCATATCCGGAGTGTTGACGAATGGATCGTTGAACTGAACTAAATCCGACGTGTTCACCCTTACTACTTAAAGCTAGCAGAAATTTCTTTTTGCTGCCAAACCATTGTAATTTCGTCCGTACTCTGCGATAATAGTTATGTCAAGATTGTGCTTAAATTATCTGTTTAACATAGAAATACTTACCGAAGCGAGAGTTCCTTTCAAGATGGCGACTGCCTTGGTGTTTCTGTTTGGCGTCATGGTGATGCAGGTTTCCCCCTTGAACCAAGTTGTTGATCAGACTGCGCCGTGGTGGTCACTACGAGCCTCAATTAACGTGATTGTCTTATTACTGCTCGAAAACATAATTATAAGTGTAGAGTGTGTGCACTCGTACGAACCAACAACCTTTGTTCTTAAAAAACATGCAGCCAACAACAAGCGGACAACAAAGGCGCCGATCCGACTGCGCGGATGTGCTGGCTGATCTGCGTCTTTGTTATTTGAACATTTCTCACAACGAAACTCAATTTAGGTCATTGTCCTAATTACTGCACAATAGCATACAGATGAAGTATTGTGTGCACTTCTCATCACGGAAACACGCCTATATAATTCTGACCCCCCTTGAACCCCACTTTTATATCGTAAAACTGGGGTTACAGGGGCAAACCTTAATTTTCGATGAGGCGGTTCTAACGAGTACCCACAATCTATATTTTGAGCAGAAATGAGAAAACTATCACAATTGTTCATCTTAAAACTTTCATTTTTTTCGGCGATAAAGGTGGCAATGTATTTGTATAGGCGTGTTTGCGTAATGTGGCATTCAAATGCTGCGTCTTCATCTTTGTTTAGCTCATCTGAGCCGAATTCTGCGGGGGTGCTATTGTGATCGGTCACCGTCTGTCGCCGTCGTCGTCCGTCCGTCAACATTTCCCTCTAAACAACATTTCTTTCTGAACCACCGAACAGATTTGCACCAAACTTACTTAGAAGAAATGATCTTTCGGTGGTCCTCTAAGAAATCCATTCTATTCAGAACATTGATTGCCATGGCAACAAAAAGGGGAAAATAAGCCTTTTTAATCTTCTTGTCCGAAACCAGAAGGCCCAGGTCTTTGATATTTGATACAGAGCTTTATTTAATGAACATCTGCTAAGATTGCTAAAATTATAGCCTTTGAGCCAAAAATTGCCCCGCCCAGGGGTCTACATGTTTTACATAGACTTATATATAACTTATAATGGGAAAACCTTTGAAACAACTTCTTGTCTGAAACCAGACGGCCCGGGTCTTTGATATTTGTCATGTAGCTTCATCTATAGTAAACATCGACCAAGATTGTCCACATTATATAGCCGTTGGTCCAAAATGTCCCTGCCAAGGGCCAACATGTTTTACAAAATTGTATATAGGAAAACCATTTCGATATATTGGGAAAACCTTTAAAAATCCTCTTGTCAGAAACCATGGCAGAAGGCTCAGATTTTTTTATAACTGGCATGTAGTTTTATCAAATGGACATCAACCAAGACTGTTCAAATTACAGCCCTGCAGCCAAACATGGCTATGCCAATGGGCCCACATGTTATAGGGAAACCCTTTAGAAATCTAGTAGTCTGAAACTAAAAGGCCAAAGTCTTTGATAGATGGTAAACAGCTTCGTCTAGTTGACCTCTAGCAAGATTGTTAAAATTATAGCCATCTGTCCAAAATTGGCCCTGCCCAGGGACCCACGTGATTTACATAGATTTATTCAGGAAAACTTCTAAAATCTTTACAATCTGGTTACATTGCTTAATCTATTTTGTTTGTTTGAATTGAAGTTTAAAGTCCCCGTCAACACTATTTAGGTCATTTTGGCGACGTTGCGTCCTATTTTGTGGGACTTTTACCCGACACCGATATGAAATGACATCTCAAGCCCTGCCGCCCAATGAAACCAAAGGGCTTATATGCATTGGACGGTCTGACTCACAACACTTTGCCTGGGTAGGCTTAGTACTTCTAAGCGGTTTAACAGTACTCGTGTGTGGTCAGTTTCAGCTCTGTATGGAAGCACCATGCAGCCCAATCTATTTCTCCATGCCACAATGGGCGGGACCGAAACTTCACCTAGTCATCTACATTACATCAGCTAATCTATTATTATAGACTATTATGTTGGTTCACATTATAGCTCTACGGCCATTTTTGGACCTGTCCTGAGACTCCCTTGTTTTGCACAGACTTACTGTACATATATCTACGTAGATAAAGCTCTTTGCAACGTCGCATCTAAGAATCAAATAACATACGCTCTGTAGAGCATTTATTGCAACAAACAATGTATCCTTTAACAAATGCTTACCTGCCTTCATTTATCTTCCTAGGACTGCCCCTGATAATGCGAGAGTCAGCCAAGGGGGGTTCTTACCGGCCCCGATAGCTCAGTTGGTAGAGTATCCGCTCCGGGGAACGAGAGGTCACGGGTTCGATCCCGGGCCGCGACATACCAAAGTCGTTGAAAATGGTACTGGCAGCTCCTCGCTTGGCACTCAGATTTACGGGGTAGGGCTAGGACTGGTCGACCCAGTGTTAGGATAATGTGACTGGGTGTGGTATCATGTAATGTGTCTGGGACATGATACTTCAGTGAGGCAGCACTATAAAAGTGAGCATTGAGCTCCCTGTCTCAACCAGACACCGTCGTGATATGACTGAAAAATAGTTGAAAGCGACGTTAAACCCGAATTCACACACACCAAGGGGGTTTCCTAGTACCATTTTCCGCCTTTGGTATGGCGCGGCAAGGGATCGAACGCGCAACCTCCCGATCCCGAAGCGGACGCTCTACTACTGAGCTATCTGGACAATCTTTAAAACTGTCTATTTTAAAATTCAGGAGAGCGGTATAGGACAATCATTTCTTTAAACTGCCTTCTCAGATTTGACTTGTTGCATATCTCACATCTGGTGGTATGATTGGCGAATATCTGTCCAATGGAAACGTCAGATAAATCTAACGCGAAAATATCCTTTAGAAATCAATCGAAATACTGCTTTCTTAAAGAAGAAACCGAAATTCTGATCTTTCATGAATGTTAGCCTTCGAAATCTCTGATCTGTGTTGGTGGACAGTCACATAAACACTAACCTGTAGTCAGAGACAGCATTTTGCTTGACATCTGGCTTTTTTGTGGGGGGTGGGGGAGCGGTCTAATTTGGTAGAATTGCTGCTAAATAATTGTAGTTGTTGTCAAGTGGATGTAATATACCTTGTTCCTCAGACGTATAGTTGAAGCCGAAAACAAAATTTAAATGCGGTTTTCTTTAAACATATTTACGTTGTGTAATATGTATACCTTGTTGCGGAGACGAACAGCTGAGTGAGTGAGTGAGTTTTAGTTTTACGTCCCACCAACAGCTAAGGTCATACGGAGACGGGGCCTCGGTTTAAAGACCCATCCGAAAGTCTGGAGAAGCCTGGGATCGATCCTGCGATCCCTGGTTTACAAGGCGAGTAGCGTAACCACTGCACCACGGAGGCTTCTAGACGAACAGCTGAAGCTCCAAACAAAATTTTAATGTGATTTTCTTAAAACATATTTTTCAATGAGCTAGCAATGCCTAATCAGGGCTTAAAAATACAGCCAGAGTGTTGTTGTGGTATCTCCAGGCATTCAGAATCTTCTCTATTAGCGGAAAGAGTTAACATATTTGCCTTCTCCATTTATGCAAACATGAAACCTTCACCTACCCTTTCTTGATCAGCTTTACTTTGATCTGTTTTCGAGGCAGTAATCTGTCTTCGCAATAGCCGTTTGTACGGTGTGGACTAGCTGCTTCAGCAGGCCTCATTAGTGACCCCCTGATAGTTTAGTTTGAATAAACTGACTATAGGTTTTAGCAGAACTTATTTAACTTTTAGCTCTGGCAGCCTAGCAAAACCATTTTAGCTACGTATGTTGGTACATATAGACAGTCGCGCGGGTAACATTCCAATGAAGTTTAGTTTAATGAGAATCATTTGTTTGTTTTCAATTCAATTGCCCAATGAATATCAGTTAGGTCATAACGATCCCGACTGTTTACCTAACCACACGTTTTCTCGGCAGGCTAAGGGGTGCATGGTTGGGTGAGGTAAAGGTGATGTGTATCCTGTATCACTGGGGCATCCAACTGATATTGGCTTACAGTTGGACAAGACCGGTTTTATTTGCAGCAGGTAAGGGTAGAGGGGGGAATGGTGTTATTTCTTCTGTTTTTCTGTTTTCTCTCTGGCCCTCACTTTCATCTCCTATATTATTATACTATGTCTTCTTCTTTTATATATATAAGAAACCTCAGCAGGCTAACGTAAGCCGTTAACAGTATATTCTTTCTCCCGAACTGAAGGATCGCCCTTCTTGAATCTGCGGAAGGAAGATAATGACCAAAAACTTTTTACCATTCACCACAATGTAATGTTGAGGGCTTGTCAATTGCATTTGTTTTAAAATTTTAGCTCTTGCTAGCATTTTGTTCACTACAGCGGATCTAGTAGAGAGTCAACTTCGAGTCATTCCTAAAAAAAGAATTTGGTCTCCAATGGGTGGAGCTGGCGATCTTGGAGCAGAACAATTTAGCTGTATAGCTATTTCAGCCATTTCGGTAAAGGCTCACCTATAGAGCCTATTCCACGAAGTTTGAATGAAATCGGCCCAAACATTAAAGAAAAGTCATCATTTAAAGCAATTTTTTGACGTGACACAACACGCATTGACCGATCAAAATCACTGAACCTGATGATTAGCATTTCACGTGAACTACATTTCTGAGTTAGGCAAACAGTGGCGCTGTAACGTAAAAAAAGTGGACCGTGAAAAAATGCGACATTTCCGCCACTGCGCATGCGCGTTGCTAAGTGGGCGTTAACCGATTGTTTAAGGCGGGGCTTACACGATAAACAAATCAATAGTCACATTCCCAATCCTGCTTGAATGAACTATTGCCCAGCCTGCCAAAAACATCGGACCAACGTCGGGTCGAAAGCGATACGACGTATCAACGTCATTTCGCTCTCAGCCCCATATTGGCCGGCTATTGCGTAATAGCTGGCAAGTATACGATATACCATGCAATGAAAGTTTCACCTCTGTGACTGTTACTGACATTTTGCTCTTGAACAGCAGTTGTCAATTTCTGGCATAAGAATGTGCAGTGTGCTGGTTAACTGCTAACGTATAAGCCTGTCAAGAAAAAGTGTGGATAGGTAAACTGACCGGCTCAAAATGACCTGAATGGTGTTGACTGGGCCGTCAAACTCCACTATAAAACAAAGATATTTTTTTAAACCTCTACCTTTGTTTAGTTTAGTATTACACTTCTCTGAGTATTTCTCTAATCCATCTGGGAGAGGAATTATGATTTTGTTACCTCGAAAATTGTGTACTGGTGCCAAAAAAAAGTATCGATGCATTTTAAAAGTAACATTAACAACGAGAAGATCCTGCATATGCTGTAGTGTAACGAAAGGTCCTCACCCTGAGTTATGTAGACGAGCTATTGATCAGTACACATGAGAAACCCTAAATTTGCAGCCTGCATGGAAAAGGAGATAGACGTGTAAGAAGTAGATAAGGCATCAATCCGTGAAAAAAGTGGACATGCGTGAAAAAAGTGGACATAAAGAAATGCAAAATAAAGGAATGAAAACAGATGGATGTGCGTGAAAAGGGTTGAAAAGGTACCAGTCCGTGAAAGCAGGAGATGTGCGTGAAAAGGATAATCCCGAAGAAAAATGTACACTGACGTGAAAGAAAAAATATATAAGGCACCAATCCGTGAAAGAAGTGGACATCCGTGAAAAAAAATGGACATAAAGAAATACAAAGAAAAGGAATGAAAAAAAAGACGATGTGCGTGAAAAGGGTTGAAAAGGTACCTGTCCGTGAAAGATGAAGATGTGCGTGATAAGGATAATCACGAAGAAAAATGTACACTGACGTGAAAGAAAATAGATAAGGCACCACTCCGTGAAAAAAGTGGACCTCCGTGAAAAAAGTGGACATAAAGAAAAAAAGAAAAGGAATGAAAAAAGAAGATGTGCGTGAAAAGGGTTGAAGAGGTACCAGTCCGTGAAAGAAGAAGATGTGCGTGATGAGGATAATCAAGATGAAAAATGTACACTGACGTGAAAGAAAAAAAAGATAAAGCAAAAATCCGTGAAAAAAGTGGACATCCGTGAAAAAAGTGGACATTAAGAAATGCAAAATAAAGGAATGAAAAAAAAGATGTGCGTGAAAGGGGTTGAAAAGGTACCAGTCCGAGAAAGAAGAAGGCGCGCGTGATAAGGATAATCACGAAATAAAAAATGTTGACTGACGTGAAAGAAAAACAGACAAGGCAACAATCCGTGAAAAAAGTGGATATGCGTGAAAAAAGTGTACATAAAGAAATGCAAAATATAGGAATGAAAAAAGAAGATGTGCGTGAAAATGGTTGAAAAGGTACTAGTCCGAGAAAGAAGGAGAGGCGAGTGAAAAGGATAATCCCGAAGACAAAATGTACACTGACGTGAAAGAAAAACAGAAAAAGCAGCAATCCGTGAAAAAAGTGGACATGCGTGAAAAAAGTGGACATAAAGAAATACAAAGAAAAGGAATGAAAAAAGAATGTGTGCGTGAAAAGGGTTGAAAAGGTACCAGTCCGCGAAAGAAGATGATGTGCGTGAAAAGGATAATCACGAAGATAAAAATGTACACTGACGTGAAAGAAAAATAGATAAGGCAATAATCCGTAAAAAGGGGACATCCGTGAAAAAAGTGGACATTAAGAAATACAATGAAAAGGAATGAAAAAAGATGTGCGTGAAAAGGGTTGAAAAGGTACCTGTCCGTGAAAGAAGAAGATGTGCGTGATAAGGATAATCAGTTATTAATCACGAAGAAAAATGTACACCGACGTGAAAGAAAAATAGATGAGGTAACAATCCGTGAAAAAAGTGGACATCCGTGAAAAAAGTGGACATAAAGAAATACAAAGGAAAGGAATGAAAAAAAGAAAAGGTGCGTGAAAAGGGTTGAAAAGGTACCTGTCCGTGAAAGCAGAAGATGTGCGTGAAAAGGATAATCACGAAGAGAATGTACACTGACGTGAAAGAAAAACAGATAGGGCAATCACGAAGAAAATGGTACCTGTCCGTGAAAGAAGAAGATGTGCGTGATAAGGATAATCAGTTATTAATCACGAAGAAAAATGTACACCGACGTGAAAGAAAAATAGATGAGGTAACAATCCGTGAAAAAAGTGGACATCCGTGAAAAAGGTGGACATAAAGAAATGCAAAATAAAGGAATGAAAAAAGATGGATGTGCGTGAAAAGGGTTGAAAAAGTACCAGCCCGTGCAAGCAGAAGATGTGCGTGAAAAGGATAATACCAAAGAAAAATGTAAACTGACGTGAAAGAAAAATAAATAAGGCACCAATCCGTGAAAAAAGTGGACATCCGTGAAAAAAGTGGACATAAAGAAATACAAAGAAAAGGAATGAAAAAAGAAGATGTGCGTGAAAAGGGTTGAAGAGGTACCTTTCCGTGAAAGAAGAAAATGTGCGTGATAAGGATAATCAAGGAGAAAAATGTACACTGACCTTAAAGATAAATAGATAAGGCAACAATCCGTGAAAAAAGTGGACATCCGTGAAAAAAGTGGACATAAAGAAATGCAAAATATAGGAATGATAAAAGAAGATGTGCGTGAAAAGGGTTGAAAAGGTACCAATCCGAGAAAGAAGAAGATGCGCGTGATAAGGATAATCACGAAAAAAAATGTACACTGACGTGAAAGAAAAATAGATAAGGCCAAAATCCGTGAAAAAAGTGGACATCCGTGAAAAAAGTGGACATAAAGAAATTCAAAGAAAATGAGTGAGCGAGTTTTAGTTTTACAGCTCAGGTCATACGGAGACGGGACCTCGGTTTAAAGACTCATCCGAAAGGCTGGAGAAGCCCGGGATCAATCCTGCGATCCCTGGTTTACAAGGCGATTAGCGTAACCACTGCACCACGGAGGCGTCTACAAAGAAAAGGAATGAAAAAAAAAAAGATGTGCGTGAAAAGGGTTGAAAAGGTACCAGCCCGTGAAAGCAGAAGATGTGCGTGAAAATGAAAATCACGAAGAAAAATGTACACTGACGTGAAAGAAAAACAGATAAGGCAACAATCCGTGAAAAAAAGTGGACATCCGTGAAAAAAGTGGACATAAAGAAATACAAAGGAAAGGAATAAAAAAGAAAAGGTGCGTGAAAAGGGTTGGAAAGGTACCTGTCCGTGAAGCAGATGTGCGTGAAAAGAATAATCACGAAGAAAAATGTACACTGACGTGAAAGAAAAACAGATAAGGAAACAATCCGTGAAAAAAGTGGACATGCGTGAAAAAAGTGGACATTAAGAAATACAAAATAAAGGAATGAAAAAAGATGGATGTGCGAGAAAAGGGTTGAAAAAAAAAAACCAGTCCGTGAAAGGAGAAGATGTGTGTGAGAAGGATAATACCAAAGAAAAATGTACACTGACGTGAAAGAAAAATAGATAAGGCACCAATCCGTGAAAAAAGTGGACATCCGTGAAAAAAGTGGACATAAAGAAATACAAAGAAAAGGAATGAAAAAAGAAGATGTGCGTGAAAAGGGTTGAAGAGGTACCTTTCCGTGAAAGAAGAAAATGTGGCTGATAAGGATAACCACGAAGACAAGTGTACACTGATGTGAAAGATAGATAGATAAGACAACAATCCGTGAAAAAAGTGGACATCCGTGAAAAAGTGGACATTAAGAAATGCAAAATAAATGAATGAAAAAAGATGGATGTGGGTGAAAAGGGTTGAAAAGGTACCAACCCGAGAAAGAAGAAGATGCGCGTGATAAGGATAATCACGAAGAAAAATGTACACTGATGTGAAAGATAAATAGATAAGGCAAAAATCCGTGAAAAAAGTGGACATCCGTGAAAAAAGTGGACATAAAGAAATGCAAAATAAAGGAATGAAAAAAAAAAAAATGTGCGTGAAAAGGGTTGAAAAGGTACCAGTCCGAGAAATAAGAAGATGCGCGTGATAAGGATAATATCGAAGAAAAATGTACACCGACTTGACAGAAAAATTGATACGGCAACAATCCGTGAAAAAACCGGACATCCGTGAAAAAAGTGGACTTTAAGAAATACAAAGAAATGGAATGAAAAAAGATGTGCGTGAAAACGGTTGAAAAGGTACCAGTCCGTGAAAGAAGAAGCTGTGCGTGATGAGGATAATCAAGATGAAAAATGTACACTGACGTGAAAGAAAAAATGATAAAGCAAAAATCCGTGAAAAAAGTGGACATCCGTGAAAAAAGTGGACATAAAGAAATGCAAAATAAAGGAATGAAAAAAGATGTGCGTGAAAAGGGTTGAAAAGGTACCAGTCCTAGAAAGAAAAAGATGCGCGTGATAATGATAATCACGAAGAAAAATGTACACTGTCGTGAAAAAAAAAAATAGATAAGGCAACAATCCGTGAAAAAAGTGGACATCCGTGAAAAAAGTGGACATAAAGAAATACAAAGAAAAGGAGTGAGTGAGTTTTAGTTTTACGTCCCACCAGCAGCCAATGTGATACGGAGACGGGACCTCGGTTTAAAGACTCATCCGAAAGGCTGGAGAAGCCTGGGATCGATCCTGCGATCCCTGGTTTACAAGGCGAGTAGCGTAACCACTGCACCACGGAGGCTTCTACAAAGAAAAGGAATTAATAAAGGAAGATGTGCGTGAAAAGAGTTTAAAAGGTACCAGTCCGTGAAAGCAGAAGATGTGCGTGAAAAGGATAATCCCGAAGAAAAATGTACACTGACGTGAAACAAAAATAGATAAGGCAACAATCCGTGCAAAAAGTGGACATCCGTGAAAAAAGTGGACATAAAGAAATACAAAGAAAAGGAGTGAGTGAGTTATAGTTTTACGTCCCACCAACAGCTAAGGTCATATGGAGACGGGACCTCGGTTTAAAGACTCATCCGAAAGGCTGGAGAAGCCCGGGATCGATCCTGCGATCCCTGGTTACAAGGCGAGTCGCGTAATCACTGCACCATGGAGGCTTCTACAAAGAAAAGGAATGAAAAAGAGAAGATGTGCGTGAAATGGGTTGAAAAGGTACCAGTCCGCCATGCCCTGTTATGGTGAAAACCTTAAAAAATCTTCATCTCCGGAATCACTTGACTGATTGTCTTGAAACTTGGTTTATAGCATCAGGTGATTGAGTACTACCGAATTTGCACAGGGCTCCGGGGAGCGACCAGGACCTAATGGGCCTCTTGTTTTTGTTTTGTGTTGTTTTGCTTTGATTTTTCTGCGGCTTTTCCCTCTGTTTCTGTCGAATGAATGTGCACTGTACTGGTCAAACACCGATGTGCATGTCTGCCCAAGGTAAGATGGCCTGCTCGGCATTGTCCCAATGGTGTTGACAAGGCCGTTAAACTTCACACAAACTGCCAAACAAAAACTCGGACCCCGCCCATCAGGGTTGGCAAAATAGATTGGGCTGCACGATGTTTCCATGCATGGCTGAAACCACTGGTAAGCCGCTTAGAGGGTCTGAGCTTGCACAGGCAAAGTGGTGCGAGTCAAACCATCCGTGCATATTAACCCTATCGGTCTCATTGGGCGGCAGGGCTTGAGAATACATTATATCTCTATGTCGGGTAAAAGGAGCAACGTCCCAAATATGACCTATATAGTGTTGGTGGGGACGTTAAACATCAAACAAACAAACAAACGAACGAACGAACATAATTACTAGCAGGTATTTGGTTATCCTCACTCTCATTCCGTTTTGTCAATAATAAAACAGTGTATACTGTCATTTTGGGGCCTTCATGGTCTAGTGGGTAAAAGCTTTGACTCTTAATCACCTTGCATGTGTGACGCAAAGTAAAGGTCATATATTTTTCAGGTACTCCAGTTGTCGCCCATCTGAGCTACGCCTGCACTGTTTGCCTATGTCCTAAGAGACACTAAGCTTATATGGGTTGTGTATGTATTTGAGAATTACGTCCTAACAACAGCTAAGGTCATAATGATTCGGGATCTCGGTTTAATATCCGCAAGTCTGGAGAAGCCCGAGATGGAACCAATTTACCCTGGTCATTGAGGCGAGTAGTATAACCGTTTCAAGGCTTAGGCAAACAATGCAGACCGAGATCAGGCATTGCTTAACCAGCGTTAGCCTTTCGCTTCTACTTTAGGACTAAGGCAAATGGCACAGACCCAGGTCAGACGCCGCTTTAACGTCGTAAGCTTAGCGTTTCTTTCAGGACTGGCAAACAGTGCAATCAAGGTCAGACGCCGATTAGCCCGTATTAGCCTGGCATATCAAATTTAGACCATAGACTAACAGTTCCGATGCCGCAAAATATGTTGTTTGATCGGTTTTAGTCATGATGCTTCCACGCAGAACGGAATCCGGCCCGCACACTAGTATGGGTAAACCGCTTAGAGGATCTAAGCCTGTCCAGGAACCGCGGTGCGAGGCGGACCGTCCATGCTAATGAACCCTTTTGGTTTCATTGGGCGACATGGCTAGAGATGTCATTCCATCTCAGTGTTGGGTAAAAGTCCAACAAAATTGGAAGCAGCGTCTCCAAAATGACCTTTACAGTGTTGACGGGGACGTTAAACCTCAAATCAACCAACCAACCGACGTGAAGATTGACGCCCCGCCCATCGGGGCTTGGAGAAATAGATTGGGTTCATCATGCTTGCACGCTAGTTGAAACCGACCGCACAGGACTACTGGTTAACCTAACCGCTAAGAGGATCTAAGCCTGACTACGCAAAGTGTTGTAAATCGGAACGTCACCTATATATAAACCCTTCTGGCTTGTTCAGGCGGCAGGGCTTGAGGTGTCATTTCATTTCAATGTTGGGTTAAAGTCCCATAAAACTGAAGCCAGCTCTCCAAAATAACCTAAATAGTGTTGATGGGGACGTAAAACACTAATTAAAACAAAGAAAACATGAGGAAAAAAAGACGTGTTATGAGCAAGAACCTTAACTCCGGGTGTCATGGTATTTTAGTTATCATCCCTGAGAATATAATCTTGGCAACACAATATCTCTAACACCTTTCTTCATGTTAATAAGTCCGTGAAATTAAAACCCTCTAAAACCCACATTATTTAGAGAAAACTGGGGTTTACAGGGGTATAAGTTATTTTGCTTTTTTCTGTTCTAAGACATAGGTCATGGGTACTCGTACGAGCACCCGCAACCTATTTTAAGAGTAAAAATAAGACAAATATCACAAATTTGCATGGAAAAAGACATTGCACGGGTGTGTCATCGTAATGTAAGAATAATGATGGGTCGTTGTACAGTTGTACAGAAGGTTAAGAAGGCGTGCGTGCGTGCGTGCGTGCATGCGTGTGTGTGTGTGTGTGTGTGTGTGTGTGTGTGTGTGTGTGTGTGTGTGTGTGTGTGTGTGTGTGTGTGTGTGTGTGTGTGTGTGAATTCGGGTTTATTTCAGTCATATCACGACGGTGTCTGGTTGTGACAGCGAGCTCAATGCTCCCTTTTATAGTGCTGCCTCACTGAAGTATCATGTCCCTGACACATGATGCTTCTTCTAATACATGCTGCAAAAGAATATAAAAGAAACCGATGTGAGAATTGTTACAGACTTAAAAACTGAAAGTGACTTGGTGGTGGTGTCTTTTCCATCTGCAAACGCTGTTACAAGGAGAACTCACCTTTAAGCTCGCTAACAGGGCGAATGAGGGGAGGTAACTGCCAGACTACACGATAATTAAGGAAATAGCAATCCGATAAAAACGTATCTAAGGTAGGCGGAGCAAATGTGTTGCGCATGCGCAGTGGCGGAAATGTCTCATTTTTTCACGGTCCACTTTTTTTACGTTACAGCGCCACATTCTACCCTGTTTGCTTTAAGAACTGGACTGAAAACAGTCACAGAGACAAAATAGAAATGTGTGTGAACATTTTCCAAATTAGTCTGCAAACTGTCTTTCTTTCTATTTCTCCAAAACCGGTGGATATACAAAGAATGACTAGACCCAACTGAAAGTATTTGCATAGCAACTGATATTTTGCATATTAGGATCCCTCTGTAAGCTTCTATCCGCCTGCAATCACCACCATTAATCAAGATACACTGGAAATTAGAGTCTTAATTGGCATAAAAACGTAAATTCGATGTTTGTTTAACATTCTACAGCGATATTATTTCTTTTCTTATCAACGTAAAGTCGATTGCATCATTTTCTGTCGCATATTCCGAAATCGGTTGCCTCATTTTCAACGAAAGATCTCCGAAGTCGGTTGCTTCCTCGAAAAAATACATACCGAAGTCGGTTGCATCCATCCAATCGGGCCCCAGATGTGTTTGAGGCAAGATTGTGGGAAAATGTGTTTGATTTAAATAATATACTGTTCACAAAAAATAAGGGATATTTGGAAATAGATAAAACGTTACCTGGTCAAGATCCATTCAATTCAATATCCATAAATTGAACCACACATTAATTCCAATGATCACGTCATTATGTAGCGACACGGCAAGCGTCAACGTCATTTTTCACACGCCCTCAATAACGTGTTGGATTGCCTGAGTTGTCACAGCACGCAATGCATCGTCGTCGCATACTTCCAATTAGTCTGAGGGATCCTTCGCCACTCTTCTTGAAGTACTGCACCAAGCTCACCCAGGGTCCTTGGAGACGGATCGCGGCTTCGGACTCGTTTCCCGAGGTGTTAAATGGGAGTAAGTCTGGACTCATCGCAGGCCATGGTATTGTCAGAATATTTTGCCGTTGAAGGCATTACGACGCGTGCCCGATGAGCCCTAGCGTTGTCGTCCTGAAAGATGAATCCACGACCGTAGCGTCGAGCAAACCGTATCACGCGAGGAGCTAACACGTAACTCTGTCTTGGCACAGATGTAAGTTTTCCAGTCATGGTGATCCCACCCCATACCATAACAGACCTTACTCCATATCGGTCATGAGCAACTCTAGCCGGGTCTGTTTACCGTTCACCAGTACGACGCCAGACTCTTCTACGACAATCACGAAAGTCCAAGTTAAACCGGGATTCGTTACTGAACATAACGCCACAGTGAGATCACTGATTAATGTTCCAACGTCTGCGTTGTGCACACCACGCACAACGTGCTCTACGGTACCTAGCTTTCAACGGCAGTACAGCTTGTAAGGTCACTCGAGTGAAGGCGATTTCGGATCGTCTGTCTAGAAACATTAATAACCCATCTTACTCGGCGCAGGTATTGCTGAAGATCTGTTGGCTTTAGTCTCCGGTTACGTAACACTTGATTGACAACAAGGCGGTCATCGCGTCCGTTAGTACTCTTCGGGCGTCCACTTTTCTGAAAATCCACTACTGCTCCTGTCCTACGACAGCGTGCCCATAATCGACTGACAACTGACTGTGACGTATTCATAACATTTTCCGTCTACAACTGCGTACTTCCGGTCTGGAGCATGCCAACGGCTCTCCGACGTCGAGCCTCAGTTAGCCGAATCGTGGTTCTAATAACGAATTTGTTTATGAAATCGTTTCATACAACACTTTAACAGTCGATACAAAAAGTTTTATCGAAATCTCGCGTCAGTTAACCGGTTGGTCACCTATGTTAAAGTGCACGTACTATCCCATGTACAATTTACCCAGCAGGCACACGTCGCAAAGGCAACGTCAAATCAATGTCGGTGCAACGTCATGCAACGTCGGTGAACTTCATCGTCGGTGCAACGTGTGACTTTGCATAAACGTCATGACGTTGTATCGACGTTGATGTGACGTCACAATCACGTCACGTGCCTGCTGGGTATGCCCCCTGTGCTTTATATCATTCTGCTCAACAATAAAATATACACACATGAGCTATACCCGATATTTGATTATTTCTAATGTTTAGGCTGATGGGCTCGAAGTACTCAGAGGCAATAAAAAGTATACAGTTTTTGATTTAGAATACCGGATCTTATATTGCTGTCTGTAATAAAATATGCCTATGTCCGTTTTTCCCAAACGTCCAAGTTTGTAAAACTCCAATTCTTTTCCTGTAACAGTCATCCGTGATGGAGTTATTGCCCTTAATTGAAAATCAATATTTCCAATAAAATGTTGTACACGACATCGACATTCAAAACTGTGCACACGGCAAAAGGCATGTACGAATGTTCAGCGATAAGACCACATCATTACTTTGCCATTAAACCCAAACAAACAGCTTCAAACTTAATTGGAATTTCTGCCTGTTCCGGATTATCTCCCTTTCAATTAAAATCATAGCGAATTAAATGAGTCTTTTTCTCAAATCGTGTAAGAGACATTCATTTGAAACTTTCGCATAATGATTGTTTTGCTCGGCATCTTTATGCTTTCTCCATAGTAAAACCTCTAAAACTGCACAATGGAAAGTTAATCTTCAAAACAAATCCCATAGAAACATAATGCATTTAATCAAAGGAAGAACGTCAAAGGCGAAAATGCCATTTTTTTGGAGAAAAGATGTTGCACTTTACCTCGTGTTTAATTTCAATTTGCGACATATTCTTGCCAATCAGGTGCCCTTCTTTGAATTTGTTGCATGAAAATTCATTTATTGAATAACCCTTATACGAAACACATGTTTAAAGGGAAGCTACTCAAGACAAAATATTGGATCAGACCCCCTGTCTATTTCAAGTGACGCAATATCATTATCCTTTAATCAATTTAAACGAAAAATGCTGCAAATTATGCGGAAGTGGTTGTTCTTATTTATGATGCCACATATGTATGTAGAGAGGGAGACATTGGGACGCAAATCGGCATTCAGTAACCTGTATACTTACTTTTGCCTCTCAGTATATATAGTTTTCAGGCAGTAGGAGATGTATTTTAATATAACGAGAACGGCCAAAATAGCAGTAAAGGACGGTTTGCTTCATCCAAAACTTTCAGCTCATAGATCTTTGTCTAAATAGGAACAAAATGAGAAAAAAATATCCTTTTACCTGTCTCCAGCATTTCACGTGGCGTGTTAAGTTGCCTCTGATCTCCATAGTCGGCTATTCGGTTGTATTCGGTTGTATGTCTGAGCCTGCCGAGGCAAAGTGGTGCGAGTCGGCCCGCTTTTGTTTTACTTGCGTTTCTGAAAAGGCTGTACAGTTAGAATTAATAGCTGATTGAAACACTTTAAAGGGGACAATTTGTGCACAATATTTACTTAAGATATGAACCCCATTCAGATCACATGTGCAACGACAACTTATCAAATGGACTGCTTGAAATCTATTGGAGAAGTTAAGTAGACTTGAACTTTCCTACACGTTATAGAAGACTAATTG
The DNA here is from genome assembly GCA_963580285.1 of Lucinisca nassula. Taxonomy (NCBI): domain Eukaryota; kingdom Metazoa; phylum Mollusca; class Bivalvia; order Lucinida; family Lucinidae; genus Lucinisca; species Lucinisca nassula. The sequence goes on along the minus strand of OY757024.1, from coordinate 92,090,491 downwards.
AAGATTAACCCAAACATTTTGCAAAAGGCGAGGCAAGTTTTCAGCTCGCCAGAGCCGGGCTCCTGGTGAGCTTTTTTGGATAGGCAGTGGTTCGTAGTTGTCTAAATGTATATTTCTTATTAGCCTGTATAAAAATGACAGCAAAGATGGGCTTGTACAAATGTAGTAGTAATTCTGAACGAGAGTTTTGCTCGTGGGCCCCTTTTTATGTCTTTGTGTGAAAGCTTTTACTTGTTATGGGCCGTTTTTTTCTTCTTGTGAAAGCTTATAGTTGTTGTTGCATCTAATGTTTACGCCAACGGACCTCCGTGACCTAGTTGATAAGAGCGCTGACTCTTAATCATTAGGTCTCTCACCTTTGTCTCGAGTCGTGCACACGTGAGACGCCAAGTTCTGCAACGGAAGGTCAGGTGGTTTTTATCCGGGTACTCCAGTTTTCGCCCACCTCTGATAAACGATCGGCTCGATATGAGTTCATTTAATAATGAAAGGGCCGTAACCCCCACCCCAACCCCCACCACAAAAACAACAACATCTAAATAGTGTTGAGGCCGATGGGCTGACTCGGAATTGTCGCAACCGCCATTATTTCAAATATACGTATACTCAATTAAACCACATGGGGCGTTGCTGCATTAGAGTCAGGTACAGGAGTTTTCACTCACATTCGTGTGCTAAAATGGCATCTGTCTTATCTCCAAAAGTAAAATTTTTATTTAAGTCTACACATGCATTACATATTGTGGGTGCTTGTTAGAACAGCCTTTTTGAGGCGGTTCTAACGAGTACACACAATCTGTGTTTTTGAGCAAAGACAATGACACTGATGTATTCACCATAGGAAACCCCTCTTTCCTCGGGCCTTCGCTCATCGAGGCTTGGAGAAATAGATTGCGCTGCATGATGCTTCCACGCAGGGTTTGAGATATCATTTTATCTCAATGGCGGGTGGCGCCCCCGCCCATAGGGGCTTGAAGAAATATATGGGCTGCACGATGCTTCCACGCAGAGCTGAATCCGGCCCGCACACTAGTACTGGTAAACAGCTTAGAGGATCTAAGCCTGTCCAGGAACCGCGGTGCGAGGCGGACCGTCCATGCTAATAAATCCTATTGGTTTCATTGGGCGACAGGGCTTGAGATGTCATTTCATCTCAATGTCGGGTAAAAGTCCCACAAAATTGGAAGCAACGTCTCCAAAATGACCTTTACAGTGTTGACGGGGACGTTAAACCTCAAATCAAACAAACAAATCAATGGCGGGTAAACGTCCCATGAAATTGCAAGTAACGTCTCTAAAATGACCTAAATAGTGATGACGCCGACTTGAAACATCGATTCAAACAAACAAACAAGGCCTTGTTATACTGATGCGTTTTATTTTTGCTGACAAATACCCTTCACTTTACTGATCGATCAGTAGAGTTGCAGATGGACTTCGGGAACAAAAACAACAACACACGCAAAATATAAAGCCCCCTTGGTGTAGCGTTAAACCTCCTATTCTTGTAAACAAGGTGCCCAGAGTGTCATTACAAGCTTCTCCACACTATCGAACGAGTCTTTAAGCCGAGGTCCCATGTCTATATGACCTTAGGTGCGTGTTGATGGGACGTAAATACACACACGCATGCACGTGCGCATTTTGGTTTAGTTTTTCAAACGTTTCAAGATAATCTCAATATTTCAAGCCAATCGTTAATCAGAGGTGGGCGGAAAAGGAGTCGTCATCATCATCATCATCGGAGTTTTGATTAACGTGCAGGTACAGAGTCCAAATTTACATAAATGCGCACCCTTCCATATAACTGGTTTGCTGCACGCATAGCAGATCTCACACCAGATCTCCAGGTATGTCTATCATGAGGGTCGATAGCAAAGCTTCCACTCTCTGCGATCTCTCTCTGTCAGCTGCTTCCAGGTCATCTTGGGCCACCCAGGCTCACGCCTTTCGTCTGCCTGGGTGTGACAGGCAGTCTTGACTGCACCGTTGGAGCGTTCCACATGTCTATACCAGTGGAGCCTTCTCTCTTTTAGGATGAGGTCCAGGTCCTCAATGCCAAGCCGTGCAAGTAGCCGAAGAAAAATTTACCTGACTTTCCGTTGCGGAACTTGGCGTCTCACATGTGACCTGTGCGAGGATCGAACCACAGCAGTGAGAGACCTTATGCTTTTAGCCACTAGGCCATAGTTGCAAAATTCACACGTAGGGCATGCAAAACTAGATTACCAAAGCGTGCTCGTACCATTGCTCTGCTTTTTATATAGTACACTCTCTCTCTCTCTCTCTCTCTCTCTCTCTCTCTCTCTCTCTCTCTCTCTCTCTCTCTCTCTCTCTCTCTCTCTCTCTCTCTCTCTCTGGTTTACACCGCCAATCTCACGCAGAAGAATTTCCAAAGCATTGACAAACTGTATTTTCGAGTGCCGATAAATGATTGTTTTGGGTTAACGACAAGTAAACCCTTGTGGGTGATTTTCTGTCTTCTCGCAGAAAGGGAGAAAAGAGATAGAGGAGATAGTAGATGAGCTGAAATTTAAGGACAGAGGAGAAAATGGAAAATGAATGGGCGTGTAGAAACAGAAGAAACGACAACATTTTCCCTCTACCCGAACCTGCTGCAAGGACAACAGGCCTTGTCAACTGTAAACCAACATCAGTTGGACGCCCCAGTGACGCAAGACACACGTCACCTTTGCCTCACCCATCCACCCCTTCATTATCGCTAAATAAAAAATGTTCAAGCACACACACAAACCCACACATACAGGAAAAGAAAATCCAACATTTGTACGTGATATTAAAAAAAATCTGGCAACTACAGTGAGCGCTAAATCACGTCACCAGATGACCAATTAACAGAGAAACAGTGTATTTTGCTTTAAACATAAGATGGTGTATTCATACGAACTCCATCGACTTTTATTTGTGACACATGAAAAATAAATAATCGTCGCTATTCGGACAGTTTTCTTTTGCACTTGTGGCGCTAGTGATGCAGTACAGTTGCCGCTAGTCGTACAGTCATTTGAATGTGACTGGTGCATTTCAAGTGGTCATGATTTACAAAATCCAAATATTTAGACGCTAGCAGCTATCAGATGTCAAAGACTACATGTGTTTAAACGATTTCATTGTGGTGTAAGTAGCCGGTTGACCTTAATTTGAATATATTGACCTGGATTCATCGTGTTGACGGGCGACAGAGGCAGCAAAATCACTGATTGAGCCGTACAAGATGAGGTCTACACAAAAAATGCACCACTATCAGAAGTAATGAGAATCGTTTGAATAAAGTACACTCATTTCTTCCTCCGATGCCGAAAACCGCAGTCTAATCGCACATTCCGTTGCTTTCATACCCGACAGAAAGTAACCAACAGCATCGGTTGTTTATATGCCGCTAGTGATTTTTAGGTGTACAGTCTAATGCCGCTTCCGATGTGGCGACTGTCCGGTTATACACAGTGTTTTTAGTGACGCTTGGTACAAGAGTTGATTTATATATGATGAATACGTCCGGTGATCATCTATTTCTTAATTTATTTTCTTATAAATTGGACTTGTATTACATGTACTGTATTCATTTTATCCGGAAAACGGGTTTGAATTGTGGTTTAACGTCACGTGAACACTATTAAGGTCATTTTATAGCAGACCTCAGATCTCAGAGCAAACTTTCCAGAACTTCATTTTCACATAAAACAGATGTGGCCAATGCCCATCAGGGCTTGGAGAAATAGATTGGGTTGCATGTTGCTTCCAAGCAGACCTGAAACCGATCACACATGATTACTGGTAAACCGCTTGGAAGGTCTAAGCCTGCCCAGGCAAAGTGGTGCGAGTCGGACCGCCCATACATATAAACCCTATTTGTTTGTTTGGATGGAAGGGCTTTGGTGTCAATTCATCTCAATGTCGGGTAAAAGTCCCACAAAATTGGAATCAATATCTCTAAAATGACCCTAATAGTGTTGATGGGGACGCAAAACCTCAATTCAAACAAAACAAACATAAAACAGACGTCTGCTTGTTTAGCGCCAGAAGTTTTGCCTCATTTTTGCCACTAGACCTGTATGCTAGACTCCGCCGTTTTGGTTGGTGTCGGCCTATCTCCAACGTAACGGAATTGAGACATTGGCTTGGTCAGCTAGAAGCCCAGATTTGAATCCTCTGGAACAAATTTTGGAGATTCTTGGGCGTCGGATACAGAACATGGACTCCACCTCCACGCCCCTTGCATAGAATCTGGACGAACGGGAAGCAGCTCTGCACCGCACGTGGCAAGAGCTGACCATTCATCAAATTCGGCGACGTCTGGCTGATGGGGTGAGACGTAGAGTATGGGAATCTGCTGCTCTATTGTTAAACAGGTGTCTGTTTATTCATCTTGAACACGCAACGTACCACATTTTCTGGTCGGTTGTTGCTTTTCAGCTCCCCTAAGCCAGAGGCTCCGGGGAGCTTATCCGTCGTCCGTCCGTCCGTCTTACGTCAACCATTTTTAAAGGTCTTCTTCTCTGAAACCACTGGGCCAATCTCAATTTAAATTCACATGCAGGTCCCTGGCATTGGGGGAACGAAAGTTTGTAAGTATGGTCTAGGTCACTTGACCAAGATGGCCGCCATACCCACTTATGGTAAAAACATTAAAAAATCTTCTTCTTCATAACCACTGGGCTGATTGGCTTGAACTTGGTATATAGCATCGGGTGACTGAGTATTACCAAGTTTGCAAAAATGATAACCCTAGGCTAACCTTGACCTATTTTACGCCAAGGTCAAATTTGGCTCCTAAGGCTTTTCAATGGGAAATAGGTAAATCAGCATTTTTCGAAAAATATTGTAGTCTGTGATATGAGAATGGGTAAAAAATGAATTCCTGTGAATGATAAGGGTCAAGGTCATTCACTGACCTTGGTCCAAAGTCACTTGTATTGCAGGTCTATTGACATATTAGAATGCATTTTCTCTAATACCACTGGACCAATTTCATTTAAATTTATATGCATCCTTAGGACTCTTAGTGAACAAAAATTTATTTGGAGATGGTCTAGGTCACATGACCAAGATGGCCGTCATGCCCAAATATGGTAAAAACCTTAAAAAATCTGAATCACTTGGCCGATTGGCTTGAAACTTGGTATGTAGCATTGAGTGACCGAGTACAACCAAGTTCGCAAAAATTATGACCCTAGGTTGTCCTTGACCTATTTTACGCCAAGGCCAAATTTGGCTCCTTAGTCTTTTTAATGGGAAATAGGTATATCAATGCATTTTTAGAAAAAATATTGTGGTCTATGATATGAAAATGAGTATAAAATGAATGCCTGTGAATGATAAGGGTCAAGGTCATTCATTTACCTTGACCCATGGGAACTTGTATTGCAGGTCTATTTACATATTAGAATACATTTTCTTTAACACCACTGGGCCAATTTCATTTAGATTTTATATGAATCCTAAGGGCACATAGTGAACAAAAATGTATTGGGATGGGCCTAGTCACATTACCAAGATGGCCGCCATTCCCAAATATTGTTAAAACTTTTAAAAAGCTTCTTATCCAGAACCACTAGGCCGATTGTCTTGAAACTTGGTATGTACCATCGGGTGACTGAGTACTACCAAAATTTAAAAAATGATGGCCTAGGTTGACCTTGACCTATTTTACGCCAAGGTCAAGTTCGGCTCCTTAGGCTTTTAAATGGGAAATAGGGAAATCAATACATTTTTCGAAAAATATTGTGGTCTGTGATATGAGAATGGGTAAAAAAGAATGCCCGTGAATACTAAGGGTCAAGGTCATTCACTGACCTTGGCCAAAGGTCACTTGTATTGCAGGTCTATTGGCATATTAGAATACATTTTCTCTAACACCATTTGGCCAATTTCATTTAAATTTTATATGCAGCCTTAGGATACTTAGGGAACAAACACTTATTTGGATGGTCCATGTTACATGACCAAGATGACCACCATGTCCAAATATGGTAAAACCTTAAACAAAATTTCTCCAGGCCGATTGTCTTGAAACTTGGTTTGTTGCATGGGGTGACCGAGAATTGTCAAGTTTGCAACAATGATGACCCTTAGTTGACCTTGACCTATTTTACGACAAGGCCAAATTTGGCTCCTTAGCATCGGGTGACTGAGTACCACCAAGTTTGCTAAAATGATGACCCTAGGTTGACCTTGACCTATTTTACGCCAAGGCCAAATTTGGCTCCTTAGGCTTTTCAATGAGAAATAGGTAAACCAATGCATTTTTCGAAAAATATTGTGGTCTGTGATATGTGAATGGGTAAAAAATGAATGCCTGTGAATGACAAGGGTCAAGGTCATTCGCTGACCTTGGCCCCAGGTCACTTATATTGCAGGTCTATTTACATATTAGAATATTTGTTCTCTAACACCACTGGGCCAATTTCATTAAAATCTTACATGCTGCCATAGGACACTTAGTGACCAAAAATTTATCGAGATGGTCCAGGTCACATGACCAAGATGGCCGTCATGCCCAAATATGGTAAAAAACCTTTAAAAATCTTCTTCTCCAGGACCACTGGGCTGTTTGTCTTGAAACTTGGTATGTAGCATCGGGTGACTGAGTACTACCAAGTTTACAAAAATGATGACCCTAAGTTGACCTTGACCTATCTTACGCCAAGGTAAAATTTGGCTCCTTTGGCTGTTCAATGGGAAATAGGTAAATCAATGCATTTTTCGAAAAAAAATTGTGGTCTGTGATATGAGAACAGGTTGTAAATGTATGCCTATGAATGCTTAAGGTCAGGGTCATTTGGTGACCTTGTCCCAAGGTCACTTGTATTGCAGGTTCATTTACATAGAAGAAAACATTTTCTCTAACACCATTTGGCCAATTTCATTTGAATTTAATATGCATCCTTAGGACACTTAGCGAACACAAATTTATTTGGATGGTCCAGGTCACATGATCAAGATGGTTGCCATGCCAGAATATGGTAAAAACCATAAAAAACCTTCTTTTCCAGAACCACTGGGCCAAATGTCTTGAAACTTGGTACATAGCATCAGGTGACTGAGTACTACCAAATTTGCAAAAATGATGACCCCAGGTTGACCTTGACCTATTTTACACTAAGGTCAAATTTGGCTCCATAGGCTTTTCAATGGGAAATAGGTAAATCAATCCATTTTTCGAAAAGTATTGTGATCTATGATATAAGAATAGGTAAAAATTGAATGTCTATGAATGCTGAAGGTCAAGGTCGTTTGGTGACCTTGGCCCAAGATCACTGGTATTGCAGGTACATTGGCATATTAGAATACATTTTCTCTAAAACCCCTGGGCCGTTTTCATTTAAATTTTACATGCAGCCCAAGGTCTGTAAGGGAACAAAAAATTCACATGTTCTGGTCACATGACCAAGATGTCCCCCATGCCTGAATATGGTAAAAACCTTAAAAAAATCTTCTCCAGAACTAATGAACCGATTGTCCTGAAACTAGTATGTAGCATTGTGTTGACTGAGTACTAGCAAGTTTGCAACAATGATGACACTAGGTTGACCGTGGCCTTGTTTACATCAAGGTCAAATTGGTTGGTATGGCTTTTAACTGGTGAAAAGGTGGAACAATGCATTTTTCAAAAAAAAAAAAAAAAAAAAAAAAAAAAAATAGTAGGGTCTGTGACATGAGAATAGATACAAAATGAATGCTAAAAGGCCAAGGTCATTGATGACCTTGGTACAACGTCACTTGGATTGCAGGTCCATTGACATTTCAATTTTTTTTCTAAAACCACTGGGCCAATTTCATTTGAATTTTATATAATGGACATGGGCTGATGGGGTTGTGCCAGTTTAGTTGAATGGTTCAGGTCATGTGACCAAGATGGCCACCATGCCCTATTATGGTAAAAACCTTAAAAAATCTTCATCTCCAGAATCACTTGGCTGATTGTCTTGAAACTTGGTATGTAGCATCAGGTGATTTAGTACTACCAAATATGCACAGCGCTCAGGGGAGCGACCAGGACCGCATGGATCTCTTGATTATGTGTTCGTGTTGCACAGTGCGCCATCTTTTTTTATCATTCGACCCAAAATAACTAGCTGCAGAAGCTTCCCGCCTGCTCTTGTCCACGTGACTGTCACTGACCATGCACAGGATCCAGATACCAGTGATTTAAAGAAGCTCTGTTCTGTGGCGTCTGATCAGGGTCTACACTGTTTGCCAATAACCATGTTCACCAGCCCAGTTCAGAGTTTACTATTTACTGGCGTCGCAAGGAGAAGACTAGCGCTACTATAAATAACTGGTACATGATTGTGAACAAGGTCAGTGATAGTCACGTGGACAATAGCAGGCGCGAAGCTTCTGTAGTTATTAACTTTCGGCAGTTGATAATTAATCACCCCAAGCGCGGCATCTGATCAGGATCTACACTTTTTGCTTGTAGTATTGGAATCTAAAGGTTAAACGAAACTGTCTAAGTCCATTTTACATGTACTAATCTACACTCAAAGACAATCGACCCATCAGTGCTGTCAGTGCTTTGATCTGTATACTTTTTTATAATTTGCATTCTCTGCCAAGTTTCAGGGTTCTAGCTTTTATGGTTCTTGAGAAATCTTTGACGAAACAATAATAGTTTTATTGGGACGGACAGACGTACGACAGACAGACAGACGGACGGACGGACAGACAAACGAAATTACGGATGAATAGATGTAAACCAATATACTCGCACTTTTTAAAGCGGGAATATAATGAAACGGAGGTGTTTGACATTTATCGGATTTGATATCTCGTACTGTCGAGTTAGAAAGTCGAAATTTCGAGATAGTGAGTCTATTTTCCCATTATTAAGTCGAAATATCGAGATATTAAGTCGAAATTCCAAGTTATTGTGTCGAAATTTCGAGTTAATAAGTCGAATTTCCGAGATAATTAGTCGAAATTTCGAGATATTTAGTCGAAATTTCGGGATACTAAGTCAAAATTTCGAGTTATAATGTCGCAATTTCGAGTTAGTAAGACGAAATTTCGAGACAGTAGGTCGAAATTTCGGGATACGAGGGCTAATTGAAATGTTGTGAGACTCGTATTGCAGGAGGTACGCAGGGGTGTTGTTGTTTTTTTAAGTCCTACTACTCTCTGACTATAAAGGGCCGTGTACCCAAGGACTGGTCTCATTCGATCAGTTTATATCGACGAGGTAGCATTCTAAAGTAAAAAAGACAAGCAGCTTTTGCAAAATTGACAATATCGGCGAAAGAGCAGTGATTCAATATTTGCATAAAACAGGTTTAACACCTAAGGATATCCATAAAGATATGGTAGCAACACTAGGGAAAGATGCCCCTTCATATGCTACAGTAAAAAGGTGGGTGGCGGAATTTAAGCACAGCAGACAGAGCCTTGAGGATGACTCCCGTCCTGGAAGGCCTGCTAATGTTGCAACCCCAGAATGACTGACAGATGAGTCGCAGAATGATACATAGCCAGTAGAGTTGGCATTTCACAGGAAAGAGTACATTCGATTCTGACAGGATCTTGCAATGAGAAAGCTTTCGGTCCGATAGGTACCAAGACGGCTGACAGTTGATCAGAAGCCTACCAGGCGCACATTATCGCGTGTTAACCTTTTTGAGGAAGATCCTGCCAACTTTCTTCAGAGGTTTGTCACTATGGAAGAAACATGGGTTCATCATTTTACCCAGAGGCCGGACAACAATCGAAACAATGGACGCATTATGGCTCACCCCCGCCAAAGAAGGCAAAGATGGTTCCATCAGATGGGAAGTTTATGGCCTCGGTTTTCTGGGATGCAGGTGGTATTCTGCTAATAGATTATCTCCAAACGGGACAAACAATCAATGGCATACTATGATTCAAAACTGCATGGCGTAGTTACGGGAAAATATTAAGCTTCAGCACTAAAGGTGTATTGGTCTCTAAGAAGAGGTCTAATAAAATTGAGGCTTCTTACACCTTAGAGGGAACGATCCTCGAGAATGTAGACGCCATTAAATACTTTGGTGTGACAATCACACACAATTTGAGATGGAATACTCATATTAGCAACATGTGTAGTAAGGCAAATGACTGTGTAACTAAGTTTGCCTCTTTGGTTAGAGCTAGGGACTAACTTCCCATATCACAGGTCCTGGTGTATGAATGTCATTTGAAGTGTCACCAGTAACAATTCTGATTCCGATTCTACAGTGCATAGCTGGGGGAACAGGGTAACAAGGTCATCTTTTGGAATGCTGCAAGCACCCTTTAGACCTTTGTATAAAGGTTGAGCCTACTGTCTTTCCTACTTTTCTTGAGAGACTCCCATTTTAATTTTCCAAGTATTCCAGTCATGCTCCCAAGTTCAAAGCAGTACTTGCCTGTTACAAATCTAGCAGCTCTATTCTGAACTTTTTCAATTTCTTCGTTAAGGACCACTCCACTGGGGTCCCAGATACAACTACCATATTCCAAGATTGTGCGAACAAGACCTTTATATGCTGCCTCTTTTACATAATGTTGCATTTAACTGGCTGAAATCTCATGCCGGATTTATCTGCATAATGTTGCATTTAACTGGCTGAAATCTCATGCCCATTTTTGGGCCCAACATCCTAATCTATCTATGTCATTCTGAAGTTTCAGTGAGTCATCTGTATCTCTAATTTTCCGGTATCAAACACGGTCGTCTGCGAACAGTCTTATTTCTGAGTCATTGTCAGTGGAAATATCATTGATGTACAGGGAGAACAATAGTGGACCAAGAACAGTCCCTTGTGGGACGCCATAAAAAACTGGAGCCCACTCTGAAGATTCACCATTAACAACAACACGCTGTTTTCTGTAGCAAAGAAAGGAATTTATCCATTTGAGAATCTCCACCCCCCCCCCACCCCCTCCCCCACCCAATTCCGTAACCAAATAACTTTGATTTTAGTAGTTCATGAGACGGGATGTCAAAAGCCTTCTCGAAGTCCAGAATAAAAATAAATGTGTCCACCTACCCCCATTTGTCAAAGATATTTTCCCAGTCGTTGGCGTTTCAGACCCTTACTGCAAGAACTGACATTTATAAAGAGTCGTTCTTCCCCAGAACCATTAGAGATTGGAATGTCCTTCCCGATTCGATTATTTCGACAGCTGAAGGTGCTGGTGATTGTGTAGCTTAGTTTACCTCTTTGGTTAGAGCTGGGACTAACTTCCCACATCACAGGTCCTGGTGTATGAATGTCATTTGACGTATCACCAGCAATAATTCTGATTCTGATTCTGTTCCATCAGGACAATTTGCTCCTGTTCACAAGTCTGTCATTGCTATGGCTGCCAATCAAGATTGTGGCTTTAAATTGATTGAGCGTCCGACTTATTCACCTGATCTCGCTCCATCAGACTTTCATTTATTTCTAAAACTGAAAACGGCTATTTCAGGCACCCACTTTCAGTCCCATGGTGACGCCATATATGCAGCGGCTGACTTTCTGAACAGCCAAGAAAAGGAGTTCTATAAAAGTTAAACACGGCTGGCAAAAGTGTATAGATACTCAAGGGGATTATGTTGAAAAAATAATACAATATGTCCGACAAAAATCAAATCCTTCAATATGATCAATCAGTCCTCGTACCAAGTCGAAATTTCAAGATACTAAGTCGAAATTTCGGGATATCTATCAAAAGAAATAAAAGTATACCTGGTCTGAATACTCTTTCCTAGAACATAGATAGATAGGCGGACGGCGCCCCCCGCCCATCAGGGCTTGAAGAAATAGATGATCCGCACACGAGTACTGGTAATCGCTTAAAGGTTCTAATAGGTTCTGGAAAGGGTTATCCTTTGGAAGCAAGGAATACACCACAGAACTGGAAAATATGGAACGTACATGTTTTCTGGGCCAAACTAGCTAGTTTCGGCCAATTAGGCCCCATCAGTGACCCTCAAATATTTTAAAACTTCAGCAATGGAATCAATTATCCCAAAGGACAAGAAAATATAAACTACACTATGATGTAGGGCAGGGAGACTTTATACGGCCGCCACACAGGCCCAGACACCAGCTGTAGTGACGTTAAATAGGTTCTAGAAATGGTTATCCTTTGGAAGCAAGGAATACACCACAGAACTGGAAAATATGGAGTGTACATGTTTTCTGGGCCAGACTAGCTAGTTTCGGCCAATTTGTTTGCTTTGTTTGCTTAATTTGATGTTTAACGTCCCCGTCAACGCTGTAAAGGTCATTTTGGAGACTTTACCCGACATTGAGATGAAATGAAATCTCAAGCCCTGTCGCCCAATGAAACCAATAGGGCTTATAAGCATGGGCGGTCCGACTCGCACCGCTTTGCCTGGGTAGGCTTAGATCCTCTAAGCGGTTTACCAGTACTCGTGTGCGGGTCGGATTCAGCTCTGCGTGGAAGCATCATGCAGCCCATTTATTTCTTCAAGCCCCAGTGGGCGGGGCCGCTTTCGACCAATTAGGCCTCATCAGTGACCCTCAAATATTTTCAAAATTCAGCAATGCAATCAATGATCCCAAGCCTGCCCAGGCAATGCGGTGCGAGTCGGACCGTCCGTGCTTATAAACCCTGTTGGTTTCATTGGGCGGCAGGGCTTGAGATGTCATTTCATCTCGATGTCGGGTAAAAGTGCCACAAAATTGGAAGCAACGTCTCCAAAATTACCTTTACAGTGTTGACGGGGACGTTAAACCTCAAATCAATCGAACAAACAACAAAAAATAGGCGGGCGGACATAAGACAAACGAAAGTAGGGGAGACCGGGGCTAGTTGGTCGGAGCGCAATTTCTCTGAACTGAGAAGGGTCATAGCAAAATGATTTGGCTCAATGGAATCCTTGATCGTGACACACTTTCTGAAGACAGTTAGATGGCGATCAAAAAAGGCGTTAAAATTTTAGAGAACAAAAACTGATTTTGTACCACAACAGTTACTTTATCATGCTTGGAATCATTTGTTTGTCTTTTCTTTGTGTAACAAATGTTATACTTTTCCCGAAAGCTCATTTTCTAGGGTATACAAATGAGTGTATATGGTGTTTCTAAATTCAATGACGTTCCTGTCGTTTGTGAAGATCTATCAGGTGCTAGGGTCGGGGTAAGTTGGTCCATTCGCGACGGGGTAAGTTGGTCCGTCGAAAAAGTCAGAACCTGGCATTTTCTGAATGAAAAACAGCAGCAAGTTATTCAACAAGTTACATAGTACCAAAATGGTTCTGAGAAATAGATATTGACCCCAGCTGTTGAAGACAAATCATAATCTTAGGACCAGCCCCGGTCTACTCTGCGGTAAGACTTGTAAATGGGTTTTGCCAATCAAATAGGCAGTTTTTAAGAAAAATGAAAAATAACTAACAAAATGCACAGTTGGCTGATCATCTGGGGAATTTGTGTTAAGAGTATAACCTGGCAGTCTACTGCATTGTTATTGAAGCCACGTAATTTCTCAGATCTTTTGTAAAAAGTGGCATCTATCGACCCATCATTACTTCCTGATTTTCTCGTTGAATCCCAGTCGGTCCAACTTACCCCGCGGCTCGGACCAAGTTACCCCGATAGTGGGGTAAGTTGGTCCGTTTTATCTCGTCTTGGAAAACGGCAATATTTGTCAGAATCTGTCATTTTTCGGAAACTATGAAATAAGGTGAAGAATTGATTATACTAGTTGCATAATGTAAAAGTATTACAAGCTAATGAATATTTATGTCAGCATTTTGAAAAAATGCAATTTTCGGACCAACTAGCCCCGGTCTCCCCTACGGAGAAACACATGGTCGGGCGATGTAAAAAAAAAAAAAAGTTTGAGATTGTTAAAAGTGGCATCTATCGACCCATCATTACTTCCTGATTTTCTCGTTGAATCCCAGTCGGTCCAACTTACCCCGCGGCTCGGACCAAGTTACCCCGATAGTGGGGTAAGTTGGTCCGTTTTACCTCGTCTTGGAAAACGGCAATATTTGTCAGAATCTGTCATTTTTCGGAAACTATTAAATAAGGTGGAGAATTGATTATACTAGTTGCATAATGTAAAAGTATTACAAGCTAATGAATATTTATGTCAGCATTTTGAAAAAATGCAATTTTCAGACCAACTAGCCCCGGTCTTCCCTATAGAGAAACACATGGTCGGGCGATGTAAAAAAAATAAAGTATGAGGGAGCGCTTTGTTGGGGCGCTTTGGTGCAGTGGTAGCGCATCGGATTTGTGATCGAGAGGTTGCGGGTTCGAGCCTCACGCTGACCAAAGTGTTGTGTCCTTGAGCAAGACACTTCATCCACATTGCTTATAAAAAATGAGATTGTTAAAAGTGAAGTCAAAAGTTGGTTTGGTTTGTAAAAACAAAACAATTTGTTCCGGTGCCGGGAATCGAACCCGGGCCGCCTGGGTGAAAACCAGGAATCCTAACCACTAGACCACACCGGAGCTGATTATCTTCAGGAAATTATACAAATATATTTGCATATGTATTGATTTTTTTTTCTCGCAGCCGCGTGCGTATTTCGCGCATGCGCTATTTCACTTCCGCTCAATAATCTCCCATGTTTTGTAGGTATGCGAGGTAGACCATCTTGATTTTTAGACATATTTTGTTTCATATTCAGTATATTAGGTATGCCAGAATACGTAAGGAATCAAACGTTTTCTACAGGTCTATAAGCGTAGGGTATTCTTTGTAATCCTAGACTAAAATGGGAACCGGAGTGAGAGGTGTGAGTTTCATTGTCAGCCGGCATTATTTTGTCCAAAATGACTGATCAGAAAATAAGATGGGCATGATATATACTAGAGTCGATTCGCCTTATGTCGTACAGAGGCCATACGTTTGCAAAGCTATTTTGTCCGTTCCTAGGAGGAAGGTGTATTTGTATCAGAAAGGTGATTTTGAGTGTATGTGAAATGATGCAAACAACTTTGCTAATGAAAAATATTTCTACGGGGGTTTGTAGAAATACCGGAACACACCAAAACACCGGAACACACTGGTAATTACCGGAACACACTTGAATTTTTTAATATTTCTTTTATTAGGAATGTTATCTTTGACTTATTTGCATTGTTTTATTGTGTATGGTGTTGTTGAAAACATTTCTGATGTTAAAAGGATAAATAAATGGTCGGGTATAAAAGCCAAGGCCGGGCCGAGCCGCCGAGCCAAAAATTGCCGATCCGAAGATTTTATTTTTCGGAATTCTAACCGAATAAGAAATGTCAGTGGTAAATTTTAATATAATAATGTTAATTACGATGCAGTCCGGTAACATTGCGCACACAAGGTTTTGATACCTTCGTGTGACTTTGTTAAAGCCACCCTTCAAACAATCACAATCAGTACGATTGCAGCACTTCCTTATCTACTTGCTGCAATAGAAATTTGCCTCTGAATTTTCAACTGGCGGGAGATATAGTTCTATGAAAAGGGATACCCCTTGAAATTTGATTACCAATTTTGTCGCCCAACATTGCGCACAATAAGTGTTTTGTGCTGGCTGAACACGAACGTTGACTGTAACAAGTTGTTCATTAGATATGATGCAATGTTGTTATATGCAGTAAATTTAGATACAAAACATTTGTCCCATTGCCTATTTTTAAACTCAGTCTTGGGTTTGGAAATTTTCGGACTTTTCGAATTTTGGCAAATTTGAAAAATTCCGCGAAAGTGTCACATCTGCACGTGCAACCCATGTTTCCAAGGTTATGTTAAAACTTAATGCAGATGCACAGGTAGTGGTGGTAGAAATTGTGAGGGTTAAAGTTATTGAAAATGTGAATGCAGGTTGCGCAAAGTAAACGGCCGCGCAATGTTACCGGACTCGACTGTATATCAAATGTGATACTCAGCATAGTTTTTGTTCTTTTTGGTGCCCTAATTTTTGTTTTATTGCAATTTTATAATTTTTTAGGGGTATAAAAGCCAAGGCGGTATTTATCGTACGTTTTGATCGAATATGAATGAAATAGACATGGATGTGTGAAAAAATGTACATGACAACCACAAAAAAATATTTTCTGAACCTTTTATTGTTATAATTCCAGTCAATTCCTTTTAGTATCTGTAATAACCGTATTTTTGGTGGTTTTATGTAGGCCACTTCGTAATGAACCGCAACGGACGGCAATGTCAGATAAATGATAAGGGCATTTAAATATACTATCTGAATGGTAGGAACTAAAGATAGAGCTTTATGAAACTCATCATATTTCTTAATCATGTTTTAGACATATTAATTATGTTTTGATACTTACCTATTGTATTATTATTGCTTATTAATATGCTTTAGTCAGACAGCTAATTGTGGATGTGTGATGGATGTAGAAATTAAAAATTAGAACGAGTTGTCCTGGTCCATTGTTTCCTCATAAATGAGTGTGCACATTCTTTTGCAAAAAAAACCTGACAACTGCCCTTCTTGAATCAGTGGAAGGGAGTGAATGACTGGTGAAAATATTTCATGTTCAATCTCCACGAAAGAAGGCTGCCGACCTCAGCAGGTATCGAACCCGCGTCCTCCTGAACATCAGTCAGTAAAGAGCTCCTACTGGCAGTAAACAAGTAAACAGAACCCTGCAGGCACACAACATTGAATCAACGTTGTTTCAACCTTGATTCAACGTGGAGTGCCTGCTTGGAACATTTTGTTGAAACTTTTTTCTAAAAAAAAGTTTGGAGGACAAGATTGTTTATTTCCCTTACAAAGTATCCCAGTGTCGTTTTAACGACATCGAATCAACGTCGTAAAACCCTGAAGTCCTTGACCAATCATTGAAACAACGTCGCATATACAAACTTTGTCCACTGGGATAAGGGTCTGATGTCACTTAACAACATGGGTCGTCATTCGATTCGGATCATTTCGGTCGTTGTGTGCCCTCCCTTTCGGTCTTTTTCGGTCGTTTCCTGTAATAAGGTAATTCTAAAAATAGAAACAAAAATAAAATAAGAAATTTGATCAATTAAGTTGATTCTGATGAGTATATTTGATTTTTTTCACGAACACATAATAAGTATAATCAAATTCAAATATCATAAGGCCAAAAAGAAGTAATTTAACCGATGAATTTGAAAGAAATTCGGAATTGTCAATACTTTTTGCCGCCTTGGCTTTTATACCCCTGGATTTCGGAAAACAGTTATTAAAAGATAAATAAGCAATGCAGATAAGTGAAACTACTTGTAGTTATAACATAACTAATTTATAATAATTTAATCCCACATTCACCAAAATATATATCTTACTTGTACCGAGAGACTAAAAATAAAATTTTCGGTAGGCTCGGCGGCTCGGCCCGGCTCGGCCCGGCGCGGCCTTGGCTTTTATACCCGACCTAAATAAATTTATCTTAGTTCAGTGTTTTATGAAATGTGTTCCGGTCCTGTGGGTCTAAATATATACAAGTAATTATACTGAGCAGTTTATGTTTAGATTAGCTCTCTCTGATATAACTCATTTGATGACCAAAAGAATACAGTTTGACAATTCTTCTAGCCACAAAAAAGCTTGACATTTCCAGCATAGTGTCGCCATTGGGAAGAAAAACATGAAATGTCAAAAACCTTAGCTCGTAAAAATTTTATTTTTTATATCAGATTTTTACCAAGTTTGCTAAGTGGCAACTCTGTGTCATTTTCTTGTGTGTTTTTTTTTGTTGTTGTTTTTTTATTATTATAATTTCTGGCCCAGTCAACAGCTTAGATCATTCCGTCCATAGTGCATTATTTCAAAATTCATCAATTCATTGTAATTATGTTATATGACTCTCTCTCTCTCTCTCTCTAATAACAACATAAGTATATAAAAACAAAATGTATATTCAAAGCACCCCGCCCTCTTGGCTTGGGGAGACCGATCGTGCTGCAAGGTGCTCCCGCGCTGAGCTGAAACTGTTTGCATTCGAGTAATGATAAACGACTTAGAATTAATAAGTAGAAGTAAAACTAATCGATACAATCAATTTTTCTCCACCCACCAAAGACACCATAAGCCTTTCCAGTCAGTGTTGCGAATGGGACTGCCAAATTTGGTTTCAATGGGTGACGAGAAACATCTCCAATATAACCTGAGTGGTGTTGACGGGATTATTCCTTTTGCCGCCGTCGTCCGTTCTGGTTCTGCACTATTTGATTAGACTTGCCTGCCGGGACAGGCAACATTTTTTTCGTGGATATTGACCATGAAATATATTCTTCTATCATTCTCTCCCTTCCGCTGATTCAAGAAGGTAAGCTTTTTTCTTACTGTACGGGTAACCAAAATAATATGGACTGGGCCGTTAAACTCCAACACAAAGAACCAAACAGATTACAACAAAATATCGATGAAATTATTGTCATTATAACAGACCTATATATCATTAATCCCCTTTAATCCCACTTTTTTTGTAGTAAAAACGAAGTTGACGGGGGTATTTTTCTGCCCTAAAACATAGATTGTGGGTACTCGTTAGTAACTCCCGAAGGGAGGCGGTTCTAACTAACACTCACAATCTATGTTTGTATCAGAAATATGAAAATTGTCACATTTTTAATCTGAAAATTTTCATTCTTTTTTTTTTTTCACTAAATTTAAAAGGCATGTTTGTTTTTTTTTCTCAAAGATCTTGTTATAATTTTGTTTTACTATTGTCTGATCTGATTATTGGTTTATCGATTAATTTATACATTTAATTTTAAGACCTAAAAACTCAAGCGAATTTAGAAATTAGGACGAACTAAAATCTCAAGCGAAGGAATAAAACAGGATTTGGACAGGCACGGACATTTAACGACAAGAGCGGACATCATGCAGTCTGATCATTATCTTGCTTTACGATTAACGGAAGCGTGTTTATTAGCGCGTGCAGTTACTATTGCATTATACACTAATCCCCAGGTAGCAAACGGGTAACTTGCGGAGCTTAAGGGGATTATATGGTTTGTTAATCGTAACTATCTTGATTAGATCACTGATGTCACTTTTTGAGGACATCGACTCAATCAATGTCAGAAAGGCGCTAAAAAACACATAAAAAACACACACACACAAAAGTTTTCTTCCACAGATTAAGATAGCATATTTTTTTATTTTTTTTATCTCTGCGCAAAACATAAATTACGGGGACTCTATAGAAACACCTCGACGTACTCTACAATCTTTATTTTTGAGCAGAAATAAGAAAAATAATGTTTTACATGTACTATATAAAAGTGGGGTTTCAGGGAGGGGGAGCAAAATTATACAGGCGGGTTCTCGTATTGACATTGTTCATTCTGATCATTGATATTCCGCCCTTGATATTCCCTTTCGGGGTTTAATGCAAACAAAAACTATAATTTGAGCCCCCGCCCATCGGGTCTTGGGGACGTAGGCAGAGGTGCAAGTCGGGTCGTCCTTGTATATAAAACTTCGGTTTCATTGGCCGGTAGGGCTTGAGAATACATCTCATGTGAATGTAGGTAAAAATCACCCAGAATTGAAAGAAACGTCTCCAAAATGACACATAAAATGTTCTGAAAAAAATGAAATACTCCAACTTATTACCACCGTAACAGTTATTCTAGATTTAAATAACATTCATTTTTGACGTTTAATGTATTTTTTATAACCTTATGCCTAACGCATCGTGACAAAAATATACCGGATCACATTGCCATAAATTATTTAATGCGTAACTGGGCTAGGGTTTATAAAGTATGCTTTTGTGTTACATTTGGTCAATATAAGGCATATAAAATGTATATTATAGTATATTCCTCCAAAATACATTTATTAAGCCAAATAAAAAAAAAATTTAAGTGTGTTCCGGTAATTACCAGTGTGTTCCGGTGTTTTGGTGTGTTCCGGTATTTCTATGAACCGTTTCTACGGGCATTCGAATTCTCGGTCGGTACAAGAAATCTTCAGTCTTATTACTTCTTTTATACAGGAAGCAGCAGATAAATATATCCCCTCGAAATTGAGCAAATCGAAATCTTCTGTCCCTTGGATCACGGCTGACACAATTTATAGTATAATCGATTGATAAATTCCAGAAAAATGATTGTCATTTCTGATTTGCTTGTAATAGATTACTTTACAGGTACAATTTACTAACCAAAGTTATGCCTAGATTGGTTGAATGGGTGGCAAACAGTTCAGACCCTGATGAGACGCCGCATTGTGCTCAGGCCTGTCTGTTCAAATATACATATAGTAAAGTACAACATATGGTAAGAGACATGCTCCGGTAAAATTATGACCAAAAAAAACGTAGCGATTATTAATCGATTTTTGATCGCAATGACATGACTGATAATCGATTATCTTTTCAGCTTCATTTAGCCAGCCTTTCTGACACCTGAGATTAGACGAAAAATTTGCAGAAAAACTAAGACTCACACAAAGGCTAAAACAACTCTTTGTTAGAAAATTTGGTCAAAATTCCAGGATCTGAGACGGGGAAATAAAGGCAGATATTAAGACTCCGCATGATTCGTATGTGAATAACTTTGTTGGATTTATGGACATCTCGGCCCCAGACAATATCGGCTCCTACCAAACTCGGCCCTCATTCAACTCCGTCCCTAAAAACTTAGTCCCTAGCAGCATTTAAGTCCTAAAATCCTATGTTTTTGTTTCCGAGAATCAATTTGGAAGGTGGATAGGTAGTTCCACAGAAAGTTTGAGCATATTTATCGTTTTTAATACGAAACCTTGTCCACGATAAAAAATCACGGAAACCAATGCTGTAATTCGGACGGTGTTGGAATTGAGTTTGACATCACGAAACATGCTTATATATAATTTTGACCACCTGCAACCACACTTTTATATAGTAAAACTGGGTTTACAAGGGTTTATATTATTTTCTTTTTTTCTCGAAAACATAGATTGTTGGTTCTTGTAAGAACCGCGTCGTCGAGTACCCAAATCTGTTTGCTAAAAACATAGATTCTATCGAGTACTCACAACTTTCTTGAGCAGATAAAAGAAAAATAATGTTTACCCCTGTATACCCCAATTTTAAGAAAGAAACATAATTTTTCTGCCGTTCATGAAAGTATGAATGACAGCGTAGCGCTAGCAAAGTTTGCATGAACCCCTTCGTGGCCAAGTTACTTTGCAGGCAACTGTCATGAACAGCAGAAAAATAGAATTCATTTCTTAAATATACACACCTGTACCTCATGGGTTTAGGTCAGGATAAAAGTCCCACAAAATTGGAAGCTACTTCTCCAAAATGACCTATACAATGTTTACATCCGCATACAGGGGGGCTTGTTCGCCCAATCTTGGAATATGGTAGTTGCATCTGGGACCCAAGCGAAGTAGTCCACAATGAAGAGATTGAAAAAAGCTGCTAGATTTGTAACTGGAAATTACTGCTTTGAAACTGGGAGCATGACTGGAATTCTAGGAAAATTAAGATGGGAGTCTCTCAAGAAAAGGAGAAGAGACAGTAGACTCATACTCTTATACAAAGGTCTAAAGGGTGCTGCCAGCATTCCAACAGATGACCTTGTTCTCTCAGCTAGGCACTGCAGAAAGCACCATTCAATGACGTTTCAGACCCTTACTGCAAGAACGGACATTTATAAAGAATCTTTCTTCCCCCGAACCATTAGAGATTTGAATGCCCTTCCTGATTCGATTATTTCGACGGCTGAAGGTGCTGAGGATTGTGTAGCTAAGTTTACCTCTTTGGTTAGAGCTAGGGACTAACTTCCCATATCACAGGTCCTGGTGTATGAATGTCATTTGACGTGCCACCAGTAATAATTCTGATTCTGACAGGGACGTCAATCAATCCATTAGGTCTCTCACCGCCGTGGGTTCGAGCTTCGCTCGGGTCACGTGTGAGACGCCAAGTTCTGCAACGGAAGGTCAGGTGGTTTTTCTCCGGGTACTCCGGTTTTCGCCCACCTATGATTAACGATCGGCTTGATATGAGTGAAATAATCTTGAAAGGGCCATAAAACCCAAACCAAAAAAAAACGTCAATCAATCAAAATAGAAGTGGAGGCAATGATCAGGAATTGATACAGTTAACCCACAGCTCCCATCAGAGACACCAAAGGGAAAGAAACACAAACATAAAACAACAGACCCAATAGCGGAAAGCCTAAAGGACAGTTACTGTCCCACAAAATGGCCAATAAGCTATCCAAAATAAAATAATATAAGCGACACAAACACCCAAAGGCAAACCATAACAAAAATAAACCACAACAGAAGAACCACCTTGGAACGGTCAGCGGAAACGAATTCCACTGGGGGGCTTAAATACCTTTTACGTGGCCACAATCCTCACCCTTACTTCTGTTGCGATTAAGACAAATAATTTCTTCAGTCCGCATGAAGGCCTCCTAACGCATCAGTGCAACATCTCCATGAACACAAAAATCAAACAACCTCAGAGATGAAACAATGGTGAGGACTCGACAGCAAGAAACCACTGAAATGCTGGAGCAAAAGAAAAACAGTTAGACTCAGATGAGGCTGACCAGAGACAGAGCATCAGGTACCAACCAACATAAGCCTTTACATTAGAACCGTCATAGCATCTGAGGCCTGACCCACCGGCATGCAATTAAAGAGGAAGCAAAGTTGTCAACCATGATTGGGTTGACTACCATGTATGCATAACATTTATGTTGTACCTAATCTTTTTATATCGAAGAATATCGACATTATGGTTCAATCATTTGGGATTGATAAGAAAGCACTCAGTGGAGCTGTTCTAATAAGCCCAAAAGTGAATGTGTGAAGCCCAGATAAGAAAAGTATCCCAATTTTGTATCTGAAAATGGAAGGTTAGGTATTAAAGAAAGGGACCCTGGGACCATGTTTTGCATTGGTGTGTTACCGCAAGTAAAGTGGACAGATAAAAACAATCACACTCTACCAATGGAGAATAACATGAATAGTCCCGTTGCAGTATGTAAGAAAGCTTCCACACCTTTGAGATAAGCCTGCAAACAAAACAATCAATGCATGCTTGTTTTAAAGCATTTTTTTTTGCTTTTAGGCAAATTGAAAATGAACTTCATAAACGGGAAACAGAGAGCCAAAGTATTTACCTCAACAAAACAAACAAAATTGTTCTTCACATACCCACTGAAGTAGGTTTCATTAGATAAATGAGAACTTTGCACTATTTTGCCCCCGCCACAGAGTTGGTACATCACAGGAGGCTATTGTATATATTGGATTATAATGGGATAACATGGCTCTACCTTTGTGCTCATTACAAGTTGTACTTGATGGCCTAGCGTCCGATCTAGTCCCTGTTTTATCTGGTGTTCCCCCAAGGTTCGGTACTCCAACCGGTGCTTTTCCTAGGTATTTATTATGTCTCCCCCGAAAATTTTTTTTTCGGAGAGACATATTGTTTTTCCCCCGGGCGTCTGTCTGGTCGTCTGTCCGTCTGTCACACTTTCGTGTCCGCTCTGTAACTTGAAAACCGTTAGAGCTATCGTCACGAAACTTCGTATAAATATTAATCAGCATTAGACGACGTGCAGTGCACAAGAACCATAACTCTCGCATTTATACTTTTTGAATTATCTCCCTTGGAAGTTTGTTGGTATGTATATATGTATGGGCAAATCGTGTCCGGTCAATAACTTTCTTATTTTTTGATGGATTTTAAAATTACTCGGCAGAAATATTAACAACCATAAGACGATGTGTGGTGCGCATGAGGCAGGTCGGTACCTCAAAGGTCAAGGTCATACTTAGAGGTCAAAGGTAAAAAAAGTGGGCCTTTTTTTCGTATTTGGTCAATAACTTTCTTATTTTGAGATGGATTTTAAAATTACTTGGTATAATTATTAACAACCATAAGAGGATGTGTGGTGCGCATGAGGCAGGTCGGTACCTCAAAGGTCAAGGTCATACTTAGAGGTCAAAGGTCAAAAAAGGGGCCCTTTTTTTCGTATTTGGTCAATAACTTTCTTATTTTGAGATGGATTTTAAAATTACTTGGCATAATTATTAACACCCATAAGACAATGTGTGGTGGGCATGAGGCAGGTCGGTTCCTCAAAGGTCAAGGTCATACTTAGAGGTCAAAGGTCAAAAAAGGGGCCTTTTTTTCGTATTTGGTCAATAACTTTCTAATTTTGAGATGTATTTTAAAATTACTTGGCATAATTATTAACAATCATGAGACGATGTGTGGTGCACATGAGGCAGGTCTGTACCTCAAAGGTCAAGGTCATACTTAGAGGTCAAAGGTCAAAAAGTGGGCCTTTTTTTCGTATTTGGTCAATAACTTTCTTATTTTGAGATGGATTTTGAAATCACATGGCAGAAATGTGAACCAAAATAAGGCGATGTGTTGCGCGCATGACCCAGGTTGGTACCTCAAAGGTCAAGGTCATACTTAGAGGTCAAAGGTAAAAAAAGGGGGCCTTTTTTCGGGTTTTGTCAATAACTTGCCTATTTTTTAATAGAATTTGAAGTTACTTGGCAAACATGTTAACTATCATGGGACGATGTGTTGCATGCATGATTCAGTTTGGTACCTAAAATGTCAAGGTCATCCATAGAGGTCAAAGGTAAAAAGGGGCCTTTTTTGTGTTTGGTCAATAACTTTCTTATTTTTAGATGGATTTTGAAATTGCTAGGCAGAAATGTTAACCACCATGAGATGATGTGTTGCACGCATGACCCAGTTTAATACCTGAAAGGTCAAGGTCATACATAGAGGTTAAAGGTAAAAAAAGGGCCTTTTTTGTGTTCTGTCAATAACTTTCTTATTATGCCCCCAACTTTGAAAAAGTTTGAGGGGCATATTGGTTCTGGTTCGTTCGTCCGTTCGTCTGTCCATTACGCTTTTGATGCATAGCATAACTAAAGAACCGTGTATGCTAGGGTTTTGAAATTTCATATATGGATTCCTCATGGAAAATTAGCTGACGCGTATTTTTTTTCTCGTCCGGATTATGCCCCCTTCAAGAGTTATTGCCCTTTGAATTTTTTTTTTTAATAAAATCTTGTCAGCAAGATATCTCAAAAACTATTGGAGCTAGAGCCTTGAAAGTTGGTGATTATATTGATGGTGATGAGTAGATGAACTGATTAACTTTTGACAAAATTCCGAAAAATACTTTGTGAGTTATGGCCCTTTGTCATTTTGGTAATTTGTGCCCATTGTAATGTGTGCTAAAAGTGATGCATAGCATATAGGGCTGCCACGATACGCTTACCTCACGATACGATACGTATCGCGATACTTGTCTCACGATACGATACGTATCGCGATACGTTTTATGAAGGATCACTGGTTGGAAAACAAAGGTGAAAGTGAAACAAAACTCAATTTAATGTAACAATAAACTTTAAAAACTTAATTAAGTAAAATTCTATAGGTAAGTTTTCACACTTGTTTTAGCTGCTTTCTGATTGGGTTGTTGATCTTGTAGTTGTTGATATTCGACCGGGTGTTTCCGTTGCAAATGTGTAAACATGTTTGTTGTTGTACCGGTAGCATAGAATATATCAATTTTACAGATTTTGCATATTGTTTTAGTTTTATCCACAGACTTGACCCCATTTTGTTCTTTTTTTCGAATCCGAAATGCTGCCAGACAACGGATTTAAACTTTGCTGGCGCATCTTCTATTTCACGAGTTTCCCTCACTCCCCGGTCGGCCATTTTCCGATTTGAGTACCGCTCATGTTACGAAAAAATTGAAAATTATTTTTTCTTTTTGGACATAAATTTTATAAAACTGAGGGCCTTCTTACATCAAAAATATATAAGAAGATTGACAAACATTATTATCCGAACTGTTTCGAAGACAGATCTTCGCTAGATTTATTTCTTTTTCTTCCATTAATTGATTTAAGCGGCCAGACATTTCGGCCCTGACATTCGAACCGAATCGTACCGAAAATTAAGAAAACAATATCGTGAATCGAACCGAAGCCCTTGTACCGCGGTGAATCGAGTTTTCGGTGAATCGTGACACCTCTAATAGCATAACTTTAGAACCATGTATGCTAGGGTTTTGAAAATTCATATATGGATTCCTCATGGAAAATTAGCTGACGCGTATTTTTTTTCTCGTCCGGAATATGCCCCTTTCAAGAGTTATTGCCCTTTGAAATTTTTTTAATAAAATCTTGTCAGCAAGATATCTCAAAAACTATTGGAGCTAGAGCCTTGAAAGTTGGTGATTATATTGATGGTGATGAGTAGATGAACTGATTAACTTATGACAAAATTCCGAAAAATACTTTGTGAGTTATGACCCTTTGTCATTTTGGTAATTTGTGCCCATTGTAATGTATGCTAAAAGTGATGCATAGCATAACTTTAGAACGGTGTATGCTATAATTTTGAAATTTCATATATGCATTTCTGATGGAAAATAAGCTGACATGTATTTTTTTTCTCATCAGGATTATGCCCCTTTCAAGAGTTATTGCCCTTTGAATTTTTTTTAATAAAATCTTGTCAGCAAGATATCTCAAAAACTATTGGAGCTAGAGGCTTGAAAGTTGGTGAATATATTGGTGGTGATGAGTAGATGATCTGATTAACTTCTGACAAAATTCCAAAAAATACTTTGTGAGTTATGGCCCTTTGTAATTTGGTAATTTGTGCCCATTGTAATGTATGCTAAAAGTGATGCATAGCATAACTTTAGAACCGTGTATGCTAGGGTTTTGAAATTTCATATATGGGTTCCTCATGAAAAATTAGCTGACGCATATTTTTTTTCTCGTCCGGATTATGCCCCTTTCAAGAGTTATTGCCCTTTGAAATTTTTTTAATGAAATCTTGTCAGCAAAATATCTCAGACACTATTGGAGCTAGAGCCTTGAAAGTTGTTGAGTATATTGGTGGTGATGAGTGTATGAACTGATTAACTTTTGACAAAATTCCGAAAAATACTTTGCGAGTTATGGCCCTTTGTCATTTTGGTAATTTGTGCCCATTGTAATGAATCCTAAAAGTGATGCATAGCATAACTTTAGAACTGTGTATGCTATGGTTTTGAAATTTCATATTTGCATTCCTAATGGAAAATAAGCTTACAAGTATTTTTTTCTCATCCGGATTATGCCCCTTTCAAGAGTTATTGCCCTTTGAATTTTTTTTTAATAAAATCTTGTCAGCAAGATATCTAAAAAACTGTTGGAGCTAGAGGCTTGAAAGTTGGACCATGAGTCATGTGCAAGACCAAGGTCCATACCTCCAATGTCAAGGTCATACCTAGAGGTCAAAGGTAAAAAAAGGACAATCAATAACTTCCTTATTCTTTGATGGATTATGAAATTACTTGGCAGAAATGTTAACCATCATGAGACGATGTGTTGTACCGCAAAGGTCAAGGCCATACTTAGAGGTCAAAGGTAAAAAAGTGCTTTTTTTGTTTACGGCCAATAACTTTTTTATTTTTCTATGAACATTTTTAAAGTTACTATGCAGAAATGTTCATCTTCATTAGATGATGTGTTGCACACAAGACCAAGCTCAATACCTCCAATGTCAAGGTTATACTTAGCAGTCAAAAACGGGGGAGACATCTGTGTTTTTGTAGAAAAACAAATTCTAGTTAATCAGGGATTTTCCTACCCTTCAGAATCAAGGTCCAGGGGCGGCCGGGCCGCTGGGTTTGGGAAAAACAGCTGGCTAATATTTATATTTTGGAATTTAAATCAGCTGTAACTTTGTCAATTTTTGTTCAAAATGTAGCAGATCAACAGAAATTGGGAAATCTGTTACAAAGTTTGGGAATATCTCGCTCTAAATTGGGAAAAATAGGGGTTGATTACCGGCCCCAAAGTTGCATTAGTAGTGTTTCCCCCAGCTTCTAAAAAGGGCATGGTGCTGGTTGGGAAAAAGGGCACTTTCAGCGCGCGAAAATATGTAAAACGGGCACTTTAAATATGAACCGCCATGTAAAAAGGGCACATTCACATGCAACACCTTGCTAAAAAGACACCTCTCAACTTGAAGTTGTTTTGTTTGATTTGAGGTTTAACGTCCCCGTCAACACTGTAAAGGTCATTTTGGAGACGTTGCTTCCAATTTCGTGGGACTTTTACCCGACATTGAGATGAAATGACTTCTCAAGCCCTGCCGCCCAATGAAACCAATAGATTTATTAGCATGGACGGTCCGCCTCGCACCGCGGTTCCTGGACAGGCTTAGATCTCTAAGCGGTTAACCAGTACTAGTGTGCGGGCCGGATTCAGCTCTGCGTGGAAACATCATGCAGCCCATATATTTCTTCAAGCCCCTATGGGCGGGGGCCGACTCAACTTAAAATAAAAAGATCCTTCTCTTACCCTTTGTCTTCAATGCTAAATTATACTGCCATTTTTTTATGCTTATATAGTGAAGAGATGTATTACATTAACCATTGGTGACAAGAAATTTAAGTTTAATTGCAAGCAAGCTGATCACTGATACAAATAAGATAAGTTTGGAACATGTTTGGGCAACAGCTCCCATTCTCTAATACACACAAACAATGACATGACACTGATCAGGCACACTTTCACACTGATAATTGGTGTCACTCACACTTGTTATCAAAACACAGTTATGATTTCTTACAGTGACTGAACAGGGGGATAAGCAGTCAACCATAAAGACAGAGATAATTATTTATTGCTAAAGTGTCTAAAATAGTCCTTATTTAAACAGGCATAACTTTGTTATTTTTGGGTCAATTTCAGTGATTTTTGTATCAAAATGTAGGGCAACATTTGCGCTATCTGAAAAAGGGCATGACGCTAGAGAAAAGGGGCATGGCGCCGCACCATGCTAAATAGGCCTAAGGGATACACTAACTAGGAAAATCCCTGTTAATGATCTTCCAGATAACATTAGGCCATCTGTTCATTTGTTTGCTGATGATTGTGTTTTGTATAGGAATTTATATACTCCTGACTGCCTTATCTTACGAGATGACCTGGATAGCCTAGCACTTTACGGCACCTTCCGGACTAGCAGATTAAATTCAACTATTCATTACACCAACATACATTAGAGCTTGTTCAACCCGCAACATACATTTGCATCACCATGACTGACAATCTCGATTAGTGTCAGCACGTTTCTGAGATGACGTCCAAAGCACCAGGGACATTAGGATTTCTTAGACATAATTTTGCTTTTGCTTCTAGGCAGACAAAGGATGTTGCATACAAAACATTAATTCAACCCCAACTTGAGTATACATGTGCATCACCTGTTTGGCACCTCCATGTTAAAACTTAGATGCAACAGGTTGAGACGGTCCAGAGAATGGCTGTTCGATCGACCTGTCGGCCCCAACTTGAGTATACATGTGCATCACCTGTTTGGCACATCCATGTTAAAACTTAGATGCAACAGGTTGAGACGGTCCAGAGAATGGCTGTTCGATCGACCTGTCGGCGATGGCGGAACAAAGGTGTGGGTGATATGCTTGATGAGCTGGAATGGCCAGCGCTGGAGACATTTTGTCCCTTCTCTATTACAGATCCAGAAGCCAACACAACTGTTTGTCAGTGTTTATAAACACCAAAGCTAAGTGATTGACATTCAAATACCGGTGTCATATAATATTTTGACCCGCCTAAAAAGTGACCCGCGGGTCATAATATTATGACCCGCGGGTCAATATATTATTATAATATTTTGACCCCCCCTATAATATTTTGACCCCCCTCCCTAACTTCACAAAAGTTACATTTAAATGACCAAATATGGTGAGGTAACTGTTAAGCAGTAAAACTATGACAATTGTGGTGGTTTTTCCTGCTGATTTTTACACTTGGGCAGTGTCTGAGGGGTGGGGTGGGATAGTTCTAGATCTGAAAATCTACAGCAAGAATAATGACTATAATACATGTATATAAGAAAGGGCAATCATGTTTAAAGGGAAATGGCTAAAAAGCAGCAAAAAAGATAAACAAGAGGGCCATGATGGCCCTGGATCGCTCACCTGATCCATAGAGTAACAATTCGGCCCTGGGGAGGGCCATTATTGACCCCAGGGTTACAATGTGCATTATGTTGAGAGAGGTCTAAAAAGGTGAAGCTTCATACCAAATATCAACAAAGGCTATAATTTGAACAATCTTGGCAAAGGTCCAATAGATGAAGCTACATACCAAATATCAAAGACCTGGGCCTTGCAGTTTCAGAGAAGATTTTTTTAAAGATATTTCCAACATAAGCCTATGTAAAACCAAATGGCCCCAGGGCTGGGCATTTTTGGCCTCAGGGCTATAATTTAAACAATCTTGATAGAGGTCCACTAGGTGAGGCTTCACACCAAATATCAAAGACCTGGGCCTTGCTGTTTCAGAGAAGAAGCTTTTCAAAGATTATTTCAATATAAGTCTATGTAAAACCAAAGGGTCTTGGGGTGGGGGCATTTATGGCCCCAGGGCTATAATTTGAACAATCTTGATAGAGGTCCACTAGATGAAATTTCACACCAAATATCAAAAACCTAGGCCTTGTGGTTTCATAGAAGAAGATTTTCAAACATAGATAAGTCTTACAAAGTCCCTTTATAAGTCTATGTAAAACCAAAGGGCCACAAGGCGGGGGCATTTTTGGTCTGAGCAAAATAATTTGAACATTCTTGGTAGGGGTCCACCAGCTGAAGCTTCATACCAAATATCAAAGACCTAGGCCTTGTGGTTTCAGAGAAGAAGATTTTTCAAGATATTCCCTATATAAGTTTATGTAAAACCAAAGGGCCCCGGAGCGGGGGCATTTTTGGCCCCAGGGCAATAATTTGAACAATCTTGGTAGAGGTCCACTATATGAAACTTCATTTCAAATATCAAAGACCTGGGCTTTGCAGTTTCTGAGAAGAAGATTTTTAAAGATTTTCCCTATATAAGCCTATGTAAAACCAAAGGGCCTAGGGGCGGGGGCATTTTTAACCCCAGCACTATAATTTGAACAACCTTGGTAGGGGTCCACTAGATGAAGCTTCATACCAAATAACAAAGACCGAGGCCATGCAGTTTCAGAGTAGAAGATTTTAAAGATTTTCCCTATATAAGCCCATGTAAAACCAAAGGGCACCGGGGCGGGGGCATTTTTGGCCCCAGCACTATAATTTGAACAATCTTGGTAGGGGTCCGCTAGATGAAGCTTCATCCCAAATATCAAAGACCTGGGCCTTGTGGTTTCAGAGAAGAAGATTTTTAAAGATTTTCCCGATAAAAACCCATGTAAAACCAAAGGGCCCTGGGGAGGTTGGGGGGGGGGGGGCATTTTTGGCCCCAGCACTATAATTTGAACAATCTTGGTAGGGGTCCACTAGATGAAGCTTCATACCATATATCAAAGACCTGGGTATTGCGATTTCAGAGAAGAAGATTTTTTAAGTTTTTGGTGAAAAAAATCTATTTTTGGCTCCTGTGACCTAGATGTGCAACGGACCCGAACCATTTGAACAACTTTGAAAGGGGTCCACCTAAGGATCATTCCTGTGAAGTTTGGTCAAAATCCGATCAGTGGTTTAGGAGGAGATGTCGTTTGAAGAAATTGTTTACGCACGGATGACAGACAAAAAGTGATCCTAATATTAATCACAAGAGGACCATGATGGCCCTGGATCGCTCACCTGATCCATAGAGCAACAAGTGGGCCCCGGGGAGGGCCATTATTGACCTCAGGGTTATAATGTGCATAATGTTGAGGGAGGTCTAAAAAGGTGAAGCTTCATACCAAATATCAACAAAGGCTATTATTTGAACAATCTTGGCAAAGGTCCACTAGATGAAGCTACACAACAAATATCAAAAGTCTGGGCCTTGCGGTTTCAGAGAAGAAGATTTTTTTTTAAAGATATTCCTTACATAAGCCTATGTGAAACCAAATGGCCCCGGGGCAGGGGCATTTTTGGCCTCAGGGCTATAATTTAAACAATCTTGATAGAGGTCCACTAGATGAAGCTTCACACCAAATATCAAAGACCTGGGCCTTGTTGTTTCAGAGAAGAAGATTTTCAAAGATTATCTCTATTATAAGTCTATGTAAAACCAAAGGCCCTGGGGGGGGGGGGGGGGGGGGGGCATTTGTGGCCCCAGGGCTATAATTTGAACAATCTTGATAGAGGTCCACAAGATGAAGCTTCATACCAAATATCAAAGACCTGGGCCTTGCAGTTTCAGAGAAGAAGATTTTTAAAGATTTTCCCTATATAAGCCTACGTAAAACCAAAGGGCCCCGGGGTGGGGGCATTTTTGGCCCCAGCACTATAATTTGAAGTCTTGATAGGGGTCCACTAGATGAAGCTTCATACCAAATAGCAAAGACCTGGGCCCTGCAGTTTCAGAGAAGAAGATTTTTAAAGATTTTCCCTATATAAGCCTATGTAAAACCAAAGGGCCAGGAGGCAGGGGCATTTTTGGCCCCAGCACTATAATTTGAACAATCTTGGTAGGGGTCCATAAGATGAAGATTCATACCAAATATCAAAGACCTGGGCCTTGCAGTTTCAGAGAAGAAGATTTTTAAAGATTTTCACTATATAAGCCCATGTAAAACCAAAGGGCCCCGGGGCGGGGGCATTTTTGGCCACAGCACTATAATTTGAACAATCTTGGTAGGGGTCCACTAGATGAAGCTTCATACCAAATATCAAAGACCTGGGCTTTGCGGTTTCAGAGAAGAAGATTTTTAAAGATTTTTCCTATATAAGCCCTTGTTAAACCAAAGGGCTCCGGGGCGGGGGCATCTTTGGCCCCAGCACAATAATTTGAACAATCTTGGTAGGGGTCCACCAGATGAAGTTTCATACCAAATATCAAAGACCTGGGCCTTGCAGTTTCAGAGTAGAAGATTTTTAAAGATTTTCCCTATTTAAGCCTATGTTAAACCAAAGGGCCCCGGGGCGGGGGCATTTTTGGCCACAGCACTATAATTTGAACAATCTTGGTAGGGGTCCACTAGATGAAGCTTCATACCAAATATCAAACACCTGGGCTTTGCGGTTTCAGAGAAGAAGATTTTTAAAGGTTTTCTCTATATAAGCCTATGTAAAACCAAAGGGCCCCGGGGCGGGGGCATTTTTGGCCCCAGCACTATAATTTGAACAATCTTGGTAGGGGTCCATAAGGTGAAGATTCATACCAAATATCAAAGACCTGGGCTTTGCAGTTTCAGAGAAGAAGATTTTTAAAGATTTTCCCTATATAAGCCCATGTAAAAGCAAAGGGCCCCGGGGCGGGGGCATTTTTGGTCCCAGCACTATAATTTGAACAATCTTGGTAGGGGTCCACTAGATGAAGCTTCATACCAAATATCAAAGACCTGGGCCTTGCAGTTTCAGAGAAGAAGATTTTTTAAGTTTTTGGTGAAAAAAATCGATTTTTGGCTCCTGTGACCTATATGTGCAACGGACCGGAACCATTTGAACAACTTTGAAAGGGGACCACCTAAGGATCATTCCTGTGAAGTTTGGTCAAAATCCGCTCAGTGGTTTAGGAGGAGATGTCGTTTGAAGAAATTGTTTACGCACGGACGCACGGACGGACGCACGGACGCACGACGGACGACGGACAAAAAGTGATCCCAAAAGCTCACCTCGTCACTACGTGACGGTGAGCTAAAAATAGCAGAAAAAAACACATGACTAAAATGGTATTGAGAGAACCAGCCTATGCACGTGGGGGGGGGGGGGGGGGGGGGGTCAAATTATTATAGCTATAATAAAATGACCCACCCTTTTTATCTG